>CAWUFW010006713.1:0-600000 GCA_963921515.1 Calotriton arnoldi
GATGCCTACCACTACTACCAACCTCAGCCAGGGGGGCTGGATGCCTACCACTACTACCACCCTCAGCCAGGGGGGCTGGATGCCTACCACTACTACCACCCACACCCAGGGGGGCTGGATGCCTACCACCACCCTTAGCCAGGGGGGCAGGATGCCTACCACTACTACCACCCTCAGCCAGGGGGGCTGGATGCCTACCACTACTAACACCCTCAGCCAGGGGGCTGGATGCCTACCACTACTACCACCCTCAGCCAGGGGGGCTGGATGCCTACCACTACTACCACCCTCAGCCAGGGGGCTGGATGCCTACCACCACCCTCAGCCAGGGGGGCTGGATGCCTACCACTACTACCACCCTCAGCCAGGGGGGCTGGATGCCTACCACTACTACCACCCTCAGCCAGGGGGGCTGGATGCCTACCACTACTACCACCCTCAGCCAGGGGGGCTGGATGCCTACCACCACCCTTAGCCAGGGGGGCTGGATGCCTACCACTACTACCACCCTCAGCCAGGGGGGCTGGATGACTACCACTACTACCACCCTCAGCCAGGGGGGCTGGATGCCTACCACTACTACCACCCTCAGCCAGGGGGCTGGATGCCTACCACCACCCTTAGCCAGGGGGGCTGGATGCCTACCACTACTACCACCCTCAGCGAGGGGGGGCTGGATGCCAACCACTACTACCACCCCCACTAATAGGATGGACAATGCATGACACAACCAGCACACCACAACCTAGGGAATGCAAGAAGAAGACATCCCCCAACACCATGACAAGCGTGTGTAGACTGTGTCAAATGCCTACAACACCGAACATGACTTTGAACATACAATGTGACCCCCTAGCACATGTGCCACACATATATGTGTGTGGCACCCACAATGCAAGCAGGCCATGACCATTGTGGCAATGGGGTCCAAACCCCCATCACCACAGTGACCAAAAGGTAAGTGTGGGGTCCATAGCTGAAGCACATTTTGAACATTGTGGCAATGGGGTCCAAACCCCCATCATCACAGTGACCAAAATGTAAGTGTGAGGTCCATAGCTGAAGCACATTTTGAACATTGTGGCAATGGGGTCCAAACCCCCATCATCACAGTGACCAAAAGGTAAGTGTTGACAAAGAAAGAGGTGCAACTGCCAAACTGCATGGATGATTCCTGGTCACAGAACAAAAACACATCAGTGGCAAAGTAGTGTATGTGTCCCATTGCAACATAAATTGGGGGAGCCAAATACTGCAGTGCAAATAAGACATACCTTTGGCCATGTGCAGACAAACAACACCCATTGGGGCTGACACCGTCAACAATCATCAATGACACAATGACAGAAGTGACCATCAGAATGCAGACCCACATATTTGCACCAATGGGCACACAAATGCAGATACCCTGTGGAGACTGCAGATGTGAGGTGAACAGATACCATACCATGGCAGCAATGGGACACACAAACCATGATCATTGTGCTGACCGATGACCTAGGAGTCCCAGGGACAGCAGGGGAAACCCACCAAACTACATACAGCCAATGGCACACCCAAGATATGCCAATGCAGTGGTGCAGATGCACAAACACAAACAGGCAGACCCACACTGCACATCATACACAACAGGTGAGGGGGGTGCCAGTGTCCCCAGGCAACCACACAACACATGAGGAGACCTGAATACCAATCATACAGATGTGCATACAGTGCCACACAAAGGTAACTCATGGATCCAAATCCCCTATGTGGGCAAGCAGGCATTGTCAGATGAGAGGGAGCACAAATCACACATGTCACACAGGCACGTAGGGACAGCAACTGACACAGCAAGACACAGACACACCACAGCACCACCCCCAGGGCCCCCACAATGTGGTGACCCTGGGCTGCATTACAATCCCACTGTGATGACAAAGCTAAATGTGGTTCACACTGTGAACCACAGTCATGTGTCCTGAGCAACTAACTACCATCACACCTACACAAGCACAAATCAATCAGCATGGCCAGTAAGCCAAGGCCAACATGGAGGCAGGGGCCTAGCCGGGCAACAACTCTCATCTGCACACACTCAACACCACACCCCTCGACCTCCAACAATGTGCAGCAGTGAAGTACACATGCACTGGTGACATTGCACATGCACCCATGACTATTCCAGGGTGGTGGGTGGGAACCAAGGTGCAGAAACACATCACACATGGCCACTCAACAAGACTCCTGAATGTCTGACACACTGCACACTACGCTGTACATGGACATGACGGCAATACCACACCAACCAATGGGATCCCATCCACAGTCACACACCAATGAAGAAGCCAAGGTCACCCACAAAGAACACACATAGACAACAACCAACATTGCAGCCCGGACCCTGAGGAGTGCCAGCAGTCACACACACAACGTGTCACAATCACTGAAAGATAACACAAACTGGAAATCACATGACAGGGGCAAACAACAAGTGCCAAGGGGAAACCTGACTGTGACCCATCTGCGTCTGCACACAAACTCAGCCCTGACAGCAAACACACCTATGGGTGACACCCTGATGACCAGTAATGTGCCATGCACCCACATCACAGAGAACCCAGGGAGAAGACTTTGGGGGAACATAGGTCAACTCAGCTAGCATCACAAACAGGTACAACACTAGGGATCACAGCATGCACAGCTAAACGGAAGTGAACACACAGACATGCACATACAACACACACCTTGGGCACAGGCAATGTCACAGGAGTACACACTGCCATGAGGGGACTCCACTCCTGTGTGAGGAAAGCTGTGCCATATGTTGCCTCAGTAGGGCACCATCATGTCAGCTGAGCACTTGGTCACACAATCAACAATTAGCACCAAATGAGGGCTCCCGTAACATCAGCCTGGTCATGGAAGTGCCAACGGAATCATCAGCACAGATCCAACACACTTGTATAGCAATGTTGCACTGACAACACAGATGAGTCCTTCCCCATTGAAGCCCCAACCTGCATGTCCACTGGAGATGGCCACACGGTCAGGGAAGTAGACGAATTGACCAATGGCAGGCACAACAGATGTGCAGGGGTGGAAGCCACAGATGTGAAATAGCCAATCTAAGTAGGAAATCCCATTGCCAAATACTGAACACATGACACCCTCAGATGCTGCTATGGATGACATGGATACACCACAGGATAGGACACATTCCCCCTGGACCACATGGGTTCCTGCACAGTAACACTTCATTATCATGAGACCAAATATCACCATCACTGCAGCAAGGGCATGGTTAGCATCATCAACATCATGTACATCAGAAGCAAAAGCACTAGAGAACAGAAAGTTGCTTTATTCAGCATATGTGGCATTAAAAGTAGAAGTCCGGTAGAAAATAAACAAAGGCCAATGGCCAGTCCATCAACAAAGTCACAAGTGGGTGACAGTGGCAGATGCCACCCTACACATGCCTGCACAAAACCAGGGACAATCCACTAGGAGGGGCAACCGGGGGGTAGGCCAGGCACCGCAGAGACAGGATCAGGGCTCACCAGGAGGAAGCAGGGAAGGGGTGGTGGGTGCTGGAGAGCCACTGACAACTGCAGTGGAGGTGTCTGACATGGTGTGTGCCGGCACAACTGGGGGGCATGACTCAGATGTTGTGGGTGCCGGCACGACTGCAGTGGACCCTGCAGATGGAGTGGACAGGTCCGCCACTGCAGTGCCCAAGTCAGACAGGGTGGTAGTGGACTCCACTGCAGTGCCTACCACCAGGGGAGGAGAATGGGGAACAGGCATGGTGGGCTGGACAGAGGGGGAGGACACCCTCACCACATCAGTGGCACAGACAAGCGCAGCGGGGGTGTGGTGCTGGGAGAGCAAGTGCCAGGGGGAGAAGGCCGGATCCTCTTGGGGATGGTATATCTGTGGGTGGGGGAACCTGGGGCAGGGTGTGGTGGGGGCACCTGTGGAGTGGGGGCCTGAGGGATGGAGGAAGGAGATCTGGTGCTTGAGCTGCAGGGCGGCGGCGGGGTCTTGCTCTTACCACTCCGGGGGGACTTGCGGGTGGGGGCTTCAGTCTGTCTGCGCCTGGGGGAGGGTGTCCGGGGGCGAGGGGCACTCTGCTCCGTGTGGGGGCTTCCTCTTCCCCCTGGATGCTGGAGCAGCTGGATCGGAGGGGAAGAGGCCGAGGTCACTGAGGAAGAGGCGCTGGGTCTTTGGGGTTGCAGGTGAGGCAAGGGAGGGTGTTTTGGAGGGAGAGGCAACTGAGGACTGCGCAGTGCCCGTGGATGCATGTGTGTGTACCAGGGCCCCATCCCCTGTGAGTCTGGTTTCAGTCCCCTGACTGTGCGTGCGTGTGCGTTTTGTTTGTGGCGTGTGTGTCTGTGTGCTGGACTTGTGTGTGCTGGTGTGTGCCTGTGCCGGTGTGTGTGTGCTTGGGACGGGTAAGGTGCTGGGGAGTGTGGATGGAGCAGAGGCAGGAGGGGTGAGGGACTGTCTGAGGAGGGACACTGCTGCCGTCAGGGAGGAGTCCATGGACCTATTGCCCCTCTGTAGGTCAGACATGCCCGATGAGATGCCCTCCATGAACGACACCAGCTGAGTCAACAGAGCGGTGTGCGCATGGAGGACACTCAGCATGGCTGTCTGCCCTACATGGAGCTGGCGAAGGAGGTACACAGACTCCTCACTCAGGGCAGCAGGGGACACAGGGGCAGGGGGTGCGGTGCCTGGCCCAAAGGAGACACGCTCCCGAACATGGGAGCCTCCACGGACCTGGGGAATGGGAGCCGATGGGAGGGCGGTGGTGGTGCTGGCGGGGACAGCAACACTAGCTGGGGTGTGGTGGCTGCTGACACCCGCCTCCATAAGGGAGTCATCCTCCGAGTTGCTCTGGTCCTCAGCTGAGGTGGATGGTGCTGAGGACTCCTCGGTGTGGCTCCCCTCGCCCTCCGTGCCACTGGGTCCCTCCGACCACTCCTCGGCTGCTGACCCAGTCTGGCTCTCTGGCTCCTCCTGGTCCATGGAGCTGTCCCCTTCCGTGGCCGTGGATGTATCTGCAAACAATGGGGAAACAGACAGACATCAGTCACCTGCACCAAACGCACACACCACTGTGAGCACAGCACATTACAGAGCAAGCCCTGGCATCATTAGTTGTACATTGCTAAAAGTGCCCTAACTGAACAGGAGAAGCCAATTGTCAGTCTGATGCCAAGCATGGCACTCACATCCCACATGGCCTTGCACCCATCTGTCTGGTGTCTGTTGGATTGCAACACCCCAGTGTGGACACATGCACCAAGTACACAGTAGTTGGACAGTGCAGAGGACACGGTGTGGCATGTGGACATGCACACATCACAGCTCTTGCCACTGAGTCAGTACAGGTTTCCGGATGAAAGGGATGCCCAGAGTCAAATAGGAAATGCATGTGATGCATACCAGCGACAGACACCATGATGCACCCATGTCCTGATAGCCATCGCCACAATGGTGTGCATGTAGCACATGTCACTCCCCTGCAGGATCACCAATAAGTAGACACATGCCATGGCAGAGGCATGACTGCTAAGTCATACATCACTGTCTCAGTGATGTATGACTTGGCAGCCAGACAACAACACTATGCACTGTGTCACAATAGTAGGTCATGGGGAATGCAAGTCCTGGAGCTGCACAAGTGCACATGTACATCCCCCACACAACACATCATCTTAACCCTCATCTGACCAGGTCATACCTATTGGACATATGGGAGACCTGTGACACTACCCTCTGAACCTGAGCCCCTCACAATCTGCTGTGAATGGGGAACAGCTGCCTGAACTTCACATTCGCATACCCCAGTCTGCACGGGCAGCTGATCAAACACCTATGTGACACACAAGTATCGTCTCCTATGGTCACATCTCCAGGGGCATGCTGAGCCCCTACCAAGAAACACCCCAGCAGTCCTGGCAACTAATCCACAGCACACTGACACAGAGGCAGACACCTGAGGGGTCAAATCACTGCGCACAATGTGTCAGCTGATACACGGGATTGGGAGTACAGAGTGCATTGCATGGCCTGGAGTAGGCATGACTGTCCTGCTCCACATGAATGAGGGATGAGCCCTGGACAGTGGATAGCTGGCTATGTATGTGTGACACACGTAATCTGCACACTCCTGGGGCCCAAACATTGTTCCCACCCGCTGCATGGGCGTGTGCCACATACCCCAGGCACATGTGGTGGCTCAGCACAGCAAGTGGACCGCATATCAAAGCAACACGCAGATTACATGTCCGAACACAGGCGTAGTGTGAACAATGGACCCACCCATGATGCCCACAACAGAGTTAGGGAAACAGATGCTGTCCCCCACCTTTAGTGAAGCAAACTGCAAGGACACAGTCCCAAGTGACACAATTCCCTGAATGTAAGGGCCACACCTGGGTATCAGATGAGCAGTGGGCAGTGCACAATAGAGGGACATGGCTCCTGGACAACTTGACTGCTGCACTGTGGCAGTTGAACCAGGCCAGAGGAGGGCACACAGCATGTAATACAGAGTTCACAGTGCAGTCTTTGACTCACCCCCTCCTTGCTGCTGTCTGGCCTTCAGCTGCCCATCCAGGTCTGGAAACACCACCGCCAGGATCTGGAGCATGTGGGGAGTCAGGGTCCGTGTTCCGCCCCTCCTGCGAGGAGGCGACAGCTTCAGCTGGACCCGTGCAATCCTCCGGGTCCAGCCCCGAAGGTCCTGCCACCTCTTCTGGCAGTTGCGGATCCGGCGCTTGTAGACCCCCACGGACCGGACAGCCCGGACGATGTCCTTCCAGATCTCCTGCTTCCGATGGGCATTAACCTGTCAGGATGACAAAGTGAAAAGGCCATTACTACACATGCAACATATCCGTGCATGACACAGTTGTATATACATGTCTCAATCACAGGGGCACATGATGTACACAGGCAGTGCAAAGCTGCCCATGGACAGTTTGCCAGACGTCACTACATGGTATCATTGCATGGGAAGTAAAAGCTTGTTCAAATGCACTGTCACTGCACCATACCTGTCCAGTGCATGTCACTACACACTATGGGGGGTGACAACTACTCAGTGAGCCTGCTAGCCTGTGGCGTGCAGACTTTCAGCCTTGCTAGTCAGACAATATGCACATTCAGAAATGCAGTGCACAGAACACTCACCTGCTCCCCTGGTGTCCCATACAGCTTGCTGTACTGTGGAAGTAGGCTGTCCAGCAGGGCCTGGTTCTCCTCAAGGCTGAAGGCTGGGGCTCTCTCCACAGTACGTGCCAATGCAGGGTCCAGAGGGGCAGAGTCAGCAGCAGTGCAGTGGCAGATGTCGTCCTGGAGCATGTAGTGCAGGCAAGTGAGCTCTCAGGGGAACAGCCAGCAATATATATGTGCTGGAGAGGCAGATACTGTCCCTTGTGTCCAAAGTGATAGGTCCAAGTCGTTTGCATCTTCTGAATCTGGCCAATCCATGGAATAGCAGCACCAAAACACGCCCACAGCATCCTTCAAATCTTCAACTTCATGACATACATGATTTTGCAACATTGTTGTGGGTGACCAACTGATTTTCCAGCAACCGACTCGTTCGAAATTCGAAAACGCGTCCGTTGCCAGGCAAGGCCATTGTCAATGGGTGCGCACCGATCGGTCCATTGCGGTACAACGCGTACAGGGGTACAACGCGTACCCGCACACATTGAATGCAATGGGCCGGCCGGGGCACCGATCGGTCCATTGCAGTACAACGCGTACAGGGGTACAACGCGTACCCGCACACATTGAATGCAATGGGCTGGCCGGGGGCACCGATCGGTCCATTGCAGTTCAACGCGTACAGGGGTACAACGCGTACAGGGGTACAACGCGTACCCGCACACATTGAATGCAATGGGCCGGCCGGGGGCACCGATCGGTCCATTGCAGTTCAACGCGTACAGGGGTACAACGCGTACCCGCACACATTGAATGCAATGGGCCGGCCGGGGGCACCGATCGGTCCATTGCAGTTCAACGCGTACAGGGGTACAACGCGTACAGGGGTACAACGCGTACCCGCACACATTGAATGCAACGGGCCGGCCGGGGGCACCGATCGGTCCATTGCAGTTCAACGCGTACAGGGGTACAACGCATACCCGCACACATTGAATGCAATGGGCCGGCCGGGGGCACCGATCGGTCCATTGCAGTACAACGCGTACAGGGGTACAACGCGTACCCGCACACATTGAATGCAATGGGCCGGCCGGGGGCACCGATCGGTCCATTGCAGTTCAACGCGTACAGAGGTACAACGCGTACCCGCACACATTGAATGCAATGGGCCGGCCGGGGGCACCGATCGGTCCATTGCAGTACAACGCGTACAGGGGTACAACGCGTACCCGCACACATTGAATGCAATGGGCCGGCCGGGGCACCGATCGGTCCATTGCAGTTTACGCGTACAGGGGTACAACGCGTACAGGGGTACAACGCCTACCGCACACATTGAATGCAATGGGCCGGCCGGGGGCACCGATCGGTCCATTGCAGTTCAACGCGTACAGGGGTACAACGCGTACAGGGGTACAACGCGTACCCGCACACATTGAATGCAATGGGCCGGCCGGGGGCACCGATTGGTCCATTGCAGTTCAACGCGTACAGGGGTACAACGCGTACCCGCACACATTGAATGCAATGGGCCGGCCGGGGGCACCGATCGGTCCATTGCAGTACAACGCGTACAGGGGTACAACGCGTACCCGCGCACATTGAATGCAATGGGCCGGCCGGGGGCACCGATCGGTCCATTGCTGTTCAACGCATCACTGTACATGTGACTGGCATATGTCAGCATGCCTGTCTCAGATGGACATATGCCGGCCACAGATAGCTCCCAGGGAGTGAGGGGCACACCTACATCACGACAGCCTATCCAAACTTTATCATAAGGCATGTAAGGCTGCATTTCCTATTGTGTGTATGTTGGTGTACATGTTGTCCTGTGGGTGTCACCTGTGGGCAGCCACCCCCAGGCTGTGCACGTGTTCATGGGGACAGGATCCTGGGTGTTACGTGTACATGACCACTGTGATGTGCAACTGTTCATGTCTGTGCATGTGCCATGGTCACATTTCACGGTGGTGTATGTGTATGTCATGTCACATACCCCGTGAGTCCCATGTGGGACGGTATGTTTGAGCCAGGGTGTCCCAGTGGCACAATAGTGATGGTCCTCCACAGTCTTTGTGCATGTAGTGTTTACAATGTCTCTGATTTCATGTGCACAATGGGAGACAGTCTCCACATCCACGTTGTGTGTGCATGGACTTTGATGTTGTGCGTGTGTGTGTCACAGACGTCCATGTCTGTCCTGCCGTGGCAAGTGGGACCACTACCTGTGGGGGTCATGGTTGTTTTGCTGTGGTGTATACATGATACTCCATGTAATGCCAGTGTCCATGTGGCAATACAGGGTCCCTGGGAATGTACCTGTCATTGAGCTGTGGTGCCTGGGGCACATCTGTCCTCACATGTCACTGTGGGGGGTGATTGTGACACGGCAGCAGGAGATGGGAACTGTGACACGGCCTCATGATATCCAATGGGCCAACCTGGGACTAATTGATGCCACCTGTTGGACCGTGTTGACAGATGTTGGCCATGTATGTACCATACATGTCCTTACGGAACTGCACATTTCATGTAGTTGTGCCTCATAATGATGTATGTTGGGATATTGAGTGTGTTCAATGCCGCATATGTGGGGTGACTGACAATCTTGCTTACTTCTCCTCTGCACTGCAGGGCTCCTGCTGTCCATCGACCATTCCCAGACCTGGCAACGATGGTGGAACGGGACAGCATCCGACGGTACCGCTTCACCAGGCAGCTGATTGAGGATTTGGCAGTGCAGTTGTCCCCACATTTGCAGCCTGGCCGGCCGTATCCTACAGCGCTGACCCCCAAGGTGAAGGTGATGGCAGCCCTACACTTCTTTGCCACCGGTACCTTCCAACATACTGTGGCGACTGCTGGTGGGATGTCACAGACCATGTTGAGCCGTGTGCTCCGCGATGTTTTTGCGGCAATGTTGCTATTCCTGAACCGGTACATCTATTTCCCTAGACTGCGACGACTCACTGACGTGAAGAGTGACTTTTATGCCCTGGGGAGGATGCCGCATGTCATTGGCTCCATTGATGGGACACATGTGGCTTTGGTACCACCACAGGCCCAGGAGCAGGCCTACAGGAACCGCAAGCACTACCACTCGGTCAATGCACTGGTAGTGTGTCTTGCAGACATGACCATCACACATGTGTGTGCCCGTTTCCCTGGTTCAGCACACGATGCCTTTGTGATGAGGAGTAGTCGCATCCCCAGGATGATGGCACAGATGCAGAACCAGCGTGCCTGGCTTGTCGGTGTGTACTGACTTTGTGCCATTGTGTGTGATCTGATCTGTAGTATTCCGCCCACTTTTCCAAGTCAGCTAATGTGCACTTGTCTGTCCGTAGGTGACTCGGGATACCCCAACATGCTGTGGTTGCTGACACCCCTCAGGAACTCTGTGACACTAGCCCAGATGCGCTACAATGAGGCACATGGTCGGACCAGGAGAGTGATTGAGCGGACATTTGGTCTCCTGAAGAGCCGCTTCCGCTGCCTGGACAAGACCGGAGGGTCCCTCCCATATGCCCCTGCGAAAGTGTGCAAGATTATCATCGTCTGCTGCATGCTCCACAACCTGGCAGTGCGGAAGGAGTTGCCTCTCATCCAGGATGACAATGACCAACATCCGCCACCTGTGGAGGATCCTGGCCTGGACCACGATGCCAGTGACGATGATGATGATGATGATGAGGGTGATGTCCGCACACAGCTCATCACCAACTTCTTTAGCTGAATGTGAGTATCCTGAGGTGTCATGTCAATGATGTGAGTTGGCATGATATGTGTAGGTGGTGCTCTGGTGCTGTTGGAGTGTGTCCATGGGCTACTTGACTGGATGTGTGTTGCGATGTGTGCTTACAGGTGGGCTGTACTCCCCAACAGTGTTGACATGCTAACTTGGTTCTGGGTGGGTATCTTGTAACATGTATTGTGCATGAGTTTTGCTGTTCTGTCCTGTACTCCATTGCTTTTGACTGTGTGTCATTTCTGTCCTTCACAGGGTACTTTCAGATTCGTTTGGTCAACTGTGTCCACCGACGACGTGATTGCACTTCCAGGCTGGTAGCTGTTGTGTCCCTACAGGTGATGTGCGCCACACCCATGGACTTTCTTCCGTCTACAGTTGTTGACTGTGTGCCCGCTGCCAGGTGGGATTACCTTGCATCTGTAGTGGTTACGACATGTTGCAACTGTGTAATAAACCTGTGCTTCACTTTGTGATGTGCGTTGTCTGTGGTCACACATTTGACTGCCATTTGCTTACTGCACCTGTGGGCTACTTGACTACAACTGGGAATGGGTGTGGTGTCTGTGCATTGCACCTTCTTCCCTGGCAACATCAGTGTAGGCAATGAGTCAGATGGCCTAGGTGTGTATGTGTTGTGTAGCCCTGGTGGTGTGTCTCCCTCATATGTGTCACGTTGCCTTTACTCACATGCCTGTGTTGTACTTGCTGTTGCAGTTCGCATACACAGTGTAATTTTGCAGTTCATCATCCCCATAACAGCACCCACGTTGGAATCACAACAGAGACAAGTATGGTGTATTAGTGTGTTTATTGTGATACATTTGTGTGAATAGTGCATAGGATGGGTAGTGCTGTACATAAATCTTGCAATCACAAGTTCCTAGGTGAATTGAAAGTCCTGGTAGACAGAATCCCCAGTATCGGGGCCACAGTTGTCTGACACATTGGTCCAACTTGTACTCCCCATGCAATGTGTGGGAGTAGTGTTGCCGTCAACAGGGTGAACAGTCTGTGCACAAAGGTGAACATCCAGAACAGGTTCAGGCTTCCTGGGAGTTGCGCTTGGCCATCGGCCTCTCACTTGCCCCTCTTCGGACGACCCCTCTTCTTGGGGGGGGGGCCCTCAAGTACAGGCTGCTGCGGTGCAGGGGACTCTCCGCCAGAGTCATCCTCCCTCCCTGTGGCAGTTGCAGTTTGTTCAGCACCAGATGTTGTTGGCACACAGGGAGGTGTGGACTGGTTGCTGTTCATCTGGCGGAGGCATTGTAAAATGTCCCTGTGCACCGCCGTCATCTCATGCAGTGCATCCCACTTGGACTCCATGCGGGACATGTGTGAGTCCACGCGGGACATGTGTGACTCCACGTGGGACATGTGAGAGTCCAAGCGGGTATGATGGGCAGCCTGCTGCTGTTTCATGTCTCTGAGGAGCCCCACTACCTGGCTGAGGTCTCCGGTGCTGGACTGGTACGCATCAGCTATGCGTACCAGTTGTGGGTCATCATGCACACCAGCAACCTCTGCAAGCAGCGACCTCTGTCTCCCACCCCTCCCACCACCCCTGCTGACATGTGCAGTGCGTGCAGTGGCATGCACAGATGACCCTGGTCCACCTTGGGGGTTGGTGGTGGTGTTGGTGTCCATGGCCCCAGGTTGGTCCAGGGTCCCTGTGCTGGTGTTGCTCCTTGTTCTGTCCATGTCGGCAGGGGTGGTATTTGTGGTGACAGTCGTTGGAGGGGTGGGTGCAGGGGGTGCAGCTGGTGGTCCTGCTGGTGCTGCAGCTGGTGGTCCTGCTGGTGCTGCATGTAGACTTGCACCGGATGTGCCAGGTTGGTCTTCTTCGTCCGAGGAGGGCAGAGGCTGTACGACGCCAGTGAGCTCCGCATCCTCTTGAGCCTGGGACTGGGACTCCTCAGCGTCTGCTGCTGTGTCCCCATCATCACCTGTTTTTGGGAGACACACACAATGTATGTTATGTTTCTGCAGGCATCAATGGTTGACACACATGACAGTTGTGACTGTGCCTCTGGGTGCGGGCCTGTACATTGCATTGTCCTAAGTCGTCACAGTCAGGGGTTGATATTGGTGTGGCACATTGTCCTGCATTATTTGGGCATTTCTATGTATTTTTTGGGGTGTGAACATGGTCTGCATTGGTTGTGTTTGGTTGACAGCCGGCCCTCCTTCCCACCCAGCCAGGCAGATATCCCACCATGGAACGTGCTTGCATTGCAGGGAGTGGAAGTTGTCTCTCAGGATGTCAGTCAGTGGTGTCCTGCTGTTTGTTGGTGCACAGTTGCCAGCAGGGCCTTGTGCTCCCCACAGCAGTAGCCAGTGTCAGCCATCTTGTGAGTCCTTCTCCACTCCCTGTGATGTGAGCATGGTTCAGGGTGGTGTTGACGGGACAGTTGTGGGGGTGACCAATATCAGTGACTATGACTCCCATCATGCTATTGCCTCCACCCCCCTTCCCAGCATGCCCGTGCTTCCTTCCTTTTGACTCTGCTTCCCTGTGGGGTGGGCTGGCTGTGCTGACAGGATGGCTGGGAGTGTTGTCCTGGCAGTTGTTTGGCTAAGAGTCCCAAGAGTGTCCCTGTGCTTCACACAACATAACCCAGGGTGGTGGTTCTTTGTGGGATCTTGTGTTAGGATGGGGGGCATTGCATTCTACCAGGTGGGTTCTGTGGAGTTTGTGTTGGGGGTGTGTGAGGGGAGGTGCTTGTGACTATGGTCAGTGCTGCAAGTCCTCCTTCCCACCCACCGAGCCAGCCAGTTATCCCACCATGGAACGTGCTTGCATTGCAGGGAGTGGAAGTTGTCTCTCAGGATGTCAGTCAGTGGTGTCCTGCTGTTTGTTGGTGCACAGTTGCCAGCAGGGCCTTGTGCTCCCCACAGCAGTAGCCAGTGTCAGCCATCTTGTGAGTCCTTCTCCACTCCCTGTGATGTGAGCATGGTTCAGGGTGGTGTTGATGGGACGGTTGTGGGGGTGACCAATATCAGTGACTGCCACTCCCATCATGCTATTGCCTCCACCCCACTTGCCAGCATTCCCAAACTTACTTGCTTTTGTGGGGAGTTCAGTATGTGTGGGTGTGTGTGCAATGGCAAGATGGCTGACAGTGGTGTCCTGCTGTTGGTTGGTGTGCAGTTCCCAGCATGCCCTTGTGCTCCCCACGACACAGCGACAGTGTCAGACTTCTTTGATGGGCCTTTCCACTCTCTGTGGGATGTGCATGCGTGAGTGTGAGCTTGCTGGGCCATGTGGTGGGGGATGTAGAGCTGTAACTACGACTCCCATCATGCTATTGCCTCCACCCCCCTTCCCAGCATGCCCATGCTTCCTTCCTTTTGACTCTGCTTCCCTGTGGGGTGGGCTGGCTGTGCTGACAGGATGGCTGGGAGTGTTGTCCTGGCAGTTGTTTGGCTAAGAGTCCCAAGAGTGTCCCTGTGCTTCACACAACATAACCCAGGGTGGTGGTTCTTTGTGGGATCTTGTGTTAGGATGGGGGGCATTGCATTCTACCAGGTGGGTTCTGTGGAGTTTGTGTTGGGGGGTGTGTGAGGGGAGGTGCTTGTGACTATGGTCAGTGCTGCAAGTCCTCCTTCCCACCCACCCAGCCAGCCAGTTATCCCACCATGGAACGTGCTTGCATTGCAGGGAGTGGAAGTTGTCTCTCAGGATGTCAGTCAGTGGTGTCCTGCTGTTTGTTGGTGCACAGTTGCCAGCAGGGCCTTGTGCTCCCCTCAGCAGTAGCCAGTGTCAGCCATCTTGTGAGTCCTTCTCCACTCCCTGTGATGTGAGCATGGTTCAGGGTGGTGTTGATGGGACAGTTGTGGGGGTGACCAATATCAGTGACTGCCACTCCCATCATGCTATTGCCTCCACCCCACTTGCCAGCATTCCCAAACTTACTTGCTTTTGTGGGGAGTTCAGTATGTGTGGGTGTGTGTGCAATGGCAAGATGGCTGACAGTGGTGTCCTGCTGTTGGTTGGTGTGCAGTTCCCAGCATGCCCTTGTGCTCCCCACGACACAGCAACAGTGTCAGACATCTTTGATGGGCCTTTCCACTCTCTGTGGGATGTGCATGCGTGAGTGTGAGCTTGCTGGGCCATGTGGTGTGGGATGTAGAGCTGTGACTACGACTCCCATCATGCTATTGCCTCCACCCCCTTCCCAGCATGCCCATGCTTCCTTCCTTTTGACTCTGCTTCCCTGTGGGGTGGGCTGGCTGTGCTGACAGGATGGCTGGGAGTGTTGTCCTGGCAGTTGTTTGGCTAAGAGTCCCAAGAGTGTCCCTGTGCTTCACACAACATAACCCAGGGTGGTGGTTCTTTGTGGGATCTTGTGTTAGGATGGGGAGCATTGCATTCTACCAGGTGGGTTCTGTGGAGTTTGTGTTGGGGGTGTGTGAGGGGAGGTGCTTGTGACTATGGTCAGTGCTGCAAGTCCTCCTTCCCACCCACCCAGCCAGCCAGATATCCCACCATGGAACGTGCTTGCATTGCAGGGAGTGGAAGTTGTCTCTCAGGATGTCAGTCAGTGGTGTCCTGCTGTTTGTTGGTTCACAGTTGCCAGCAGGGCCTTGTGCTCCCCACAGCAGTAGCCAGGTGTCAGCCATCTTGTGAGTCCTTCTCCACTCTCTGTGATGTGAGCATGGTTCAGGGTGGTGTTGATGGGACAGTTGTGGGGGTGACCAATATCAGTGACTGCCACTCCCATCATGCTATTGCCTCCACCCCACTTGCCAGCATTCCCAAACTTACTTGCTTTTGTGGGGAGTTCAGTATGTGTGGGTGTGTGTGCAATGGCAAGATGGCTGACAGTGGTGTCCTGCTGTTGGTTGGTGTGCAGTTCCCAGCATGCCCTTGTGCTCCCCACGACACAGCAACAGTGTCAGACATCTTTGATGGGCCTTTCCACTCTCTGTGGGATGTGCATGCGTGAGTGTGAGCTTGCTGGGCCATGTGGTGGGGGATGTAGAGCTGTGACTACGACTCCCATCATGCTATTGCCTCCACCCCCTTCCCAGCATGCCCATGCTTCCTTCCTTTTGACTCTGCTTCCCTGTGGGGTGGGCTGGCTGTGCTGACAGGATGGCTGGGAGTGTTGTCCTGGCAGTTGTTTGGCTAAGAGTCCCAAGAGTGTCCCTGTGCTTCACACAACATAACCCAGGGTGGTGGTTCTTTGTGGGATCTTGTGTTAGGATGGGGGCATTGCATTCTACCAGGTGGGTTCTGTGGAGTTTGTGTTGGGGGTGTGTGAGGGGAGGTGCTTGTGACTATGGTCAGTGCTGCAAGTCCTCCTTCCCACCCAGCCAGCCAGATATCCCACCATGGTACGTGCTTGCATTGCAGGGAGTGGAAGTTGTCTCTCAGGATGTCAGTCAGTGGTGTCCTGCTGTTTGTTGGTGCACAGTTGCCAGCAGGGCCTTGTGCTCCCACAGCAGTTGCCAGTGTCAGCCATCTTGTGAGTACTTCTCCACTCCCTGTGATGTGCGCATGGTTCATGGTGGTGTTGATGGGACAGTTGTGGGGGGGGCAATATGTGTGACTGCGACTCCCATGATGCTATTGGCTACACTGACTTGGCCAGCATACACAGAATTCCTTCCTTTGAGTGGTCTTCACTGTGTGTTGGTGTTGTTGTGGTGGCTACATGTCTGGATGTGTTTGTTAGTTCTATTTGTGCCACTGCCTAGCTGTAGTTGTAGTTGTGTTTGTACATGTGATGGCACAGTTGGATGTGACTTTTTTGATGGCATGTGTTGTGTTTATCTGACTGACATACACATTTTGGGATGATTCTGTTCTGGTTGCTGTGTAATTGCTATCAGTGCATGGTTTGACTCTCCCCTTGACAGTGATGTGTGTGTGTTTTGTGGCAGTATATTGTGTACATTTGTTGTGTACTCACCAGGCTCTGGGATGTTCTCTAGTCCATATACGCTCACTGGCGGAAGGATGGCCCGCACCTTCTCCTCCCAGGGCCTGAGGTATATTGGCTTGGCAGGAGGGCCACTGCCGGTGCGTTGGCTGTTGATGTAGTCTTTCTTGAGCAGCTCCCGTACCCTCCTGCGCACGTCATACCACCTGTTCTGGATGTCGCTCTTTGTGCGCCGACATGGTGATAGTGCGTTCACCCTGTTGATGATCCTCTCCCACATCTTGGTTTTCTGGGAGATGGGGGTCTGTTGGACCAGTGTGCCAAACAGCTGTGGCTCTACCCTGAGGATCTCGTCTACCATGACTTCCAATTCACAATCTAGGAACTTGTGATTCTTCTTGGGGGCATGGTGATGGGTGGTGATGGTGAGTGATGTGTGTGTTGGTGTGCAGGTGAGGGTGTGTGAGTGTGTGTTTTGCTGGGTGTATGTGAGGTAGGTATTTGTTGGTGTGCTGATGGTGTGTGGCTTGTGTGAGGGATGAGCTGTGGGTGTGTGGTTGCTTTCTCTTGGGTGCTGGCAGTGGAATGGCATTTGCAAAGGATCATGGTTGTGATTTGTGTCCTTTATATGGGTGGAGTTGTGGGTGTGTCTTTGTTCTCTGTCCCCACCCCCCAGTATTTATTGGCTTAGTAATTGCTTGTTTGGCCTTTTTTTGTGTGATTTTTCCTTGGTACTGTCTGTGTATGTTGGATACGTTCTTGTGACCGAGTCGGACCCTGCATTTGTCTCGTACGGTCTTCTCCGTTTCGTTCACGCTGTGTTTGTGCAGTTTTCTATGCTGCGTACGCGTCGGTCGCGGTGTTTTGTGTTGCTTCGGCTCGGTTTTGTATGCGTGTCGGTCGTACGGCTTGGCCTCCGTCCGACTCGCTCGTGGTTTTCGCGCCTTGCATCGTACTTTGCGGTTTGGAGTTCGCGTGTACGTTTCGGTCGGATTTGTTCCGGGTGCGTGTCGGTCGGTTGGATTCGCCTGTTTTTCCGACCGGATTGCTGTTTTCCGTGCGGCTTGGTCGTCCGACTTGGGTTCGGTACGTGTCGTTCGGATTTTGCACGCATTGCATCGTACTTGGCGTGTCGGGCGCCACAGGTACGTCTCGGTCGGTATATTTTCCGGATCCGAGTCGGTCGGTGCTTTTTCCGGCCCGAATCGGAATCGACCCCTTAGTGTTCAGCCATAACGCGTTTCAGTCCAGCCGGACCTTGATCACATGACAACGCTGCCATAGTTACACCCCCTTTTAAAGTGACTGTGCACGAAGTGTTTCGTAATTGAACATAGGCATGGAAGACATACTAAGCCATACAATAGAGGTATTACTCCCAATTGAAAAGTATTCTAATTTGTAATCGTCATTCAATAGGCATTAAATTACAGTCCCTTGATTATTGGTTCACTATATCCATACACATATCAATATACAAATAATAAATATATAAATATATAAATATAGCCTAAAACTTCAATTAACAATCAGTTAATAAATAAGCATTCCTGCTATGAATAAATACTATAAAAACAATGAATATTGTACAAATAGTAAAAATCCTGTGGCTGACTTTTTGGTCGATATGTGTGTTAGTTGAAATTTCTATATGGTAATTCACACTTTCTTACTAGGGGGCTGCTATTAGTTTTTACCATTGTTTGTTCTCATCAATAATTTCATGCTTAATGGTAAATGAAGTCCTGTCATAGTCGTTCATCCTCTATTGTATTTTTGTATTTCCTTAATCAGTTGGAGGTTAGCTTCCTCCTGCCTGCGCAAGTGGTCCGAAAAAAGTGCAAGTGCTATAATCATCAGTGCAACATCACCCTTGGGTTATAATATCCCCGTTTGTGATAAAGTGCAAATGTGCTAAAAAATATTAAAAAAACTCCATCTTCAAGGTTTGGGTCGGAATGGCAGCTTCCTACTATAATAGTAAAACTGTAGCTAGTTACCTTCCTGGTTGTACATGATGCAGGGGAGTTTAATTCTACTCAAAATGTATATGGTGGTTATGGGGAAGTCATATAGCATAGTTTTCAAAAATTAATTAACATTTTTTTAATTAAAAAGGTATAAGAGGTATATGTTGGGGGTAATGCAGGGGAGGTCCTATTGATTAGATACAAGTGTAATAAGTCTTCCGTTGTGTTCAAACCTCCTGGAGCCTTACATATATATATATATATATATATATATATATATATATATATATATATATATATATATATATATATATATATATATTTATATATTGTTGCTCACTCCTTTCGTCCACCGTCATAAAACCCGCACTCTTCGAACGGGTGCCAGGTCCAGCGGTGGCGGGCCGCTTCAATATCACGCTCCACTGTCCCTCAAAACAGTAAGGACCAGCTCTCTCGTTGGTACAGAATTTTCCAGGGCCAAAGGTATAGGCAGGTACAGGGAGCGGCTATGGGCACCTGCTTCGCCCCCAGCTACGCGAACTTGTTCGTGGGCTGGTGGGAGAAGCAGGTGGCCTGGGCAGACGATATGGGAGATTGGGTGGAGAAGGTTGTTTGCTGGCGGAGATATATTGACGACCTCTTCATTATTTGGAGAGGGTCAAAGGAATCAGCCAGACAATATATCTCCGTCCTTAATGACAATCAGCTGAATCTCAAATTTACTGGGGAAATGAGTACCAGTGAAGTAAATTTCCTTGACCTTAAAGTGTTTGTAAGCTCTAATGTCATCCAGACAGCCCTCTATAGGAAAATTACGGCAGGTAACTCCGTTCTACATGGACGTAGTAGTCACCCAGCGAACCTCATAAAGAGCATCCCTTTTGGGGAGTTACTCCGTATAAAGAGGAACAGCTCACGACAATCAAATTATGAGGAGGCTGCTGAGGACAGTGTGAGACGCTTTAGAACTAGAGGCTATTCATTAAAAACACTAAGAACAGCCCAACAGAAAGTCAGGGAGAAAGAGAGGCATACACTACTGCAGGAAACACATACATCTAGAACAGAAAGAGATCCAGGAAACCTGAGAATGATTACAAATTACTCAAATGCCGCAGGAAAAATAAGAACTATCCTGCATAGAAACTGGAAAACGCTACAATCAGACAGCGTGGTGGGCTGGGAACTCCCAGATTATCCAAAAATCTCATTTAGAAAATCTCGATCCATAAGAGATCATTTAGTGGAGAGTCATCTACCCCATGAAGATCAGGTTCCAGCCTACAGGACCTACATGGTTCCTTTCCATGTGGAAAGTGCAAAGCATGCACGAATAGTAGAAGAGTAATTTCGTATCTGATCCCTGGCTGCCGTAAGGAAAGAAAAATAACGAAATTCATGACCTGTACCACAACTCATGTGGTTTACTGTCTGGTATGCCCATGCAGCTTGCGCTACGTGGGCAGTACCATACACCCGGTAAAAATGAGAGTCCTGGAACACCAACGAGCAATTGTAAATAATGAGGCCAATTACCCCATGGCACGCCACTTTGCAAGTCATCACAGGAGTAATAGGGCACTCCTACAGTTCTTCTGTCTAGATTGTATCCCTAGTGACATCAGGGGAGGAGACAGAGGGAAGAAATTACGACGTCTGGAATCGAGGTATATCATCGATCTTCAGACGAAGTTTCCAAGTGGCTTGAATGGAGGGGAGAAGCTGGTAAGACATTTGTGAAGCAAGCGTTGAGCATATGATGAGTATTGTCTTAGCAATGAAGGACAAATGACCTATAGAAATTATAGCGCTAGGTTTAAAAGGATATGTGGGAATAAAGAGTTAAGTGGCCCGTAATACTTATTCAAGCCCATTCAGGGCGACATGAGAGATGCATATATATTTTGGAATGCTTAATTGTATATGCCCATTCAGGGCTGAATAATGGATTAAATTAATTAAATGTAATCTGGTTAAGCGAAGTATATAACCCTTTGCAAAACGGGCACGCGATATGCTGTGAAGAACGTGGTTTAATTAATTTCCCACTAGATGACAATGTCAGTGGTGCAAAGTTGAGACTTGATACAATCGTCTCCCTTGAGGTATACATAAAATAATCATGTTGATTTGTTCATTTAATTGCAATGAATTTAAATTGTAATTGGTTGAAATGAAAAGTCGATGAAATGATTAGAAAATATATGAATTGTAGACCATTTGCACATTTCAATATGGCGCTTATTGTCTGTAAATGAATTGTCCTTCTTTAGTTTTTGTTATTTAAACTATATGTATGTCTGTTTTCATGGCGCCCGTCGACACTGACGAAGGCTTAGGCTGAAACGCGTTTGTTTTGATTTAAGTGCACGGAATAAATCCTGATTTGGATTCTGTACCAACGAGAGTGCTGGTCCTTACTGTTTTGAGGGACAGTGGAGCGTGATATATTTATATATATATGTGATCAAGGTCCGGCTGGACCAAAACGCGTAATAGCCGTCTAAGCAATAAACAAAATTGAAGCACCAACCTGTGGTCCGCGCCTGCTTAAGCCAAAAATTTGGCGATATACGAGGGTATACGAGCTGTGAACAAAGGATATATATATATATATATATATTTATATATATATATATATATATATATATATATATATATATGTGTGTGTATATCTATATATACACACACACATATATAAACATATATATTTTATAAATATACACATATATGAATGTCCACCTGTAGTTAGAATGCGCTCTTCTACATACCATAGAGATCCATTCCTCCTAGCGTAAAGTTCTCTTTTTCAATATCATTTTGGTATTTTTTACTTTTTTTCCCATTTCCCGACATACTACTATAATTGACCTATGTCTTATTGTTGTAATCATACATGGACACTCAATCCACGTTAGAAACGCAAGCCCACTGGGGCAGCACCTTTCTGTGACACCTCCCTTTCTCCATCAACCGCCTCACAGTTCAGCCACATAAGCTATATTTTTTTCTCCCTCCACCACCATCCCACTTTTTGGGAAATACACAGTTCAGGGTTTACACGCAAGCCCAGGGAGACACAGCTATTGGATGCCCTGGGGATGGTTATCTTCACTCCCAGTAAGGCAACATTAGTGATGGATGTAATTTCCTTTATCACAAGTGCTATTCTTTTTCGTCACTTTATGTGAGGCCAACACGATTTTATTGTAAATATGGAGTAAACGGAGGTGTATCTTATAATTTAACTTATTACTTCTATGTCCATGGCACGCGATTCTATATGCCGCTCAAAGTAAGATCAAATCATGTATGTAGGTTGGGAACTAGTGACAGCACACACTTTTCATTTTTTTCACTATGAGATACATTTGAGTGTTATATTTAAACTCAAATGAGAATGTGTGTTTTATTTTTGTTATCTATAAAATCTTTGTAAATTTTTTCTTTTGCTCTATTCTGCATTGTCATGGTACACAGCCGTAGATTAGCTTCTATGTCTATGGTTGGTTCCGGTTGCTACGGCAACCTTGGGTTAATGGTAAACATGTATTTAAAGTGTAAATTGGCAGAGCTTTTTATGCAGTGAACAAGGCGGTTTTGCCGCCGAAACGCGTCTGACCTTTGTTGGAATAAATCGCCATCTGTGCCAAAATTCTCACGGAGTCAGTGCCTGTTTGATTGACGCTGTCAGGATGGAATAATATTGAAGAGACCCGCCGGGATCTTGACACCGACCCTCCTCGCTCAGGAGCACTGAGTACACGGACACCGGATGGTAACAGTTTCTTGCGAAAGGAAAACTCAGTGCCCCCCGGCAGCAGACAAACTAAAGATTTTTCTTCGCAACAAAGACACCCGATGCCCCGCGGAAGAGGAGAGTGACTGATCGTTGTGGGAGCTGGAGGGCGATCACAGTATCAGGTAAGCTCCTCTGAGCGGTACATTTGGGTGTGAGCGGGAATCAAACGGTGGCTGCTGGGAGAGGTAGTCCCGTAGAGGCAAAAAACGGGCAGTGAGTGACACAGAAGTCACACAGTATTTCCAACCATGGCCGAGGAATGGATCAGAGAGCGTGAAGAGGCAGCTCTTGACATCTTTAATGATGTGGACAATGATACAGAGGCAGCGCAGAATGCGAACAGGGACGTAGAGCCAGCAACAGCGAACAGCAGTGTTAAAATGCTCCACGAGTTAGAAAAACTTCGGAAGAATGAAATAGCTAAGTGGTGGGAGTGCAAATCATTACAGAGGTACATGGACGTGGGCAGAATCCCTAGAGGCCTCCGAATCCTTGTAGCCCCCACATACGAAAACCCAGATCCCGAAATGCTAAAGGATTGGGCAGACAATAGCGCAGAATCATCCAAGAGAATGCTACAGATTCTCATTAAATATGCCGACAGTGACCGTAAAGCAATGCTAATCAAAATTGAATCGCTACTGAGAGATTTAGAGAAATGCGATAACCAAGATGAAATCAAAAAAAATTAGGTGAAATGAAGACGAGACTAGCAAAGCACGAGGAATCAATCAAAGAAAGAAAGGCTACGAAATTCCAACGTGACAGGAATGATTATATACAAGGCAGAATTTACACGTTTTCGAAAAAGTTTGAAAATATACGAAGGCAACAATTATCAGCAACCGCTGAAATGCAAACGAAATCTGCTGACCCAAGCGCCTCAGAACTGAGCTCAGAAATCGAATCAGAAGCAGAATCAGTTGGCAACACAGCGCAGAAGCATAAGCCACCAACAGTTGTCCAAGAATTCGGTTTTTTAAGATTGGAAAGGCTGATGAGCCTACACCCCCGGCCGCCGCGCCAAGAAAACAAAAGCGCAAACAAGGCACAACAAAGGGAAGAAGGCGAAAGGACAGACGCTGGGGCAAACACAGGACACAAAACAAACAGACAACCATACAGGAGAAACAAACGCAGATAAATGAAAATAAAGACATTGAAAACACAGTAGTTAACCTCACAAACATGGAATTAACAGAAACTGAACGGAAAACACTTGCCCTAGGCCTATCATTCTGTGAAAAAATGAACTTTGACTATTCACAAGCACGAATTGATTTCTTCCAATTTGTTAGGAAATTGAAACTGAAAAAGCATTTTTTTAAGTCGAACAATAAAGACACAGTTGAGACTGCGAGTGAAGAAACAAACAATGGGCTGACTGTAGCAGATATGACATTGCTACAGGATTTAATACAAATGGAATATGAAGACCAAGACACAATTGGGGAAGGAATAACTGGCATTGGGCAAGACACTCGTGGTATTATACGCACACCATTTAAACCAAAGTCAGTCTTTACCCCAAAGATGCCCAAAGATGGTTTGGACATTTTCGCCGAGAATGTAATCAGAGATCTCAAAAACCTTGCCCTCACTAGTAACAAAGAATTTACCAAGATACACAACACCAACAATACTATTTACAACAACGTCATGAGTAAAATCAAAGAGCGCCAAGACATTGTGGTCAGATGGTCAGTTAAGGGGGGCAATGTGGTTCTCTGGCCATTGGAGAACTACAATTCGGAGGCACTGAAACAACTCGGCGACAGAGAATGCTACAGTCGCATAGCCCCGACAAGCATCATGGGCATAAAAGAGAAATACCATAAAGCGCTATATGAATGGAGAAGCACTAGCCTGATTACTAAATCTGAGTTTGAATATCTGAAAACAGATTACCCTATGACCCCGCAATTGTACTTAATCCCGAAAATCCACAAGAACGCCACGAATCCACCAGGGAGGAAGATCATTGCAGCTATCGGAGGATTATTTGAAAACACCTCTCGCTTCATTGACTATTTCCTGCAACCACTAGTCTGTGAACTGCCATCTCACATAAAGGACACGGGTGACTTTTTGACTAGGATATATGATGTTAATTGGCATGATAATTGTGTATTAATAACACTAGACGTCAATACATTATATACCAGCATCAGGCATAAGGATGGTCTAAATGCCTTAAAACACTATTTGGATAAGAGACCAATTCATCAACATGGACACTCTTTGATGTTACTACAAATGGCGGAGTGGTGCCTTGAGAACAATATTTTTATCTTTGATAAATTGTATTATAAACAACTACAGGGCACAGCCATGGGTACTTGCTTCGCCCCCAGCTATGCTAATTTGCATATGGGCTGGTGGGAGGAGCAAGTACTCATGAAGACACAAAAAAGAGCTATGATTGAAAATGTGGCACTCTATGTCCGTTATATTGATGACATATTTATCTTATGGCATGGGACAATTGAGAGTGCAGAAATATTTGCTAAAGAACTCAATAACAACAATTTGAATTTGTCTTTCACGAGTTACATCAGCAAAACCTGTATACAATTCTTGGACATAGAAATGTTTATAGAAAATAACTGTTTGCAGTCCAGAACATACAGAGAGACCACAGCAGGGAATGCAATACTGCACGCAAACAGTTTCCACCATAATAGTGTCAAGGAAGGTATCCCCTATGCTGAATGCCTAAGAATGAGACGCAATTGCAGCACAGAGGAAGGCTTACAAAAATCAACTAATGAGCTCTTTAACAGACTAGAGAGGAGGGGGTACAAATCAGAAACTTTGGTCAAAGCCAAAGCTAGAAGCGAGAAAGTAACGAGAGAAAACTTACTGTTCAACAGCGAAAACAGAAGTCAGAAAAAGAAAGATGTAACAGATACTCCCAGGTTAATCACGGGGTTCAATGCATACCATACCACACTGAGGAAGATACTTTACAGACACTGGAACACCGTACGTAGTGATCCAGTATTGGGCCCTACGTATCCAAGAGTCCCCTCAATCAGTTTCAGAAGGGCAAAATCTATGCGCCAGGAATTGGTGCGTAAGGCGCCAACTATAGTTAGAACACAAAACTGGCTACAATCACCCAAGGGGTTCACTAAGTGCAGTAGGTGCAAAGCCTGTAGACATGGCACAAACAAGAAATCAATAGATATGCCTTTCAGACAGACACCATATATCATACGTGGTAGCTATAACTGCAAGACAGATTTCGCTGAGTATGTCCTTCAATGCACATGCAACAAATTTTATGTAGGGAGCACCATCCACCCTGTTCACATCCGCATCCTGCAGCACCTGAGGGCCATTACGAATGATGACCAGTCATACCCAGTTGCAAGGCACATTAACTCTTACCATGCAGGAAATGCACAAGACCTCTCCTATTTTGTCATTGACAATGTCCCTAAGAACCCAAGGGGAGGCAACAGACAACTGGCATTGAGGAGACTGGAATCGAGATACATCATTCTCCTCAACTCTAAAATCCCACAAGGGAGGAATGCCGATGAAGCGCTGAATGTCCACCTGTAGTTAGACTGCGCTCTTCTACATACCATAGAGATCCATTCCTCCTAGCGTAAAGTTCTCTTTTTCAATATCATTTTGGTATTTTTTACTTTTTTCCCATTTCCCGACATACTACTATAATTGACCTATGTCTTATTGTTGTAATCATACATGGACACTCAATCCACGTTAGAAACGCAAGCCCACTGGGGCAGCACCTTTCTTTGACACCTCCCTTTCTCCATCAACCGCCTCACAGTTCAGCCACATAAGCTATATTTTTTTCTCCCTCCACCACCATCCCACTTTTTGGGAAATACACAGTTCAGGGTTTACACGCAAGCCCAGGGAGACACAGCTATTGGATGCCCTGGGGATGGTTATCTTCACTCCCAGTAAGGCAACATTAGTGATGGATGTAATTTCCTTTATCACAAGTTCTATTCTTTTTCGTCACTTTATGTGAGGCCAACACGATTTTATTGTAAATATGGAGTAAACGGAGGTGTATCTTATAATTTAACTTATTACTTCTATGTCCATGGCACGCGATTCTATGTGCCGCTCAAAGTAAGATCAAATCATGTATGTAGGTCGGGAACTAGTGACAGCACACACTTTTCATTTTTTTCACTATGAGATACATTTGAGTGTTATATTTAAACTCAAATGAGAATGTGTGTTTTATTTTTGTTATCTATAAAATCTTTGTATATTTTTTCTTTTGCTCTATTCTGCATTGTCATGGTACACAGCAGTAGATTAGCTTCTATGTCTATGGTTCGTTCCGGTTGCTACGGCAACCTTGGGTTAATGGTAAACATGTATTTAAAGTGTAAAATGGCAGAGCTTTTTATGCAGTGAACAAGGCGGTTTTGCCGCCGAAACGCGTCTGACCTTTGTTGGAATAAATCGCCATCTGTGCCAAAATTCTCACGGAGTCGGTGCCTGTTTGATTGACGCTGTCAGGATGGAATAATATATATATATATATATATATATATATATATAAATTATACATATATATATGTGTGTGTGTGTATATCTATATATACACACACACATATATACATATATATTTTATAAATATACACATATGCACATATATTACATGTAAATATATACATAAAACATACTTTAAAATTAAAATAAAGAAAAAGTATAGTGCCTTAATACAGTGGAATAAAATTAAAATGTAGAGTCAGGAAAAATCATTTAAAAAAGAATCATGTGTACAGATGTTTATGTAACATCAAGTAAATAAAGTATATATACATATAAAAATTATATATATATTATTACGGTCGCCACTGGGTAGTTATAGCTAGGATTGTGCTTCCATAGGAAATGCATTTTTTGGTTTGCTTATATCTTTGGTGGAGTTGGAAGAATCTTCATGAAACTTTCCGCAATTTTTTTTTTCCTCTTCTCTTAACTGGAAAGTTTAGGGGTAATCTATCAAGCTGGGGCTAGGAAAAAAAGGGGTCCCAAAACACATTTTCCACATTAATTTTTCCATAGGAATTTTAGACACAGCTACAGCCTAAACTGCTAAATGGATTTACACAGAATTTTGCAGAAAGCTAGATCTTAGTCCAGAAAGAGTGCTTTTTTGTGATTTGGTGTACATCCGTTCATTAGTTTTTGAGCAATTAATGCTCAAAAACGTTGTATATATCAGGCTACGGAGGATCTGCGGACCTGACAGATCTTTGGAGAGATCTTATTGACTTCCCCCACTCAATCAGCAAGTGATGGCAGCCATCTTAGGCCTTGGGACTCAGTGTCAAGTCCCTCACAAAAGGTGAAAAAAAGCCAAAGTGGGCAGGGTAGGGAGACCCTGACCCCTATGCCTGGTGGTGGGGTCCCAACGGGACCCCGCCGGGGGCCAAGAACGTTTCTTTCTTTTTTAATGTTGCCACAAATTCGTGGAGGATCATCAAATCTGCGACAAAGTTAAAATAAAAAAGCGCAGGCTTTTAGCCCCACCAGTGGTGCGAGAGGGCCCGGGGGCAGCACAAATATTTTGTTAGGGTAGGGGTGCGTGTCCCCGAGCCTCAGTGAGGCCCTGGGGACCACATCCCCCGGGGCTGAAGTTGAAAATGAAGGGAGTGTGGCAAGAGTCCCCGGGTACCCATCTGCCGGGGCAGAAATGCGTAAAAAAGGGGAGGGGCCATGTGGTCCCCCTCCCCAAGCATCTAAAGGCTGGGGACTCCATCCCTCGGGTCGTAGAGTAATTAAAAGGGGAGGGAGGCTGTGCGGCCCCCCTCACCAAGCCTAAAAAGGCCCCAGGCACCCTATCCCCTGGGGCCGTGTTGAACAAAAAAAGGGGAGGGGGCCACGTGGATAATGACCCTGAAAAGGTCCCAGGGCTGTTAAATATCTTAAAAGGGAGGGGGCTGCACAGCACCACTCCCTGAACCTTTAAAAGGCCCTGTTGACCCCATCCCCTGGGGCCGGTTCAAGTAGTCTGTCCCAGTAAGCCTACCCCCGGGACAGAGTAATTTCACTGCCCACACCAGCGTGGGTGGGGAAACATATCTTTCCTGCCGCTTGGCGGGAGCATTTTTAAATCTCTGGCCTGATGGGAGCAAACATGCCTTTCCTTCCTGCAGCAGTGTGGGCAGGAATGGCAAGACTGCTCCCAGCCAGTGGGAGATTTAATATAATTTAGAGTGGTCCCAGGGAGGGGGTCCCTGGGGCCACAATAGGCTCAAGGGTGGGGCTTAATGGTCCCTTCCATTGATAATGACATGCAGCCCTGGGATATGAGGTCCTTCTGGCCTATTAAGGCTCAGGGAGGAGGGACGAGCAGCCCTCTCCCCTTTATTTTGGGATTCTGCCTTGGGGATGGGGTCCCCAGGGCCTATTAATGCTCAGGGAGGGGGCCTGTGCGATCCCTCTCTTTTAAGACTCCAGGGATAGTGTCCCAGGGCCCCTTCTGACTCAGGGAGCAGGGCCACGTGACCCCTCCACTTTAAAAAACGTGTTTGGTCCAGGGGAAAGGGGTCCCCGGGACCTGAAGAGGCTAGGGGAGAGGACCACCCACCCCCTCCCCTTTAAAAAAATTGCCCAGGGCGACAGGGTCTACACTGCCTGAAGGCCAGCCCTACACCACGCTTGCCAAAGGGTGTACGCGACCTGTGGTTGGGTTTATACGGGGGTTGAACGCAAGCCCAGGCCATGTGCCAACACCACGCTGAGCGCAGCCAAATGTCATGTGCAGTGTGGGCTTGGCTGCCTGTATGTGTGGTCGCCAGACCCTGTTGGCTGCCTCTGGATGGGTTGGCCGCAGGGCCTGGCCACAGGCCAGGACTTGTGGCCTACCCTCTGTTGCGCACCGCTGAAAGCCATTCACAGTGTGGGGTTGGCTGCCTCAGAGTGGGTTGGCCATAGGGCCTGGGAGTTGGCTTTATGTATGATAACACAATATTACTTTATGTTAAAAAAAACTAGAATTTCACTGGAAAAAAGAAAGGTTGAAGTAACGGTATAGTTAGGTGAGAATTTCAGTTACCAGAGCTAACTATAACTCGTGAATTTCAGTGGTTTTATATATTTAGAATGTTACGTTGTCACTGAGATTCTCACTTAAGTAAAACGTTACTTTAGCCTTTGTTTTTGTTCAGTGAACATATATATATATATATATATATATGTTTTCCTGGGCGTCCTGCTCAGCGAGCACCTGATGCAGCGGCACACAGTCAAATGACGACAATGCCCGTCCAGGTTAAATCTCCAGTTCTTTATTTTTCATTTCCTCCATGTGCAAGGCGTTACACACTTTCTCGCTCCATACTGAAACGGACCATATATATATATATATATATATATATATATATATATATATATATATATATATATATATATATATATATATATATATATATATATATATATATATAATATATATATATTACCTACTGGCGGTCGCCAGTAGGTAGTTATAGTTAGGACCTAGTTTCTATAGGAAAAGCGTTTTTTCTTTTCCCAAGAACTTTGGCGCCGGTTGACGAATCTTCGCAAAATTTTCAAAACTAGTGGCCCGCTCCGGTCAGCTTCTGTCTTGAAAGTTTTGGGGTGATTCGTCAAGCGGGGGCCGAATAAAAAGGGGGGTCCCAAAACGTGTTTTCCCCATGTTAATTTCCATAGGAAACTTAAGACAAAGCTACAGCCCGAACTGCTGAACGGAATTACACCAAATTTGGCAAAAAGGTAGGTCTTGGTTCAGAAAGAGCCCTTTTTTTTAAATGGTGTAAATCCGTCCAGTAGTTCCTGAGAAATTAGAAAAAGAAAATGTTTCGATATCTGAGCACCGAGGAGGGTTCGCGAACCCTCACAGGCATGAGCTTCACTCTGATTGGCTGCCAACAGTCCAAACCAGGAACTGTTGGCAGCCATTTTGTGACTCGGTTACCGAGTCAGAAGATAACTGTGGAAAAAAGGATGAAAAACAAGAAAAGGGGGCAGGGTAGGAACACCCTGACCCCCTAGGCCTGCTCAGGGGGTCCCACAAGGACCCCCAGAGCCCCCCTAATTTTTTTTTTTATATAAAAAAATTTCGAAGTCGCGCTGGGTGCACGACTCCTGCCGTGAAAATAAAAAAAAAGCAAGTGCGGGCTCCCGCGCTTCATTTTTCAAAGCCCCCGGGTGGGCCAGGTCCCGGGGGCACTCAGCAAATAATTTGTGGCCGCCCGCAGAGCCGGGGACTGCCACCTTCCCGGGGCTGAAACAAAAAAAATGCGTGGGGGGGTTCCCAAACTCCACACGCTGCCCCGGGGACCACCACCTCCCCGGGGCTTTGATAATAAACCACGTGGGGGCACGCGGTCCCCCCCACAGCCCCGGGGACCACCACCTCCCCGGGGCTCTGTTTTAAAATAAAAATTATGTGTGTGGGGTGAAAGAGCCCTCCCACACGCCCCGGGGACCACCACCTCCCCAGGGCACTTAAAATTGAAATTCGGGGGTCCGTTACGGACCCCCAAGCCCCGGGGACCACCCCCTCACTGGGGCTTTAGAAATGTTGGAAGGGGGCTGAGCAGCCCCCCTCCTGGAGCCGATAGTGGCCCTGGGGACCGCCACACCCCAGGGCCGGCTCCTGCAATGTCCCGGGGTGCCCACCCCCCGGGACATTGCTGTTTGCTATGGCAGGGCGGGAGCCGTGCAGCTCCCGCCCTGCCATAGCAAACTGCTTTGCTTCGTTGAAGCGAGAGCAGGGAAACCTGCTCTCGCTTCAATGAAGCAAAGCAGGATTGCTTTTGAGCAAGGGGAGCTGCATGTTAGCAGCTCCCCTTGCTCAAAAGCAATGCCGGCTCCCGCAGGAGGCGGGGAGCCGGCGGGACCGTGGGGGCATTGGGGCTCCCCCCACGGTCCCCAACGAGTGGCCATGCCCCGGGGGGATGGGGTCCCCGGGGCCAAAAATGGCCCGGGAGGGGGGCCACGTGGTCCCCCTACCTTTTTAAAAAAAAATATATAAAAGGATTGAGCATGCCCCGGGGGATGGGGTCCCCGGGGCGAATATAAATTAATGGAAGTAGACAATTTTTTTTTTGCCAAAGTTTGGAGTCGCGACCCGAGCGGGCGCTCAGCGCGGCACCCTAGTGTGAACGCGATGGGTGAGCGGCTCCCAGTGTGGCCCCCTAGTGTGAGCGCGATGGGTGCGCGCCTCCCAGTGCGGCCCCCTAGTGTGAACGTGATGGGTGTGCGGCTCCCAGTGCAGCCCCCTAGTGTGAACGCGATGGGTGCGCGGTTTCTAAAGTCGCGATGGGTGCGCGACTTCAAGCAAAAATAATTAAGATTTTTTTTTTTAAAAGCTTGGTTATATGTTGGGTTATTGGGTGGCTCTATAAAGAGCCCTTGTTTTCATTGGGAGATTGTTGTAGCTACATGTAAGTGCGGATGCAGAGCTTCAGGTTGTTGAGAAACACTCTGTTGCCTTGATCAGTGAAGTGTACTCCATCACTTCTGTAGATGCCATCCATATGGAAACGTAGATTGTTGTTATAGATGGAGCCCATCCTATGGTCTCTGAGGTAAGCAGAAACAGCTTTATTGACATTTTTTCTAGCTTTCTCAATCTGAGGACAAAATTGATTGGACCTCTTCCATTTCTGTCTTTGGCATATGTTAGAGTATACAAAGACAGTTTGGGGGAAAAGCAACATCAATTCTGCAAAGGTGTCCTTCATTAGCATTTCCAGACCTACCCCAGTCAATGTGCCTGGGTCATTGCCAACACAGTGCACAATCATGAGGTCAGGGGGTTGGAGATGCAAAAAGCTTTTAACCAAAGGCATTAATTGATGCCACTTTAATCCTCTCTGTCCAATCCATTTAATGTCTACATTTTGCAAAGCTAGGTCTTTGTCAATACCTCTGCGTTCAGCATACCTTTTGCACCAGAAAACATAGCTGTGCCCAACAATCCACACTGAAAGCATCTTGAAGGGATGACTGTAGGCAATGAAAAGATGTCTGTAGCTGAGGTAGTCAGTTGGTGGAATGAGAGGTATGTAAAATGGTGGACAAGATGCTGTTTTTAAGAAAGTAGAGAATTGATTGGCTGTTTAAGAACTTTGTACATTCAAAAATAGGGTGCATTTTACTTTCTCTAAAAAGCATGTTTCTTATTGGTTAGTAAAAAATGTTTAAAAGGTACAGTAGAAAGGATAAGGTCATGTTTTGCAAAGCCAACCACACCTGCTGTTTGCATGTGCAATGGTGAACTTGAAAATATGGTGAATTGTGACCTGTTAGTTAAGTTGAATGTTCCATGAACTGTTATTATGGAAACTGGCATTAAGCAGAATGGGGAAAGAGGTCAGTTGCTAAGGGTTATTATGTGTAACCAATAGAAATGTGTTTTACAATTTGAAAAACTCTGGGAAGCAATGTTATTTGTTGCTTATGTGTATTTGTATGGAGAAAGAGAGGGAAACCTTGCCATTACTGGTTTTACCTTGCTGAGTCTGGTGCATTATATTGATTGTGTGTAAAAGAAAATCCTGTCAGAGTTTGTGAGATTTTTCATTCAACACATTTATTTGCAAGGTGAGTTATAAATTTGTGAGGTTTATTGAAAAAAATTTAACATTCTTCTAAAACTGTGTTGTTTGAAATATATTATTAAATGTAGAGATGTATATTGGAGTTTGTTTCATTGTACTTAAATGTTGTTTAAAAAGACTCTGTACAGTAATATGTGTATTTATTAAGATGATTATTGATGTTATTAATTAGGCTTCTTTTTTAAGTCTATACAAAGGTATAGTTGAATGATGCCGCATATTTTTAGATAGTTGGTTGAAGATGCAGCACAAATGTGTAGTTTGAAAGATGTTCATATAAGGTGTAGTTTATTATGCTTAATTTTTTGTTGTCTCTACAAAGGTATAGTTGAATGATACTGCATGATTATAGATAGTTTCGTAAAGATGCAGCACAACTGTGCTGTTTGAAAGATGATCATATAAGGTGTTAATAATTAGGTTTCTTTTATTAGTTTGTACAAAGGTAAAGTTAAATTATGCGACATATTTTAAGATTGAATGGTGAAATAAGGTGCTGTTAATTAGGCTTCTTTTTGTATTCTGAACTAAGGGTGGGCGGAATTTGCGTAGTCGCGTTACGCAAATCTCCGCGAAATTGCTAAAAATTTCCGCGAGCACGCGGAGATTCCGCGAAATCGCGGAATTGCTGGTCCCGTCCATTCGCGATGTGTTTTTGCGTGCTCGCGGGGAAATATATCGCTAACTTGCCCATGCGGTCGCTAACGGGCGCGGCCATCTTGTTTTCACTTGTCCCGCCCGCTCGCGATGGTATTTCCTGTTCCGGGTCGCGTATTGCATGCTCCCGCCCGCTCGCGATGCTTATTTCCAGTTCCGGGTCGCGTATTGCATGCTCCCGCCCGTTCGCGATAAGGGTTTCCTGTTCGGGAACGCGCATTACGTGTTTGCGACGCTTTTTGCGTGCTCGGGGGGGAAATATCGCGCGAACTTGCCCATGCGGTCGCAATGGGCGCGGCCATCTTGTTTTTCAGTCTATTGCTATGGTTCTGGGCCTGCTTTTCAATCCTCCCTCTATCTTTTCAATCCTTTGTTTCTGTAAACTTTTTTGGGTCTTTTTTATTTATTATCTATCTCTCTATTTTCCTGATTCTATATTTTGAGTTTTTTTCTACTTTTTGTGTGTTTTTAACTACTTTTTCACACTTTTTCTATTACCTGCTTTTTCATTTCTTTTACTTACTTTTTTGTAATTCCTACCTTTTCTTTTCCGTCCCCGCCTACCCAGAACCATGGCAAAGGGCCACAGCCACAGGGCTCGAAGTCGGAGCCAGAGCCGCGACCGCCTTCCTTGCGGAAGGCGGCGCCAAAGAGGGTGCAGGCACGGGCCTTATTTAATGAGTCGGAGGTGGCCGCTCTGGTTTTTTTGTTCAGCGCCACCTCCCCTTAACCCTGGCAGCAGGCGGCAGGCCTGGGTCCGGGTACGGGCTCCGGGAGCATCGGCAGCGGTGGGGCAAGGTGCATCGGGCAGTGTTTCGCTGCTCTGGTGTCCGGCGCACCAATAATCAGCTGACGCACCGGTGGTCCGATATTCTGGACCGGGAGCAGGACCTGCTGGACCTGCTAGGAGTGGAGGTCCCGGGGCTTGGTGAGTAGCTATTTAATATTACTACTTTGTGTTCTGCTCTGTGTTATATATTGCGAATATATTTTTTTTCCGACCAGCAAGAATGCTGCTGCTTACATTGCAGGTAAATTACATTTACAAATCTGTGATTGTTATGACACAGGCGCTCGGCGCTACTAATCTTACTTGTTTGCAACTTTGCGCTCGCTTGGCCTGATGATTATGTAAGAGTTTACTTTAGAGAACTTAAGTGATGTAATGCTAGAGAGAGTAGTCCTTCCTTTGTCCTCCTGCCACTAAGAAGGGATAGTGGTGGATTGATAGGTTTAGTTACTTATTAGTTGGTAATTTGTAAGTTGTTTGCGTGACGCATCCTCTGTCATGTCACGTGCTGCTGAGTGCTGCTTACCCCAGTCCTTCGCAGAACCTTTTGTAGTTTGTTTTCTGAGTGTTAATAGGCTTATATCATCACTAGCAGAACATCAGCAGCAACCAGCCAACAATTTGGTGTATGCAAAAATGTATGCATGTGTCCTCCATCTATGCATTTTTGAGGACTAAAATAAATGGAAATGCAGACTTACTGAACAATTGGCCTGTCTGGATTGGAATAGGTGGGCTAGGTCAGGTGGTAGTTAGGCTTGCTAGACGGTCCGTGAATCTCGCAATACTACCAGTCGATCAGATAGGTCAATTTTATTGCAATTGTTGTTACCCAAAAAGTTTTTGGTGCGTATTTTAAAATATTTTATTTATTTCACACCAAACTTTAATTTTTGTCTCTTTCTTTATGAAATCTTACATGATCAGCAGCACCCAGGGGCAAGAAGACGGGGTCGCAGGCGGTGGGCCACGAAGATCAACAAGATGCCTCCCAGGGACAGGACCGCTCCTCTATCGAGGGCTCTGCTGCTGGCCCCAGTAAGTCCTCCAGTGGTTAATATTATTAATTATATTTCCCAAACTTTTCCTGCACCTTATTTTTCCGAACTATTATTTAGGTATCCTCCTAATTCGAATTTTGACAAAATCTTCTTTGCTCTATACTATCTGTTTCTAAATTCTTGTTATCCCTGCCTTTAACTGCGTCTGCTATGACTCTCTGTACTACTACTATTAGTCTGTCTGTAGCTAAGCTTGCCCAGTTGCCCACTCTTTATTTAAAATATTTTAAATAAAACTCATATTCACCAATAGCTATAGCCATTGAGTCCAGTCCTTTGGGTTGTCCTCTTCTACTACTTCTAGTCTTCTTATTCTTGAGGCTTTTCGACAATTCCCACCAAGAAAATGCCCAACCACATTTTAGAATTTTAGATAGGATAGGACATACTACTACTGTTGTAGGGATTCTGCACATACAGAACTTTGCACAAGAAAATAGGACGTTGGTGATGGGAGGTTGGACCTTCCTCACACCTCAATCAGAAGCCACCACAATCCCCTGACCAACTAGTTATAGTGTCTCATTACTCCGAAACGCCCCCGAAAATACCCAATGAGTAGACAACCCAGACAACATAACACTCCCAACCTCTGTCGCGGAAGCAATGCACACCTTTTGCTCACTCTCTCGTGTAAGTCCACACCAAATACCACCGAGTCTATGTAAGTTCAAAAGGTTTATTTTTATTTCCAACTGACAAGCTCTGTACGTTGTATAATGCATCAGCAACAGCAAAATGCATAAGATTAAAACAATAAACATTGTTACACTTAGTTAGACTTACAAGTTACTTACAACTACAAGTCCATAGAAGCCAAAAGGCGAGATCATGATAACTGAACAGTGGTGGAAGAACCACCCTCCCCTTGGTAGGAATCTAGTTTATATAAAATTATAAATGAAGATGTGAGAATTCTGGGGAGCCCTCACCTTAGAAGAACCTAGTACTGGTTACATCATAAGGTCTGCAAAGCTCTGGTTCTTCGTATAAGGGAATCTTCCGTCTGTAATGAGAAAAATGGTGCGCGTTAGTATAGTGCAAGCATTTCTCAGTCGTGCCAAAAAGTGCAGTTTTTTATGGATAAGCAATATGGACTAACACCAGAACTCCATAACAAAGTCGGTTGTTTTTCGACCTTGTACGCAGCGCTCAGACAGTAGCAGTATGAGCTCATGTGGGCTCAAAGGCGTCTTTCACAACAAGCTGCGAGGTAACTTGCGCAAAAATAAAAGACAGAGCTAAAATGGTTGCATGGCTCGGGGTAACTTAGCAAAGACTAGAATGACCCTAGGGACCATATAACACTACCAGTGTCTACTCTACTGCCTGATTTATACTAGTGATGTATGTTGTATATGTATTATGTATGTATTAACTTTTTTTTCATTCTTGCTAGTCAAAAATAGGGGGAGATGTATATGGCATCTGAAAAATGTGTAATGTTTTTTCTAGGCGTACTACCGACCACCAGTACCGGGGCCAGCGGCGAAGGTGACGCGGCCGCTGAGGGTGCAGGTGATGCGGCAGTTGGAGGAGCTGCAGGGGGTGAGCCAGCAGCAGTGGCGGGCGGTGGTAAGTTATATTCCTAATCCTTACTTATTGACATTACACTCGCTGCAAGGGTGTAATGTATACTGTACTGTTGAGACTTAAGTAAGAAGTTGTGGTGAACGGTTGAAGAAGACACCCTTTACTTAGCATTAGCAATAGCATTAGCGACGGGAGTGTACTGAGAGTAACCAATGGCCTCTTCTATCGGACTTCAACTCAGCTGTGAAATTTTTATGGAGAAGACAAAGTCTGATCAGATGACCTTGATGGATGGGTTGAACGAAAAGGGAAAGAAGGGTGGAAGGAGGAAGGACGGGCGAGATTTTATATTTATGACTGGCAGAGAAGGATACGTGGGATGCATGCATAGGTGTGTGATATGAATCAGATGCATGGGTGGTGGAATGCCTGAAACTCCCACAAATGTTCGAGGCCGAGGTATTGGGAGGATAGATACATACCACAAATGTTACGTACTGTGCTTGCTAGTGCTACTGTGCCACTATGTGTAGAATGAATTTGTCTGACTGCTTTGCTAAGAGTATATTTTACAATAGTCTTGTTTTTTCTTCTTGATATAGCGACTCCTTCCAAAGGTAAAGTCGACAGGAAGGAGTTGGCAGCCAAGGCCCGGCGCCGGAAGCTGGAGGCCATACAGGCCGAATACCAGCGGCTGGTTCTTCTGGAGGAGGAGGAGGCGGCAGCAGCTGCAGCCTCCTCCAATGCCCCGGGCCCCAGACACCCCCCTACAGTGTTACGGCACCACCGCCTGTCAGCCGCCCGCCGCCACACAGCAAGAAGCACTGCTGCCCCCCCGTGGATGCAACTGCCACGCGCTGAAGCACCGCGTGCCCCGCCTAGAAGAGCGCATCCGTGTCCTGGAGAGGCGAGCCCGCTGAGACCCCGTTTATTTATTGCCCCTTTTTTATAGCTTCTTTTGGTGGGTGGGAATCGGGCGTTGGGTTTTGGACTTTTGGACATTTGTTGGACTTTTTCGTTCCGGGACATGAACATAGGTTGGGGTTAGGGAGAGGGGTGGGTCAGGTGTTGTGGGATTTATTTTACATAGTTTATTTTTGTTAGGGTATTAAATTACATATTTAGACTTTATACGATGTGGTTAATGTTTTGTGGGTGGGGTTACTGTTTTATGTCACACGGTTTCCTTGCTGGTGCAGTGCCACAGCCAGTGTTTGATTTAAATAATTGGCTGAGTTACTAAGACACTAACAGACAGATGCGGTACCCTCACTGAGGGACTTGTCCTACTAGTACTGTCAGTCTCTCCTCCTAATCTATGCATTCTGCAACTGGACTCAAAGGGGTGTGTGAAATAGAATTAGTGAAAAAAATTCTGTTATTAATTATGCCTCCCCCAAACTTCTTCTCTTACCTGTGCTTGATGTTTAACTTGGGCACGGCGATGGCTGCATGGTGATGATGGTTTTCTTTCCCAACATGCCATGGTTGTGGTGGTAGTAGTAGTAGACCCTGGCAGTTTCACTTGCAAATAAAAGAAAATGAGACAGTCAGTCGCCTGAGAGAGACTGTGGGAGGAGTAGTAGAACGAAGTACAGTACGGAACTTACTGCCAAACAATAATATGCCAAAATACAAGGAAACATAATGGTTGCGGGGATAGCCTAGTACATAGAGTTACTAACTCTAGCTGTGTCGAGTCACTCGACTAGGCCTACAGTACACCGTGACTCGACACAAGCGTAACCGTTAGTGCTGTTTCAGAGGATGACAACAAATCCAATCTATGCCGGCAATTAATGTTGATGGATTAGGTTCCTTTGGTTAAAAAAAAAATCGCAAATATACTGCTCATAGGAGGGTGGGCAAGCAGAAGATCCGCGCCCTGCCTTGAAAATGCATTTTTGTTGCTTTAGGCACATCCGCCCCAGCAAGCGTGTGATAAATTATTGGTGTACATTTAATTTAGTCACACCTCAATAAGTCACACAGCCCGGGGAAGAGGGTTAGGGTTTGATGAATGGTTGGGAAGGGGGTTTTGGGAAAGGTTTGACAAAGAAAAACAGTACGCATGGACAACAACAAAACACAATCTTGGCAGACAACCATATCCATAAATCAGTTAAGGGAGAAAAAGGAAATGCATGCATGATGATGATAACTTGATGGTTAATGATAGTACTTACTAACTACTACTACTAGACAATTAGACAGTACAGGGCAGCAGTATATTATGCAATTTGCCTTGCCTGTCTGCCCTCAGAGAGACCCGAATTACATTCAGTTTCTGTTGTGTTGTACCGGCCCGGGCTTAAAGATAGCAAAGAAAAGCCAAAAATTGCTGTAGGGATGAATTGAATTATAAGCAGAGAGCAAACATAACAACAACAACACACAGTAGTAATGATTGAAGACAAAAAATGAATCAAATTTAAAAGATGATGAAACTTGATACTGTTACTGTATGTTATCCTGGTTAAAATGTGGAGTTGCATCTCGGCATTCGTCTTGGTCCTCCCTTCCATGGACGCTCCGGCCATCAATCTTGGGTGACGCCACTGCCTGCCTGGCAGATGTAGATTCATTGGTAAGGTAAGTGAGAGTTGTTTTTCCCAGTGTAACACAGGGTAAGGGCCGGCCTGTAATTGCAGATGGGAAAACAAAAGGGATATTGAAAAATCAAGTAGAAAAAAAATGCCTAAATTACGGTGGAGTGCAACAAGAACACTTTCAGAGGCGGCATGGATTTGGATACATCATGTCTACTCTAGTCTGTTTCCAGCATTAACCTCCAACAACAACAGGACAGAGCAGGCCCACTGCACCCGTGACACATCCTCCATTTAGCGTACATTTTTTGACAGAGGCAGACAAAGCAGATATACAGCAACATAGCATTTTACAAATTAAGTGACTAAATCAATGCCCCGCTGTCAGTCATACCACCACACTCGACTCCACCACTACACAGACATGTAGGTCTGCAGTGGTTGTTGTTGACTTGGTTACCTTTTAATGCACTCATGAAAAGCACTGAGTTATTCCATCAATCATCTCTGATCGTACTGAGTGACTGCGAAGAGATAATGTCACTGTGGTCATCATCATGGTGTGTTGTCCAACTCAGTGTGCAGTAGTGTACAGATTGAGTCCCCTTTCCATATTCAAAATGCAATGGATCGGCCTGCAGTAGAAGTAGAAAATTGTTATTGAAAAACAAGAATGGAAACAAACATTGCATTGAGTTACTTTTAGTGTGTAGATTAGATAATAGTACACAATGAATTACCTTCATGCACTACAAACAACAACAACACAAATCACTCAGTCAGCGTCCAATGCATGTCATCATTCATTACCTGTTCCTTCTCATCTTCAGTTAATGGGCAGTCTGTATCGGCTCGGAAAGGAGGATAGCTATAGTAGTCATCATCATGTTCCACTTCTTTTGGAGAGACTCAACGAGGCAAGATTTTAGTTTTTCTTCGATTATGCTACATCCAATTATTATCTGGCTTGAGGGCAATAGATTTAGGTTGATTCAGGAGGAGCAGGACTCGGAGGAGTGGGCTGAAATGCAGAGAGCTGAAACTCATATAAGGCACTAAAATACGAAGACGATGGTGATGGATTTGTTGTGATTTGAAGTTTCCAAACAGAAAGACAGACACACAAATAGAAGTAAATAAGGGAGAACCACAGTAAGAAGTGGAAGCCTAGTTGTCAGGGAAGTATAGCTCGTCCTCAAACTCTGGGGGTTCAACCAGAAGTAGGTAATCAGCATCCAACACGCTACTTCCGTCACCTGAGCCGCTGTCCTCATCTTCCTGCGTTGATTCATGTATTGTGTAATTCGGTGGTATAAATTGCTGATTCATTTTGATCATGGTTAACCTCTCAACGTTTTTGGGTGAGAGACTGGTCCTTTTCACTGTTACAATGGAACCAGCAGCACTGAAAACACGTTCAGAAGAGACACTTGCGACAGGGCAAGCCAGATAGTTTATCGCCAGCCTGCTGAGCACTGGCCATTGGCCCCTTTTTCCATACCAATACCGCAATGGGTTTTGATCAATGTAGACCTCTGTTGGGTCATCCAGGTAGGCCTGGACCATTCGGTCAATGTTCAGGGGTGCTAAACTTAGTGCGGCCTCTTTTGTCTTTTCATCAGCACTGGACCTAGCAAGTCCTTGCTGTAAATACCAATCCTGTGCCGTTTGTACTGGGTCTGATGATCCGGTTATTGCTGTTGTCGATAGTGTTGGTGACAGCTGTGAACCAAATGCACTGCCCACAGGCTCTGAAGTTGAACTTGACGCCGGATGCTCTGCTGCAGTACTTGACGTGGGTTTGAGGCCTTTAATTACCAGCCGTTCATTTTCCAATGTACTGGGTGCCTCAGCTATCCAAGTTTTGTACCGGGCAACATCCACTTCTGAAAAAGGGAGTAATGTCTTACTGTGCAGTGCCGATTTGTACCGTGGATCCAGAATTGTGGCACAAATGTAATGTTGTTGTGACACAATCTTATTTTGCACCCTTGCATTTTCACTTAAGCGACATGATAAGCTCTCCACCAACTCATATGCTTCTTTTTTTCCCTCCACACCTTTGTACGCTTCACACACCCCCTTCAACTGTTGCTCTAGCATGTGCAACAATGGGATAGCTTGGCCCATAGTACAGTCCTCCTTGCTGACTTCACGTGTGAAGACCTCGAAAGGAAGAAGCATCTCTGTAAGAGATTTAACTAGGCACCATTGGTCCATCTGAAGGGTCATGCCTTTCACAGTAGCATCCGCCCTTCGCATGACATATTCATTGATTGGTCTGTACTGCTCAAACAGACGGTCAAGCATGTAATACGTTGAGTTCCAACGTGTTGCCACCTCCTGGATGAGTGCTTTGACTGTCATTCTATAGTCACGTTGAATGATCCTCAGCTGCTTCCGGGCTTTAAAAGAATGGCTGAAATGCGTGCATATTCTGCGGCAGGTGGTCAGTAAGTTGCTGACTATGGGTTCTTTTTTCAGAAAGTCTTGAACTATAATGTTAATGCAGTGCGCCAAACACGGGACCCCGAAATACTCACCAAGCGTCATGGCCTTAAGTATATTACTGCCATTATCCGTGGCAACAAAACCAATGTGAAGCCCTCTGGGGCACAGCCATTCAAAGACCTTGCTGTTAAACTCTTCCAAAATGTTTTCAGCAGTATGAGATTTCTCCATGGCGAACATGGCTACAGTTGCATGTTTCCGAGAAGCATTAAAAATTGCAGCTGTGTCAACAGCACCTACTTCAGATAGCTTGTCTCTAACCCCCACAAAAGAGACCCAGTGTGCAGTGATGCACATGTAATCAGTGGCTTGGCAACTGGTCCACATGTCTGTTGTCAGGTGGATTTTGTGAACAGCACTCTGCTGCAAAGCTTGTCCAACCAATTCCAGCACATCGTGATGTAGTGCTGGAACAGCAACTCGGGCGAAATAGGACCGGCTGGGAACCATCCATTTAGGGCAGATGGCTGACACAAATTCAAGGAAACCCACCCCTTCCACAAATGAAAAAGGGAGAAGGTCCAGCGCTAACATTTTAGCCAGCTTTGCATTGTACAACCGTGCCGTTGGGTGGTTGCGTTGGTACTGCCCCTCCGACCTAAGCATGCTGTCAATGGTAGGCTGGAATATTTTCCTTTGTGGTGCACCTTTCTTCTTGAACCCAGCTAGGCTCAACGACGCTGCACTTTTGCTCATTGCAGTGCCCGGTTGCCTTTGTGTCTCATGTTGACTCTTACTACGGTGCCACTCAGATGTTGCTGAGGATGTGGGCGTTACCAGTACACTGCTGGGGGTAGGGCTAGAAATGTCTCCCTCTTGTTGACCTTCACCGCGATCATATCTTCCCCTACTTCTTCATCCCCAACAACAGCAATGGGTCCAGTTTTCCTTTTTTCTAAGTGAAGTAGGTGAGCCTCCCACTTGATAGTGTGGTGTTTTTTGAGATTACTTGTTTGTCCTCCGGTACCATAGTTTGTACCAAGCTTACCCCGCCTAACAGGCTGCCGACAAATTGAGCATATAGCAATGTTCTCCTCCTTACTGCTAACCGAAAAGAAGTCCCAAACTGGGGAGGAGAACTTTCTGGCGCTGCTGAAGGTGCCACTTTCAATACCAGATGAAATGGAGGGTGTGCATGGAATTTGACTCTGTGCACTTACATTACCACCACCTACTGAGGTGGTGGTTGAGCTGGATGTAGGTTCCTGCCGGAGCTTTGCAAAGGCAAATATGCAAGCTGGAGGTCGTGTTGCCGTTACCTGTGGTGGTGGTATCCGTGCTACATCCCTCACAGCGATTTGGGATAGTCTAATAATGTTGGTCTCCATCTCCGCAGAGCCCAGGAGTGATGTTCGTGATGACTGGCTCTTCATCATCATCATCATCAACCCCCTCGTCTACATCTACCTCCATAACTGTAAGGCTTTCTGGAACCTTCCTTTTCACTAGCCTTGTCTTGTGGCGTGCATCACTCTCAGGCTGAGCTGGTGGCTTCCAAGTGGCATCTAGATCATCAGAAGCGGGGCTTGAAGAAGAAGTTGATGGACTAACCCTCCTTTTCCTTGCTGGGGGTATGGAAGACAATGGATCTTCTGGAACAGTGGCTTGCTCCTCTTCGTCTGCAAAAAGCTCGATTTCCTGAACTGCCCCTACTTCAGGTAGAACAACTACTATTGTGGGCTGTGGTTCCGGCTGTGGTTCCGGCTGCGGCTGTGGTTGCAGCTGTGGTTGCGGTTCCGGCTGCGGCTCTGGCTGCGGCTGGGGTTGCGGCTGGGGTTGCGGCTGGGGTTGCGGCTGGGGTTACGGCTGGGGTTGCGGCTGGGGTTGCGGCTGGGGTTGCCCACTTATCTGCTGAGTTTCCGCCTGCGAGTGCGTGGATTGGGTACTACTTTGCGATAATGACATTTCAACATCACTGGTCGTTAGTAGACTGGCTACCTCTGCCACAGTCATGGGCTTGGGCCTAGGTTGCTGGGGTGGGCCCACTGATGCAGAGGTGCTGCTCAGAGCTTGGTCCCCGCTGGACACCGCTGCTGCAGGCGTAAGTTTTTTTTTACCAAAAAACACATCGGCCGGCACACCAGTCTTGGTAAGTGCCACTTCCTTCTTCTGTCCCTTCTTCTCACTGGCAACTTTCTTGGTACTGGAGGACCTGGTACCTTTCTTTGGGGCCATCTTCTTCAGATGTCAGCAGGACGCAGGTGCACAAGTTGCAGAGATGTCTGTGGTCACACGTGGACGTGACGCGCAGCAGGGCTTCTGCCTGGCAGTACAACGGGTGATGACACCTCCTCCTCTGTCTTTTTGTGCACCTAAAAGCAAAGAAGCCAGGAGAAGAACATCAGTGAAATGTTGCATTTGTTGTTGTGGTTCAATTACTAGCAGTACAAACAAACAAATAAAAGATATAAATTAGTGTAGACATTTGTGAGACTGTCAACAAGGGCTTTCATGGTATACTGTGTACACTGTCAGGAAGGATAGGAAAGAAGAGGAACAACAACCAAAATAGAAATGTAATAGAAGTGGACCCTGTTTGGCATTAAATTATTTGCTCAGTCATCACATCATTCAGGGAGCTGCAGCTGGCAAAGGGGATGGATGCAAGCAGTAAGCCAAAAGGAAAACCATGCAGGCCTAAATGGCAAAAGCAGCACACTTAGTTAACTCCCACCAGAAATGGCCACCAGCCACATGGACACTCACAAATCACAAGCAACAAGCATGAGGCCTGGAAAACAATGTACTGAAAACAGGCCTACGATAGCCAGGCAAAGGCTGCATGGTAAACCACACTGCTTTGCCTGTAATGCAATAAAATGCAAAAACGAAAATACACAGGGCTAAACAAGGCCTGCAACACACCACATAAAACTAAGGCATGTATTTAACACACCCCAAAAAACTGAAATACACCCAAAAATCCACATTTTGCAATTCAATCCAATGCCATCCATGTGCCCTAAATGATGTTTAAATTGAACAGAACACACAGAAACAGTTGTTTCATGCACCCCTGACTACCTCTGGGCCCACTGGATGAAAGGCCTGTTGGCAGACTAGGCTACAAGCTTGCAGGCCTATGGATAAAAGCACACTACCGGCCTTCAAAATGGCCGCCAGCCTCATGGCCAGGCCCACAACAACAAGAAACTGAAGACAGACAATGCAGGCCTATGGCAAAAAGCACACTGCCTGGCTTCAAAATGGCCGCCAGCCTCATGGCCAGGCCCACAACAACAAGTAACTGAAGACAGACAATGCAGGCCTATGGCAAAAAGCACACTGCCTGGCTTCAAAATGGCCGCCTGCCTCATGGCCAGGCCCACAACAAGAAACTGAAGACAGACAATGCAGGCCAATGGCAAAAAGCACACTGCCTGGCTTCAAAATGGCCGCCAGCCTCATGGCCAGGCACACAACAACAAGAAACTGAAGACAGACAATGCAGGCCTATGACAAAAAGCACACTGCCTGGCTTCAAAATGGCCGCCAGCCTCATGGCCAGGCCCACAACAACAAGAAACTAAAGACAGACAATGCAGGCTTATGGCAAAAAGCACACTGCCTGGCTTCAAAATGGCCGCCAGCCTCATGTGCAGGCCCACAACAACAAACTAAAGACAGACAATGCAGGCATATGGCAAAAAGCACACTGCCTGGCTTCAAAATGGCCGCCAGCCTCATGGCCAGGCCCACAACAACAAGAAACTAAAGACAGACAATGCAGGCCTATGGCAAAAAGCACACTGCCTGGCTTCAAAATGGCCGCCAGCCTCATGTGCAGGCCCACAACAACAAGAAACTAAAGACAGACAATGCAGGCATATGGCAAAAAGCACACTGCCTGGCTTCAAAATGGCCGCCAGCCTCATGGCCAGGCCCACAACAACAAGAAACTAAAGACAGACAATGCAGGCCTATGGCAAAAAGCACACTGCCTGGCTTCAAAATAGCCGCCAGCCTCATGGCCAGGCCCACAACAACAAGAAACTGAAGACAGACAATGCAGGCCTATGGCAAAAAGCACACTGCCTGGCTTCAAAATGGCCGCCAGCCTCATGGCCAGGCCCACAACAAGAAGCCTAGGCCACAAAGGGAAACACATGCAGGCCTTAGTATATGGCTAAAGCAGCACACTTGTAACTCCCACCAGAAATGGCTACCAGCCACATGGACACTCACAAATCACAAGCAACAAGCAGGAGGCCTGGAAAACAATGTACTGAAAACAGGCCTATAATAGCCAGGCAAAGGCTGCATGGTAAACCACCCTGCTTTTGCTTTGCCTGTAATGCAATAAAATGCAAAAACGAAAATACACAGGGCTAAACAAGGCCTGCAGCACACCACACACAACTAAGGCATGTATTTAACACACAGCCCAAAAAACTGAAATACACCCCAAAAAAACACATTTTCCAATTCAATCCAATGCCATCCATGCCCCCTAAATGATGTTTGAAATTAATAAATACATCACACAGCAATCCATGACCCATGACTAGCTCTGGACCTACTGGCTACCCACAACAATTTATTTTAAAAAATGATGAAAAGTACCAAAAATGAAGTTGCAGCAACTGCAATGCCCCAATCAAACAACACCAACTTACTTGTAAAATCTCAAATTCCAAAATCCTCAAATCCAATGATAATGATGCAGCAGATACAAAGAGTGATCCTTCCAGCTCAAATCCAAGTGAAAAATGAACAGGAGATGGCCAAAGCACTGGGAGGAGCCTGCTGGACAGGAACAGGAAGTAGGAGACTCTGTGGCACTTCCTCCCTCTCCCCCCCCAAAAATTTGACCAAAAAGGACAGCCAAATATCAATCTGAGTTTTTTTTTTCAGCCAAATCATCAATTTATAGAAGGTTTGATGCTGCTTGCGATGTTATTGTTCTCCATATTGAAAATTTTGCGTGTTCGGGATCGCGAGCTGTACAAAAATATCGCCGGATGTCCGATGGCGCGCCCGAATGACGTGTTCGAGGTCGCAATCTCTCTCGCGGTGCACGATGGCGCGGCGAATGACGTGTTCGCGATCGCACACTCTCGCGTTGTCCGATGGCGCGGCGAATGACGTGTTCGCGATCGCAAACTCTCGCGGGATAACGCGGCCGGCTACCGAAATCTCGTGGCGCACGCGAACGGATAGGAAAACCCATCGGCGAACGCAGAAATCCCGGTAAGTCGCTATCGCGCGCGCTAGAACGCATTTTTAAAGCGCGACAAAAAAATAATTCCGCTACGCCGCGGATCGCGGAATTGTTGGCAATTCCGCATTCTCCGCGGAACGCGAAATTGCCTAAATTCCGCAAATTCCGCGAGCGGAGCGGAATTGGATGCCCAGGGTTAGTCTGAACAAAGGTATAGTTGAATGATGCCATATAATTTTAGATACAAAGGTGAAGATGTAGAATAAAAGTGTGGTTTTAAAAGTGCTCATAAAAGGTGTTGTTAATTAGCCTTCTTTCTTAAGTCTGTTGAGAGGTATAGTTTAATGATGTCGCATATTTGTAGATAGAATGGTCAGGATGTAGCTCAAAAGTAAACCACCACATATTACTCTTGCAGGCATGTTGTACTTATCTACTTAACTAGATAATATATAAGGACTCATCTATGTGTTCTGATTGTATTTATACAGTTATATGTATGCTTAGTGAACTATTGAGAGGTGCCTGACTGATTAGAGGAGTGCAAAGGTAGTGAGTAGGTGATTTTAAAACTACATGAGTAATGATTGACTGATTCCATATTCTGCAATCACCCAGTTAGTATCCAAGCACTCATGAAATCACTCCGCCACTACCCAAACACTTATGAAATCACTCAGGCACTACCCATGCACTCTCCTAATCAGCCAAGCACTACCCATGTAGTCATGCAATAAACCAAGCACTTATAAATTCACTATGCACTCTCCTTGCAGTACTCTAATCATTCAGTCAGTACCCATGTACTCATGCAATGATCCAGGCACTAACACATGCACTGCTACAATCCCCTGTGCACTACCCATGCAGTCCTCTAACCACCTACAGACTACTCATTCGCTCCTTCAATTCCCCAGGTAGTACCAATGCAGTCCAACAATCAGCCTGTCACTCCCCATGCACTCCTCCAATCACCCAGCCAGTACTAGGTACTTATCCAATCACTCCGCCAATTCCCAAGTACTTATAAATTCACCATGCACTCTCCTTGCAGTACTCTAATCATTCAGTCAGTACCCATGTACTCATGCAATGACTCCGGCACTAACACATGCACTGCTGCAATCCCCTGAGCACTACCCATGCCATCCTCTAATCACCTACACACTACTCATTCGCTCCTTCAATTACCCAGGTAGTTCCCATGCAGTCCAGCAATCACCCTGTCACTCCCCATGCACTCCTGCAATCACCCAGCCAGTACCATGTACTTATCCAATCACTCCGCCAATTCCCAAACACTTATAAATTCACCATGCACTCTCCTTGCAGTACTCTAATCATTTAGTCAGTACCCATGTACTCATGCAATGACTCAGGCACTAACACATGCACTGCTGCAATCCCCTGTGCACTATCCATGCAGTCCTCTAATCACCTACACACTGCTCATTCGCACCTTCAATTCCCCAGGTAGTACCCATGCGGTCCAGCAATCACCCTGTCACTCCCCATGCACTCCTCCAATCACCTAGCCAGTACCATGTACTTATCCAATCACTCTGCCAACTCCCAAGCACTTATAAATTCACCATGCACTCTCCTTGCAGTACTCTAATCATTCAGTCAGTACCCATGTACTCATGCAATGACCCAGGAACTAACACATGCACTGTTGCAATCCCCTGTGCACTACCCATGCAGTCCTCTAACCACCTACACACTGCTCATTCGCTCCTTCAGTTCCCCAGGTAGTACCCATGCAGTCCAGTAATCACCCTGTCACTGCCAATGCACTCCTCCAATCACCTAGCCAGTACCATGTACTTATCCAATCACTCTGCCAACTCCCAAGCACTTATAAATTCACCATGCACTCTCCTTGCAGTACTCTAATCATTCAGTCAGTAGCCATGTACTCATGCAATGACCCAGGCACTAGCACATGCACTGCTACAATCCCCTGTGCACTACCCATGCAGTCCTCTAACCACCTACCCACTACTCATTCGCTCCTTCAATTCCCCAGGTAGTACCCATGCAGTCCAGCAATCAGCCTGTCACTCCCCATGTACTCCTCCAATCACCCAGCCAGTACTATGTTCGTATCCAATCACTCCGCCAATACCCAAGCACTTATAAATTCACCATGCACTCTCCTTGCAGTACTCTAATTATCCAGTCAGTACCCATGTACTCATGCAATGACCAAGGCACTAACTCATGCACTGCTACAATTCCCTGTACACTACCCATGCAGTCCTCTAACCACCTACACACTACTCATTCACTCCTTCAATTCCCCAGGTAGTACCCATGCACTCCAGCAATCAGCCTGTCACTCCCCATGCACTCTTCCAATCACCCAGACAGTACCATGTACTTATCCTATCACTCTGCCAATTCCCAAGCACTTATAAATTCACCGTGCACTCTCCTTGCAGTACTCTAATCATTTAGTCAGTACCCATGTACCCATGCAATGACCCAGGCAGTAACCATGCACTGCTACAATCACCTGTGCACTCCCCATGCTCTCCTCCAATCACCCAGCCAGTACTATGTACTTATCCAATCACTCCGCCAAAACCCAAGCACTTATAAATTCACCATGCACTCTCCTTGCAGTGCTCTAATCATAGAGTCAGTACCCATGTACTCATGCAATGACCCAGGCACTAACACATGCACTGCTACAAACCCCTGTGCACTACCCATGTAGTCCTCTAATCACCCACACACTACTCATTCACTCCTTCAATTGCCCAGGTAGTACCCATGCAGTCCAGCAATCACCATGTCACTACCCATGCACTCCTCCAATCACCCAGCCAGTACTATCTTCTTATCCAATCACTCCGCCAATATCCAAGCACTTGCAAATTCACCATGCACTCTCCTTGCAGTACTCTAATCATTCAGTCAGTACCCATGTACTCATGCAATGACCCAGGCACTAACACATACACTGCTGCAATCACTTGTGCACTACCCATGTACTCATGCAATAACTAAAGCATTACCCATGCACTGATGCAATCACACATGCACTACCCATGCAATTCTACAATCACCTAGTTACTATCCAAGCACTCATAAAATCACTCCGCCACTACTCAAGCACTTATGAAATCACTCAGGCACTACCCATAAACTCTCCCAATCACCCGAGTACTACCCATATACTCATGCAATAACCCAAGCATTACTCATGCACTTATGCAATCACACATGCAGTACCTTTGCACTTCTCTAATCACTCACACAGTGTCCTTGCTCTCATGCAATCATTCAGGAAATTTTTCTTTTTTTAACCAATAGATGTGGTTCCGTAAGAACCGTTTTTGTTTTTTTAACAATTTTTTTAAAAAAATGGTATTTTTTAAACCTTTTTTTCTTTTTTTGCGTGTTTTTGATTTTTTTAAACAATAAAAAATTCAAAACAGCAAACGAGCTGTTTAACAAAAAGCGAAGAAAAGGACATTTTGGAGCACATTACAAAAATAAAAGTTAACATTTGTGTGCTTTGATGGCAGTTGAAATAACATCCGTACACTGCTCCGCAATGCACAGTTTGACATTGCATTCTTTGCTCACAATGGCCACTTCCAACAATTCAGGGATAATATGGGGCCTTGGAGCAGGTGGAACTTGTTGAGAGGAAGTCGAAGGGGCATTAGGGTCTTGCTGTGCCGCTTCAGTCACTTGTCTTCTTCTCTCTTCTCTGGCCAAGTGTAGAGGATGGAGAGTTTCAAGATGTTTTCTCATGCTAGAGGTCCCACATGAATATTTCTTGTCTGAGCCCCTAGACAAAATACTCTCACAGATGGTGCAAGTCACTTTGCGAGCATTCACCTTCTTCTCGCCCTCCGGTACTGTAAAAAAGGCCAAGACAACACTCTCCTTTCTTTTCTTCACTGGCTCTACAATCTACTCCTCCTCCAGATCCAACAGATCAATGTCTCCATGTGCAGATGCCATGATGGATGTAAAGAAATCAAATAACACACAACAAGTTCAAAAAAGTACAGAGCAGGTAACAACAGGTGTTGCCAGCAAGACAGCCAAATAATAAGAGAAATATCACAAGGATAGATCCTCCCTCTTACAGAATGAAAATGTTTTAAACCAATTAGATTCTTTCTTTTCCTGCTGACAACAAGTCGCGTAGGGTGCGCGCACCCATCGCTTATGCATCGCGCACACGTGAAATATTGTATACATAATTATAAACTATAAATAAATGTTTATACAATATTTTACAAAGGATATTAGTGAAAGTGTTTATACAAATCTGATATTTGAACTTTATATAGTGAGATTTCACACTTTGAAAATACGCCGAAGTCGCGACCCCGGCGCGACCCCGGAAATACGTGCGGGGACGGGCCGCTTACAGTACGCGCATACATCGCGCACACGTCAAATTTCATATCGTTAATATTATACTGAAAAAAATAGTTTCTAAAAGTTTTCTAAATTAAATTAGCCAAACACTATAACCAAACAATGTATTGATAATTTCTTTAATACTATTTCATACTTTCCGAATTACGCCGAAGTCGCGACCGCAGCACGATGCGGGCGCGACCCCGGCACGATTTCTGAAATGTACGGCAGCGAGGTGCGCGCAGCCATCGTGTAGGGTGCGCGTACGGTCGCGCGACTCCTGTGAATTAATTTTTAAAAAAACAACAATGAATATAGTTTTCCAAACTATAAATTATTCTCAACTTTTGTTTAATATATAAATATATATGTAGTGAATAAAAAACCATAGGATTGAGGCACATTATACTTAGAAATTCTCATTTAAAAAACCATTGAAATTCACTGAAGAAACCGTAGGTTTCAGGCCCGTTATAGTTAGAAATTAGCATTTAAAAAACCATTGAAATTCACTGAAAAAGCCATAGGTTTCAGGGACGTTATAGTTAGAAATTAGCATTTAAAAAACCTTTCAAATTCACTGAAAAAACCATAGGTTTCAGGGACGTTATAGTTAGAAATTAGCATTTAAAAACCTTAGAAATTCACTGGAAAAAACCATAGGTTTCAGGCCCGTTATAGTTAGTTGGACATTTCACTCGTACAAAACCAGAGAAATTTGGCTGTTATAGTTAGTAGAGCTAACTATAACTCGCGCCCCCGCAATGCACTGCTGATGACGTCACATATTACATCACTCATGACATGGTCAGTGACATCACTGATGACATCACTGATGACATCTCAAATGACATCACTGATGACATCATCCATGTGATAATCTGATGCACCTCCTCACACCCTAATATAACCTTTGATACACCCACTCTAAAATACAGACTACAATGTTCAAAACTATAGACACAACAATACTCAGGATGGGGTTGGATGGCACCGTCCTTGAATGGTTTAGATCTTTCCTCCAAAACCGCTCACAGAGAGTCCTCATCAATGGTAATCTTTCCGCCCCTCTCCGGTTTCGGTCGGAGTCCCTCAAGGATCAACCCTCTCCCCTACCCTCTTCAATCTTTACCTTGAACCTCTCACCGAGGTGCTTCGTGCCGCCAACATGTCCTACCTCATGTACGCCGACGATACACAGATCTACATAAAAATCTCTTCCCCTGAGGACATTTTCTCCCTGAACGAGGCCTTGAAGCTGACAGTCCATTGGCTCACCGCCAATCAGCTTAAACTCAACGCAAATAAAACTGAATTTCTTCTGATTTCCCCACCCAAAACCAATCCTGACATCCAGGAATGGATCAAGACAATCACAGCACTAAACTGCCCTCCTACCATTGTTGACTCGGCGAAATCCCTTGGAATAACCCTTGACAGCAGCCTGAATATGCGTGGCCATATAAACTCGATGGCCAAAACGGCTAGATTCCACCTGAGTTACCTAAGAAACCTAAAACCTTTCCTCGAAGTTTCCGACCTTAAAACGGCAATCCAGGCACTAGTCATTTCCAGACTAGAATATGGATGCTCTACTCTGGCAGGGCTACCCAAGAGCTCTCTGGCCCCATTGAAAGCCTGCCTCAACACCGCCGCCAGACTCCTAACGGGCACAAAGAAATTCGACCACATCTCTCCTCACCTCAAAGCTCTGAACTGGCTTCCCCTTCAGGCCAGAATCCAATTTAAAGTGGCCTGCATTACTCACAAAGCTCTTTACTCCAATTCCCCTACTTTTCTCGCACAAAAACTCGTGGTATCTGGAGGGACCGGAAACTCCCGATCTGCCAAAGACCTGCTGTTGCAACCAGCACGCTTTCGGAAGGAAAAACCTACAATCGGGCCTTCTCTGGGGCCGCACCAAGAATTTGGAACTCTCTCCCACCCGCCATCAGAAGACTTCCGTCCTTGGCACAATTTAAGAAGGAAACCAAAACATTCTTAATGGGAAAATACCTCGTCTAAGGAACACTTTACAATCACCTCATCGACATGTTCCACCCTCCACCTCGGCATTCATGGCCTCTATGGATGATACATCTTGCTGCACTCTGGGCATCCCCCAAGAGCTGAGACTGCGAGCCTTCTTATATACTATATCCACTTTGTTTTTTTTCCCCACATGTAGCTTGGACTCTAGACTGCGTGCTTGTATATTCTATCCACGTGCTTTAAGTCTCTGTTTTTCTTCCCCACATGTAACCTGGACTTTAAACTGCGTGCTCCTCCTGTATAATGTATTCCCTATCTATCCCAATTTGACACCTCCCATCCTTAAGCGTTGTATCCCCCCCTTAATCATGTAAAGCGCTCTGATACCCTCACGGGTCTGGTTCGCGCTCTATAAAACTATAAAATAAATAAATAAAATAAAATACCCCTTACTACATACTCACTCACTCATTCCTAGGTCTACACACACATCCACTCATTCACCTATACAGTAACTCATACATGCAGTCACTCATCAATACAGCAGTATCATATGCACTCATACACCTATACAGACACTCACACACCGCCACTCATCCATAGACTTACTCACACACCTACTCAGTCATGCAAAGAATCAATCACACCCATTTACTCACCTATACAGTTATACACAGACCACCTCACTTATTTATACAAATACTAACACATACTTACTCTCTTATACAATCACTGATACAACCACACACTCATCCATACAGCCACTCTCACAATCACTCACTCTCACATATAGTCATTTATATACTCCAACACTCACATATACTGCCTTTCACATATGTAGTTACTCACATATATATCACTGAGACATCCATTCACTCACCAACGCACCCATACACACACTCACCCACCCATACAGCCCTACACAGATACACTCTTGAACCCATACACCCAGTGAATCACCCACTCACACATCTATGCACAGAGTCACACTCCCCGCCCACTCACACAGACACTCAGGCACCCATACAGATACTCAGACAACCAATCAATAACCCATATAGACACTCATATAGCTACTCACCAACCCATGCAACTGCTTATACACAAACTGACAGACTGATACAGACATTTACACAGTTTACTCACTAACCCATGCATTCAGTAAGACACGCTAAATCACTCACTTATACAGTCAGTCACGCACCTACTAAATCATCCATTCAGAGACTCATACACCCACTCATTTTTTAATACACCTTTACATATATATATATATATATATATATATATATATATCTAAAACATATTTAAACTTTAAAGAAACACACATTCACTGGATGATGTCAGCAGTGATGTCAGCAGTGATGTCATTTGAGATGTCATCAGTGATGTCATCAGTGATGTCACTGACCATGTCATGAGTGATGTAATATGTGACGTCATCAGCAGTGCATTGCGGGGGCGCGAGTTATAGTTAACTCTACTAACTATAACGCCGAATTTCTCTGGTTTTGTACGAGTGAAATGTCCAACTAACTATAATGGGCCTGAAACCTATGGTTTTTTCAGTGAATTTCTAAGGTTTTTTAAATGCTAATTTCTAACTATAACGTCCCTGAAACCTATGGTTTTTTCAGTGAATATATATATATATATATATATATATATATATATATATATATATATATATATATATATATATATATATATATATATATATATATATATATATATATATATATAATGGTAACAGTAATATAATTACTGCAGTGTAACGTATCCCAATCCATTACATTGCTACAACTGATATTTGTATGAAGTGTGTAAAAAATCTTTCAACTCATTTCTCAGACCCCACTCAGGGGGCCACAGAGCAGACGGGGCTACTGGGCCTCAACCGTGGTGGTTGGAGTGTTTGCCACTGGTGTCTTTGTGCCCGTCCTACCATAGCTCTGCTAATGGGGCCCAGTACAACCTTTTCTGCACCTGGTTCTCAAGATATCGAGGGTGAGCAGTCATTGGTTTCTCCGGGAGGTACTGTGGGTGGCTTGAACTGAGCACTCGACTATCAACCAACAAACAAATACTTCCAGCCCAATGTTTGTCTTTTCAGGAAAAGAAAGTACTTTTAATCACACTGTAGCACTAACTGCCACACAGTCCAATTTGTTATACAAGATAATATTGAGTAGTTGGGGGCGGCCCACTTTCATATCTGATGCTGGGGCGTGGTGGTGAGGGGAGATTCCTCAAGGCCACCAGGTAAGCTTAGCATGGGCTGTACCAGGTCCGGTACCCGCCCAGCTCAGACATGTGATGTAGCCCGGATTGAACCTACGATGAACATGGAAGCTGCTGACATCGATTGAACAAAAGGTACTGCAGCGTGTAACTTCCTCCAGGAACTGGTGGTGAGGCACCTGGAAAACCCTCTGTCACACAGGTCACCCCCTGCTCCCGTTCAGGCAGTCAGCTCTCTCTGGGTGTCCGTCAATCCCCAGGGACACATTTGGCTTCTCTCCTCTGAACAGTCTCTCTTCCTGCTGGGTCAGGCAAATTCCTCCCTCCTATCAGGGTGGCGGGCAGGCTTCTAGATGCTTCAGGCAGATCCACAGCTCCCCCAGCAGAATGTGCAGAGTTTCGGTGATGTACCATCACCTCTCAGAGACTGGCTATTAGGCAGACACCAGCCCTGGTTGCACAGCATTATTCCGAGTGTTCTGAAGAGCGCTCCCTTTCCTGGTCATAAAGGACTTTGAACTGAACCTGAGATGGTTTGAGTCCCACTTTTATTCTTCTCTTCAGGACATGCAACATGGATCCACTGTCTCAAACTGCAGAACCATTTTGGAGTGGTTCTTCTATCAAGTGTCCCCAGATACAGACTTGTATAGAGTGATGCTTCTCACAATAAGTAGCACTGGTCCTGTCTCCAATCTGGAGCACCCACAACATAGGCACAATGAAGTGCGAGGTTTCTGTGCCTTGCTGTCATCAGCCTAACTGAAGGTGTAATCTGGGATAGACAAAATGGCAGGCCTGGCCTAGAAACGTCTTCACCTCACACAATATAAACTGCAGTTCTACCCCTCATGCTAACCATCTAGAAATAAAACAATACTCAGGAAGACCAAACAGCAGCTTGTTGCTAACATTAGCCCTCATGTAATTTCGAAAGGTAGCCAAATGTCCATTCTCCTTACTTCATTGACTGGATCTCCTCTTTCCAGTCACATGAATGCAGGCATTACACTTCCATTGTCTAGAACAGTCCTTATCCTCCACCGTGTGCTATGCCAGGCTAGAGACATCCAGAAAAGATGGCACAGGCCTTATTTCTCAGGCTCCCTCACAGCCAATCTATCTCTACACGTATTATATGTGCTACACATTCGCACAACCTTTTCTTACACGTTGATGACAGTTCTGGGCACACATAATAGTGAAATTTTACACCAGTGAAGACATTAAGCACCACTCCCTGTGGCTCAGATAAAAAATGTCTGGTCACACTACCCAGCAACATCCTCCAGCAACATGACCCCCACATAAGACCTTTGCCACAAGGTCTCGAAATTCTTCTGTAACAAAATCACCTGCATATACAGCAACTTTGACCCTTAACCAGTCCCCATTACAGTTCAAACTCAACTTCCCATCACAGCCTATGAATGAACCCTGACCTCATTTCCTGCCGTCACCACTGTCAAAACTGCTAGCACCATGAAGACCATCCACTCGGGCCTCCATCTGACCCTTGCCCCCCCCACTACACTTTCACCAAAGATCTCCTACCAATCAGTGAAGCACTAACACCCATCCTCAATGCCTCCATCGACTCAGCCACATTCCTGGATACCTGGAAACATACCACCGGCATGCACCTGCTCAAGAAACCATCTGCTGGTCCAGCCACGATTTCCAACTACAGACCTATCTCCTCCTACCATACCCGGCAGAGGTCTTAGCAAAACTAATCAACCAACGTCTCACTGACAGCTCCTCAATGCCATGCAGTCTGGAATCAGGCCCAACCACAGTACAGAAACAGAACTCATTGCCACCACAGATAACATTCGGATGATCCTTGACAGAGGAGACACAGGTGCCCTCATTCTTGTGGACCTCTCTGCAGCATTTGATACAGCCTCACACCCCATCCTCATCAGGCATCTTCAGGAGATTAGCATCCAAGGACTTGCTCTCCACTGAATCTGCTCCTTTTTAATGGATAGAATACAAGCTGTCTGCCTGGCACCTTACTCCTCAGAAGCCTGCAAAGTCATCTGTGGAGCCCCTCAAGGTTCATTGCTCAGCCCCACCCTCTTCAGTATATACATTATCCCTCTGCTCAATGTTATCCACGCACATGACATCAACATCCTCTCCTATGTAGACGACACACAACTTATACTCTTCCTCTTGGACAAGACCCCAACACAAGAAACAAGTTTTCCGCCTGCTTGACCAAAGTCGCTAACTGGATGAAAGCCATCTGTCTCAAATTCAACACAGACGAGACAGAAGTAGTGATCTTCGACAACACCTCACCATGAGACTCCAACTGGTGGCCGGCTGAACTCGGACCCAAACCCAGAACCCACTCCAGGAACCTTGTAATAATCATCGACAGCAAATTGCACATGACCGCACAAGTCAACGATGTCACCGCATCCTGCTTCCACACCCTGAAGATGCTGAGGAAAATTTTCAAGTAGCTCCCAAGCTGCACAAGAACAATTGTCACTCATGCCCTACTCACCAGCAAGTTAGATTATGGGAACACCCTCTATGCCGGGATCATCATGTAATTCACTAGAAGACTACAGACCATCCAGACCTCGGCAGTCATATTCATCCTCAAGCTCCCACACAGAACTCACATTACACCACACCTCAGGGTGCTACACTGACTTCCAATACACACATACGCTCAATTCAATTTCCTCACACACACATTCAAGGCACTCCACAACTAAGGTCCCACCTACCTGAACAGTCACATCTCTTTTCCCCCAACTATCCAGACACCTCCAATCTGCAGGAATAATACTGACCAACATCCCACACATACACAGAACCAGATCAGGAAGACAAATGTTCGCTCACATCACTCCTAATGCATGGTTTGACCTCCTTCTCCACATCAAAGCCTCCTCTTTTCTTGAATTCCACAAGAAGCTGAAGGCCTGGCTTTTCAATTAACCAACCTACCATAAGTAGGGCTAGGTACACACACCTACTTAGTGCCAGGATACCCTTGTGGGTGATAATGCGCTTTACAACTACACTTAACAAAACATAACATAACGTTATGAATCCTTCTAAAACATGACATGCTGCCACCACCACTTTATGTGCTATGCCATTACAAGGGCAGTAGTCCTCTGGCTATAATAAGTATAGTGTGATGTGCTGTGCCAGGTCACAGGCCAGATCCAGGACCTCACGTAGTCAGGGGCAAGCTTAGGCCTCTGTGCACATGCTTAGATTAACATGACACTAGGGTCAAAATAGAAGTCAGGATACAGATATACATACAGTTGGGCACTTAGGTCAGCAGAAAAAAATGTGCATATATCATACATGAAGCTTTCCCATACAAACACCATTACAATGTCATTCAAGATTTTAGATATAACTGCACAATATTCGAGGCAATTGAAGATAATACAGTGGTTAACCATGTAGTAGGTAGCTGACAGGTGAAGCAGAGAGCTGATCACCTAAGATTTCCCTCAACACTGACTCTTTTTCTTTTGAAGTGATGAAACTGGAGGATATCTTTAGCCTCCATGTACTCATGGAACTGTTTGGTCAACCCCCCATTACTCTGGATGGGTAGGTTAGCAATCAGAGGAGGTAGTTAGGCAAGTCGTTGGGGTTAGCATTTGGGCATTTTCATTATTGGAGTCATTTCAATGAGTCTTAAGAGTTCTAGGATTATGCCCTTTCAAGCATTATTCTTTGATCCAGTGTCTAGAGCGAGTGTTCTGATGCACTAATGATGGCAGAACATAGTTGTATCTACTGAGTGGAATCCTTGATTTATCTCACCTACTTCTCCACATGGGATAGGTGGATTTGTTCAAAGGATACAAGGATGCTTCTCATGAGGGTGGGAGAGTCTGGGACACATGATGTTTCTAGGCTGTCACATATCTTTGCACAGATATCTGCCGCTTTTGCTATGAAGAACCTTTGGCTTGAGGCCACATGGATAGTCTTTAGGTGTTTTTGTGTATGCTGTTTCCTGGACCATAAAGAACTCGCATAAAGTGTTTGCTGCCTCTAGGGTTTTGTCTGTGAAGTGAGTATTATTGGGGACTTTTAATATGGTATAGTACTTTTGTGGTGTTTCTTGCAGTGGGTTCTTTCTGACTATCTTGGATTTCTGTAGAATTAGCTCTGGTATTCTTCTACTCACTTCAGTGTTGTCAGTTCACCAATTAGCAATATATTGACCCCATGCAACTACTTTTCTGTTTCTTCTTCTTTTCCTGGGGGAGTGCATGCTTATCTAGTGTGGAATTAATTGCATTGTAAAGAGAAGACAAGATTCACTGACAGAGCTTTAAGTGAGGTTGTAGCTTGTTTGTGATACCTTCCTAATGACCTTTAAGGGGAGCACTCTTGTTATTTAGAAAGGTCTAAGAAAATGATCAAATCGGAGGTGGATATTGTTTCTATGTCATCAATGTCAATAATTTCTGAGACTTATCGATCCTTTCTGGCCACATTTGTGGATAGTGTGCTACTCTTGCTGAATGATCTAAGAAGTACCAACGGCCCAATTCACAAAGTTAAACATACACATGTATATTCACTCCCATGTATATTTACTCCTACTCCTGGGTGTAACTCTTCACTTTTTTTCTATTCACCATTACCTTGTGGAGATTCACAACTATGTGTAAATGTACCTGTCGCCGACGCCCTCAATTCATGGGCTGAAGCCTCCTGCAATAGAATTTACAAGTGTTAAGTTACTAGTAGTAACTTTGCACCTGCAGGTGGAGATTTCTACAACCGTGGTTGAGATGTCCCTATGGGAAAATTATGAAAGTTTATTATTCTTAAATAAAAATATTGCCAATATTCATTAAAAAATTTTACAAATATTTTATTAAAAAATGACCCACTCTCACTAACATTTTTATTAAATATTTAGTGCATCTTACTAAAAGTTATGTTAGATTAAATACCTGTAGATTTTGTAATAAAGGTTTAAAAGTTTAATTTATTTTTTAGTTAAGTTTATTAATACATTTTAAAATAATTATAAATCAAAAATGTATATAATTTTCATCGCTAATAAAACATCTATCTATCTTAGGGGCAGATTTACAAGAAGTGATACATCGCTGCCGCAACGCAGCGATGTGTCAAAACAAATGCGGCAACGCAAATCGCCACGGTTGCACCAAATTTACATCATGGCGAACCGTGGTGCAACGCGGCAGCCTGCGTCAGAAGAACTGACGTAGGTGCCGCAAAACTGCCGCAAGTCAGCCTGACGCCACTGCTCAAAAAGTGACGTAAGGCAGTTTTGCGTCACACAACGCCAGCCCGAGCACTCTGCGACACTCACCACTGTGTGAAGCGGCAAAAAAGCACCTGGAAAACTACGCAAATCCAAAAAAAAGCCTTTGGGGACCAAAGAGGAGTCTGCAATGGACCAGGAAGGACACTGCAGTAGTCAGGACCCTCAAGCAACCACCCGCAGCAAAAGCCCTGATGCCCATGCAGAGACTCTGGCAAAGAGGAAGCGCAAATCGAACTTCAGCCATGAGGAGAATGAATTACCAGCACCAGCTCTTCGTGAGTTCTAAGTTGCCACTTGCAAAAAAGGAGGCGATATGGCAGAGCATTGTCCAGAAGATAAATTGCGTAGGACAAGCTAAGAGGACTGTCGTCGACTGTAAAAAGCGCTGGCACGACTGCAAGCGCAGAACAAAAGAAAAGCTTGCGGCAAACCGTAAGGCAGCATTACAAACCAGAGGAGGTAGCCCAGCAGAACAGGAGGTTCTGGATGCTCTGGAGGAGCGGGTGGCAGCTGTCATCCCAGAGGAGTTGGTCACCGGAATATCAGGACAGGACAGTGCAGCCTAAGAAAATCAAGAGCAGTCAACGGGTAAGTCAGAATAAGTGCACATATATGAGTAATGTGTCATGGTGGTGATCTCAGCTAGATATGTCCCTGTGCCACAGTCTGTTGTGTGCACCTTGATGTCTTGGGATCTGCCCCAGTCCCACCTATCCATAATGGAAGTAAATCGCATATGACAATCACACTTTGCACATGCCAAAACACCCCTGCCATGTCTCTCTCTCTGATGGGGCAGATCCACAATCCTGTGGTCCCACCCGAGAAATAAGTGGCATGAGGCACCATTGGCGTACCCTGGTGTGTGATCTTCACAAGGACAGGTAAAGCCACCTTGCGTGTCTTAACCGGTGCCTGTAAATATCACCCTGTAAATGCGACATTTGGCGTGTCAGTGGTGTGACATGTGTGTTGCTGTGAGTATGTTCATGCAACACCCATGTCCACTGATGCATGTACAGATGAATGACCAATCGCAAATCAGAAAATGCATCTGAGTGCTATGCCACCCTACGGCTGGCCTAGTGAGCAGGAACAAGGAGGAATGTACATATGTGCCCAGCAAATTTCTGCCAAGCAAATGCCTAATGCATTCCACAGCATGCATCAGAAGATTAATTCACCCCAACAGATTGTTCATGTGCATGAAGGTGCCCTTTCATGCACAAAAACAATCTACACACCAAGCTGGCATCCCAGCACCATGGTGCAAAGGTGCCTGCTTTGGCAACGTGCCTACATATTTAGTGGGTTTGCAACAAGCCAATCGGTCCGCTTGTGTGTCACTGTTAACATGATGAACATTGATGCACTGGTGGTGCAAGGTGCCCACAAAAGAAAAGCCTCAGTGCTTGTGCAGGGTGAAATTGTTTCATGCACCATAATGTCGTAAAGATGTTGCATGCCAAAATACAGCAGGGTTGCAGTATGGGGTGCTGCAAAGGAGGACAACACACTGCAATCACAGACTAATTTTAAAGAGCCTTCACAGTGTTGGCATAAAAGTGTACATACCATCAAGATAAACATTAGCAAGGCAGTGTCTCTCCACGGGTCATGAAAAATAGGTAACACTACACTGCACCACTGGTGTAACAATAAGTGATGCAATGATGATGCAAGGGGGTATAAGTCTTGATCCTCGGACTGCATCACAACATAGATTAATTGACTGTGACACAGAAATCATCTTTGAAACAACACATGTAATGCTTTGGTTAAAACATTTCAAAGATGAAACATGCAAGCACTAGTAACACATTTCCATCTTTTTGCAGCAGATGCACCTACTACCTCAGAACATGAGGATGACACACATGATTTTCAAGATATGGATGACAATCTGCCCACAATAGACCATGACACTCTTGATGACATACTAAATACCATACGGTCACCTACTCCACCTCCAGAGAGTGACATCAATGCTGTTGCTGCTCCTGAAGAAACTCAAACAAGTTCCAACACTACATTGGTCACAACACATCCACCACCTGACTTTGAGGATACGCAGCTACAGTTCCAAAGAATAGCTGTTGGGCTACAGCGTGACCTTCTCAGAGAGGTGCATGTGGCTGTGAACAGTGTGGGCGGTACACTGCCGGCCATGCTCAAGAGCCTGAACTCTGAACCTGTCAACCTGGATCAGGAACAATCCATCAACAATCCAACCCCTGGCCTCGTACAATCATTAGCGAACATATCTGGTGTAATGAGTCTGAGGCATGAACAACTGCAAACACAAAGTGGCAGCAGGGAGGTGACAAATCAGCTTGAAAATATTTATGAAATCCTACGTGACATGCAGCAAAAGCAGGACACTTACCTCGCAACAATGTCTGGCTATCACAGGGATTTATTGGCTGTCATCAAAAACCAGCAAATATTGATCAATGCGCTAATGCCCAACATCTTGTCACAGGGAAATGCTGTACCTCAAACCTCCTCTGCCCCTGCTGTTGGACACGCTCCTCACACACAGCCTGCAAATATTGATCCCACTGAGCAACAAGCAGAATCATCCGACGAAGATGACTTAACTGCAACCCAATTTAAGCGCAAGACAGGACACTGACATCACAGAGGGTCACAGGTGTCGTTTACAAAGAGAACTGTATCTCCAGTGTTGCCACTTATCACCAAGAGACAATCTCCTCTCCATACAGGTTACACCTGTGCCCCTCCATCATGTTTGTCCTCATATGTGAAGTGCAAAACATTGTGCCAATAACAATGTCTACCTCTCAAAAAAGTTTTGATAACTTGTTTTTTTCACTCCTCACTCTCTTGTATACATGAGTGCAGCATACCAACTTGTGTGACAAGAGCAATGTCCCCTTGTGTTTTGTTTGGCCAATTTCCCCATGTCATTATAAATGTGTTGTGTAAATAAATCTGATCACCCGTGAAACAGTGGGTAAGGACTCGATCCGTGTCTGATAAGTATTACAATGTTAATATTGCAATCCATGTACAAATATTGCAACATAAAAACATAAATGATGTTGTGTAAACTCATCAACATGTCCACAGCAAGTGAAAATGGGAAACAACCCTAACAACGCGGGCATCACATCGCGATGCCATTACAACGCGTTCATTACAACGACCACGTTGTAACCACGCAATGCCATTACTACGCAAGTCGTTACATCGACTTGCGGTAGATGGCGTGCTAACATTAGAAATAGTATAGTTTACTATTCCAACACCTTCCCTACTGTTACGTAGGCTGGAGTTGGAATAGTAAATTATACATTTCTAATGTCAGCGCGCCATCTACTGCAAGTCGATGTAACGACTTACGTAGTAATGGCTTTGCGTGGTAACAACGCGGTCGTTGTAACGACCGCGTGGTAATGGCACGCGGAGTAATGGCTCGCGATGTAACGAGTCATATTCAGTGAAAATAGTCATACCAGTAACCAAGATGTGTGCATAGTTGTACCTGTGTACTCCATACACCATCAATGCCACTCAACTTGTCCTGTATACAGACATTGTGGTGGGCAGTGGTATGAATTTCCTAATTGTAACACAACATCTAGCTGTCCATGAACATGAAATAGCTCGAACAACACCTCCACTGACAATATGTAGTGTGTACGTTCTGTCCATCTGTGTAAGAAACACCTATGTACCCAAAGATATCAGCACTGAATATAGTTGACACAGAGTCTTGTCACATAGACATACAAGTGTTCTTTGCATAGCCATTTGAAAAACTATAGTCATATGTATGTCAAGCCACAAGAGTGTTTGCACAAAACTGTTGAGTCTCAAGTGTTGAAATACCATGTCCAACACACATGAACATGAAGGTTCTACATGCTACATTTTGCCTAGCCTAATCACTCAAACACAAAAACCAGTTTACATTCCATGTGCCTAATGACTCCAACATAAAAATAATGAAATGCTGATCATCAAGCACCAAGATCCAAATTTGAAAACTTCTAATATTTATTAACAATAAAAAATTGAATAAAAGTCTCTATGAATCTAACTAAATAACTTATCCTAACTAATGTTAAAAGCCAAAACTCCATCTAAAAACCTATCAATCCTAACTATGACCAACCTACCTTACTTAACTTAACTTATCCTAAGCTAAACATGTTTCACGTTAGACAACTAAAACATCAGCCCCAACCCCCCCTTAACACATCAATGCACAATGGACATACGCATACTTATTCTATACTTAAACTAAGATAAAAAGTAGTAAAACACATATAAAAAAAATGGTTTTTTTGTTAGGATTAAAAAGGTATTAAAACAGTACAACACCCACCCACCCCGAAGTATAGAAAAAAGACAATCTTGTTAAAATTCAGACCTATGTACATGTAAAAAAACTAACTACCCTACCTAACACTACCTAATATAACTACCCTACACCTACACTATGACTAAGCCTAAATTTGAGAAAAACAGAACTAATAAACATGAAGGGGCAGATTTACAAGTCCCTTGCGTCACTTTTTACGCTGCAGTTGCGTCACTTTTGTGACGCATCGGCAGCGTAAAAATGCGACCTATTTACAACGTGACGCATCTAGGAGATGCGTCACGTTGTAAAGCCCTGCGTCACATTATACCTCGTCAGGTATAATGTATGCAGGGTGGGCGTTCCCACGCAGGAAGGCCTCGTAAAAGTGATGCAGTGAAATCTACAAGATTTCACTGCGCCACTTTAGGGACGCCACTGCGTCAAAACCTTACGGCTGCTTGAAGCAGGTATAAGTAGTGACGCAGTGTAGTGGGAATAGGCCTCAACACGCATTGCTGGAGTTGCGCCGTGCTTGCGACACGACTCCAGCAATGCGTGACTTTCCGCCAACAGATGCGTCAGAATTTCTGACGCATCTGTCAATCACTTGCGCCATAGTGCGCCGTATTGTAAATACGGCGCATCTATGGTTGCGCAGGGTTTCTGAGGGTGGCGCAGGGAAAGTGACGCATCTAACAGATGCGTCACTTTCTTGTAAATCTGCCCCATATACAAAATGGCCACTACAATTGTGCCATGATAGTGTCCACACAATGCTGCAGGTAGTCCATCTTCTGCAACATTGTAGCCATCTGAAGTTCTAGGCCACGTATTTTCAGCTTAAAATAATCCACGTCTTGTGTGGACATCCCCTGGACACATGACTGTCCAGCACTTGAGGGCGCAGCTCTTCCGGGTCCTGGGGCTGGTGTTGGTGCCTGAGACGGTCCAGCCTGTGAAGCATCACCGCCTCCATTGCCCATGACCTTGGAGGACGCCTTTCCATTTGTTTGTTTTTTGCCTGGTACATTTGCCATCCATGTTTTGGCTGCCTTTTGCTTCTCATATAGGTGAGACATCCAGCGGAAGCCCTTTGCCACCTCACAGATGTGTGAGTACCTTGTCTTCCTAAGCTGGAAATTGCATTCCTCCTCAGCAGTCATGTTATCTTTTGGAAAAGAAGTACACATGTATCAGTCAATGTGTACTTAACTGACAAATGTAGATAGACAATGCATGCGTATGTTTGAGATGCTGACTCTAACACTTGGGCCATTCATTTGATCACTGTGTGGGCCACACACAGCAACACCACACTGCAAAGACAGTGCCACACATACTGTGCTATCAGCTAAACCTCATCAATCTATGAAAATCCTAGGTTGTAATGAAAACAATAGATAACAACACTCAGAGCCTTGACAAACCAGTAAACATACATCATGGTCTCAGTTCAGTTTTTGCAAAATGTACGTCATATGGCTCACCAAGTGACATTCATGTAGTCATGTGATCCATTAGCTGAAAATACTTTTGTGATCAGACAGTGCCACAGCGTGTTGATTTCACACCTTTACAGAGTTATGCACTGGCATTGCAACTGCCTTTGTAAGAAGCAGAGATGTGCTCTGTGGTGCAATAATGATGCCACATCTAATGATTGCCACTACTTATGTTGAGTGACATGCTGCATGCCATGTAGTACTAGCAGGGTGACCTACACATGGGCTGATGATGTAGGGATAAATGCCCCTACCTGGAAACCAATATCCAGGGTGTTGGGTACATTGTTAACTCAACAACACATCACATTTTTACTCCAATCCTGACTTGTGCATAGTGTACACACACTGATCCTCTGTGGAAACACTTTTTGTAGACAGCTACTTAGGCCTCATGTTCATGCCTCAATGAATCATTTGTGAGTGAAAAATTCAGTCTCACACAGTCAGGAATCATAAGGCATTTCTTGAGTACAAGATGTGCAGCAATTGCATCATGACACTATCAAATCTTGTCCTGAACATTGCACAATGATCACATAATGAAATGGCACAAGCCAGACTGACAATCCTAGACCTCATTTGCATACTACTTGGACCAGTCTCTTTACGGATATTGAAAGTGCCTGATTGATTCAATGTTTAATTACCAAACATCTTAAATATGATGTATGTACCACATCTTACAGTTTGATTTCTAAACTACTCACATGTTATGTAGACTAATTTTGTTTGAAATGATGTCATTGATGCACACTTAGCCTGGGCATCTTTTGCTTCGTTGTACTCCGGGGTATTACATGTACTTTCAGCAAAACTGCATTAAAATCCATGGACTCCCCTGGCCCAGCTGACTCAGACATTGCACCCGAGCTGCAACCCCCGCCTACCCTCCCCTGAAACAAATGGACACACCCCCACCACTCCCACGTAGTGCAGACTGTTGTTAGACTACCTTCATCTCCAAACATCATACTGTCTCCACTTGGCTACTGCTACTCCAGTCAAATTGACAATAGTCACTGCATTGTGCATTGCGGACTGCGTGAAGGCATGTCTGACACTCATGGGATTTATTAGGGCCAGGCATGTCTTCAGGCAGTACACCATGCACAATGTGGTGACTCATGCTAGTTGAACTTGAATAGTGTACGCCAAGTGGAGACAGCAGTTGGATCTTGTGAACTATTTATTGGTAGGCACGACATATTCAATTTTTCCACCTCGGACATCATCAACATCACAATCATTGCGAAATCTTACTCACTGGTAGCGTTGGGGTCCTTAAACGTGTCAACCTCCCCTTGCGTATATGGCTGGGGTCCACCTATGAAACATGAACAGATGTACAATTAGCTGTGAATGCCAGACATATATACAGTGTATGCATTGTGCACAAAACATTGTCATAACACATGCATGTAATTCACAGACCATGTAATCTTTTACAATGAAGCCAGTAACGTGGCGCCATTGGCCGTTTGACTGTGTCACTGCTGGGACACTTCCACAGCACCTTCTTCTGAGAGTTAAACAATGATGTGTTGCATCCCTGGGATCTACCCTGTCCTTGGGCGGAATCATCATACATGCCCTGACACAGGAACACTTGCACAATGATGCAAGGATGTCTGGGTCACAAAGATGATTGTGTAAATGCACAAATGGGCACATTCTTGCACATAAGTCACCATAGTTGTTTGACTATCTACATGTTTGCAGCATAATGCATCATGCATCATAAGTCATCCTGACAAATGAGAAGAGAGTACATTTCACACCATAGTGCCTGAATATGTCTCCCAAAGGGAGTCATGCAGTGCAATGCCTTTACATTATGTTGCATTTCAAACACTACTGGAAATGTGTGATGGTCCAGGGGTGTGGAGTGGACACACACATAGCAACACCTATGGAACAGTGCTGTGATGTAAAAGTGCCAGACACACATGTGCCCTATTTACATGGCCAGTAAATGCCACACATGTTATCTTAACACATCACTGGTGACATGTTGACAATAGAGGGGAGATGTACAAGGAAGTTGCGGAGCGAGGCGTTAGCCTCCTTGGCTTAACACGGCGCTCCACCACTTCTGAAACGCAAGGCTGCACCATATTAGCAAGTATGTGGTGCAGCCTTGCATTTCCCCCTGCGATGGCACTCAGTTTAGCAAGTTAGCGCTAACGCAGGCACCCTTGCACCATAGTGCAAGGGTGTCTGCGTGCAGAGATAAGATTGTTTATGTGTAGGAAGGTGTCCCTTCCTGCACAAAAACAATCCTAAAATGCCATTCTATCACTTTCATGTGTGCTGCTTCATGCAGCACACATGAAAATGAAAAAATTGCATTTTTTAAAGGTTTGTTCATGTGCAGGAAGGAGACCTTCCTGTACATAAACAAACCATGGCATTTTTCTTTGTCCATGTGTGCTGCAGAAGGCAGCACACATGGAAAAAGCAAAATCAAGGAGAAAGAATGCATTTCTCCTCGTTTCGCCAACTTAAGACCAGGATTTACCTGATCTTAATTTTGGCGCATCCTCCAATGTATGCCACCCTTGTACACATTGGGCAGCGTCAAAATGAATGGGTGTTGCGGTGGAATGCCCACCGTAACACCCACTGCCCACCCCTGTCACACTAAGCATAGCGTGAAAGGTGGCCTTATGTACAAGGCAGTGTTAAGCCACATTAAGTGGTTTAACGCTGCCTTGTACATAAGGCGCAGCCCCTATCGCCACCACAACATCGGTAAAAGTGACGTTGTGTTGGCGATGGTGACTTGTACATATGCCCCTAGATGCTTTTATGTTTCTTCACACAAAGTGTTCCACCCTCGGCACTGTGTGCTTGTGAATGTGCAAAGATACCATTAAACTTTGAATTATAGTTGTGTTTCAGACATATGACCTCACAACATGCCTAAAACATTTTTAATTCCAGTTGTACTTTCTCAGAGACCATTGCGCCACCACTGTTTCTCATTTAATTATGTACGGAGCAATGTATGGCATTGCTGTAGACCTCTTAATAAACAACATTTGTGTTCCTAGATATTGACTTACCAATTGGGCCACCGACTTCCAGTCCAAGATGATCCAGCAAGTCTCCCTCTCTGCTGACGAGATCCTGCCAGCGGTGTTTCAGTTGGTGGACTGTCCGTTCCACGTCAAATATACGGGCCGTGTGGTGCTGGACCTTGGCCCACCTCTGCCGCCGTTCAGATGGGGAGTAGCTCTTGCTCACCCTGCCCCCTGTGCTGATCATACGGGGCAGGAAATGAAAAATCAGCCACACAAGGCCCCAAACTGTCTGTGAGACAGGTTTTTTGACCTGCCAGACATGTTAAATTAAACTTATGTAAATTAAAATTAAACTTACAGTTAAATAAATTAAACTTATTGTAATAAAAAAGAAATCCCACCCTTATGACTAACCTACACCTATCTACCCCAAATGGACACTCACACCCCCAAAAACACAATTACACAACAGACAGACTTTAAATTGACAATTCCCAGACAAACAAATGTTAAAAGTACACAAAAAACACAGTACAAAGTCAAAAAACGGGCAAAGCACTCAACAACAGCCTCCTCCACCAAGCACACTCCTAGAAATAGTAAGTGAAAGAGAAAGTAACTGTGTACTTCCTGGTTTTCACCATGGCTGAGTCATTGCATCACTTCCTGCATGGATGCAACACGTTTTCCGTCATATTTTAGACGATGCGTTGTGATTTCGACTCAATTGCCATTTACAGTTCACATCTGCATGCATGACGTTTCTCTGTGTTGCGTGGGTTTCAGCTTTGTTGCGTTAGGCATCATGCGGTAACAGTCATCTGTACATGAAATGCGACACGTTCATAATTTTACGTCAAAATTCACAAAGGTGCGACACGTTTTGCGTGTTGGAGTGACTCAAACCTGATTTATGTATGTAGAGGTGGAGATGCGTGGTATTGTGCAAGTGATGCATCCCGTAATGCACATGTATGGGGTTTTTTCAACAAAATGCATGTTTTTGGCTGTGTTGTGGTCATTTCTGTTTCAGACCTTCACGTACATCATGGGATATGTGTCCACATTTATTGAGAAATTGAATTTTTGAGATGTTTGTGGTAATTTTTCGGACAACTCGTACAGCAGGTGTATAACGTTGCATCACATATCATCAGCACTACCTGCAGGACAATTCTTACCATGTCAAAGCCTTGCACCCTGTGTGGCTTCACATATGCCTGTGTCAAATCCCACTTCTCCTGCAAACCTTTGCATGTTAGGGGGGACATGGGTGTTGGTGTGGCTTTTGCATACAAAACACATGTCCACTATTGCATTTCAACGTTTATGTGCAATGATACATGCATCTCTGCATTCAACTGGTACACAACACCTGCCTTGATGTCACAAGCCACAATGAGGTGACATTTATTTTTGGGACACGTACATTTACACTCTTTCGATTTGTGCTGCTTCACACATCTGCATAAATGTGTTGTTTTCCAGAATGAAGGTGCCCCTTTCTGCAGCGATGCATGTCATCCACACCACCCAGCCATCCTTGCAGCATGGTACATGTGTGCCTCTGCCAATGAATGCCAGCAGTTTGTGCGCATGCACAGAGTACAACACAGAGAAGAACATGTGTTTGCGAATATGTTGAATGTCTGTGCCTCATTCATGACCCATCTTGACTTTGCAAATGTCCATGCAGACACAAGTGGTGTTTATTTCTCGTTCACAGGGACAGTTGTGCACAGTATTGACACTTCACATGAGAGATGTTCATGTTTGTGATGTGACACCTTACATTGTTGCACACTATGCACTGTTGCAGATGTACTGACATTGTCTATTGGCATGACGTGTGATGACATCTGGAATATTAATGTGAATGCCTCTCCTGAACATTTTTGACACTCACTGCTTGAGGCAGGTGGACATGCTAGTGAAGACTGATGTAGTTTGACAATTGCATGTGGTGGTGCACATATGCCAATCTGTGTGTCACATCTGTAGATGTTGATAGCCTAATGAATGCACATGTCCTATCTGTAGCAATGGGATAGACACACATTGTGATGCAACACCTTCATTTTCATGTTGTTCTATGTGTGAGTCAGATCCATGTGTACACACACGTTACATACACAGATCATTTTGGTGAATTCATGACATGAGATGTTACATGTCATAAGAGCAATTTACATATTATGCATTTGTATTGTTTGACCTCTATAAACAATGTTCATAAATGTAAATCTATAATGTGTATTTTTTTTTTTATTGAGACATTAGTGGATATTGGTACAAATGTTGAATAGCAACATCATGTGAAGAATTGAGTGACAATGTGAGTGTGACGTCTTATCCCTGCAGCCGTGTTGAGTATGGCACATCCTTCTGCTTCTGATTCATCATCGTCATCATCCATTTGGTCAGGGGGCTGTGCCTCTTCATCCCAGGGCACATTTGTTTTGACACATATGTTATGTAGCATTGCACATGAATTGATCATCTTGCACACCATTTCTGGTGAATACAGTAGCCTTCCACTAGATAAATCCAGGCAGCGAAACCTGGACTTGAGCATGCCAAAGCTATGATGTTTCTTGTTTGGCTATGTGCATGGTTGTATGCCTTTTGCGGATCAGCCTGGGGATTGCCAAATGCTGTCATCAACCACTTCTGTAGGCCATATCCTTGATCAGCTGTAAGTGGAAAGTAAAATAAACGTGTTAACTTTAGTGAGAATTCAGTATACATGGCATGTGTTGTACGACATGTTTGCAAACATTGTAAGTGGGATTTCTGTTTGTGATGATTAGATGTTGTGTTTAACATTGAGTTTCCCATTGTTTGTGACACGTGTCACTTCACTTGTTGTCTATCATTTGATGGGCATGACAAGGGATGGTACTTTACAGTACATGATTTGTTGACTGCAAGATGTGAGGTCTTGCTATGTGTAAGTGATACCTGCGTACTTATTATGTTTGACACACACTTTCCCAGATTGTGCATGTCACATCTAGGCCCATTTCACTATGGGAGTGTGGCAAATGATTTGTCTGGGCAGAAGGGAGTCACTTTCAAGGCACAGTGATGCAACATATTTCTATTGATTGTTTTGTTCAATGTGTTATCCCCTGCGTTGTCACACATTCGGATGACATGGCCCTGCACAGGCAGCCTTGTACCATGCTGCACTGATGCCTGAATATTGTTTTCATACACAATGGGACACCTTAACGCATGGACACATTCCATTTGGCTGGATTCCTATTTCCATGCATGCATTTCAATGCATTACACATTGAAACAGGTAAATTGAATTAGATGAGATGGGTGCATATGTCGACAGTGTGACTTATTCTACTTAACAATTTTTGGAAGGGTATTCGCTTGCATTTCCAACTTGTATCCCTTCGCACTTTCTGTTATGCTGCTATGGATGTATGCAGCTTTTGACTGTATGTAATGTGATTATAGTGTATATGTGGGTCGGCCTTTTCACACTCACTTATTGCGTCATTCTTACACAAGGGCACGTAATGTGCTAGATGGCCAGCTATTCTTACAGAGTATTGGTATGTGTTAATTGATTGATGCTTACCAACAAGTAGCCCATTGCCATATTGTCCATTTTGGAAACGGTCATTGATGATGCTGTTCCTGTAGATATATGAATCATACACACTCCCAGGATATTTTGCCAGTACATTGATGAATAGTCCCCGATGGTCCACAATGGCCTGGACATTGATGGAGTGTGTGTGCTTCCTGTTGCGGTATAGGTGTGAAGTTGCTGCAGGTGGTACCAGTTTGACATGCACCAAGTACATGTGGGAAGCTAGCGATGGCATAGAAGCCCTGTTTAATGTCCATCTGCTGCTGTTGTGTGTTGGGTAAATGGATGTGCTGTGGTGTGAGCTGAATGATGGCATCCAAGACAGAAGAGAGGAACGGAGAGAAAGATACCTGTGAGACACCTGCCACTCGTGCTGCTGTTGCTTGGAATGATCCTGAGGCCAACATGTGTAACACCATCAGTAGCTTTGTCTGCGGTGGAATGTTACAGATCCTGTCATTTGGTAGCTATATCCGTGGTGAGATCTGATGCAGCAGGGTCTCAATGGACGCCTTCTTGAGGCAATACATTTTGATGACTTGTTTATCCCGGAGTCCAAGGAGGGTGGTCCTTTGCCAGTAGATGCGCTCCCTTCTCCTGCGCTGCCTTTGTGGTGATGGTGGAGGGTGCGGTTGTGTTATTTGGTCTGGTGGTGGTTGACGTCTTCTTAGTCCGACTCCCAGCTGCAGGATTAGGAGGTCCATGCTGTCTGATCTGCTTCAAGACTGCTCTGCTGGTCTTGTCTTCAATTTATATGGTACTAGCGTCATTTCCTGTGAGTGGGTTTATGAGGCGTAGGCTTGCGGGCGCAATTTCAGAGTTGCGTGACGCATCCAAAAGATGCATCACCGCGGGGAATTGTTGTAAATATGCCTGCGGCGGTAATGCGTTGGATTTAACGTCGGAACGCCTACCTTGCATATTTTAATGCTTACGTGACAGCAGATTCTCGTGCAGTTCCATTCCGTCGCATCTCCTTTTACGTGACGTATCTCCATAGATGCGTCACCTTGTAAATTTTGCGTAAAGAAAAAACCCCACTGATGCGTCACAAAAAGTGACTCACCGGTGGCGCAAGGGCCTTGTAAGTCTGCCCCTAAATATCTATATCTGTATCTAGTTACTCCAAGTCTGGGCTGGAGTGCATGTAACCTGTTTAGACACCCTTAGGGCTGTAGTAAGCTTAGAAGTGCAGTTTGTGGAAATCAATGGTCTTAAGGCCTGATTACGAGTTCGACGGCCTTACCGCCATACCGCCACCATAGTGACCCAAGAAGACAGCCGGGGCGGTGGTATCCCACCTGCCGTATTATGATGTCACCGCTGGGCCAGCAGCAGTGTTTCTGAGAGTGTGGGATTTTTTTATATATGTGTTGATGCATCTGTGTGTATTTTGACTGTACAAGTGTTAATTGTACACAAATGCATGACACATGCAAAAAAATACCTACTACCAGTTCTTTCCCAGTGCTGGAGTCTGGACCATATGTTTCAGTCCAGTCAATGGGTAAAAACTGCAAAATGGACTTCCCTGGATTTCCGCGCCAACATGGTCGTTTTCTTTGAAGTCAAGATGCTGCTGGGAAGGGGGACCTGGAGGAAGGGATCCACGTTGGAGACTGAAGGGAAGAAAAGGAAATGGGTGAGTATGCACCCCAATTACTTTGATTCCGCCGACTCGAAGCAAGCGGTCTTCCCACCACGGTCGGCTCTACAGGGAACCAACTAGAAATTTCAACGGTGGTGAACTTGTCTGTACTGCCCTTTGACATCTGCTTTCCCCATGCCGCCATCGAGGCGGTTGGTGTATGGCTGGCGGTGGTGCTCCGGCGGTCTTTCGTTCTGCCAACCGCCAACATCATAATACGGCGGGCAGACCTCCAACTAGGCAGCAGGGTTTCCAATGCCGTTTCAGCCTCGGTTCCCTTACGACCAAACTCGTAATCTGACCCTTAATCTTTTGTGGGCATGTGTGTGTATTAACATGTTTCTCCCCTACACCCATACGTAAATAACCCTCTCTCCCTCTCATTTAGTAGTAGATAGTTCCCATTTTTCTACCACTCCCCATGTTCCCTCTAACATTTACTACTGAAACGTATACCTATGTGTGCAGAGATCTACACAACTGTGGCAGAGATCTCTGAACCAAAAATATAGGATAGGCAGAGGTCTAGGTTTCCTGCCTTGGTTATGTGAATTGCATTTTATAGTATGTGAGATACTCCATTCCGTGCTACAAAATGCAGTTTGTTATTCGGCCTCCTTGAGTTTTTGTACAGATCAGTGCCACGTTCTTTGCATTTTATAATCCACCATAGATCAACAATCGCCGCAATGATAATTCAAAAAACATTCTAATTGCAAGATGGACACCAGGTGAAGAAATTAAGGAGGAAGGTGGTGTTGCAACCCTGCTGTTGGGATACCATGTCAACAGTAAGAGAGACTTTTTGGCGAAACGTAAGTCATTCACCCAACATGTAAATGAGATGCTGGGGCCGCAGGCTTATTGCAGTGCACGGAGCAGTTTTGGCGATGAAGGACACAGCAAGGAGGCTGTTAGGTAATGTGTGAGGAGGTTACATTGGGTGATGCAACTCTGAGTATTTCTGATCAGCAGGTTATAATACTGTAACACAAGAGGTAGTTCCCCCTTCAGTGTCACCTCCACTCATTTTTATTACACAAATTTTGCCTGTTCTGGTTACTTGCATTCACAACCCTGCCAACTCACACGGTGACATTGTGTGTCACATCGTTCGGCTCTCTTAACACAGTCACCCGGTGAGGAGCTGAAATCACACAGTGGAAGGAAAGAAGAGCTGGAAACCACTGCAAAAAGTGCCTTTCCAGCTTGTCTTTGGAGGCAGTAAGTAGCCAATGTCCATTAAGGGGTGTGAAAAACACCCAAGGCCATTGGTGACAACCTCAGCGACCCCTTTGTTTTATATGGAGAGGGGGCTTGCAGGGCTGGACTGGGAACCTAAAGCAGCCCTGGCAATGTTGACGGACCAGCCTCCCTGCTGCTTTTGTTACTGGGGGCCGATGTAGTAGCACCACTGCAAAACCGGCTCCCAGTAACAAAAACGGACCCCACTGCTGCAAAATCGGCTCCCACCCTTCCAGCCTCCCGGGGAAACGCCTGATGCCCGCTACAGCCAGTTCGGCCTGGGGGGCTTGTAGTGGGCAGAGTGCCTTTTAGGTAGTTCTTGGCACGAAGCCTCGCCCCCTCTCCACACCGTGAAATGTATTTAAAGTTGACAGGTCTACATTTATCACAAAGTGCATTTCTGAAGGTCTGGGTGTGATGCATAAAAGCCTGGAAGCCGCCCTGATCCATCACTTCACCTCCCCCTCACCACAGCAGGATTTTTCTTCCAGCCGCTTTTGTATAACTGCAAACAGTTATTTTTAGCATGCCGAGGGTTTATTCCACAGCTACAATTTCTGGCCTGAATAGCTAGGGACAGCAGGCAGGGGTCAAGGGCAAGAGAAGACGACTAAAGGGCAGTGAGAAAGAGCGCGCCTGCGGTCAGATTTTTCCACTTAGAACCCATACTGAGCTTCGGAGTCTCTGGCATTTCCCGCTCTTTTCAATCAGCTTCACTTGGCCCAGCAGAAACCTTTGCTGCCGGGGCTGCCTGCTACGCAGTCGGATTGCTGGAATCATCATGATGCTGAGGTGAAAGGTGAACCCTGGAGACTCTCCCTAATTAGCTAGCAGCAGGGGCCTCTCTGAGGAGGAAGGGGCCCCTCTCTGTGGAGGCAGGGGCCTCTCTGAGGAGGCAGGGGCCTCTCTGTGGAGGCGTGGGTAGTACACTGCAATGCTCCGTGAGAGAAACACTTTTTAATTAACTGAGAGCGGGGTCCCAAGTGATGAATGAAAGGTCACACTTGTGCAACTATCTCACTCTCTCCTGTTGCCAGGGTTGCCCTGTGTCACCACAATCCTAGTAAATGTATTCATATGTAAAATGACATCTAGAGCTACATGTACAGTATGTCACGTGTCCCTGAAAGTACTCAAGGATAGACTGATAAAACCTTCACTATTCTCCTTAAAAATGCACATGCTGGCAGAATTGCATTCAGTAAACAGTATATATTATGGGGCCTATTCATAAACTATATTTTGCAGTACGTTCTGTAGTACTACAACAGGACTACAAACAAACTACAAAATGATATTCACAAACCTATGGGCGGAGTTTACGGCTCCACCTCGCCTATATTTTTCTGTGCGGATCCTTCACACATGGAATTATACATTTTAGTAGTAAAGGTTGGAGGGAACGGGCAAAGTGGCTGGAAAATGGGGAACTGTGATTCCCAAAATGGGTTTTTAAAGTTACTGGGGCCAAAAAGGGACACGAAACAGTAGTAAATTACTCCTGCTCAGAGCTGTAGTAAGTCCAGCTGTAGTAAGTCCAGCACCACACATGGCCAACCACTGGCACTGCAACACTCTCCCATAGAAAATAAAGGAGGTCGGGACTTAAAATAAAACGACATAGGAAATAATGTTAAATTAAATTAAATTATTTAATATAGTTATAAATATAAATACATATAACATAATGTTAAAAAAACTTACATATTATTAATTTTATTTTAACATATTTTAATTAAAAAAATCCCTTTGAAAAATCATGTAACAATACATTGTATTAAATATAATTAAATTACTTTCAATTAATTCTATACATCACTTTTATTAATTATTAATGCATGGTATACATTTTTTTTTACTCTAGGTGGGAATTTATTTTTTAATCTAAACTTTGCTTGCCAGGATTGCTGGCTCTGTCCGTACCTGTGTTGAATGAATTTACTGATATGTGATCTGTTTATTTATTGCAATCTAAAAATTCGAAATGAAAATGCTGCATGCTACGAAAACCGCAGAAATGAAAAAGTTAGCTTTGAAATTGAAGGCACTGGCTTATGCCCTGTTGGCAAATGAGTTGCCATGCATTTAATCCTGGAACTCAGAGAAAGATTCAAAGTCTTGATGTCTGATCGGGATTTCCTCGGTTTTTGCCCTTTGTTTGCCCAGCGCCCAGCAGGACTACTCGCACTGTCGATAATAAAAAAGGTAATACTAAGAATAATATTTTTCTTTTTTAGGTAGTGCTTTATACCATGCATCTGATGTCTAATCAACTTAAACTGGATATATTGCTATTTTTGAAATTTCATGGTACTTTATTGGCCTTGGAAGGATGGAAGGCTGAGTCTGCCTTGTGCTGATTCAAACTTGTGCCCTTCAAACCACGGCAGTTGTCAATGGCAAGCGCTAGCTCACTGAGTAGTCTTTCTGGCACTGTTGTACACACTCTACGCAATCACGTATATAGCAGGAGGCAGCAGTGCTTTAGCCGTTCCCTTAGAGAAGCCAATAGATAGGTAGGTGCGTAGACCATATCAATACTGGCTGAACTTACCCAATGGTAGATCCACCAATGTCTGTGATTCAATGGTACAACTAATATGTTTAATGGGTAAAACAAAACCTTACATTTAAAATAGTCCCTTGATCCCACAATGTGTCATATCAAACAACAGAAATCTAAAGCATTCAGTTGTTTCAGCAGCAGCTGGGTAAAACAATTTGTTGAAAAGAGAATCAGGCAAAATCCACGTTTTTCCAATTTGTTACTAGAAGCCCTCGATAAGACACTTCAATGCTCGCCAGCTACAGGCCAATCTCCCTGCTACCATTTCCGGCCAAGGTCCTAGAGAAAATCATCAACAGACGCCTCACAGAATACCTCAATGACCACCAACTCCTCAACACCACTCAGTCTGATTTGAAACCCAACCACAGCATGAAAACTGCCCTCATGCCCACCTGGATGACAACTGCATGACTCTGGATGGAGGAGGCACAGCAGCCCTCATTCTACTGGACCTATCGGCATAATCTGGTCTCCCACCCCATTCTCATCAACACTACACAACATTGGAATCCAAGGACACGCACAACAATGCATCTGCTCCTTCCTGACTGGAAGATCCCAATTAGTCAGCTTGGCACCCTACACCTCGGATGCCCACTACCGCATCTGCGGAGTTCTGCAAGGATCATCCCTGAGCCTCACCCTCTTTAATGCATACATCATCTCTCTAGCCAGCATCATCCACTCTCATGATATTAGTGTCCTCTCCTACGCCAGCGAAATGCAACTCATTCTCTCTCTCACGGATAAAACGCCCAGTACCCAGCTCAAGTTCACTGCCTGCCTGACATCGCCCAGTGGAAGAAGATCAACTGTCTAAAACTGAACAATGACAAGACCGAAATCATGATCTTGGGAAAGAGCACCTCACAGTTGGGACTCCTCCTGGTGGCCAGCAGAGCTTGGACTGACTCCATCTCCCAACACTCATCCGAAGAAATTCAGGATCGTTCTCAACAGCAAACTCTACATGACCACTCAAGTCAATGCTGTCATCCCCTGAAGATGCTGAGGAAGATTTTCAAATGGCTCCCTATCACCATCCATAAAACCGTCACAAACTGCCTGGTCACAAGCAAGCTGGACTAAGGAAACACCCTCTATGCCGGGATAAAAAAAACTCATCAGAAAGCTGAAGACCATTAAGAATCACTCTCAGCCTCCAACTCTGCACTCACATCACACTACACCTGAAGGAGGTCCACTGCCACCCCAAACACAAACGAGCACAATTCAAATGCCTTACCCACACTTTCAAGGCACTAGAAAACAATAGCCCAGCATACCTCAACAATCGCATCTGCTTTCAAAAACATTCCAGAGAACACCCACGTTCAGACTCACATGTATATGGAAAACCAGATCCGGCGGTCGATTCTTCTCCTAAATTGCTCCTAAAGCATGGAAAGACCTAGAACTCCACATGAGAGCCTCCTCCTCACTTCTTGAATTTGGCAAGAAGCTGAAGACCTGACTTTTTGAGTAGTCTCCTAGGTTTAGCTAAGCTCACACCTGCTCAGCACCAGGTGGATACCCTCCTGGGTGATACTATGCTCTACAAATCTGCATAACATAACATATGAAATTGGGACAAAATCAGCCCTAATCCAGTCCCTGGTGGACTTGACAAAAAGGACAGATTGCTTTCCTGAACATAAAAATGCCTTCCATAGAGCTGCCCACCCATCCCTAGATGGCAAAAGTGGTCCAATGATGCATGGTGTCCCCATATTATGATTGGCCGCAAGCAACCAATCACAATTAGGCACAGACAACATTTTTATTATGCTGGCAAAGTTTGCATAATTTCAGTAATTTCATGTTATGCTTGTTGTGTGAAATTCCAGAAATTTTTCCATTACACCACATTACATAATTAAGTGGGATTTACGATTTTTTTTTTACCACAAGCGCGGTGTAAATGTCATGAACGCGCTAAATGTGAGCGGCTGTTGCTCTTGCCACTTGTGCTTTTGAATGATTTTGTTACCATGAAATGCGCTTTTGCATCAAAAATTGACATAAGGACGTATTTGCCATTAAAAAACAGAGCTAAATGATGGATTTGCATTTCGCTTACTTACAGGAAAGCAAATTACACAAATTCCACACAACCCTAATCAGAATGCTGCTAGCACACGGCACCCTTTTAACTATCATATTAGAGTTGAGAGTTAGGACTATTCTTAAGCAGCCCATTACTGATTTATAATGGTGCATTATAACAGGCCTCTACCAGGAGGCTTTTTGCATGTATGTGTGTGGTATTTCTATAGCACAAACCTACCTAAAGGACTGCGGAGTGCTATAGAGGGTCAATGAGTGATCAAACAAGTGGCTAGTTTCTGGATGTGTAATGTATTGTGATGTAGTGTTTTTTTAAAGAGGAGTGTATTCAACTCTTTACTAAACTGGAGCAGGGTTGCGGCCGCCCTGAAGGACCCAGGGGTGTAGTTCCGGATCCTAGGTGCGTAGATGGAAAAGACCTGCTACCTTTGTGCAAAACCACTGAATTCTATAGGTAGAGTACCACAGGACCTTACTAGGTTGAAATCTGGTTGGTCATACTACTGACTTTTATAGGTGCAGTAACTAAGTGACATTCCTAGGTGACATTTTGCAGTCTTGAATCATTGCTGCTTTATAATGATAGTAGTACCACACGCGTGTTACTAGTTGACATTCTGCAGTCTGTCACCATTTCCAAGTTGCTATACAACCCAATGGTGCTTTATTAACATGGCAAAACATGCAGTAGAAATGGAGTTGCTCTGTGACCTGCTTGTATATTTCTTGGCTTTTGAGTGCCTTATATTGTTGCATCCTGTGAGGTGTTTAGTAGTCTTTTCTGTCATATCATAGTTTTCACCTAGAAGTATTTGCAATTTTAGTTTATTTATTACTTTTTGACAGTCTTCCATTTTTATAGCAAAATCTATGAAAAAGTGCCTGCACATTGTTTTATGCTTCCCACAGTATGCAAAACGTGTTATTTTTAGCAAGAACTGTGCTGCATGCTTACAGCTTGCACTAAGTTAGTTTCCAGATCTACCTCTGTCAGCAGCCAGCGATCACTTATTTTGTCCTTATCATGTGTCTATGTTTAGTGCTTTTGTTATTTATTCTCATTAGTTATCCTGCAAAGTTTTTCTGCAGTCACGCATCACTACTGGCTAGAAGACTGCAGCATTGACCCTTTAAATATCCATTGTCCTTCACCCATTCATTCATCCATCCAAGCACTCACTTATTCATCCAACTATTGGCGTATTGATATATTCAGACACTCACCTTTCCACACAACCACAGACAAACTTTCCAATCATTGTAGAACCTATATGTGAAACATATGGGTGGTCAAATCTGCATGCACGTACCCATACTTACTATCATGTCATCCATGTTACTATTAGGGGTGGGCAGAGTTGGCGTACCGCCACTACGCGGAGTTCCACGGAGTTATGGAAAAAATGTGTGGAACAGGAGCAGCCCACGTCCTGCGGCCAGCCGAAGGTCCGTGTGCCCGGGACGGGGGTCCCTCGTGCTCGGGCAGGCTCCCAGATCTCCCCGGTCTGGCTGGGTTGAGAAGCAGGGACCGGGCCTGGGGTGTTAGAGCCCCCGTCCTGCGGCCTGCCAAGGGTCCGTCTGACCGGGACAAGGGTCCCTGGTGCAGAGCCCCCGAGCCCTCCAAAGGGCAAGCGGGAGCCCTCTGGTGAAGGCTCGGGCGGGCAGATGGGCGTCCTTCGGTCCCGGCCATCTGATTGCGCCTTTTCCCCTCGGCCATCTGGTCGCGCGCAATGCTTTCCAATGGGGCGACCAGATTGCCGGGCCGGCCTGGAAGTCCCGATGAGGGCTCGTCCGCCTCCCCAATCTCAGCCAGGGCTCCAGGAGGTCGGGTGCCTCCGCGCCCTGGGTCCCCTCCGTCACTCGGTGCGCACGGGTTACCAGAAAGAGGGGTAGCTTTCCTCCGGATTACTAGGGGCAGGGTATGCCGGAACACCCCTCCCGGGCTGGCGGTTCTCAGCCGGGGACCAGATGGGCTATGCCCGGGCAACACCTCCCCACCATCCGGGGCTCCCTCCTCCGGTCCGCGGCATGCAAAGTGCCCGGGACGGGCTCCATCGGTCCTGGGCAGTCCTCCCCTGGGCGTCCGGGCCCGAGAGCTCCTCCGGGCCTCCCTGTGCCTGAGGCCCAGCCGGGGTCTCCGGGCGTCCGGGACGTGGAGCCCCAGAGCCATGCAAGGGCAGGCGGGACCCCTACCGCGAAGGCTCGGGTGGGCAGATGGGCATCCTTCGGTACCGGCCATCTGATCGCGCCTTTTCCCCTCGGCCATCTGGTCACGCGCAATGCTTTCTGATGGGGCGACCAGATGGCCAGGCCGGCCTGGAAGTCCCGATGAGGGATCGTCCGCCTCCCCGATCCCAGCCAGAGCTTCAGGAGGTCGGGCGCTTCCGCGCCCTGGGTCTCCTCCGTCACTCGGTGCGCACGGGTTACTAGAAAGAGGGGTAGCTTTCCTCTGGATTACTAGGGGCAGGGTATGCCAGAACACCCCTCCCAGGCTGGCGGTTCTCAGCCGGGGAACAGATGGGCTAGGCGAGGGCAACACCTCCCCACCGTCCAGGGCTCCCTCCTCCGCCCCGCCGCATGGCAAAGTGCCCCGGACGGACTCCATCAGGCCCCGGCCGGTCCTCCCATGGGCGTCCGGGCCCGAGAGCTCCTGCGGGTCTCCCCGTGCCTGAGGCCCAGCCGGGGTCTCCGAGCCCCTGGAAAGCAGAGCCCCCGAGCCCTCCAGAGGGCAGGCGGGAGCCCTCCCACAAAGGCTCAGGGCGGGCAGATGGGCGTCCTTCAGGCCCGGCCATCTGGTCGCGCCTTTCCCCTCGGCCATCTGGTTGCACGCAATGCTTTCCAATGGGGTGTCCAGATGGCCGGGCTGCCCTGGAAGTCCCGATGAGGGCTCATTTGCCTCCCTGATCCCAGCCAGGGCTCCAGGAGTTCGGGCACGTCCGCGCCTAGGGTCCCCTAAGTCTCACGGTACGCACGGGTTACCAGAAAGAGTGGTAGCTTTCCTCCACATTACTAGGGGCAGGGTATGCCAGAACCCCTCTCGGGCTGGCGGTTCTCAGCCGGAGACCAGATGGGCTATGCCCGGACAACACCTCCCCACCATCCGGGGCTCCCTCCTCCGGCCCACGTCGTGGCAAAGTGCCCGGGACGGGCTCCATCGGTCCTGGGCAGTCCTCCCCCGGGCGTCTGGGCCCGAGAGCTCCTGCAGGCCTCCCCGTGCCTGAGGCCCAGCCGGGGTCTCCGAGCCCCCGGGAAGCAGAGCCCCCGAGCCCTCCAGAGGGCAGGAAGGAGCCCTCCTGTGAAGGCTCGGGGCGGGCAGATGGGCGTCCTTCGGGCCCGGCCATCTGGTCGTGCCTTTCCCCTCGGCCATCTGGTCGCGTGTAATGCTTTCCAATGGGGCAACCAGATGGCCGGGCTTCCCTGGAAGTCCCAATGAGGGCTCATTTGCCTCCCCGATCCCAGCCAGGGCTCCAGGAGGTCGGGTGCGTCCGCGCCTAGGGTCCCCTAAGTCTCGCAGTGCGCATGGGGTACCAGAAAGAGGGGTAGCTTTCCTCCAGATTACTAGGGGCAGGGTATGCCAGAACCCCTCTCGGCCTAGCGGTCCTCAGCCGGCAGCCGGATGGGCCAGGACACCCCCCCAGCCCGGGGTCCATCCTTGGTCCTGCTGCGTGACAGGGTGCCCGGGAGAGGGTCCCGCGGGCTCGGGGAGGTTTCCCCAGCGCCTCTGGGCCCGGGAGCCCCAGCTGGGTCCAGGGGCCCCTCAGGGCCCCGGGTCAGGTGCTCCATCCCTGTCCCCTGGCCTGCCGCTCTGCCAAAGGCCCGAGACGGGGTTCCGTCGTGCCCGGGGAGCCTCCCCCTGCTTGGCTGGGTTCAGGAGCTCCAGCCGAGGCCCCTGAGGGCCCCAGGGAGGGCGGCCTCCCCACCCCGGGCTCTGTCCCCGGGCATGCCGCGTGGCAGGGTACCCTGGACGGGGTCCCGTGGGCCCGGGGAGGCTTCCCCTTGCGCCTCTGGGCCCGGGAGCCCCGGCTGCATCCAGGGGCCCTGCCGAGCCCCCGGTCGGGTGCTCCAGCCCTGGGCCCCGTCCCCTGGCCTGCCGCTCTGCCAAATGCCCGAGACAGGGTTCTGTCGTGCCCGGGAAGCCTCCCCCTGCTTGGCTGGGTTCAGGAGCTCTGGCCTGGGCCCCTGAGGGCCCCGGGGAGGGCGGCCTTCCCACCCTGGGCTCTGTCCCTGGTCCTGCCATGTGGCAGGGTGCCCGGGACGGGGTCCCGCGGGCCCGGGGAGGCTTCCCCTGCGCCTCTGGGCCTGGGAGCCCTGGCTGGGTCTAGGGGCCCCGCCGGGCCCTGGGTCGGGTGCTCCAGCCCTAGGCCCCGTCCCCCAGCCTGCCGCTCTGCCAAAGGCCCAAGACGGGGTTCCGTCGTGCCCGAGGAGCCTCCCCCTGCTTGACTGGGTTCAGGAGCTCCGGCTGGGGCCCCTGAGGGCCCTGGGGAAGGTGGCCTCCCCACCCCGGGCTCCATCCCCGGTCCTGCCACGTGGCAGGGTGCCCGGGACCGGGTCCCGCGGTCACTGGGAGGCTTCCCCTACGCCTCTGGGCCCGGAAGCCCAGGCTGGGTCCAGGGGCCCCGCCGGGCCCCGGGTCGGGTGCTCCAGCCCTAGACCCTGTCCCCTGGCCTGCCGCTCCACCAAGGGCCCAGGACGGGGCTCCGTCGGTCCCATGCAGGCCTCCCCCGCTTCGCCTGCTTGTCAGTGTGTCCGCGGGCCCAGGGTCGGAGGGCCCGTCGGCTCCCCCTCGCATCCCCCATGCCTGAGGCCTAACTGGGGCCCCGGGCCTCCGGCCCCCCATGTCCCGGCGCCCGCTCACTCTTTCATTGGGGCACAGAGCGACCAGATGGCCTCCCTTTTGAGCCCGGCCATCTGGTCGCACCTTTCCCCTCGGCCATCTGGTCGCACCTATCCCCTCGGCCATCTGGTCGCATGTAATGCTTTCCTATGGGGCGACCAGATGGCTGGGCTTCCCTGGAAGTCCCGATGAGGGCTCATTTGCCTCCTCGATCCCAGCGAGGGCTCCAGGAGGTCGGGCACATTCGCACCTTGTGTCCCCTCTGTCACCTTGTGTGCACAGATTACAAGAAAGGGGGGTCACTTTCCTCTGGATTACTAGGGAGAGGGTCAGTCAGACCTCCATGAGGTCCGCCGATTCTGAGACAGGGGAAGGCAGAACCCGGGCCTTCCGCCGGGACCCCCAGGGGCCCAGGTACGCACCTGCCTCTCAGCCCCTTCCCGATGGTCCTTTCCTCCGAGCCTGCTCAGTCAGACCTCCGTGAGGTGTCGGTGATTCTGAGACAGGGGAAGGCAGAACCCGGGCCTGCCCGCCGGGGCCCCCAGGGGACCGGGTCCACACCTGCCTCTCAGCCCCTTCCAGATGGGCCTTTCCTCCGAGCCTGCTCACCCCGGGAGCAGGCAGGGACGTGAATCCGGCATCCCCCGCGCAGGGCGGCCTGCCAGGGGAGGCCCCGGCCGTACTCCGATCGATTGGGCACTCTAGGTCCATTTAGGGATGGACTGCTTGGCCAGCCTTGGCTGTTGTTTCAAGCAAGGAGCTTCCACCCCGCATGGACCGTCCGACTCGAGGGCCTGCCGCCTGGCGGGAGGCCCTTCACCCTACCCAGCAGAGCGAAGGCCGAGCGGCCCCGGCAGCTCGTGCCCCCCAGTGGTCCGACCCGAGCGGAAGGGGTCGGGTGGTGCCAGGCCCTCGGATGCTGCTGCCCTGGCAGGTCCGTAGGCCCTGTGCGCCATGCCGTCACCCCTCTCCGCCCAGCACATTTCCACAGCAGCGGGGCCTCACGATCCTTCTGACTTTTTGGGTTTCAAGCAGGAGGTGTCAGAAAAGTTACCACAGGGATAACTGGCTTGTGGCGGCCAAGCGTTCATAGCGACGTCGCTTTTTGATCCTTCGATGTCGACTCATCCTATCATTGTGAAGCAGAATTCACCAAGCGTTGGATTGTTTACCCACTAATAGGGAACGTGAGCTGGGTTGTGTTTTACCCTACTGATGATGTGTTGTTGCAATAGTAATCCTGCTCAGTACGAGAGGAACCGCAGGTCCCCCCATCCTGCAAGCCAGCCAAGGGTCCGGGAGCTGGGGACGGGGGTCCACCGGGGCCTGGGGAGGCTCTCCCCAGCCTGGCTAGGGCTCGGAAGCTGAGACCGGGCCCGGGGCTCGAGCTCCGTCCGGCGGGCCCCGGGAGCCCCCCGTCCTGCAAGCCAGCCGAGGGTCCGGGCGCTGGGGACGGGGGTCCATCGGGGCCCGGGGAGGCTCTCCCCAGCCTGGCCAGGGCTCGGAAGCTGGGACCGGGCCCGGGGTTTGAGCTCCGTCCGGCGGGCCCCGGGGTGCGGGAGTTTCCTGTCCTGCAAGCCAGCCGAGGGTCCGGGCGTGGGGACGGGGGTCCACCGGGGCCCGGGGAGGCTCTCCCTGGCCTGGCTAGGGTTCGGAAGCTGGGTCCGGGCCCGGGGCTCGAGCTCCGTCCTGCGGGCCCCGGGGTGTGGGAGCCCCCCGTCCTGCAAGCGAGCCGAGGGTCTGGGCGCTGGGGACGGGTGTCCACCGGGGCCCGGGGAGGCTCTCCCCACGCTGGCCAGGGCTCGGAAGCTGGGACCGGGCCCAGGGCTCGAGCTCCGTCATCGAAGCACCAACACAGCACAACATAAACATCAGCACAGCACCATTTCTGCATCAGTGCACCACCACCAAAGCAGCACCACCTCAGCATCAGCAGAGCATCACCTCAACACAGCACAAACTCAGCATCACGTCAGCACCAGCGCAGCACCACCACCTCAGCATAACTCAGCGCCACAGCATCACTCAGCACCACCTCAGCATCACTCAGCACCACCTCTGCATCACTTAGCACCCCCTCAGCATCACTCAGCACCACCTCAGTAACACTCAGTATCATCTCCACACCAGCACACCACTACCTCAGCACCACCTGAGTATCATTCAGCATCACCTGAGCATCACATCTGCACCAGCGCACCACCACCTCAGTCCCACTTCAGCAATACTTAGCACCACTTCAGTGTGCCCTCGAAATCTGGGATCTGTTGATTCTCTCCTAGTGCCCGTCCGCTGCTCGTGTTGTAATTCAGGTACTATTTCTCAATTTCCACCCTCCTATTGTTTATGTCCCTTCATTCATAACAACAACAAAAAGCTATAATAAACAAGCATTACAACAGGCAGGAAGAGGTTGCCAGCATTGCAAGGACAAAAAAACTAGAAAGACATTTTTTGTTAATTCTTTTTTAATAGTCTTACAATTGTACATAATGTCTTCTTTAAACTCCACTACATAACACTCCACAACACAAAATACCATTCCACATACCTACACTCCATTACACACAATTACACTCCACATAATTCCAATACACAAAAAAGCACATAATTACTATCCACATAATACAACTGCACATCATACCACTTAATTCCACTACACAAATCCACAGCATACAGTTTCACACCACACAATATCACAAAAAACAAGTCCAATCCAACCCACATAATTGGTACACACCACATACAACCACCCCAATCCATAACACATAGGTAAGAAACATTTACAAGGCCAATAGCTCCAACTCTTCCCTTTTTTTTAAACACACAGATCTGATGCTTAGCTCCTACCTATTAGTTATTTTCCGTCAATAAAAACGCAAAGCTAAACACACAGTTCTCTGCCAGACAATTCAGCTCCACACATTTCCAGTCCACACCACATAATTTAACACCAAATCACATAATACAGCTCAACTACACAATTACACAACACACCACATACATCCAATCCACACCACACAATTCCACATCGTGCCACAAAATTCAACAGCACAACACATACTTAAACTGAACTACTTACCACTCCACAACACACTATCCTACTCCACATAATGCCACTACACTGAATGCCACATAATTGCTAACCATATATTTCCACAGCACACCATGCCACATAATGCCACTACACAAATCCACTCCACACCATACAATTACACACCACACAATTACACAACTACCTAATCCAATCAAACCCATATAGTTCCACTACACACCACATACATACACTCCATAACATAGAAGAAAAATACATTGCCATTTACAATGCCAACAGCTCCTACTCAAACAAATGCGAGACCGATTGCATTTCCAATGCTTGGTATGAATTGGGGTGAGTATGGCACCTCTTCAGCTGTCAGGCACTGCATTCTCCCACAAGAAGTTTTTGAGGAATGTGCTAAGCAGGGGTGCCTACTCTCATGTGGCAGGTATAAATATTCTTGTAGGCAAGATAAGAGGCCAGTACAAAAACTTCTTGAGATGACAATACTTCACCCCAATGGAGCAGATTTTTATTAGAACAGTCGACTAATTCTTCCCCTGGAACGTCCTGACCACACTCTTTTTTCCCAGCGTTGTACAGGTTGACAAGTTTGCTCAGAAGCCCATGGCTATTGCTATTGAATGCTGGCACGCTAAATACCAAGGCTGGGTAGTCTTGATTCTGCTTCATGGCTCTTTAATACACCATGAGGCACTCTCTACCCCTTTATCTCCCTCTCAGTTTTGTTTCAAATCTTTTTACCTCTGTGACTGTTTTCCATTGTTCTCTTCAAATTTCAGCACTCACTTTCTGCCTTTCTCTCTGTTGTTCTGGGTTTCCAATAATGGAAAAATAAGCACCAGTCCCCAAAACTGAATGCTGGTGGGCCCCAGCTGCAGCCACCGACTCATATTAGTGACTGCCAGTGAGTCACTTAGATCTGGAGAGCAATATAACTTGTCCTAAATGAAAGCCAGGATTGGATGGAGTCACATGCCATTTTATCCCTCTCTCAAGGAGGATTTAGAGGCGGGTAATCAGTGATGAACCAAGCCTTTGTTGGCTAACATATTCTGCAAAAAGCATTGGGAGAGAGCAAATACACCACTATACGTAGACTTCCTTGACTTATAGGAACCCTCAGTTTGGTTATCAGACATGGCTTTGAGATAAGCTAAAGATAATGGGCCTATTGATGAAGATATTTCCATCTGCAGGAAATCACAAAGGTATTCCTGGTGGGCATAAAGGCATTTACAACTGCAGATTTCACCACCACGATTGCAGAGAAATCCAGAGTAATAAATGTCTCTCAAGAGGTGGCAAGAGAGTGTTCTAAGGCATGGATTGCTTGGAAGTTTGGGAGCTCCCACAAACGTATGTTTGGGGACAGTTCCAAATTTCAATCCACATCTTTTCCACCTTGGAAATGGTCGAAGGTTTACTCTATCCATGGCTGGAGTAACTCCGCCTCCAAAGTCCGAAGAGGAACTGATTCCACGCCCCAATGTTCTGAAGTTTTCGAGGAAGAGCAATTTCGATGGGGAAAAAAATGTTTCTCCACGGAGAAAAAAAGTGCATTTGCACAGTGGCCTTTGTTCCCCATGTCTGCAATTCCGCTCTTTGTAGAATTCTTCACAGCCGGAATAGAAGCCTTGGGAATCGTCACATGATATGCTCTGTGGTACTCCTCGAAACTACTGAGAGTGTTGGTGAATAGAAACAAAATGTAAACGTACATTTAGGGTGAGATGAAATTCCCCACTTATGGTTTTACGTTTTATTGTGAATTGGGCTCCATCACCACAATATACTATTATAACCTCTGTAAAATACTGCATGCAAGATTCGTACGAGCTTGGGGTAAAATCTATATATTAACAACATGTAGGTCATTCTCTGAACACCTTATGTAAACAGAATCGGGATACACTGGTATTGTAAATTGGGAATTCAGTGCAACTGGACGAAACCACCAGCAAAAGTCTTGAATGCCAATGGAATAAAATGGCATGCACTGAACGTGTAACGCCATACTACTGTTTGAGCACTTCAGGTCCCAGAGGCCATCACAGCTGTCTGGAAGAGGGAGGAAGCGAAGATGCTGGCCAGAAGTCCTACCCTGTAAATCACCTTTATCCCTCCCACCACTCGGGATGCCAGACTGCTGGCTGGGGACTTCAGTTTCCTAGAGGCGATCACTGCTGCCTGGAAGAGGGCAGAGCCTAGAGGAGGAGGTCCTGTGCTATAAAGCACCTTCATCCCTCACTCCGAGTGGGCCCCGCCCAGTCCTAGGCCGGGTCCGACATTGCCTAGAATAGGCCGAGCAGGGTATACCTCTTGCTTTTGGCATTCAAGGTACCATTTCGGAAACTTTCATTTTGGCAGTATTTTAAGTAATCCTGAACTTTGTCTCTTTAATTGGGCGGCTCCCATCGAACTTTTTTATGTTTGAAAAGCTTTATTTGGAAAATAGCAAGAAATACAAAGACCAGCAACAGATTAAACATAATAAAATAGAAACATAACAGAAGAATTGGCTAGTAGATGAATAAAAAAAAAAATGAAAGCTGTTTAAAAAATTTTAAGGGGTGAGGAAGGGGAAAAAGGGGGAGGGAAAAAGGAGGAAATAGGAGAGGGAGAGAAGTCTTACACATTGGCATAATGAGATAATGCATATTTACACAGGAATGTGAATAAAATCTTAATTAATAAATAGGAACAATAAGCCAATCAAGGTAAAAAACCGGAGAACAGAGAGGATAAACATTTCAAGGAGGTTTAAAATTTTCAGAATTTAAACGAGATTTATCTGCTAAAACCAGATTATCTAGATAAGTCGTAAGAGGCAACCAAAAAGGTCTCTATTAACCATTGGTTTACAGGAGGAGGCGAAAGCAATGTCAAGTCGATGAAAATGGCAAAGACTATTCCACCAGTGCTGGACAGAGAGTTTTGTAAGATTTTTCCAGTTGAGAGAAATGTGTTGGAAAGCTAGGGCAATCATAAGGTCAAAGAGACCATGACCATGGGAGGAAAGATCTAAGGAATCAGAGAGACTTCCAGAGAAGAGAAGAGGAATGGAATAGGGGATAGAAAGGTTAAACAAGCGAGAAATGTAGGACCAGACTTTCTCCCAAAAGGTAGAAACCGAGGGACAAAGAAAGAAAAGATGAATGAGATCAGCATCAGAAGAACCACAGGTCCAACAGTTAGAGACAGTGCAGTGGGAAAATTTAGCAACAGAGACAGGGGTGAGATAAAGTTTATGATAAAGAAAAAACATAGATTGAGTAAGAGAGGCAGATCGAGAGATTTTAAGAGAACGGGACCAGAGTTTGTCCCAAAGGGAATGGTCCATTCGCATCCCAGGTCAGATTCCCAAGAAAGTTCCAGTTTGTTTTTTGCACGTTCTAAATTAGGAGCGGAGAAATATTTATAGATGAGAGAAGCTTTGGGTAAAGAAAGGAGTATCTTAAGAAGAGAATTTTGAATTACAGGAAGAGATGAAGAGGGGAGAGAATAGTAAGTATCTAGAATAACTGCCATAAGAGTAGTGAATTTCTGTAAGAAGGATCGAGGGCAATGAAATAAGATTTGGAATTGGGGAAAGGAACATGGAGATAATCCATCAAATAGGTCTTTAACCCAAATTATACCCTTTAATCTCCAAGTTTTCCCAAAAATAGTCCTGTTGTTAATGAGAATAAGGGAATTGTGCCATATTGGAGATTCTAAAAAAGATTCTCTAGGGATGGGATTAGAATGCATCAAGGGTTTCAAAAGGGAGCAAGTGTGTTTAAACAAGGGAAGAGAAGTAAAAGGAGTTTTGGCCGAAAAAACCATAACTTCCTTGAGAGAGAAGGGTAATAATAAAGTTTGTTCAATAGACAGCCAGAGGGGAGTGAAGGGGGAGAGTTCGGAAAGGAGCCACTTCTATGCCTGTCGTAGGGAGAATGACTTATGATATAGACGAAAGTCAGGGAAGTTCACACCACCCTTAGATTTTGGTGCGCGAAGAGAAGAAAAAGAAATCCTAGCTTTTTTGTTCTTCCAGAGAAACTTAGAAAGACAAGAGTCGATTTGCTTAAAATAATAGGTGGGAATATGGACGTGGAGCATGGAGAGAGCATAAATCAATATAGGGGTGATCATCATTTTGATTGAGTCTAACCGACCCCACCAAGAGAGGAAAAGGGGGTTCCAAGAGGAGAGTAATTTGTCAATTCGAGATATAGCGGCAGACATATTTAATTTAACGGAAGTCGCGATAGAATTGGAGAACCACATACCTAAATATTTGATTTTTGAGCTATTCCATGCGAAACCAGTGGAAGAAAAAGAATGAGGTAGACAAAATTTAGTAAGGGGGAGAATTTCAGTTTTATCTGAGTTAATTTTATAACCAGACACAAGGGAGAAGGAAGTGAATTCATGTAATAACGGAGGAATAGAAGTTTCAGGTGCAGAGATAAAAAGTAGAATATCATCCGCATAAACAGAAAGTTTCAAGTGATGATCCCCATAAGAGAACCCTGAAATGGAAGCATTGTTGCGAATTGAGGAAAGGAAAGGTTCGAGAGCTAAGATAAAGAGGAGAGGAGAAAGAGGGCAACCTTGGCGGACACCGCGTTGAAGAGGAAAATAAGATGAGATACAACCATTAACTAATACCGAGGCTCTAGGGGCGGAATATAATAACGAGATAAGAGAAATTAATTTGGGACCAAAACCATGCCACTTCAAAGATTCAAATAAAAAGGACCAATCAACTCTGTCAAAAGCTTTTTTGGCATCGACAGAAATGGCCGCTAAGGAATCGGAAAGGGAGGGAATTTTGTTTAAGACATTAAGGAAAACACGAGAATTATCGGAAGTCAATCTACCCCTGACAAAGCCACACTGTTCCTTACCAATCAAATGGGGCATAAGGGGGTCTAGGCGTAAAGCAAGTGTTTGGCAAACAGTTTATAATCGACATTGACCAATGAAATCGGGCGATAGTTTTTACAAAACATAGGATCTCGACCTTCTTTATGTATAAGGCAAATTGTAGCTTCCTGAAAAGTGCCTTCCGTCTTACCAGCTAGAAAAAATGAATGGAAAAAATTAAAGAGCTTAGGAAGTAATAAGTTAGAAAAGTGGAGGTAAAATTCAACAGAGAATCCATCTGGACCAGGAGTCTTACCTTTCTTTAAAGTATGTAAGGCAGTGGATAATTCATTAAGGGATAAATCTGATTCAAGGTTAGAGAGATTGAGGTGAGAATTAGACGGAGTTGGAAGATTATTAAGGTATGTTTGGATAAGGGCGAAGAGGGAGGAGATTCTGGAGTATAAAGGTCTTTATAGAAGAGTTTAAATTCATTAAGAATATCCTGGTCTTTGTGAATGAGAGAACCATCTGAAGAGTAAATAGATTCAATTAAAGTACGGTCTTTGCGTGCTTTAAGGTAATTCGCTAGAAGTTTACCTGCTGTATTACGACCACCATAATAGCGAGCACTACTACGAAGAAGTATTGAGGATGCATTATCGGTCGTAGTCTTATTGAATGCTAATTTGCCCCTTATCAAGTCTGTTGGTATCGTGTCCATGGAAGAAGTATAAAATTTGTGTTCTAAATTCTTAATATGTGCTAAGGAGGCTTTTTGTTGTTGAAGGAAACGTTTCTTCTTTTTTGACACAAAATCTATAATAAAGCCTCTCGCAGTAGCTTAAAGGAATCCCATAATATATGAGGGGAGGTATCTGGGTCACAGTTAAGGTCAAAACATTCCTTGGCAAAGCGAATTAAAGAGGAAGAAAAAAGGGGTCAGAAAGAAGGGAATTATTAAAACGCCAGCGGGAGGATCTGGGACGCGGAGGGAGCAAGTCGAGATCTGTCACAATTGGGGCATGATCAGAGATGACAATAGGTTCAATAGAGGAGGATATCAGATTTTGAGAGAGAGATTGAGAAAGGAAAATATAGTCTAAACGGGAAAGAGAATTATGAGGAGGAGAGAAAAAAGAAAAGTCTAAAGTATCAGGATGAGAAAGTCTCCAAGAGTCAATGAGGTGTGTCTGAGAGATAGTATTAAGAAAATGTTTATGAGTTTTGTGGGAGATGAAGTGGACTTGAGATTGGCGATCAAGAAAGGGTCGACTATTTGGTTGCAGTCACCTCCTAGTAGAAAGAAATCGTCTCTGAACTGTATACATTTCTGTGTAATCAGAGGCCAAAAAGTACAATCAGGCTGTGTAGGGCCATATATATTAAAAACAGTTAAAGAAACATTATTGATTAACAATTTAGCCAATAGCCATCTACCCTCTGCATCAATTTCTTGTGATATAACTTTACAGTTCAATTTCTTTTGGCATAGTATTATAACACCGTTTTTCTTATTAGTGGTAGGTGAGAATAAAACTGAGCCCACCCATCCTCTTTTTAATTTTAACGCCTCAGTGTCTGTAAGATGGGTTTCCTGTAAAAGAACTAAATCAGGGTTATAAGAAGCAAGATGAGAGAGAGTATTCTCTGTCTTTTAATCAGGTTAACAAAACCATTCACATTCCAGGCGATAACTCTGAATGTAAAAACATTGAAGAAACATAAAATACAAAATATGCATCACCAAAGACATGAAGAATGAGAGGAGGAAGGAAACAAAATAACCAATGGGAAAAGGGGGAATGTAAGATCAATGAAGGATAAAGAGGATTAGAAACAATAAGAAGGAGAGAGAGGAAGGGAAGGGAGAATAAGACTAAAAGAAGACAGTACATGTCAAAACGACGACTGTAATACGTACCTTAAAGAACAAGGGACAAGAATGAGAAGCGGCAAGGGACAACGGAAATAGCACACCCAACAGGGGGCAACACATCACACCAGGACATCTATACAATAAACTCAATCAGGAGCGGGAATATGGAACATGGATAAAATCTAGCAATTACGGTGAACCTCTAAATGTAAATAAAGAAGCATATAAGAAAAGGGAAACAGATAATGAAATCCGATAACATAAAATTAGGCCATTACAGACCAGAAGTAGAGTAAGGAGAAGAAGAAGTAGGAATATTCAGGAAGGCGATGAGACAATAAAAGGATGAGATGCTGACGGACAGAGAGAGTGATAGTATGAACAACAAGGAGAGTAAACGTTATAACAGAGTGTCAAGTAAAATAACAGAAATAAGAGTGGAGAACATGAAAAAGAGTAGGATAAAGCCAACCATGTACCTGCAAAGGAAACAAGGGATTATGTATAATAACATTAGGAGAAGGGAGGATGTCTAAAAAGCAAAAGTTAGAATAACAACTTCAATACAATGAGAGAAGTATAAAAGTCAATATCCAGAGGAGGAAGGAGTAGTTTCCATTGATGAAGAAGAATGGGACTGGATAAATCTGCGGAGGTCAGCTGGATCTTCAAAGGTGGAAGTTTTGTTGAGAAAGGTAACTTTAAAGAGGCAGGGATGAAACAAGCCGTATCTTGCGCCTAAGGAGTGAAGAGCAGGACAAAGATCCAGAAACTCCTTTCGTCGTTTGGCAGTCATTGAAGAAACATCTTGGGAAATGAATACTTTGGTGCCGTGCCAGGAAAGATTCTTTTTGGCTTTGGTGGCATTGAGTACCAACAGAAGATCAGTGAATTGTAGAAATAAAATAATTATTCCACGAGGGTTGGAAGGTGCAGATGAGGAAGAAAGACGAGGACCCAGTCTATGAGCTCGTTGTATGTTCAGTTTAGTTGTAGTGGGGAGGCCCAGAAACTGTGGTAGAAAAGATGCAAAGTATGTGACGGGGTCATCACCTTCAAGGCCTTCAGGAAGACCATAAATGCGTAAATTATTGCGACGGTTCCTATTTTCCAAATCTTCAGTCGCTTTCTTCAGATGTAAGATTTTCTTCTCCAACGAGGATATTTTAGAAGATGAGGCTTGTACATCAGTAAGATGATGTTCCACCACAGTAATACGGGACTCCATAGAAGGCCATTTATCGTCTAACGATTGTAAATGACAATTTGTTTCCTCAATAAATGGACGAAGAGCACGTAACTCCTCCCAGACCATGTCCAAGGAGACCGGAGAAGAAGATTTAGGTGGCGAAGGAGGATCTTGCTTAAGTCTCTTGCCGGTGGTTGAAGATAACAGCAATTTAGATGCCATATTGATGGGACTTTCTGTGAGGGTGGAGCAGTTCTCTTGTGACGAAAGTCCAGATAAACAAGAAAATTTGTTAAACGTAGAAACGTTGGCTCCAAAAGAGTTAGGGTCATGCACTTCCACTGTTTTGGCGTGATGCAATAGGCGTCTACTTCTACCCATGAAGTGTGGTAAGTAGAACGTAGAAAAATGGTGGCGTCACACAGGAGATACAACAAAGTACCCAAAGTACAACAAAGAAAAGATGCCCAAATCAATGAAAATGAAAGTCTCCCCCCAGATAATGACAGTCAGGGGGAGAAAATGCATAAAATTCGTAGGAAATATCGAAAAAATGGCATGAAGGACGTCGTGTAAAGAAATGTGAGGAGAAATCCAGCATTGAGAAGAAACAAAATGGCAGCCGTCAGCAATACAAAACAGTCACCTGCATAAAGTCATCTCAGCAAATTAGCAACCATCTCTGGAAAAGGCATCCCTGGAGAGCGCCAACCTTCCGATTTAATAATCTGCCATTGTGATGCAAAAACGAGCAGTGAAACCGCTCCGAAATTGCGCTCGAAGTCCGGAGCGAAACGGAGCTCCGACGCTAGGCGGCCATTTTAGGTCGCGGTGCGCGCGACTCTCCGCTCCCATCGAACTTTAATTGGCAGCCGCGAGGAAGGAGATAGTAACTGGTTCAATGGTCCTTAAGCGGGAAATGGGGAAACGCAAAACTGGTGCTAAACCCGAAAGCAACCAGATAGTTCAACAAGCAATGGTTTCTTGCAACGTGCTGTGGAGGTACTGAGCAAAGAGAAAGAGCTGGCTGAAATATGCCTTTCACTACCTCTTGAAGCTCGCAAGAACCCTTTTGTCCTAATGACTTGCCTGGCTTGTCTGCCCTTAAAAAGTCCTTTTGTGATAAACCTGGTTCCATTATAGACACAGCCTTCTACCCATCTACAAGCGTTTGGGTTTTATAGAAGTCCACCTCCTTAAGCTTGGTCCTGCCTTTATCGATGCTCTATTGGCTTCTAACAGTCTCCTGCTTCTACACAATGGGAACTAGTGTCACCTATCCTGACAGCAATACTGCCAACTGCCCGTAGGGCCCAGACTGCGCCATCTGGGGACATTGATTGTCACACATTTTAGTTAAACCATGAACCTTTCACTAGCTTTCAAAGGTACAGGGAGAGAGTCGGTCATTTTGTGGTGATCAAGGGAGTGTGCTTCTATCAGCAGGATTTGCCGCTTCCAACAATCCACTTACCACCTGCATCTTGACCATATATAGTTGTTATGGGAAATGTCCCACGTCTCACCCCTAACATATTTGAATACTCTGACCAACTAAAAAAACAAGCTTCTCCATTGTTTGCACAAAAATGAAATTTCAACATTTCTGACACATAATATTTTGGTGGTACCAAGAATTGTGTGGGTGGGGGGTTCTTTGGGGCTTTAAATCAGAGCTTTTGTGGAGATTGTGTAATTGTCAACTATAAGTATGCTAGGCCTGCTCAGGGTCTACTTTTTCCATACATGAAAATCTGACTACACCCGGCGTGGTAAAGCCTTTACCGTTAGGATACTTTCACTGTCACCTTAACCCTGAACCATGGAAATAAGCTCTTTACCCAAGCCTCAATGCCCAACTACTCCACACTTTAATGACAAATTGTTTCCTGATATTTGCAAATCTGCGAGAGAATCACTGACGCCATTTAGTTTGCCCGGATTTACGTAGCGTTAGTTACTTTGAGCTGCAATGCATTACGCCGAGAAGTGACCTCCCTTTAAAGGAGGGGGAGTTGATAGAATCTAAAAATAAAGCAACTTCCAGGTTTAGGACCAGGGTGGATTGCATATTGTGTAGTAATGAGGCCCCTTCCCAACTCAAAGCCTCCTCTGACACAATAACATCCATTCTTAGTTGGAATGTAGTGGGCCTAAAATGTAAATTGGGGGATAGCACTTGAGGAGAATTCATATACAAATTTGAGATAAGTCTATTCTAAGAGACTTGGTGGAAAAAGAATGCTTTTAGATGCGGTTTTAGGAGCTTCTGTATACAAGTGGTAAACTCCTTGGTTGGGAGAGCCTCAGGTGGGTTGATAATGTAGCTTAAAATCTCTTTGCCGTGCCTTATTAGAGAGTTATCTACTGGTTCTCTTGTTATCCAGGGTTAATACTTACGACTTCTCTAGGGTTGCCCCTTATTTTAATTAACATTTATAATAGAGGAGTTAGACATCAGAGTGAATCATCCACATTTAATCTACTTGACAACTTAGTAGCCCCCCTTATTAACACCCACTTTGTTATTATTGTTGGCAACTTTAACTTGACCTTTGATCCACTGCTATTATCCAGGCCCTGGCGGTAGATGAGGATGCACTGTGTGGAGTTCCAGATTTGGTTGCCCATTCTAAAATTCAACTAACCCGGGCAACCTTCCGAATGGTCGACTTGCCTCTCTCATATGGCTTGAGTGCTTGTAATGCTCCAGGACACTTGGGTCATAGGTAGAGAAGAGAGCGATCATGATCCTTTGCTTCTTAGCACCCAGGGTCTGCTGTCTGTACACCAACCCTTAGGACCGCCCCAGGGTGCTGACGTTTTGGCCATAGTCGTCACCCACTGGAACGTCATATGGAACGCGATGAGCACTTTCCTCGATGTTATTTCAAGAATGCATGTTGTGGTCACTAACTACGTGGGCATGATGACGGAGAACCTGGGTAACCCAAACTCTGTCCTCCAAATTCTCAACATGCTATTCTTGGCATTTATGGATTTCTTCCAGAAAGATTATAAATTGACTAAAAGAACCCCTAGGTTTCAGGAGTGGTTCACTTCAGACTGAAGAGTTGCCAAGGTAGCCCTTCTTACTGCTGCAAAGCAAGGTGGGATGGCCAAGATCGCTGAATCCAGAGCCCTATTTAGGAAAAATATAAGATCAGCTAATTCTAACAGGGAAAGGGGATGTGGGATGACCTCCTTGAAGCAGCTAAAAATAAAGATGTTAAAGCTTTTTGGCAAATAGTCAGACATGACAGCCGCCATCTCACTAGAACCCCAGAGGTTTACATCCATCTGAGCAAGTGGATAGTTCATTTTAAATAATTGTATTCCTCATCACCACCATCTTATCTCTGTCCTCCTAGCACGGTGGGGATGACTCATGTCAACTCCAGGGCCCACTAGTTCCTTTATTGTGTTTTGTGTGGACAAGTTGCTCCTCAGAGACAGGATTAGGCCCTTGGGTTAGATAAAGTCCCTGCAGATATGTTTAATTCCAATCCTAGTAGTTGGGTCCCCTATATTAATTTAGTCTTGAATGCAATTGCCACCAGAGCCCCAATCCAAGCTATGTGTAAGGAAGCTGAGATCATCCCTGTTTTCAAAAAAGTGAGCCGCAATCTCCCTGGTAACTGCAGTCCCATTAGTCTGTTGCCCAATCTCTAAAAGATTTTTTGTAAGCGGGTGCTTACGAGGTTAACTGAGACGATAATGACCCATGATATCCTGAGTCATCTTTAGGCAGGGTTTAGAATAAAAACTGGAACTGTGGACCAGGTTTTTTGTTTTCTCTTGATCAAATGGAAGATGGTCGACATTAATGGGGGTGACCTTTTTGTCGCCTTCATTGACCTTTGAGAAGCCTATGGCCTGATCCCCAGAGCTAGATTATGGGAAGTGGTGGATAGCATGGCTATTCCAAGTGACCTCTTGAAGATCATATCCAACTGCATGAGGATTATTATGGGCAAATTCGGTGGGGTCAAATGGTGAACTCACTAACAAAATAAACATTAATAAAGGGGTTCGCCAAGGCTGTTTTTTGGGCCATCACTTTTTCTTCTGTTTATTAATTATTGCATATGTTTTCTATCTAATTGCCCAAATGATTCTCCTATCCATGCTGACCAGAAGGTCCTGGTGATACTTTTTGCCGATAATACCCTTCTTATTCCAAAAACGTCAGCTGGGTTTCAAACACTTTTGACTTGAAAGTGCCAAATGTGATGGACAAAAATCAGCTCCCATTCATTCCCAAGGTCCTTCTAGACTTCCAGGCTCCATTCCCAATAGAAGGAAGAAACAGTTCTTGGCCCTGACAGACAAAAGAGATCTCATGAAAAGAGGGACGTGGATTAGGGAGACCCAGCACCACTTTTGATGGAATAAGGTGTCAAGTAATATCATGGCATGTCATGTCACGTCATGTCATATCACATCATGCAATGTCATGCCATTTTATTACGTTATAAGGCACACTGCTACACACAGATGTAGGACATGCCTAGTTGATAGACAGACTGAGTTAAATCTAGAAGGGACATAAAAATAAAAAGATTGTGAAAGAGCCAGGTCTTAAGTCTCTTTCTGATATCAAGAGCAGTCATTCTACCACTTATTCGAGAAATCATCAAATTCCATGTCTTTCCTGCCAGAACACTTAAAGCACGGCCACCTAACCTACATTTTTACAATTTTGGCTAAGTGCACCACGACTCTTGAAGGTTTTACGATGGACTGTAATGAGTCAATTTAGTTTGCAAGTATTTGGGTCCTTGTCGTGTGAGGGCTCTGAGAGTAAATACATAAACTTTTGAGTAAGATCCTCTCATGAATGGGAAGCCAATGCAATGCTTTAATAACAAGGACATCTGGAACCTTCTGGATAAGATATCCCCAGCCACCAGATTTAATAGCATCTGGAGTTTTGCCACCAAGAACTTTGTGAGATCTTAAGACACAGCAGTAATCCAACCTGACCAAAATGATTGCTTGTACAACTGTCTTCTGGCCAGCCACCAAAGGATGGCCAGTTGATTCAAATGATAGAAACAGGAGGACGTCATCTTGTTAATGTTTGATTTGAATTATTTATAATGACTCCCAGATGTTTTACCTCCATAAATGGGGTGTGGGATTACCTAAGCTGCACAGGCCACCAATCCATAGACCAGATGTCAGAGGATCCACCCAGAAAAGGAACTTGCCTTTTGTCTGAGTTAGGTTATCAGGCATTGCCTGACATCGAAGAGGCAACATCTGTCAGGCCAGATTTTAACCTCTCTTTTGTAAGACACCTTGCACAGTCCAGGTGAAAGGACAGGTGCATGTCATCTGTGCAGGTCCTAAAGAGCAAGCCAAATGACCAAGTTAGTCAAACAAGAGGGGCATCACAGATGTTAAACAGTGTAGGGCGAAAGGATGATCCCTATGGCACGCCCTGTTTCACCGAGTTAAAAGCTGATTGGAAGGAGGTGATCTTGACCACTTGACTTATGTCTTTCAAAGAGGATCTAATCCAAGCCAATACCTGCTTCATGTAGCCTTGCAATCAGCATGACATGAGAGAGTGTGTGAAAGGATGTAGAAAGGCCCAATAAAATAAGGGCCATTCTGCCACCCTCGTCCAGCGTCCAACTTATTCCGTCAATTTCAGCCCCCTGCAGCGGATTCTATGCTTTGCTGTTACCTAGAGCCTGTTTTCTTCATAAACTGTGACACAAACCTGTTTGCATATTTGTTCAAGTATTTTTTAATGGGAACACGAAGCAGGGAAACTGGAAACCTTTGGATAAGCAGATGTTTTTTTGCACTTATCCTTCAGTATTCTTATGTAAGCATCCTGGACTGCGGCTGCCTCTCTTTCATCTGTGTCTCCTCATGCTCCTGGCAATAATAGAAATTGGCAATTAAAAATATGTGACTGACAATAATATTTATGGACCAGGCAATGACTATTTGAAAATAATGAAAGAGGAGATCAGGAGGCCACAGAAAACACACGAATGATAACTATGCAGACCGCTACAATTATAGATTAAATGTATTATCCAAATGGCCTGGCACACGCAGAAGAGTAGGCATGAAAAGAATGTCATTATTTATCAGAGACAATAATTAATGATGCGATTACCAATGACATGTAATTGAGGCCCTGGTGTTCTGCATTTCATCTGATGCCTCATACAGGAATCTGGCATAGCTCATGGGAAGCTGTACATAAAACATAAAACAAACAGCAATGCTACACTTTTGGACAAGAAAGAAGTTAAAAAAACAAATCTTATTGACGTTTGCTTTAAGAAGGTTGCTTGCATTAAACTTTTCAAAGCTGTTCTTTCATTTTCACACCTTTTTTTATCAAACCAGAAGAACATGAGGCAAAAGAAATGTCATGCATGGTTGAAACAATTCAGAAAGGATCTGTCAAAGTAGTCTTTAAGAACAACCCTTGTCAACTCCAAGGCCAAAGTCAATGCAAATTTTTTGTAGGAAGTTATGAAACTTGAGTATAGTTTATCAATTTAAACTACAACAATGAGCAAAGACACCTTATTCAAGTAAGGCTGAATCACTCCCTGTAAAAGGCAGCCTCTGAAAGAGAAAGACAAGGTCTGAAGATAATAAAGTTTGCTATTGCGACCCCTGCCTTCTGTAACAGAAACTGTAATGCACTTTCTCATAAGCCGTCTTTCTCAAACAGAGAACAAAACCTTTGGAAAGCTCCTGCCATCCTTTCAGCAGGAGGAAGAACTAGAAAAATTACAGCTCTGTAAGCTCATATTGACATCAAATGCCAGACAAACTTAAAACTGTATATATTCACTGAAAAAAACAAATGTTAAAGTCACTTTATAGTTAGGTGAAAACTTCTGTGCCAATGTAATGTTTTAAACTAAAAAAATCACTGAAATTCACCAGCTATAGTTAGTGTATATAGTAACTATAACTTTCGTGCACTAAGGTAACTATAACTCGCGCCCCGCCATGAATAGTCTTCTCATCATTGATGTCATTTCAAATGTTGCAGTGATATTTTGAATTATGTTTTAGAACATGTCACAAGTGGAGTAATATGTGGGACAACTAACTGTGCCATAAATGTTTGAATAGAAAAAAAAAATCAAGCATTACTCAGTATGTAAAGTTAATTAACACAACAAGATGCAATGGAGTCCTGCTGTTAGACCTGTCAGCCTTAGGGTGGTCTTGCCTCCAATTTTATGCCTCACCTCCTCCATTTTTGCTGACTTTATTTTTGTTGGCCTTAGGACTCTGCACACTTTACCACTGCTAACCAGTGTTAGGTTTAAAAATCCCATTCCTGCAACGCACTCGTTTTATGCCATATTAGGTTAGCAGTGTGTGGCTAAATATTAACCCTGGGCGGAGTTCGCGGAGTTGCACTACGCGAAGCTATGCGAAGTGCAAAAAAATCTCCGCTGCGCTACGCGGAGCTCCGCGAGCGGCGGAGTATGGTAGAAAAATGCCGTTCGCAGTTGATTGCACAGTGCCGGATGCTTGTCCGCACTGTGCAATCATTGCGAACAGCACCATGCACAGCGCAAGCTTACCTTTTCTGCCGCTCGAGTAGATATTTACTCGAGCTGCAGCTTTCTCAACGCGAACAGGCAGTTTCTCAACGTGAGCGGTCGCGAGCATACGCGACCACTCGCAATGAGAAACCTGACCCCCGCGTTGAGAAATCTCGCCGGGAGGTTTATTTTCCACGCTCGCGCTCGCCAACTTGATGTTGACGATCGCGAACCAGGAAAAATCTCGCCGGGAGGTGGATTTTCCTCGCTCGCGCTCGCCAACTTGACATTGGTGAACGTGAGCGAGGAAAAAAACTCAGCTATGCTGCGCGAAGCGGAGTTTTTCGGATCTCCGCGAGCTCCGCGTAACGCGGAGTGCGGGAAACTCCACAAACTCCGCGAGCGGAGGGGAGTTCACTGCCCAGGCTTACTAAATATACGCCATTTGTATTCACGTTATGCAACCCACTGAGTTATCCCTGCAACGTGCAAGCTTTCCTGTAGTTAGCCAGTGTGACTCCATTTTGTATTTCGTAATCCTTATCAGGCTGCTTAGGTCGTGTCTGAACTAGGCCTCATCATTCGTATTGCTTGCCTCAGCAGAACACTGTATTTCGTTATTATTTTCTCTCTGTTCAAGGGTGTTTTCTGACTTACTAATGAATAGGCCATTCTGCCCTTGCATACCTATCTGAGTGTGTAGTTCTGCTCCCACGTTAGGAGACGCTGAGACTCGGCGCTGTGGCCTTGAGCTGCAGATAGCATGTACCCATCTGGCAGGTGGTAGCCCATCCTCCTGTGCCCTCTTTGTTCATGTTCGGCTCAGGCCGGTAACTTTCCACTGTGGGCGTGGTTGGAGGCTTCTTGGAAGAATGATAATGCACTGCCGGCCGGGGGGGAGCTAGTCCCTCGGCAGACATATTAGGGTGCAGGTCAGATTGGACTCCTCTGCAGAGTATTGCTAATAAATGTATGTTTGTATTCTCTACTGTCTGACCGACTCTTCATTTCTTGGGAAGGCAAAGCAGGAGGTTGTAAGTAACCCGCGTGGCCCCTAAGGGCCACGTCCTTCACCAGTGCTAAAGGGCTTGTTCTCTCTGCTTAAAACATGGTAACACTGGCTTATACCCAATCGGCATATTTAATTTACTTATAAGTCCCTAGTAAAGTGGCACTACATGTGCCCAGAGCCTGTAAATTAAATGCTACTAGTGGGCCTGCAGCACTGACTGTGCCACCCACTCAAGTAGCCCTTTAAACTGTCTCAGGCCTGCCACTGCAGAACTTGTATGTGCAGTTTGAAACTGCCATGTTGACTTGCCATTTAAATCCTTTTGTCAAGCCTTAAACTCCCCTTTTATTACATATATGTCACCCCTAAGGTAAGCCCTAGGTAGCCCATAGGGCAGGGTGCTGTGTAATCAAAAGGTTGGGTTTGTACTTTTAGGTATTTCATGTCCTGGTAGTGAAAAACTCCCAAATTTGTTTTTCACTACTGTAAGGCCTATCGCTCCTAGAGGATAACATTGGAATTGCCTTATTACATTTTATAGGTGTAATTTCTAAATGGGAAGAGATGACGAGTTCATGCTTGGTGTCTCAGAAATTTGAATTTACAATCCTAACTTATGAGGAAGTAGGATTTTAAATTATAATTTTGAAAATGCCACTTTTAGAAATTTGGAATTATCCTGCCCTTAGCCCGTTTGTGCCTGTCTTGGGTCTTTGAGAATAGCTGAAATGGCAAGGGCCCCATTGTACGCCCCTTTTTGCAGCTTGTGGAGGTCTATCCAGGAGCCTCCACCATTCCACAGAAGCAATAAGACTTTGTGATCTATTTCATAAAAAAATGCCTGGGGCATAGGAAATGGTGTATTTTAGAGTATGTATAAAAATCAGGGCAGTGCTGTCATCTTATAGAGGGTGGACTTGCCCATTAAGGATAGCAGCAGAAATCGCCATTTACTAAAATCAGTTGAAATCATTCAAAGAACTCGTACATGTTCCTATGCAGAAAATATGTGGCCTCCGGAGTGACATATATGCCCAGACATGTGAAATGCTCCAGAGCCAAAGGTATAGCACCCCTGGGGGGAAAGGTGGGTACTCCCCCCGCAAGTGGAAAGATACAGGACTTATCCCAATTGATACGGTAGCCGGGGCGATCTCCAAAAATCTGGAAGATTTGCAACACTCTGTCCAAGGACAATGTGGGCTGCGAGAGGTATAGCAGCACATTGTCCACATATAATGATATGCGCTCCACCCAGTCCCCACAGCTGCTCACCCCGTAACTATGGGTCCTGGTGGACCCAGGCAGCTAACAGCTCGAGGGCCAGCGCAAAAATCATTGGTGACAGTGGACAATCCTGTCTCGTACTCAGGCTCAAAGTGAATGGCCGTCACAGTGTGTGGTTGACCCTCATTCTCGATACAGGTCCTGTGTACAGAAGCCAAACCCAGCCAAAATACCTAGGGCCGAATCCCAAATGGCTAAGGACTTCAAATAGATAATTCCATTCTATGCTATCAAATGGCAATCTCACTTCTAAAGATCACTGCTAGGTCTGCGCACGCATCTTTTGTTATGTTATGTTATAAGGGTCTTACAGCGCACGCTAATACAAAACAAGGCGTCTTGGCACTAGTATCTGAAAAACCAGAGCACGGAAATGGATAAAGGTGAGGAGGAAGTAATGGAATTAGGAACCAGTTGTCTAAGGAGATTCATCGAAGCTGCAGATTTAAAAAGACAGGTTTTTAAGTCCTTCCTAAACTTTAGAAGATTGGATTAAAATCGCAAATGGTTAGGAAGCAAGATCCACATTTTTTTTAGCAGTGTGGGAGAAACCTCTAACCCCCCAAGGAGCTTATCTTTTTCTATGAACCTGTACTTTCTTTTTTGGGACTACTAGACCGTAAAGTATGGGTGGGGGAGTACCATTTAAAAATGTCTTGAAAAATGAAGGACCATCTAAATACAGTGCCTCGTGGACCCAGCAAAGTGCTTTAAACTAGATGCACGCCTGGATATGGAGCCAATAGAGATCCCTGATAGAGTTGGTTACCGAGCAAAACTTAGGAAGATTCAACAGGACTCTTGCAGCCACGTTCTGTAGGGTTTGAAGTTTATTGAGAACTTGAGTTTGAGCTCCTACAAATAAGGCATTACAGTAATCAATTTTTGAGATCACAAGTGCTAAGATTACTGTTTTTCTCATCGCCATTGGAAGATATGGTAGAATTAAAAAAAAAATCTTCAACATGAAGAAACAGGACGAAGATGCCTGATTTGTCATATGAAGTACACCATACAGGCATCTCAGATTAAGTATAGTCCCTCTACGCAGCATGAATCCAGATTGATCTAGATGGATCACTGTAGTGATCACCCTGCGGAGCTGAGTTGCCAACACACTGGCTAATATTTTGGCTTCGACATTAAGTAGAGAGAGGGGCCTATCGGACGCACAGTGAGCTGTTAGTTTATTCTTTTTTGGGACCACCACGATGGTCGCCATATGCTGGTCAAGTGGCAATTCCACCTGCTTTAATGCATTCTGAAACATTGATAACAGGTGTACAGCCAGTCTGCTGTCCATACCTTTATAGAGTTCGACAGGGAGCCTTTTTGGGCCCACCACCTTCCCGGACTGCAGGTCTCTCAATGCTTTAGCTATTTCATCCGCCGTGAGATCACTGTCAAAAGCCACCCTGTCTTCTTCAGACAGGGGCTGGATACAAATGTCTTTAAGAAATTCAACATAGTCCTTGTCTGTAATATTGGGCGTTGAAGCATGTACCTCCTCAAAGGCAGATGCAAATGCGTCTGCAATTTCAGTGCTGCTCCTCCCCGCCTCCCCTGCACAGTCATGTATCTCCAGTACTGAGTTCCTGCCTCGATCTCTTTTCTGAAGCCACACCAATAATTTACCTGCCTTGTTTCCCGCATCATATAACCGACACTGGGTAGCCAGGGCGTTGGGCCGAGCCACATTCTCTACCACTCTCGAAAATCACTCTGTTTGAGGTGAAGCCAGTGACCAAGGTCCGAATCTTCTAAGTGAGGAGATAGAGCTCTAGTTCGCGGATGTCCCATTGAAGCTTATCCAAGCATACCTGCTGTGCCCTCTTATTTTCCACAATCATGGAAAGTGCCTGACCCCTAATCACCATTTTGAATGACTCACATAAATCACAGGCAGAGTCCACTGTACCAACATTCTTCTGAAAATAGCACTTGGCTAACTCTCTAAGTTGTCACCATAGGTCTTTGTCCTCCAAGTACCAGGGACTGACTTGCAGGATGGCATCAAAGCAGGGCGCCAGCCCGTAAAATATTACCCCCACTAGAGAGTGGTCGGAAATGCCCCATGCTTTGTGCATCGCATTCCAAAATCTGTGTGCATGCAGATGTTGTGTAAAGAGATAGTCTAGCTGGGAGAAGCTGTCATGCTCCGCTGAGAAATAAGTGCACTGACACTCAGGCGGGTCATGTTCGCGCCACAGGTCCACAAAGCCTAATGCTTCCATAAATGCTGGCAGGGGAATGGCCTTCCCCTCACATCCCGCCTGCCTCGCCCTGTCGACCCCGGGGTCAGCTACTGCATTCCTGTCCTACTCCAGGATAAGGATGCCTGGTAACAGAGTGCCGAGATCAGACAATGTCAGTTCATGGAGTTGCGGTGGGATATAGACCGTATAAATGTTTAAGGTAAGTCCCTCCCAACTTCCCGACTGCTCCACAAATCTGCCGGTTGGATTGCACCATGTACGGCACAGGATGAAGGGCCTAGAATCTACTGTATAGCCCGCATGCGCTGACAGAGTGTAGTCATATCTGTCCAGAGCCTTGTAGTGATTGCCCTTGAGGTGCATCTCCTGCAGTAGTATTATGTCAGGGATTGCCTCTTCAAATATTTCAATATCATAGTCCTATTAATCTTACTCCCCAGCCCATTTACATTCTATGTTACTACATTTACAGCCACATATATGAAAATAGCATTTTGCGATTGCCAAATAGTGATTTTTAAGAAATCACTATTTGGTAAATCAAAATGCAGTGTAACAAAACAGACAGGAAATAACGATTCTCTAACTGCGATTTCTTAAAAATTGCAAACGCAACTAGGGAATCGCTATTTGTAATTGTGACTCCATTCGTTCCTATGGTCTTGCATTAACTAAATTGTGATTACCTAATTGGTAATCACAAAGTAGGTAATACAAAGGCAAGGGTGCCCAGGGGCCTAAGGCACCCCTGATGCACCCCTAAACAAAAGGTGCACATGTAAGGCACACACATGCCCTAGGGGCAAGTGTGTGCTACATGGCACTTTGAAAAATGCAGTTTTGTGCATTTTTCGAAGTTTGCACATGGTTACCATCATCTTGAAGTTGATGGTGATAGCATTTCCTAAATACACAGTTCGCATTTAGGAAAGGCTTTTTACATGTGCATTAGGGAGTCACAAATTGCAATTCCCTATTTGCATTTGCAATTTAGGTAATTGCAAAAAATTGCAATTACCTAAATTGCAAAGGCCAAAGCTTTTCATACATTCAGAAAGGCCATTTTGCATTCACAAACGGGCGAACTTAGCGATTCGCACCATTTGCGAATGCAAAATTCTTTGATACATGTGGCCCTTAGCTTCTTATCATGCAGCATTTCTAGCGTTGAAAAGGAACCAGATTGACCCTTAGAGTGTGCCATACTGACCCAGGGGGGAATACGGTGACTGGAGCCCCAACCGCATTTCCAGGCATCCTTAACAGCTCCAGCACATAACAGCACTAAAAACAGTTGGGAATAAGCAATTGCAAATTCAAACAAACAAAGATCATGAGGTACCCCAACTCCCACCTCCCAGCCCCCCTTCAATGCAGGCTCAGAATTGCCCACCACCCCAAGATACAGAGTGCCTGTCACCCCATCAACAACATATTCAAATCACAGGTGTGGCTTGAAATCGACTAGGGGAAAGAAATTAATAAACACACATAACATCCCTTTTTCAATACCGTAAGCTGTCCATGTCCCATAGTTTGGATGCTGCAGTGGGCTGAGTTACAGGGCCCCATCACCCCTGGGGTCACAGCAAAAAGAAAAGTATTCACATCCCCACAGCGCAGTCTTAGACAGTCTTGCAGCGAGCAATGCCATGGAGGTCCAGATGTCGATCATCATTGTGTGCAGTGTCCACTGATCAGTTACCCCTACTGACTCACAGTTCCTCCTGCTTCAGCTGAACATCCAGATGTTCTGCATGGGGAGTGCCCAGTTAGTTATGTCGGCATCCCCCCTGCCTCTTTCCCCCCGTCCTCCTGGGGCCCGCCCAGTGAGGTATCATTTTACTAGGGAAACTGAGGGGAATGCTGTGTGGTAGGAAATTTGTGCCGGCACGGTGATCCCACACAAAAATATGTGGAAAATTTGTTTTTTTCAGCTGAATTTGAGGTTTGCAGGGGATTCTGGGTAGGAAAACGTTGGTGGATCCACGCATGCTATACCTCGCTGGACTCCCCCGGGTGTCTAGATTTCAGAAATGTGTGGGTTTGGTAGGTTTCCCTAGATGGGCGCCGAGCCCGGGGTCAAAAACCCAGGTGCCCCCCTTGCAAAACCAGGTCATTTTGTGATAGGTAATTTTGAAGTCTCCTCAATACATTTTGGGCCCTTGCCTGTCGCGGGTACTTGGGCCACCCACACGTGTGAGGTACCATTTTTATCGGGAGACCTGGGGGATTCTGGGTGGAAGGAAATTTGTGTCAGCCCAGTGATCCCACAACTTTCCCACACAGAAATTTGAGAAAAAAGTGATTTTTTTCAGCTATATTTGAGGGTTGCAGGCGATTCTGGATAGGAAAACGTTGACGGATCCACGCAAGCCATACCTCCCTGGACTCCCCCGGGTGTCTAGTTTTCAGAAATGTGTGAGTTTGGTAGGTTTCCCTAGATGGCCGCCGAGCCCGGGGCCAAAAACCCAGGTGTTCCCCGTTGCAAAACCAGATCGTATTGTGATAGGTTATTTTGATGTCTCCTCAATACGTTTTGGGCCCTTGTCTGTACGGGGTAATTGGGCCACCCACACAAGTGAGGTACTATTTTTTTTAAAAACATTTTTATTGGCATTTGTTATAATGACATAAACAACACGACAATGCATCACAACAGATCATGAACAGTCGATTACATTCCATCACGCAACCTCTTCATGAATCCCGCCTCCCCCTCTCTTGTCTAAGGGTCATCATCTGACTTGACATTTCAAATCCTTGTCCTTGTACTGATGGGGAGGTGCAGATATTGCCTTGATGTACATTCCATTTCCCCCATATTTTATCCCACTTTTTGGGGCATACCCTATTTTTATAGACCGCTCGTTCAGCCAGCATGCACCAGTCTACGTCTCGTTCCAACTCAATTATCATTAGTGGCTCAGAGACCCCCCATTTGCGGGCAATATTACGCTTGGCCAGCATAAAGCGGGTGGCTGCCCAGAGTTGTTCCATGCAGGTGAGATCCGTGGCATCCCATATATTCAGTAGGCATGTTTTGGGAGATAGTACTATGGCAGTCCCGCATACTTCTCCAATCGCCCCATTAACCGCCTCCCATGGGAGGTACCATTTTTATCGGGAGACCTTGGGGAACGCTGGGTGGTAGGAAATTCGTGTCAGCCCGGTGATCCTACAACTTTCCCACACAGAAATTTGAGAAAAAAGTGATTTTTTTTCAGCTAAATTTGAGGTTTAAAGGGATTTTGGGTATGAAAACTTTGGGGGGGTCCACGCAAGCCACACCTCTCTGGACTCCCCCGGGTGTCTAGTTTTCAGAAATATGTGGGTTTGGTAGGTTTCCTTAGATTGCGAAACCAGATCGTTTTGTGATAGGCAATTTTGATGTCTCCACAATACGTTTTGGGCCATTGACTGTCGCGGGTACTTGGACCACCCACGCAAGTGAGGTACCATTTTTATCGGGAGACCTAGGGTAAAGCTGGGTGGTAGGAAATTTGTGTCAGCCCGGTGATCCCACAACTTTCCCACACAGAAATTTGAGAAAAATCTGATTTTTTCAGCTAAATTTGAGGTTTCCATGGGATTCTGGGTATGAAAACTTTGGGGGGTCCACACAAGCCATACCTCCCTGGACTCCCCCGGGTGTCTAGTTTTCAGAAATGTGTGGGTTTGGTAGGTTTCCCTAGATGGCGCCGAGTTTGGGGCCAAAAACCCAGGTGATCCCCTTGCAAAACCAGGTCGTTTTGTGATAGGTAATTTTGATGTCTCCGCAATACCTTTTGGGCCCTTGCCTGTCGCGGGTACTTGGCCCACCCACACGAGTGAGGTACCATTTTTATTGGAAGACTTTGGGGAATGCGGGGTGGGTGGAATTTTGTGGATCCACGCAGATTCCAGAACTTTCCATCACAGAAATATGAGGAAAATGTGTTTTTTTTTAACTACGTTTGAGGTTTGCAAGGGATTCTGGGTAACAGAACCTGGTGAGAGGCACAAAAGTCACCCCATCCTGTATTCCCCTTGATGTCTAGTTTTCAAAAATGTACAGGTTTGCTAGGTTTCCCTAGGTGCTGGCTGCGCTAGGGCCCAAAATCCACAGGTAGGTACATAGCAAAACAAAAGTCAGTGCCTAGTGGGCTTTCTGCCGCCATGGGGCGGGGGGGCAGGGAAGTTGTCCTATGTCCCCAAGGGGGGCAGAAAGACTGTGGCTATATTTTTTGTGGGGTGGGGGCATTGGTATGCCCATTCTGGGCAGCCCCCACCCCCGCGTATAAAAAAGCCAGCGTAATCGCTGGCGCCTAGTGGGCTCTCTGCCGCCCCTTGGAGGGGGCAGATCAGAGGCTACTGCCCCCATATGCCTCCTGTGGGGGCAGAAAGACTATAGCATTTTTGGGGGGTGGTGGGGGCATTGGCATGCCCATTCTGGGCAGACCCCACCCCTGAATTTTGAAAGCAAATATTCCCTGATGCCTAGTGGGCTTTCTGCCCCCCCGGGGTGCATATAAGGGGCTAGAAAGACTGTGGCAATTTTTTTTGGGGTGGGGGCATCGGCATGCCTATAAAAAAAAAAAACTATAATCCCTGGTGCCTAGTGGGCTTTCTGCTGGGTCTTCCCCAGCTCCGAGAGATGTTGGGGGTAAAGGAAATCCCTCTGGTGACCGCACCAGAGGGATTTCAAATGCGGTGTGCGAGGACGGCCGGGAGCCGTACTGCGCACATGAGCACTGTGGCGCAGAAAAGCTCCCGGCCATCCTGTGCACGGAAAGGGTGAAGCTTTTTACTTACCTTGCTACAGGTCCAGTTTGGAAGATTGCTCCTTTCAGCTTCCAGCGCTGGAGCATGAAACTGAAACCTCCAACCTGCGCAGTTGCAGATTTCATCCAAGAATTCACCAAAATATTGGCGTATTCTCATGTTCACCAACCCACACAACCACATACACAAGCCAGCCATTGAAGAAATATTTTCAGCTGCACAAAAGCGAGAGCTATTTGCTTTATCAATGCATTTTTGTTTGTGTTTCTGAACCTCATTTGCACTCATGATGATGCATAGCAGCACAGTTCCAATTTTCTGCTTTTCCTTTTCATTTACATTTTATTCTATGCTTATTTTGCTCCCCATTAGAGATGTTTTATGACAAGGGTCTTAAACCCTTCCATCATCCTCTTGGACCTCAGTGCCGCCTTCAACACTGTTAACTACGACATCCTGATCCACAGATTGAGGAATGTTGGTCTATCAGGTAGTGTCATCACCTGGTTACAGTCCTTCCTCAAGGACAGGAGCTTTCAAGTATTTGAAGAGGATAACTCGTCCACAAAGCCTAATGCTTCCATAAATGCTGGCAGGGGAATGGCCTTCCCCTCACATCCCGCCTGCCTCGCCCTGTCGACCCCGGGGTCAGCTACTGCAATCCTGTCCTACTCCAGGATAAGGATGCCTGGTACCAGGGTGCCGAGATCAGACAATGTCAGTTCATGGAGTTGCGGTGGGATATAGACCGTATAAATGTTTAAGGTAAGTCCCTCCCAACTTCCCGACTGCTCCACAAATCTTCCGGTTGGATTGCACCATGTACGGCACAGGATGAAGGGCCTAGAATCTACTGTATAGCCCGCATGCGCTGACAGAGTGTAGTCATATCTGTCCAGAGCCTTGTAGTGATTGCCCTTGAGGTGCATCTCCTGCAGTAGTATTATGTCAGGGATTGCCTCTTAAAATATTTCAATATCATAGTCCTATTAATCTTACTCCCCAGCCCATTTACATTCTATGTTACTACATTTACAGCCACATATATGAAAATAGCATTAAGCAGCACACATAGAAGTGACAAAACAGCATTTAAAGATTGTTTATGTGCACGAAGGGAGACCTTCCTGTACATAAACAATCTTCCCCTTCAACGCAGACACCCTTGCACTCTGGTGCAAGGGTGCCTGCGTTGGCACTAGGCTGCTAAATTTAGTGCCAGCACAGGGGGAAACGCTGGACTGCACCATATTGTTGTAAATATGATGCAGCCCTGCGTTTCAGAAGTGGCGGAGCGTGGCGTTAAGCCAAGGAGGCTAACGCCGCACTCCGTCACTTTGTAGTAAATATGCCCCTCAGTTAACAGTCCCTGCTGTTTTTCGGGGTGCAACGCTCTGTATAAGTGCGGGTCCATTATATATGGATTGTATGACCATTACTATAATAATGCAAAGGGAGTATGCTTACTTCTAAATTGGAATGCATTTAGAGAGCCAGAGTTTGTAAACGTAAAGGAACAATATAGTCAAAGCCCAAGAGACAGGGTAGGGACAGTAAATTGGTGATGTGATATTTTCGAGGATTTTGAGGAATACTGTTGTCTTTACATGCATCCAGCATGGAGTTTAGGGAGATCAGAAAGGTGGTTTGTATATTTCATTCCACACATAATGCAACACTGCAACTCTCTATAATATTGTACGCCTTTTGCATTACTATAGAAAGGTATTTGCCCTGAAAACTAAATACAAAAAGGTCAGGTCTTCTGAATAGGTAGGTTAATAGTGAGTGAGCCACTCACTGTTCACTGTCAGGTAAATGAGAAGCCAGGAGGTCTAGAATAGGTCTGATGATAGAGAAGTAATTTCCCCCTAGGTCTCAGACCCTTACATGAGACTCAGGGACCAAGGACTTAATTTAAAGATCATCAGACAGCATACTCCATCTCAAACGAATGCCCTGTCCTCTGTATTAAAAGTGCATTATAGCCTACGGCACGTGTAATATGGCGTCCGCCAAACTCTAAATCAGGCCCCAACTCTGAGACAATTTTGGAAATGTCTTTTAGGCTTGAATAGTTTAACTGATATTTTCATGCTTCCTTGTTTTGTTAGTGATGTGTATCATGCATATATCATTTTTGTTTTGCCTAGCACCTTGAAGTACTTGTTATGGTATTTGTGCTTTACAAATAATAAAACAAATAAACTGATCTGGATCAGGGTGACTTCCAGTGGTGGGAATTCCAGATCTCCTGTTTCTAAGGCTTATTCGAGATCCAGCTTTGCTTGTGAGAGTGTGCAATAGTCTTGTGTCCCCTTATCGCGTCTGTTCATGATTTCTATGCACTATGATAGTGTTTGTTATTTAGTGGAAAATGTACCCATATTTATTTTACATGTTGGTGCGGTACTGTCACAAACAAGAAATTGGGCCTCACTCTCTAAGCAAAGTGCTTGGGGCAAAGTTGTCATAAACTCTTTGAAAATTCATTACTGAACATAAGGTGCGCAGTGTGCTGCTATAAACAATTGCCCCTCCATTAGAAACATTATTTTGTTCATTTAACTATAACAGTTGACTAAAGATACACATTACAGGTTCTGCCGGCCTCTTACTTTATTTACAATGGGCTTCTCCAATGTGCAACAGATAAAGGTAATACCAGCCTCTACTGCCTAGTACAATTAGTGTCTGAACATTACGGCTCCAGTGTTAAAGACCCGAGCCAAAGGCGAGGTCCTTTGAAAAGGGAGCAGGCCTTTAATGGCTGGTATAGCCCAAATAAGGCGAGCTATAAAGCTGTTAGAACATTCCGCCTCCATCAGGGAAGAATGTTCTAATTAGTAAAACATAGGCCTCACCGAGCCTGAGGGGGTTGAAATTCCCTCGGGTTCCGTAGGGCCTTTGTTCACAGCTGTTGCTGTGAATGTTCTACAGCTGACAGCTACGCGCAGGGCCACAGCTGTTACCTTTTGAACACCCACAGCAAGAGCTGCGAAAAGGAGATGAAGACAGCCCCTGGTTCTCCCAGGCTTGGCTGAACTGCTTTTTGTAGTTCAACCGAGCCAGGGAGATCCAGGAGCTGAGCAGCATTCTCCGTCCCTCCTTCCAGTGCTCAAGTGACTCTGAGCTAGGGAGGAGGAAGGTTCCGGTGTGCCCTGCAGCACAGCCTCTGCCTTTCGCTTTCCCCTGCCCACTCCATGTATTTGGGAGAGGCAGGGAAAGAGAAAGGCAGAGGCTATTTATTAGAACTTTGAAATGTTGAATGCAGCGGGCCTATACCAGTTCATATAGGACGCTGCTGCCCCATTATCTTCAATGGAGCTCTCAACATTCCAATGTTCTAATAGGCCATAAATTACACTTCAACTTAAAAAGATTTTGGAGATTCAGCTTACCTCACTTCAGTTACTTGTTTCTTCCCTACAACTGTGATGATTTTAAGGATGATTATGCAGACAGGTGGTTTGCACTAGGTCCCCTGCTCTTATCTTCACACTTGTCAGCACCATCCTTCCAGTTCCATCTAGCAGTCCACTGATATTACTTTAGACAAACAAGGGAATTACTCTTTTACCCAATGCTTCACAGTGGTTGTGATCCTGACAACTCACCTGAAATACTATTTATCGTAGGGTCTCCCTCTCATTTGCAGTGTTAGACCTGGCATCCTTGGCGTGGCTTCCCCCAACCTTTTGTCTTCAGAACTCCTGTCTTTGATGACTTCGTTTTTGCTCGTCTTAGGACTCTGCGCACTTTACCACTGCTTGCCAGTGCTAAAGTGCTTATGTTCTCTCCTTAAAACATGCTAGCATGGCTTATACCCAATTGGCATATTTAATTTACTTGTAAGTCCCTATTAAAGTGGCACTACCTGTGCCCAGGGCCTGTAAATTAAATGCTACTAGTGGGCCTGCAGCAATGATTGCGCCACCCATTTAAGTAGCACTTTAAACATGCCTCAGGTCTGCCTTTGCAGAGCCTGTGTGTGCAGTTTTAAACTGTCATTTCAACCTGGCAAAGTAAACCCTTTGCCAGGCCAAAACCTTCCTTTTTAAGCAGCCTGTCTCTGGGTCACATGACTGGGTGAAGGTGACAGTTGGGCTTTGTGTATTCCTCCCAGACAGCCATACACAATGGGGAGCTTAGGTGTGACTGGATGGGCCATCACTGGGAGGATGGAAGGGAGGAGCTGGACCCAGCCACACTTACACTTGAATAAACTGTGTCTTGTCTCCACACAAAGGGCTGCATGCCCCCTGTGGTCAGTCTAGAGCCAGGACTAGGAAGGAAGGAAGGGCATCTATGCACTTCAAGGCCATGCCTTTAAAAGCTTCTTCCCATACTTCGGGGGCTTAAACTGTTACTTGGGTTTTTTGACCCATCCGTCAGGCAAATGATTATTCAGGCCTCCATTTTATCAAGACTGGATTATACCAATGCACTGTACTTAGGGGTAAACAAGACCGAAACCCTGAGACTACAGCGAGTTCAACTGTTGTCAACCGAGTGGAATTTAAGGTCCTCTGCACTGCATTCAAAATCTTGAAATCTTCCTCTCCGGCCATCTTGTCCAATTTGTTGTCACCTTATTCCCCTATGCGCCAACTTCGCTCAACGGGACAACATCTGGCGACTGTGCCTCGTATGAGGAGGGCACGGTCGGGTGGGCGCTCTTTCCATTTACTGGCTGCCAAGCTTTGGAATGCTCTGCCATTTCCCATTCGTGCCATGGAGAACTACATGGCCTTTCGCAGGGCTATTAAAACTCATCTTTTCCCCACAGCCTAGTGCCTTCTTCTGATTTCCAGCCTCTATGTTCTGCTTCAGCGCTGGGACGCCTCTTTGCTGAGGCAGCTGTGCGCTATACAAAACATGCTAACATAGCATAACATAACTATGTTTAAAAGAAGGACCTCAGACACCAACTCTTCAGTACACTTCTGGACCTGTGAGTACTCTGCCAGCAAGAAGGACTGTTGTGCTGCTGAAAGGACTGCCCAATACCCCCCACCGCAGCTGGAGCAAAGTCTCAAAGGGTACATGGATCAATGCCCTAAACACCACCCACCTCATCTCCTCTACCAACCTAGACTAGAATGCCAGAACTGCAACAATTGGATTACCAACTGCACCAACAGCATCACTCTCATTGACAACAACACCCACATAAGGTCCACCAAGCAGGCTAGCTGGTACACTGAAGACCTCAGAACCGATAAATGACACTGTAAGCAACTAGAAAGGAGAAGGCCCCCAGCAAGGACACGACCAACAAGATCGCCTTTAAGACAGCCCTCAACCTCTACCACAGGCAGTTAAAAGTTAAGAGAATCGAAGAAAAAGGCCTTAGCCTCACGCATCATAACAAGTTCCTAAAACAGCAAAGAACACTTCAACGTCGTCAAAGAATTCTCTCACCCCTCAGGTGCAACAAACTATATTACCCCTCACAGGAACTCTGCGACAACCTTGCTAACTTTTTCCATGACAAGATCACCACCATCTACAGAAACGTCAAACCCCAGCCCAAGGCCACCGACTTCTTCAAGCAACACAACAACCCCACTACCATCACAGACATCTGACTGACCGAATGGAGCCCCGCAGGACACCACCTCCATCATGAACTCGGTCCACTCAGGGGCCCCAACTGACCTATTCCCTCACCACATCTTCAACCTAGGCGAAGCCAGAATCAGCCATGTACTCACAACCTTGTTCAACACCTCAATTGCCATGGCCACCTTTCCCAAGGACTGGAAACATGCAGAAGTCAACGCCCTACTAAAGAAACCATCGGCAGACCCCAGTGAACTCAACAACTACCGACCGATCTCCCTGCTCCTGTTACCAACCAAAGTATTACAAAAAGCCATCAACCAACAACTTGTCTCACATCTGGAACGGAACCTCCTACTCAACTCCTCCCAATTCGAATTCTGCAGCCACCACTGCACTGAGACAGCCCTCATCGCGGCTACCGACGACATCCAAGCCCTACTCGACCGAGGAGAGACTGCGCCTCTGATCCTACTAGACCTGTCAGTAGCCTTCAATATGGTCTCCCACCACACACTCTTCACAAGTTTGCACACATAGGCATCCAAGGAGCCGCTCTCAGAAGGATCGCCTCTTTCTTCACTGAAAGATCGCAAAACGTGTGCCTTTTCCCCTTCACCTCTGATCTTAAGGAAATCATCTGTGGAATACCCCAAGGATCCTCGCTCCACCCTCTTCAACACTTATATGACTCCTCTGGTCAGCATTGTCAAAACCCACGGACTCAACATCATATCCTACAACACACAACTCATCCTCACCCTCTCTGAAGACACCACCAAGACCAACTTCTACAACTGTATGACAGATGTCACCAACTGAATGAAGGGCAACTGCCTGCAGCTCAACATGGACAAGACAGAGGTACTGATCTTTGGAAACAAAATCCCCCCATAGGACGCATGCTGGCCCTCAGAACCCAGACCCACTCCTACCCACACTGACCTCGCTAGGAACCTAGGCATCATTCTGGACAACAAGCTAACGATGCCGACTAAGGTCAACTCTGTCTCCTTCACACGCTTCGTAAGATATTCAAATGGCTACCCCAAAGCTCAAGCTGCACCATCACCCAGGCCCTCATCTCCAACCACTGGACTATGGCAACGCTCTGTACGCAAGGATCGCAGTTCACCTCTGACGACTACAGATCATACAGAACGTCGCAGCCAAACTCATCCTGGCTCTCCCTAGATGAACCTACATCACCCTGTAGCTAAGGGAACACCACTGGCTTCCTGTACGGAAAATATGCTGGTTCAAGCTCCTGTCCGACGCATACAATGCCCTGCACAACTGCTGACCCGCCTACTTGAACCATCACCTGAACTTCCATCAGGCCACTAGACACCTCCGCTCCGCTTGTCTTTCTCTAACCCTTGGGGAGAGGAGTTGGCCTAACGGCTAGGGCGGTCGACCTCGGAGCTGGGGAACCAGGTTCGAGTCTCGGCAGGGACGCACAACATCCTGTGATTCTGGGCAAATCACTTAATCTCCCCGTGCCTAACAAAAATGAATGTGTCCTAATGTAAACGCAACTGGTGCTCGTGTAAAGCGCCCTGATACCCGAATCGGGTCAAGTTCGCGCTATATAAAACTCCGTAAAAAAAAAAACCCTCATCCCCCGCATCTGACGTAGCAGATGCAGAGGTCAATCCTTCCCCTACCTAGCAGTAAAGACATGGAACGAGCTACTCTTTCAACTCCAGACCTCCTTAGACTAAGGTGGTTGCCAGCCTATGTGAATCCAGCGGAACCAATGCATCTCCTCTGCTGCGCTACGCAAACCCAAGCAGAACCGTTGCATTGCCACTGCTACATGGATTAAACCCATCACAAGGACCCGCATTTTATCGCAGCTCTTCAGAACTAATGCATCACACCGACTGTGTGAAGCATACTCAGTGGAGGCCCTCGCATCTCTAATTGACAGCAGCCTCGACAATGACGAGGGACTCCGCATTGCAGCCTCACAGCTCTTCGAAACAGACGTATCACCTCAACTGGACCCTCCATCCCTGAGGGAGACTTCGCATTGCAAGCCCATAAATGGGATCCTCGACAATGACACAGGCCCTCACAATGCAGCCTTGCCGCATCTCGGAACTGACGTACTGCTTCGGCTGCATGATGCATCCCAGATGCAGATCCTCACAATGCTCCATAAACCAGGATTTAAGGTACTTTGTGCAGTGGGCCTAACTGGATCCCTGTAGCTGGTCCACACTCCATCGCGGTCAGCCTGAACTTGTGACTTTGTCCTGGTCCGGAGCAATCAGATAACGACAGTTGGTGTTTTGTGCTTTTTGGCGCTATTTTCACAAAAATCTTTCAAATTGAATTTCTCCAGTTCTAATGATTGGGTTTTTGTCATTTTGGTCTTGTTTTATTTCTGTTTTCTAACTTGGTGTGGGATCATTTTTGTGTGTTGTTTTCACTTTATTACTGTTTGTAGTGTTGCACAAATACTTATACATTAACTCTAAGTTAAGTCTGACTGCTTTGTGCCAAACTACCAGAGGGTTGAGCACAGGTTAATTTCAGGTTGTCTTGTGCCTCACCTTGATAAGAATTGCGATTATTGCTTGACCAGGGCTCACAACCCAGTCAACCAACAACCCAATTTCTCACATGCACCAATACTATTGAGGAAGGGATGCAGGTTCACCGAAACATATCCGCAGCCCTCTCTCAGGATAAGCCTGAGAAAGACCATGGGTAACTTGTGAATTAGAAGTTAATCCAGGGACTACCTGCACCAAGGTTTCTATCAATGCTACTTGTAAATTTTAGCTTGCACACAATTCTGTGTTTCAGTTCTGACTCCTACCTCTCCAGCCTCCTATTTTCAACCGCCTCGCCTTCTCTTCAAATCAGCACCAACATTCCACTGATTACATCACAGGTGATTCAGCGCTGGCTGACACTATCACATTCCTTAACAACGGTAATCACACAGGCATCTATCTGTACTACTGTTAAATCGAACAGAATATGACCCTGAGAAATACAACTGTAAAGTAAACAAATGCTGCAGTAATACTGAAACACCAAATAGTGTACCAGCATTCCACCAGCAGTAAACAGTTACTCCAACGTAAGTACCAAACGTTGTCGTCCTCCTCATAGGAACAGCACTTATTTCCAACACTCCTGATTTAGGAGGGGAAAGTCACAATTCCTTGAGCAAAAAGTATGCAATTTTAGCTTTCTCCAACTTATATTGTGCTTCACTGCAGTTCAGGTTAAAGGTAATGTATGTGTTTCCAAATGTTGGCATGAATACAAGACTTTAGAACGCTGGACTATAAAAGTCCAGCACAACAAACAAAAATGTCATCTGAAAATATCAGACATCAAATTAAACAAGTAATGACATTAGGATCCATTTGGAACACTGCAGAGCGAATTACTTTCATAAGATTTCAGTAAATGGCCAAAACAAATCTACCAGCAGCTGTGGTCAATGGAGGATCCCATATGTTATGTATGGCTCTCATAGGCAGCCTCTAATGTTTATTTGAGTTTCTGAGGACCATTCCATTTTGCGGGTCGCAAATTTCTACTTTTTGCGACTCGCAAAATGGAATGTACAACAGTGTTTCAGACACTGTTTGCGATTCCTAATGGGGTCGCTAAAGACCTACCTCATTAATATTAATGAGGTAGGTCGCAATTTGCGACCCCTTAGGATTCTCACATATCACAGGGATGGTGGCCTGCTGGGGACAGCAGACTGCATGTCCGTGTTTGCTTTTTAATTAAAGCAATGTTTTTTTTTCAAATGCAGCCCGTTTTCCTTAAAGGAAAATGGGATGCGTTTAAAAGAAAAAAATGAAAAGTTTTCTTTTCATTTATTAAGGGCAGGCACTGGTCCTTGAGAACACTACCTGCTCTTAAAAAATATTTTCGCATACATTCACAAAGGGGAAGGGGTCCACTGGGAACCCCTTCCCGTTTGCGACTGGCTTACCACCTACTTGAAGTAGGTAGTAACTGTGATTGTTTTGTGACCGCATTTCCTGTTGCAAAACAATCGTACATACCAGTGCGACTCGCTATTTGGAAGGGACGCCTTTGGCACACCCCTTCCTAATAGTGAATCGCAAACCCTATTTGGCGAGTCGGTAATAGGTTACTGAGTCGCAAAATAGGGTTTGTACATACCAAACCCTTTTTAGCAGTCGCAAATGGGCCAATTTCCCATTTGCGACCGCTAAAAAGGGTTGTACATCTGGCCCTGAATGTCTTAACTCACTGCTATGACGTAGTAACAGTTGATAACAAAACTTGTTGCCCATTGCTGCTACATCATAAAGGCCTTTCAGGCTAGACTGACAGGGCTCCCTGAGAACTTGTTAGAGCAGCGCTGATTATCTACTTTGAACGAAAGTGGAAAGCACAGCTGCAGGAGAGGGAAAGGAAGGCAGGGGGAAAGTGGTTGGGGTAACTCATGTTATTTTAAATCTTTGCTACAGGGATACATAACAGCGGTAATGTTATCGATGGCTCCCCAATTACTTATTTGCCACTGTGTAGCAGTTGAAAGCAGCGGCATATGATTTTGGAGGCCATACATAACATAGAATTATAGATGGATGAAAAGCGAATTACAATGATGTTTTTCAATTCGATGTTCTGAGTGACATCATAGACAATTAAGCTTTGCTCTCGTTGTCTATTTCTTGTCGCTCAGAACCCATCAGTGGAAAACATTCCTGTAATTCACTATTACCCAGCTATAATTCCATGTGTTATGTATGGCTCTCATAGAGACCTTCTATCATTTATTTAAATTTCTGAAAGTCATTACTCCATACTATGCTATCACAAAAGTTGAGAATAAAACTGGTTATCAACTGTTGTGATGTCATAAAGTCTCCAGGCCAGTCTGACAGGCCTCCCTAAGAGCCTTTCAATGGACCACTGCTTGTTTGCTTTGACTGAAAGCAGAAAGCACAGCTACAGGCGGGGGGAGGGAGGCAGGGAAGGGAGTGGGTTTTGGTTAAGAATAGCAGGTAAAATGTTTATTTTTCACATTTGCATCAGGGAGGAGAGGGCATGTTATGTATAGCTCTCCCATTCTACTCTGCCCCTGTGCACTAGTAGAAGGCAGGGGTAGATAATTTTGGGACCATACATAACATAAAATTATAGTTAGGTAAAAAGTGAATTGCGAGGATGTTTTTCTCCGCCGGGGTTCTAAGTGACATCATAGACAACTCGAGCTTCGCTCTCGTTTTTTATTTGATGGCACTCAGAACCCCTTGGTAAAAAACATCCCCGTGATTCACTGTTACCCATCTATGATTCTATATGTTGCTTGTTAACTGCAATTGGCAGCAGGATCCGCAAAGCTGTATTTCTGCTTTTTCTGAACAAAGCACTGAACTTGTATGAGATTCCATTATCCTTCGGCTATTACGGGCTCCCTTAACCACCCCTGAAAACAAACACAACTGATTAAAACTCAGAAAATGTCACAGAGTCCAGGAAGAGATGGAGAATTAAATGCACCAAAGGCTATGAGCAATTCAGCCGAGGGCTCGATGGCACTTCCAGACCTGCCTGTACACCGTCCACAAAAACATCTCTATCGATTTGACAGCAAAAAAGAGAAACTATATTATTAAAAACAAACAGAAGCGATTCTGCAGCTGCACCAGAGAAAGTAATCAGGTAACACAGGCTTCCACACAGTCCTGCTAGTTAAGCCGTTTCATGTTTTTGCTAAATCTCCTGTCTGCCACCTGCTCCTGCTGCTGTCATCACACAACCCAGTCAAGGTTGTACAGCTTCAGGGATTGCTGCAGACAAATGGGCACTGGGCTCCCAGCAATCACTGCTGCATCCTCACAACCAACCACACACTGAACAATTTCCCAAAAACATTTTAGGCATACACAGTGGTCCATGGGATCACTGCCTACTTTTAAAAAACAGTATTCCCAACTGTTTTCTTTTTTTTAAAGCACTCCCTGTTTTCCTTTAAGAAAAACTGTCTGCAATAAAAAAAGAGATTGCTTTATTGAAAAGCAATCACAGACATGGTGGTCTACTGACCTCAGGATGCCACCATCCCTGTGATGCCAGCGAATAGTAGTGGGTCACAATTAGTAACCTGCCTCATTAATATTCATGAGGTAGGTCTAATTGCGACCCACTGCGATTCGGTATTTCGTGAACCAACCTGTTAGTACATAGGTTGGTTTGCAAAATACCGTTGGATTCGCTAAAAGGCTGTGCACAAATTACGACCACTTTTAGAGAACACTATATACATATATCTATCCCTTAGTGTGGTAAAACATCTGGTGCAGATATCTGTGCAAAACATGCAGTGCATACGGTTAAATTCATGGAATAACTACTTAGTCTTTTATCCTTACAAAATCGATAAATTAAGCACCATTGAGCTGAACAATTTTAATAAGTATGCAAGCGTCAAAAACAATTCATTTGTGTGATCTCCACTTTGCCCACAGATCAGTGCATCTGGTGCTTATCCCACTGAGCAACTGAAAGGATTACCTTGCTTTAAAAAAATTAAAAAGACGATTTTTTTCCAGCACCACGTGACCCTATCAGGGCTTTTGGTGAATAGCTCCAGACATTAGTTTCTTCTGATGTTACCAAAACTATCACATGTTCTAACTTCCTTAATCCTATAACTCTTCTTCAAGGAGTTACACTTGACCCAATTAGATGGCCAAGTCTTTAGTCAGATCTGCATTATTGGCCAAGGATTTCAATGGTTCATGAGTTAGCAAATCAATGTTATGCAACCTAAAATACATGGAAAGAACATTTTAATGCTGCACTTCTAGTTCTTTTATTCACACTATAGACTAAGAAATGCACAGCCATTCATGAATATTGTACGAACACGGGGTACATTCAGGGCATACTGGCAGTAGTGGGCACCAGGTGTTTCCCCGGTGGGCCATCAGGATGGGGGCCGGTTTTGGGCCCATGGGGGGCCGGTTTTGTTACCGGGGTTAGAAATGTCGGCCCCCTGTAACAAAATCAGCCGAAACCAGCCCTAGCAAACAGCTCGGCCGCAACACAGCCCCTCCTCCCCCCCCGGGGGCCGGCCGAGCAGTTTGCCAGGGCTGGTTTCAGTCCCCAGTACGGCCCTGGGTACATTTACTTTCATTTGTGCTCGTCCTCATGTGACGAACCACCTTTTGCGTTGGGTTCGCAGACTTATATAATATATAGTAAATAGATTATACGTTGCTGTGTCCCATTGAGTTCTGCGTACCACGTGGTAAAGGCATCTACGTGGTAAAGACCTGTGTTGTAAAGGCATGCATGGTAAAGGCATTGCGTGGTTAAGGATGCGTGGTAAAGGCATGAGTTGTTCCTTTTTACATAATTTCCTGTGCATTCTGTTTCCTCCTGCACCTCTTAAAACCATCTATCCTTCGCCATTTTTGTAAGTGCCAACTTTAAAATATCTCCTATACTTAAACCTCAGAAATGAAATTCATGATTCAGATGTTTGTTTTTCTTCTTTTAGAGCTGCTGTAAAATATTTGAATGCTGGCTTAATAAAAGATGAAAGATCGGGAGATGACTCAGTGAGTTAAGCGCTCCTCACTAGCATGCAAATTTTTCCGTCCCCACCTTATTGAATGAAGCCACCATTTTTAGGATACAGTTCCACATCTTAGGACATAAACCAGTAGGGCAGCCCATGTTTTCCTAGACCATATTAATGTCATCAAAGGGATACCAGTAAGAGCTGGTCCCAATAAGAGCAGTTTTCCCATTCAAGCACATTTTGATTTCCCAAAGGAAAAAATATGATCTCCGTAAACACAAAAAGGAATATTCTGGTATTGATACATTGCAGTGAAAATTTTCTCTCACGCTAACCTCGTGTAATTTGCAAGTCGGGAGGCCAACTCAGCCCTTCATCTTCCTAGGTTGAGAAGTGGGGTGGCTGCAACGCCTGAAATATAATATGGTGAAATATAACATGGTGCTGCTGATGCTAATCTTTCAAAATGCACGCGGGATGGCTGCTTGCTCTCTTCAAAAGGCAAACGGAGGGGATGTATATTTACGATGACGTCCAGCCTTTGGCAACCAGTCAACGGATCGGATTTATGAGGCTGACTCGAGACCTCAGCACAAATATCAATGCTTCCCGCGCATTTTAGGCAAGGCGGCCAATAAGTCACCCCACACTGCTAGCTTGCACTTTTCTGCATCAAGTTAATTCACTCAGTCCTGTGGTTCAAAATATACAGTCACTTAAACAGATTAAATATAATATTGGAAAGTTTTAAAAATGCACTTTGAGTCCCGCAGAGGAGGAATCCTGAACGGGTATTTACGTCAGGGGAAGGAGGGGGGTCAGGGGTGAGCAAGGTGCACATACGTCAACATGTTCCTGTGAAGGTTCATTAATGTGGAACTTTTTACGTTACAGCTTTGCTGCTGAGATACATCTCTGGGCTTCACTTCTCCTTTGATTCCACCTCTTACTTTTGGGAGGGAACTGGGAAATGGACAGCAGTTTTTACACTGGTATTACTGCTTTAATCCACCTATTAATGCGAACATCCCCTTTTCTTTCATTTAGTCACAAACGATAATTATGTGACCTATAAACTTGAAATGGAATGCCCTTAAAACATCTCTCCTGAGTTACTTGGATTTGGTTTCTATTATCAACAAAACCCCTATCTGAGTGAATTTCAGTCTACACACGCTTAGGGATGAAGAATGCCTGTTGCTTTAAATCCCTGATCCCTAGTCTGCTTCTGCTACCATACTGCTATTAACCTCAGTTCAATTGGCGTTTTCCCCTCTGTGTCAGAAGGGTAGATCCACTTCATTTATTTTTTTATTTTATTTTTATGTTTTATAGAGCGCGAACTTGACCCGTTAGGGTATCAGAGCGCTTTACAGAATCCTAGGGTTGTACAAAAGGCATGGAATAACAAGAGTAAACAATCGATTGGGAGGGGGCGGGGTGTTGGATACATAAGGGATAGAAGGATACATAGGTACAGTTTACATTGCAGTTACTCAAGACAAGGCCCCAGGTTTCTTGGAGGGGTGACAGGGTCATCCGAGGGAGGCAATAGTCGGCAGTTGATCAGGGTCTCTGTGGTGGTTGAAGGTAAAAAGTTTAACCGAGGAATTTACCCATAAGGAAGGTTTTGGCCTCCTTTTGAAGCGTGCCAGAGAGGGGATTCTTCTTATGACGGGTGGGAGAGAGTTCCATATTCTTGGCGCGGCCCCAGCGAAAGCCCGATTGTAAGTTTTTTTTTTCCTAAAACGTGCAGGCTGGAGCAAGAGGTCTTTTTTATAAACGTTTTATAAACACTCACCCCTAGTCAAGAGATCTGGATTAAATCCATTGTTCTTTTGCTCACCATGCCACCCCAGTTTAGAATTCATTGGCTTTAGAATTGAAGATCTCATCCGTGTGAAGATCTGAAATTGATTCTTCTGTGAATTTCTTCTGCCTGTTCAAGTTCTCCAGCAATAGTGACCTTTTTGTTATCCCCAGCTTTTTCACACCAGTGTGGTCTGAGGTAAGTCAGCTGTTTCAGCCCCATTGATTTTTTATGATATTTCCGAACCTTTTCTTTGGTTATTGAGCACAGCAATAACATACTTGTGGACTAGACTTTAATAGGCCATCGCAGCACCGCCTTTAGCGCTGGTGGCGCCCGGTGTCACAATCTCTGTTGGCTTCGCCACACCTGGCAGCGGGCAAGTTAAATACTGCATATCACTCCTTTAATATTCTATTGTAAGAAATTTGTTTGAAATACAGTTGTTATTGAGTATTTGCAAGTGTGTTGGCCTTATTTGGGCTGTGTTTCCCATAGATGTCCTTCTCATATGCTAAGTTTCTATCAAGATGCACTTTTGCCCATTAATTTCATTTTTCTGCTACGTGGCCTGCCACTACTGGCACAGAAATATTTCATGCACTGACATTTTGATTGAAGACATGATATGGTCACTACAGTGACCAGCATGCATTGCTTTTGTAAAATAAATTCAGCGTTGGAGCAATTTACTAACTATAGATCCTATAACTGCCCAAGGGAGAATCGATGATGCTATTGTGCAGTTAGCAGTCAGATTGTTTGGTGGATTCCATAAGAAGTATAAACAGCTTACACTGTAAAACCTCCTGTTTTCTAAACCATGGTTTTCAATATATACTTGTGTGGATACTGTCGCAGTTTTCTTTCATGTAAATTTAAGATTATGATGAGACAGTAGATATGAAGGGCCTGGTATTTTTTCCTAAGATTCTTAATTTGAAGAGGAAGGATTGATAAAGCAACCTATATTCTGGATACTTGCGTTTTAAAGTTCATGGCTTTATATATTGGCTTCTCTGTTGCCTGAGCAATTACTGACAACCTGACCTGGCCTTCTAGTAGTAGCAGGCTTGGCACATCCCATTCTGAAGATGCACACTCTTTTGATAAGTCTGTCTCTAGCCAGAGAAATTCAGACTTCATGCAAAAGAGGTAAATGTTCTTTAAATCTAAACATGCGTTCTCAGAAGGTCCAGGAGCCTTGAATTCTCAACTCTGTCGATATTGTAAATAACGGTTCTCAACCACGCAGCGATACTAACATTCTGCTATTACTTTGACACTCATGTTCTGAGGTAGAATGCAAGCTTTAAGAAATTACCTTATGGCGTTTTGGAGAATGCACAAAAAGATGATTAAACTAATTGTAATCATAATTGTAATGTTACTAATTCAAACAATGATAATGCAATGATTCCAATGCTTTATGCTTTGGTCCTGACCTGTTAAAAAGACAAATGATGTCCATTGCCCTGGCCCCTGAAGACAGGAGCATCCCTAGTGTTGGGTATCCTTAATCTAGCTAAACAAAATGCTCTGTATCATTTCATACTTTGCAAACACAACAAGATGATGGACGGGGTGCTGAAACGTTTTATAAACACTCACCCCTAGTCAAGAGATCTGGATTAAATCCATTGTTCTTTTGCTCACCATGCCACCCCAGTTTAGACCCAGCCATATGCAAATCAGTCTTGACCAAGCTCCCAGTGGGAACAGTCCAGCCCGAACTACCAGGCCAGGTCCTCCCTGCACCGGAAGGAAGCATTCTGGGACTGGTTTCGGAGTATCACGCATAATCAGCCAGGCTAGCTTGAATCCAGTGGCACAGCGAGCAAGGGACCCACGTCTGGAAATACCCTTGGCCACCTACGGCGAACATAGCAAACAACAAGATGATGGATGAAGTGCTGAAACTTTTCAAACATGCAAAATTTCTGGGTTAAATTAATCGTTTTCTTGCTCACCATGCCACCCCAGTTTGGACCCAACCATATGCAAATCAATCTTGACCCTGCTCCCTTTGAGAACAGTCCAGCCCAAACTTCCAGACCAGGTCCTCACTGGACCGGAAACAAGCACCCTGGGACCGGTTTCAGGGTATCACCCCTCATCAGCCAGATTAGCTTGAATCCAATGGCACAGAGAGCAAAGGACCCATGTCTGGGCATACCCTTTGCCACTTAGGGCGAACATAGCAAACACAACAAGATGATGGACGGAGTGTTAAAACTTTTCAACCACTCACCCCCAGTCAAGAGATCTGGGTTAAATCTATGTTCTTTTGCTCACCATGCCATTCCCGTTTGGACCCAGCCATTGTCAAATCAGTCTTGACCCTGCTCCCCATGGGAAAAGTCCAGCCGGAACTACCAGGCCAGGTCCTGCCTGGACCTGAAACAGGCTTCCTAGGACCGGTTTTAGGGGATCACCCCTCACCGACCAGGCTAGCTTGAATCCAGTGGCATAGCGAGCAGAGGACGCACATCTGGGCATACTCATGGCCACTTAGGGCGAACATAGCAAATATAACAGGAGGATGGACGAAGTGCTGAAACTTTGCAAGCATTAAAGAGATCTGGGTTAAATGAATTGTTCTTTTGCTCACCATTCACCCCAGTTTGGACCTAGCCATATGAAAATTAGTCTTGACCCTGCCTCCCATTGGAACCGTCTAGCATGAACTGCCAGGCCAGGTCCTCCCTGGGCTGGAAACAAGCATCCTGGGACCAGTTTCAGGGGGTCACCCCTCATCAACCAGATTAGTTGAATCCAGTGGCACAGTGAGCAAGGGACCCACGTCTGGGCATACCCTTGGCTAATTGTTCGTAATTAAGGGATTAAATTGTACGGTTTCATTCTTATCCTTATTCCCTTACTTATTTTTTTATGCTTCGTGGTTATACAATATCTCATGATGTTACTTCTCTGCTTAACATATCCCATTGTTGTTTTTTCTTACAGGCTTTTAATCTCTGTTATGGTTGTCTTCGTTTCCCGCTATATGTTGCACCGTTTTTCCTGCACCATGTCTCCCCTTGTGGATTGGACATGATGTCTTCGCCATTTGCCCCCCCCCCCCCATCCTCATCAAAGTATTGTTAGGTATTGTCCCCTTTTTTGTTGTTTGTTTGACCTATTTCTTTTTTCTAGGGCTAGATTTACACTATTATCTTTTCTTTGTTTCCTTTCCAATTTCCTCTCCTCTCTCTTTTTCCTTTCTTATTTTGAATTTCTTACTTTTCCTCACCTTTCCTAGGCGGATATTTTCCTCACCACTCATATGGCTCTTTTATATCCGCTCTCAATTGTTGTCTGATTTTAATCTTCAAATTGTTCTATCTCAATGGTTTTGACAAAGGTCTCCTGGAATGTCAGGTTTGAACTCCCCAATTAAAAGACGAGTTCTCACTCATTTGTCAAAGCTTAATGCACACATAGCTTTACTGCAAGAATCCCATCTCTCTGACAGTGAATCTATGAAATTGTACAAAGGGTGATTAGGTGAAGTTTTCTTTTCACCTGGCACTAGGAAAAAGCATGGAGTTGTAATATTGTGTCACAAGTCCTTAAATGTTCAGTTGGTATATCAGGAAAAAGATGAGGAGCGAAGGTGGGTATTGCTCAAATTGTGCATTGATAACATTCTGATTGTTTTTTCCAAAGTATATGGTCCTAATGGTCTTGATAGTCAATTTTGGTCCTTGATTTTACAGAATCTCCTGCAGTACCCAGATGATAATCTAGTTCTTGCTGGGGACTGCAACTTACCCGCTAACCCTTCCCTTGACAGGCACTTCTTATCCCATTACATACCAAACAAAGCGCAAAAAACATTTGTTCAAGCTCTTCAAAGGCATCATCTTACTGATGTTTGGCGACTATGCAACCCCACTTTAGGGGAGTATACGTTTTTTTCCCCAGTCCACCATACACAATCCCGAATTGACTATGTTTTGATCTCACACCATCTCACTCGTTCCTTACATTCAGTGGATATTGGTTCCATTTTGATCTCTCATCATGCTCCGGTATCGGTGCATTTTGACATCTTTCCCAAATCCACCTCTCCTAAACGTTGGAGATTCAACAACTCATTACTATTGGATGCCATTTTTATTTTTACCTCCTCTTTCACTACCTTTTTCGAAGAATATTTTCTCTTTAATCAGACAGGAGACATTCCCTTTCACTCTGTCTGGGACGCCTTTAAAGCCTCAGCCCGAGACTTCATAATTAAATTCGTTTCTGAAAAAGGCGGCTGTCTCAAATGCAGTCTAAACAAATTCTTGGAGAAATTAAATGCCTAGAGCATTCTTATTACACTTTTCATTCACATCAGTCTCTAAATCAACTTATTAAAGCCAAACTCGTTTTACAAGGTTTCTACTGACAGTGCTGCTTCTTATCTTCTCAAATCTAGTGCTAAATACTACGTAGGCCAAAATAAGTCTGGAAAGTTGCTGGCCAATTATCTTAAAATTAAGCAAAACAAACTACTCATTGAATCAATTATTGATGATACTGGTTCCACTCATTACAAAGACTCGGACATTCTAGCTCAAGTCCAGCAATTATACACTACTCTTTACACACATCGGAATGTCTCCCCTCGGAACATGACATTTTAAGGCTCCGGTCCTCTGTGTCCACACTGGCTTTCTCCCAAGTAGATTTTTCTTCTCTAGAGACAGACATTACTTAAACAGAACTTCACCTTGCACTGCTCTCTCTTAAAAAGGACAAGGCTCCAGGGCCTGACGTCTTTACGGCTGAGTTTTACATAGTTTTTCAAATTACTTCTCCCCAAACTTTGTATGTTAATTCACTCCTTTGCTGATTCGGCCTCCTCATCTGGCTCTTTTTTAGATGTCAATCCAACAAGATAAGTATGCAGTTCCTCACGAGAAGAAAAGAAGAGAAAATAGGTTGGCTACATGTGATGTAATAGTCACTAAAAGAGAGGAAAAAGGGGGAATTCCTCCTTTCGGAATAAGTGCCCTCACACACCCAGCCAGCTAGGTGTCATGCTTCATCATAGGGCTTTGCTCCTCTTCAGGTCGGCGCTGCAATACCTGACGGGCACCCTATGAGGGGCTCTTTAGCGGAGATCTTTTATTCTGTGCCGTTTGGTGCAGTGGGTGTGAGGGACCTAAAGAAGTGTAGATGTGTAGAAAGTGAGTCGCTAGACTTACTGTGGATTAAAACAGGAAATAGAAGTCCACTCCAAACTATTTTAATGAAACTGGCTTCTATCCTGATTTAAAAAAGGGTTTGGCACACCCCTGTCTCAATGTAACAGGATGTTGCGCATTATCTAATGGTTAACATGTTTCTTGCTCTCTATGGCAATTCATCAGGACCAAAGCAAAAAGTGTTATTTACACTAACTTGTGATTCTCCTAGTCGGTGGGTACAGATAAACCACAGAACAGCACCTTAGGTGTGGTACCTGTCATCTGGGTCAGCCAACCTTAGTAGGGTCGCTGACTCTTAGCATCGACTCCCGGCATCTGAAGACACTCTGAAATGTAGTGTCATGCGCTCACCGCAAGACCGTCGGCGGACCTACCCCAAACATCTGCCTTACTCCAAAAGAAGAGAAAGACCCACTGTTCTGCAACGATTATCAATCCATCTCTTTAGTTAACTTAGATTATAAGATCTTCCCTAAAGTATTAACCTTCCGGTTGGAGTCGCTTCTCCCCGACCTTTTGGGAAAGGAGAAATCCGGTTTTGTCAAGGGTAGATATCTTTTGGATAATACTAGTTAATTGTTTTACATTATTTCTAAATCCATGTCATTTTCTGACCCTATGGCGGCCATTGCCTTAGATGCCAAGAAGGCTTTTCATCACGTTATTTGGTCTTTCCTATTTCATACTTTAGCTTGGTTTGGTTTTGGCCCAGAAATCGCATCTTTAATTTCTCTCCTTTATACCTCTCCTAAGGCGGCCATTTGTGTTAATGGCTTGACCTCCCCCTATTTCCCTCTCCTCAGAGGAGTCCGCCAGAGCTGTTCCCTCTCACCCTTTCTTTTTAATTTAGCACTAGAACCATTTTTGTCTAGAACCCGCCATACATGGTTTACCCACAACTCTCAACAAGTTAAATTAGCTGCGTATGCTGATGGCATTTTGTTATTTACCTCTCATCCCCATTCCTCAATTCCTTCTTTTACATAAGAAGTTTCCTCTTTTACCTGTTTCTGGTAATAAATTGAACACCAACAAATGTGAAATTTTGCCACTTAACAAATTCACCTTCCACCATGATTTCTCCTTCTCTAATTTTAAATGGCAATCCAAACAACTTAAATATCTTGGTCTCCAATTCACTCCATTTCTCACCTCTTCCATTTCTCTTATTATTGACACCTGCATTCAGAGAATCTCTTCCTTAACCAGTAGATGCCATCCTCTCCATTTGTCTTGGTGGGGTCGCCTCGACACCATTAAGATGATGCTGGTTCCCATCAACCTCCTTACCCTTTCTAATATTCCCCTACATATCCCTCTTAAGTTGTACAAGAAAATGTATTCAACATTATCTACCTTTTTTGGAATAACAAAAAACATCATATGTCCTCCATCAAGTTAATGCGGTTTAAAGCTGAAGGTGGAGTGAACTTCCCCGATTTTCCTAAGTATCATAAATCCTTTCTATTAAGGCAATCCTACAAATGGACTGCACCCTCATCACTATATACTCCACCGTGGGTCTATTTAAAACAGACGTTTCTATCTCCTTTTTCATTCTTAGAATACTTAACTTTCACGCAAAAACCTCAAAAGCCTGCCACTCCTATTATTAAAAACATTTGTAAGTTATTAGCTTCTGTCATTTCCTATTCCCCCACAGATTTATGCTCCTTTCTCAATTCTACTATTTGGTATAACCAATAAATTCAAGTGAAGAACCTTTCTATTTATTGCCATTCTTGGAGATCTAAAGGACTAATTTGGGTTCATCAACTGTTTGATCAGGACTCCCTTTTTTCTTTTATGCAAGCTCAGGCACTTTTTCGTCTTCCATCCATTTTTCGTACCAATTTTCTTCTTCTACAAAACATCATCTCTCAAGCATACAATCACTTCAAATCTATCTGTTCTTCTATTATTTCATCACCTATGCCACTAGCTACTCTTTTACCTACGCATCCTAAGGCTTCTCTCATCTATTCCCACTTACTCGATACTCCCATTATTAGACCCACGTCTAATACTGAACTTGCATGGGAGAAGGATCTTTCTATCATTTTACCCATATCTACTTGGAAACAGATTTTGATTAATATTAGGAAATCCTCCTGTGCAGCCAACACAACGCAAACACTTTTTTTCATCTACAATAGACTCTTCCTGGGGGGCGTGGCTACGGCGCGTTGCGAAATGGCTGCCTGTTGAGGGAGCTCCGCAGGCCGGGCTGCAATATCCGGCAAATACCACTTGCTAAACTCAGTCTGAGACCGAGAACAACATATGCCCTGATTACCAAACCTTTCCTGCTACAGCGGTTGCAGTCTGCGAGCTTGGCCTCGAATTAGAACCCCCAAACTGTTAGGCGGCGTGGATCGTCGGAACTGCCGGGAACATGGCCGCCACCATCTAAACCCAAGCCGCGGCTGTGGATCGTACCTGGGGGCCGGGGGGCCGCTGTGGCGCGGCCGGTTGCGAGCGAGGCGCCCGGAGTGGCGGAGAAGGCATCCTGAGGCGACCTGGGGACAGCTGCCGATCCACACGTGCAGCGCGACAGGAGCGGTGATCGCCGTCGTCGGAGGGCCGGAGGAACGTGGAACCGGCGCCAACCGCGAGGCGGAGGGACGAGATGGTGGAGTTCTGCCCGAGCCGTGGAACTCCCTCCTAAGAAGTCCAACGCCCATAAGGTAGGAGCGACGGGGCCCTATTCGGCCGGCGCTGTGCAAGGCATTGCGGGCGGCCTGGACCTGCACTGCGGCTACTGCGTGGGGGGTCCTGCGGTCAGCACCGTATATGCTGGGGCCTGTGCGGGTGTTTGGGGTCTAGTCTGCTTTCTGCAGCTGAGGTGCTCCCCCCCTGATTGCTGTTGTGGGCTTGGGGCGGCGCACGGAGGGCTGCGGGCGCCGTCTGACACCCCCCCTGCAGGGTTTGCGGGGGGGATTGGTTCTAGTGCGGTGCGCGAGCCTTCCATTCCTGCTCTACCCCTGCATGGTGGTCGGGTCGGGGGCCCTCCTGTGTGGCACCCGTGGTTGGACGGCGGTTGTGCTCATAGGCGGCCCTCCCAGGTCGCTCCACTGCTGCATGTCCGCCCCTTCGTAGGAGGTGCCATCGTCTGGCTGCGGCTGCCTCTGGCCTTGACACCGGTGTCGACCTCCCCTGCTTGATCCTCCGGGAGTAGGTTGGGTCCGGCCCCAAATACTGCCAATTGAGACAGTGGACTGGCTCTCTGTTGTTACCAAGCGTGGGAACACCACTGTACCGGCCTTCTTCGGCTGTGGGCGGCCTGGCCCGACTCCGACTCCCCTGTCATTGACTGCCATACTGCCCACTACCTACAATACGGCCCGCTGTGACACCGGCGATCTGCGAATATGGGCAAAACAGACCCCAAGCAGCCCAAACTCCCTTTCGAGAATGTGAGACGCACCCGCACGGCAGAAACCCCGCTGGAGACGAACGCCGTTCAGAGCGCACCGGACCATGTTGATGACCCGGAAGAAGACTTGAGAACAATACTGCTCGAGGTGCGCACCGGCCTGAAAACAATAGACAGCAAGATCGATGCTCTTGCGACCAGCCTGGACGCCGTTAAAAAAAAGGTAGATGTGCATGAGACCAGACTGGATGTCCTGGAAAACAGGCTGTCGGACATGCATGATGCCACCGCTGAGACGAGAACGCAGGTCTTGAACATGGAGCGAGTACTTGAGGTCATAAAGCTGAAAAATGAAAATTTAGAGGCGCGATCGCGCCGAAACAATGTCCGCATTCTTGGCCTTCCGGAATCGACGGCAATCTCCAAGATGGAGACTTACATTGATAACCTCCTCCGTGAGCTGTTTGGTCCAGTGTTGTCTCCGGTTATGATCGTGGAGAGAGCGCACAGATCCCTTGGCCCCCGGCCAGCTCCTGGAACTCCACCGCAACCGATAATAGCACGCCTTCTGAACTACGCGGATAGAGATGCTATACTCCGTGAAGCGACAGCTAAAAGTCCTGTCGTTCATCAAGGCAACACCCTGTCCTTTTATCCAGACTACACACCGACTGTACAGGCAGCTCGCAGGGAGTTTCAGCCGGTGAAACGAATTTTGCAGTCCGCCTCTGTTCCTTATGCCATGCTTTACCCGGCCAAACTGAAAATCACTCATGAAGACAAGGCACACTTTTTTACGGAGTCTAAATCGGCCTTGAAATTTGCGAAACACACCTGCCCTCGCAAACCTCACAAAACTGTTTCTCAGAATGCAGCGTCATCACCGTCCCACAGCGATGCTGACTGATGGTCAAGTCACGCCGGGGCCCACGGGGGAGCTAGGATGCAGGCCCACCTGGGCTGGCTGGTTGTTCACTCGGACTGTCAAATGTGATACTGAAATAGGTTTGCGACCTGCCCCTGTAGGGTCCTCCCCCAGTTGATGTGTCTCTAGCCTGCATGAAAGGGCTGTTTTGCTGTTTCTTATTCCTTTTGGGGTCTCAGAGAGAGTTAACTACACTGCTCATGCAGTCTGGCCACCCTGCCTATCGGTGGGTGTTCGCCGCTGTTCCTCCCCCTAGCGGGTGATCCCCTACTTGGTTGTACTTTTGGATTTATTTGGGGTAATTTTTGGGATGGGGAGGGGTTCTTTTTCTCAACCTAATTGGGAGGTTAGAGTGGGAGGTGGGAGGGTAGGGGGACACCGTGCGTTTGTATGTAGCCAATGTAATTATACAGCCGTGCTGACGGATGTTTTTCATGATTGTATCAGTACCAAGTTTCTCTATTGTACTGTTCACTTAATGCACCATGACACTCAGATGATTGCTGTGCCTTTATGTTATGATACCACAGGGCTCCATGGGTGAGAAGTACAAACTAATAACATGGAACGTTAGAGGGCTCAACTCCCCGAAGAAATCACGACAAGTGCTGGCATATTTAAATCGGCATGGCGCCCAAGTCGTATTCCTACAGGAGACGCACTTGACCAGGGCATCGGCGGTAAACTTTGCGCGTAGTTGGGCGGGCTTCAGGTTGGCCTCCTCCTATTCATCCTATGCCAGGGTGGTCATCATACTGATTAAGAAAGGTGTCCCGTTTGTGCCACATCGCACCCACACAGATGAGGAAGGTAGATGCGCGATGGTTCAGGGCAAGCTAGGAGATACACTACTCACTCTCATAGCTATGTATGCATAGCAGATGAGCCGGAGGTGTTCTATCGCATGTATAGTGAACTCCGACGGTGGCCCGAGACAGCTATAGTGTGGGGTGGGGACCTCAACACATATTTAGATCCCGCACTTGACAAGTCCAACCCACAGAGTAACCGCACCCCTAGAGTAGCTCGGAGCGTCAACCAGGCCATGCTGGAATTCGGACTGGTAGATGTATGGCGGCTGCGCAATGCCACGGCCAGGGAGGGCACCCACGCTACGCCTGCGCACAACAGTTGGTCCAGACTGGACTATTGGTTGCTTGATAAGAGTGCAGCGGAATGGGTGATAGAGGTCACTAATCACCCACGAACGCTTTCTGATCACAATCCTGTACAACTTGCCCTCTGTGTCCCTACTCTTACCCGCCGTCCGTTCATGTGGCGCTTCCGGTCGGAAGCACTCCTCGATCCACTGTATAACGATACTGTTCGTAAGGCCATAGAAAATTACTTTCTGGAAAATACGGGCACCGTTGAGAGCGCCTCCTCGCTATGGGAAGCGTTCAAAGTAACGATACGAGGAGTCTGTATGAGTACTACCGCAGGTATACTGAAGGATCTACGAACACAACTCCACAAGCTGGAGGCCTCCCTAACAAACCTTGAGAGAGCTTACACAGTCAGCCCCTCCCTGGACCCGCTATCGCGCATCCAAACTCTGATTCACGACTATGATGCGGCCGCGGACACTGAAATAAGATACATTAACCGCAGACATGTGGCCAGGCGCTATGGTGAGGGTGGGAGACCGGGCCGCACGTTGGCTAGGAAAATCAAAACAGTCGAAGACCACTACCATGTTGACAAAATAGTTGATTCTCAAGGCGGGGAGCACTACACCCCATTGAACATACTAGAACAGTTTAGGGAATACTACGCTAGTGTGTACGCGTCCCGCGGGACGGGCCCAGACTCCTCATCCGAGGAATATCTTGAAAACATTGCGTGCGCATGGCTGGCTGACGGTCACAGAGAATATCTGAATCAACCGCTGGATGTGGCGGACATCAAGGCCGCGATTTATGCTCTGCCGAATGCCAAGGCTCCGGGCCCGGATGGCCTGACCGTGGAATTCTATAAGGCCTACGCGGACCTACTGGCCCCTTACTTACTGGAAATGTTCGATGAGGCGCACGATGCTGGAGTATTGCCTCCATCCCTCCGGCAGGCTCTTATCATAACCCTCCTTAAGAAAGATAAGCCCCTGATGCCTGTGAATCCTATCGGCCTCTATCTTTGATTAATACGGACGCCAAAATCTTAGCCAAGGTTCTGGCCACACGGCTCCAGCCCTTAATGCCATGTCTGGTCCTGCCGGACCAATCGGGGTTTATACCTGAACGCTCCACTTCACACAACGTACGAACCATTTTCGCTATGTTACATGTCCTAGATCCCAACCTGCGCGCTGCTGCTGTTATGCTTGACGCTGCCAAAGCGTTCGATTCCATAGAATGGGACTATATGTTTCGCATCTTACAGCGCATGGGTTTTCCACCATTGTTTTTGGGATGGATTAGGATTCTATATGCGGATCCGTCGGCTAGAGTCCGAGTTGGGGGGCTGACTTCTGAGGCTTTTTCTATTGAGAGAGGCACACGTCAGGGATGTCCCCTGTCGCCACTGCTCTTTGCCATCGCTATTGAGCCATTGGCGTGTGCAATACAACAGAGGCACAGAGAGACCGCCCTCAATTTTAACCATCGCCCGGTCGGCATCTCCCTCTATGCCGATGATATGGTTTTATTTCTGAGGGAGCCTGAGCGCTATTTAGCACAGGTGTTGCGGGAATACACCAGATTCGGACTAATCTCGGGCCTCACCATTAACTGGGACAAATCGCTTATTATCCCCCTGACGGCAGTTACCTCAGCACCCCCATTGGAATACCCTATATTGTGGACTGTGGACCCAGTCAAGTATCTGGGAATCTGGGTCCACCGGGACCCTGAGATAGTGGTGAGGGAGAACTATGGGCGGGCCTGCACCTCGCTGGATCGCCATATTGATACCTGGACGACACTGCCGTTGTCCTTAGCGGATCGTGTTGCTATTCTCAAAATGGTGGTGCTACCCCGCTTCCTGTACCTTTTCTCCAACATTCCAATTAAATTGACGCAAGGGTTCTTCAACACATTACGGACCTCTATCCTCAGGTTGATATGGGGAGGCAAACAAGCCCGTGTGGCCTGGGACACTCTCACTCTAGACTATATTAAAGGGGGTTTTAGTGTGCCGGATCTCTATATGTACTACTTAAGCGCGCAGGCGCAATATGCGTACTACTGGGTAAACACACATGACTTCGTACCCCATGTAGCGGTTGAGGATGGGGACGCATCACCGGTGCCTCTCCGCAGTATCCTCACTCACACGCGGCGTGAGATTCCAAAAACGGAAATAAACACAATCGACACTACAATAGCAGCCTGGCGTGCCATCGGGCAGCTTACGAACAGGCTCCCACTCTACACCCCAGCGATGACAATAGAATATCACGCGGCGCTTTCGGTGACACAGGAGGTCGGCCCCATGCGCTTGCTCCGGGAGGCGGGTCTGACCACCATGCAAGACCTTTACCCGGGCGGTGCCTTCCTGACCCCTACAGATCTACAGTACGTTACTAATCCCACGCCACTCTTTCATTTTGCTATACACCGCCTGCGACATGCTATCAGATCGCATTACCCCACGTACCCAGCTGAACCACAGACACTTCAGTCTCTTCAAATGTTATTGACCACTCCCACACGCAAGAAGTTAATCACAAGGCTGTACAAAGCAATAAGGGGTGAGAAAGCTGGTAGGCCCGACAAGAGTTTAGCAAGATGGAATGCGCTATTGCCCATACCTTTGACACTGAAAGACTGGGAGCATGTGTGGTGATCTCACCCGCAGACTCTCTCCCAACGGGAACCTCCGCATTATACATTTTAAATATTTACACCAGACATATCACACGCCCCTTCGTCTATGCAAAGCTGGTTTGAGGGACAATAGTAGATGTAAACGTTGTGGGCGGGTTGAGGCTGATTTTATGCATCTCGCTTGGGAATGTGGGAGGGTGGGTTGTTACTGGGAACAGGTGGTGCAGCATATAAAAGAAATGTCAGGTTTAGATGTCCGGTGTACACCTTCAGTTTGCCTTTTGAGCCACGTCCCTCATGTAAAGGGAGTCCTGGGGAAGTTTGTGCGTATTGCCCTGCTCATGGCTAAGCGAGCGGTAGCCATCACATGGGATTGCAGACGGGCGCCCAGTGTTGCGAACTGGATCAAAGATATGGTATATTGTAAAGAGACACTGGAACTTTATGCGGAGGAGCTGCCGATTTCCTCTAAGCCCAGAGACATTTGGGAGCCACTACGTATGTACCTGCAATGACAAACCAGCGCAGGCACGCAAAGTGTGGTGTATTGACCCCTACACATACGGGAGTCTCATCCGCCCTGTGGAACGCTGGATCTCGAAATCTGAGTTGTCTTCTTCTTTGTGGTACTATGGTGTTGATTGCTGTCCTGTTACATTTGGCTGTTCTAACACAAACGATGCTTTGTAACGCAGTATTGGTGTTTATTATTTTTGAAATGCAAATAAAAAGATTTTTTTTAAAAATAGACTCTTCCTGACACCAGAAGCCCTTCATAAGATCAACCAGGATATCCTGGATACCTGCTGACTTGAAACATTTACTTTTCACTTGGCCCCTCCCCCCCCCCCAGTTGTACATTTTGGTCACAAGTTTGGCACCAGATTAATTCTATTTTTCATGGTAATGTCCCTTATTCTATTTCTAATGTATTTTTAGGAAGTGTATCCGATGCCTGGGTCAATGCTTCATCTAACATGCAAATACTAGCCCTATTACTAGCAATTGCTTTACAGCAAATAACTCGCAATTGGAAAGACTCTACGCAATTATCTTCTAAAGCGTGGTGGTACGCAGTTTGTCACAATCACCGACTAGATACTGCATATATGCACCCCTTGTCCCTTGTTTTGAAACTAAAGGACCTTTGGACGCCTGTTACTCAATTCCTTGATCATTCTGCCATTGCAACCTGGCCCCTCCACCTCACACCCAGGACATTCTACATCCTCCCTGACCTCCTCTTCCTGACCATATGATTTTTCTACTATGTTTCCTTTGTTATTTATTCTGATATGTATATTTTGCAAATAATCAGTCAGCACTTCTTATGCATTGTGTGCCTCTTTCTTAATTTCTCCTTCCTCCCTTCCCCCCATTATTTTGTTGCTTTGTATTATTCTAATGTATTGTTATTTCACACTCAATAAACTCACTTTTAAAACTTAAATCTTATAATTATGGTGTTATGTTACTTTGTTATTGTGTTATGTTTAGTTGTTTACTTTAGAAATGTTAACAAATGCTGCTACATTTACAGCCAAAAGGAGCTTTGCCTTGAAAGTTCCTGTGACTAGCAACCATTTACCACTTTCGAAGGTGGTAAAATAATGCTTTTTCCCGGACTTCAAACACTTGAGGTTATCCATTTTCATACACTTGAATTTAGAGCTCAGACTAAGCCACAGTGGTGAGGTACTGTGATCTCTGTTAGTGACATGAATAAACGTGATAAGATTGTGGCCTGTACATGTAAAGTAGGAGTAAAAAATAACACAAAAATAAAATAAAATCTCTACACATATTAATGACTGCCTTATCATGGATATTGGAAATCCCTGCACTAAAACATGCAAAAACACGTAGCAGAAACACAAAAAGCAGCCATTTTGGCTTTCCGCGAAACTAAATGAATTAAGTACCTCCCCTTAGTAGGGAGTCAAGATGAGTGACGTAATGAGCAAATATAAGGAAAGATCAGCGTAAATCATCATGCAAAAAAATTAGGAGGAACAAGGGGTCAGCCTGGCAACAGAAATGCTGCTAAACTATCGGAGGCGTGTTTATAACTATGTACGTGGTAACGGTAAAGTGTAAAGCGGCAGTAGATGGTGGCATAATTAAGACATCAAAAATGGCCCCAAAGTAGAACAAACAAGAGGATCCTTTCCAACCGGTCTTGCCTAGACACATTCAGGGTCTTTCTCACTATATAATGCCACCTACGCAAGATGGGGCCGAGACCGGGCCGTTGCTGCCCGTGAGGGAGTCACGAAACTCAGCCCAATCAGCAAACACATCTTGCAGCATTTCAAACTGCCACATCTTATGCCTTATGGCCAAAACTGTCCATGTCAGTCCTGCCTGATTGCAGAGAGTACTCAAAGACGCTGAAGGGGGCTTACCCATTGTTGTTTTTCTTATTCTAATTATTAGTTTTTTGATGATGATTATTACTATTGTTAATATTATTATTACTTTCATTGTTTGCATTCTGACAAAATGGTGGCCATAGCTCAAGGTGTCTCTTGGCCAGAACTAAAATTGAAATATAAAACGTTTTTTCCACGCTTTGGCTCAGGCATTCAGGAAGACAACTCAGAACACTAACAGAAGTGGATTTTTGTGCTTCAAATACGCTAAACAAGTGTACTGATTCACAGAATAAAAGCACAATTGTACCTACCTAGTCAGATTTTTAATGCACCACATAAACAGTGTTTTGCAACGCGGAAGTTTGAAATATAAATTATAACAGTCACAGAGTGTGTGAATCTCTTGCTTGTATGCATCACTTCAGTGTGTGCATCACTTGCTTCCTATGTATGCATCACTTCAGTGTGTGCATCTCTTGCTTTCAATGTATGCATCACTTCAGTGTGTGCATCACTTGCTTTCTATGTATGCATCACTTCAGTGTGTGCATCACTTGCTTTCTATGTATGCATCACTTCAGTGTGTGCATCACTTGCATTCTATGTATGCATCACTTCAGTGTGTGCATCACTTGCTTTCTATGTATGCATCACTTCAGTGTGTGCATCTCTTGCTTTCAATGTATGCATCACTTCAGTGTGTGAATCTCTTGCTTGTATGCATCACTTCAGTGTGTGCATCACTTGCTTTCTATGTATGCATCACTTCAGTGTGTGCATCACTTGCTTTCTATGTATGCATCACTTCAGTGTGTGCATCTCTTGCTTTCAATGTATGCATCACTTCAGTGTGTGAATCTCTTGCTTGTATGCATCACTTCAGTGTGTGCATCACTTGCTTTCTATGTATGCATCACTTCAGTGTGTGCATCACTTGCTTTCTATGTATGCATCACTTCAGTGTGTGCATCACTTGCTTCCTATGTATGCATCACTTCAGTGTGTGCATCTCTTGCTTTCAATGTATGCATCACTTCAGTGTGTGCATCACTAGCTTTCTATGTATGCATCACTTCAGTGTGTGCATCACTTGCTTTCTATGTATGCATCACTTCAGTGTGTGCATCACTTGCTTTCAATGTATGCATCACTTCAGTGTCTGCATCACTAGCTTTCTATGTATGCATCACTTCAGTGTGTGCATCACTTGCATTCAATGTATGCATCACTTCAGTGTGTGCATCACTTGCTTTCGATGTATGCATCACTTCAGTGTGTGCATCACTTGCTTTCTATATATGCATCACTTCAGTGACTGCATCACTAGCTTTCTATGTATGCATCACTTCAGTGTGTGCATCACTTGCATTCAATGTATGCATCACTTCAGAGTGTGCATCACTTGCTTCCTATGTATGCATCACTTCAGTGTGTGCATCACTTGCTTTCTATATATGCATCACTTCAGTGTGTGCATCACTTGCTTTCTATATATGCATCACTTCAGTGTGTGCATCACTTGCTTTCTATTCTCCGAAAGAGCCTAGAGGATGGTGGAAATGGTTGGTGGTAGATGTGCTATGTAAAAAACACATAACATAAATAAATGTACATTCATTTGTTGCCTAAACATTGATAAACAGGCCGGCTTGAATGAGTTTTATGAATTATATTTCAATGTTTATATCTCATCTTCGACTTTAAAATAGGCCCCTTATCAACCATGACAGACTCGGATTAACATAATCCGAGGCTTGTCAGCCAGTACAGCCTCGGATTAACAAAAGCATTGGAACACCATGCAAATGACAGATAGTGTGCCACATCAGTGCCTAATAACAATAGCAAGATCACTGTTACATCCCTTTCTGTGACATCACTTCCTGTGCCACGACTCCATGTGATATACCTACACATTTCCTATGCTAATTAGTCCCTTACTTATGTTTTTTATGGATTGCACCTTGTGTGGTACCCAACTAAAGCATGAAGCAGGCTAGCAACAATTTCTACACGTTGCACGAAGGCGACTAGGTGTTTAATGCAACACTAGCCTATAATAAATGGGTCGTCTGCCATGTTATTCCATTCCATAACAAATATTCTCCAGGAAATTATACCTTTGTGTGACTCGATAAAAGGTATAACCCGAAAGCCTTCAATTCTCTAATTGCAGTCATCAGTCAAGGAACGTGGCCGCAACTGTATTCCCATTTAATTCTCATTTCACAATGCGGATAGAAATGTTGGGTCGTACGAGGAGGTAAATGAGCAGCCAGCATGCATAAAGGGAATAATCCCTCACCCTTCCATTGAGTTTCATTCTCACTCTTGTTTATCACAGCCTCCTGCACCACAAGATGTCTAAGAACGGAATAGACACATAAGGAATAAATGCATATTTTTATTTGAAGCAATTTTCATCCTGGCAATACAGGTCCGAAATTAGCAGGAAAGAGAAAAGGTGGCAATCAGTAACCAGTCATCTTAGATTTGTATTTTGTCTCTTCTGAGCAAGAACATGAGGACCTGATTTAAATGGGAAACATCCTTTACCCCGCATGCGTTACTCCGCAGTTTTCACTCTGCAAAATATTTTACAACGCAGGGCTTTACACTGCAAACTATTACAACGCATTCCCCAAAGTAACGCCCCCGTGGAGTTAGAATAGTAAATTGCGTTGTAATGGGGAATGCGTTGTAATGAATTGTGTTGTAAGGCCCTGCGTTGTAAAAGATTTTGCAGTGTAAAAACTGCAGTGTAATGGCATGCGGAGTAAAAGTGTGCGGGGTAAAGTGTCCTATTCGATTTAAATAAATTCCCCCACGAGGTGCGAAAAAATTAACAGGAGTCATTGCACAGACAAATTCTTGAAAGTATTTTTATCGTTAAATGTTTGCTAGAATCCAGGACATATTCCATGGGAAAATATAGAAAAAAAAGAATATCCTATAAAAGAAATCACAAACTTTAAGATGGTAAGGCTGATTCGCAAAGTCTTTTTCCTACACTAAGTTTTATTTTTTGTGCAACTAAACGGATCTTCTGGAGAAAAAAAAATTCTATTGTAAAGTTCTTATGGCCTTATGTAGAGTTATGTGGACGAGATGCACCTTCACAAATGTTGGGATGTCCCATCCACTGTATTACAAGTGCATTATAGCCTATGGCATTTGTAATGCGGCAGACGGTTATCCACCATGCTTTGACGTGGCGTACAAAGACGGGCAGTTCATGTCTACTGAAACACAATGTTCATGAGAGAAATGGGTGCCTCTCATTAGATAACCTCACTTTATTTACCACAAGTGAATGGTTTTCCTAACAGCCTGAACAGGTAGGTCAAGGAGTGGTTACAACGAATGGTGCATTTTGTAGACTTCTTAAAGAAGTTCTAAAAGAGATGTTATGGGCTCACTGAACGACTTTCAATACAGTGGCAAACTTAACTCTAAGTTGTCGAAGGTTAGGTTGGCTGAGAAAAAGGTGCACCAGGAATGGCTGAAGGGCAGGTGCAAAGAGGATACTGTTTTGAGTAATAAAGTAAACGAATAAGATACAGATTATCACAAGAACAGGTTTGATAGTAAGCATGGTTCAAAAGGTGAGTGTGGTGTGATGGTGATAGATTTTGGATGAGAAGCCCAAATAATGTAAGAGGGGGTGTCTGGTCAGTAGGACCCTTTCAGGATCACAAAAGTCAGATCAAATGAGTATTATTCAACCTTTTGAATAAAAGATTCTCCTGCACTTTGGAAATGTTAGTGCAACATGCAAATTGATCTCTCATAAGTAAGTAATTTAAGTGACCAAACTCACAAGTTGTTGCCATATTCCTTAAGCAAGCAACATATTTTCCAATTTTCTCAGTTTTCCTTTGTTTGCAAGCAAAATATTAGTGCTTTTCTAATACAATGTTTATTAGAGTCTCAAAATGAGGTTCAAGCACCTTTAGTGACATTTCATAGACAACTGAGTTCTCCCCCCACTATTTCTGACATTATTCTCCTCCAGACGCTCATAAATGTTTCTTCCTTTTACTCCTAAATTATGAATGAAGAGCAACTTGTATAGCGCACAGTTACTCCAAAAAGTGTCCTGGCGCGCTGCACAAAAAACCATCGCTAAAGAGTGTATTTCATCCAATTGTTGTTGTTTAAAGAGCCACGTTTTCAGTTTTTATGAAGTAACACCTCTTATTTCTTGGCCACAGAAAATGTCTCTCCTCCATTGGCCACTAAATAAGAATCAAAATGTTTTATAGATTGTGTCCGTGGTAGCATGGCACTCCAGCATCCAAGAGAAATTGCAGTGGTTGCAACATAGCTGCAGTTGCCTTATTGTAGGAAGCAGTAATAATATAGCAAACTAAAACTAGCTAAAACAACTAATTAAAACTATAAGCCAATAATATCAATTCAAATAATAAGGCAAAATAATCACAATGGAGTTGTTATAAAACATTCCATGAATTTAGTTGGTCTAAGGATAATTCTTCATGAGATGGTAGCTCAATATTTTCAGCTCAGAATCTTGACCAAAGGCTTAATATCTCCAAAACTTACTTATCAATCAGTCCACAGCAACAAAGTAACATCCAATGAATATTCCTTGTGGTTTTTATTAGTCGAGTTGGAAGGAGACACTGACTCCATGTTTGGCTACTCTTCCTATGAGTGAAATGTTTCAAAATGGCAAATAAGTGGGATCACTGCCGATGTGACACTTTATTGCATAGACATCAGTAGCAGCTGCTACAGATGGGAGGTAGTGGGGCAGCGGGGAATAAAAAAAAGAAAAAACGTACCTGGAACGGCCGGCTGCCGCCTCTCCTCCATCCCCATCCTCTTCCTGTCTCCAGTCCCGGCCTGCAGCAGGAAGCACCCGGGCACACAGGCTCCCCTGAGCCAATCACATCGCTGCAATGCAGCATTGTGATTGCTCTGAGCGCCGTGGTTCAGCGATCAGATGAGAAGAGAGAGCCTGTGCATGTTCCTCACCAGGCTGTGTAATGCAGCCTTGTGGGTAACATGCAAAGTGCGCATGATTGTTTGCCAGGCCCTACAGAGGTCGTCTCATCTTCAGTAAAATCCTGTTGCTTCTATGCTGTAAAGACAGAGGGGATTATTTACAAGCCCCTTGTGCCGCCGGTGCATCACTTGTAATATGTGAAAACGTGACGCTCCGGTGGTGCAAGGGGTTTGTAAATAAGCCCATGCTTGTGGCTCCAGCCTAACCAAGACGAGAGTGCAATGAGACAGTAGTGCTGTGCTGTGTTTGTTGATGCTTTAACTGAGAAATTAAAGGGTCTTTAGGCAGGAATCGTACTATATGAGCCTCTCATAGACTTAGTCCAACATTATAATAAAACCTACAAGGTTTTAAAGTTAATAAAGAAATATAATCAGAACTTTATACCTTCCAAATACAATAAATACAACTTAGTAATGTATACAAATAATAATAAGCATTTGCAATGCAATAGGTCTCGCATTTGCGAGAGTTTGAGCAATTGGCACTGTAAATGACAATGCCTTTCATTTATGTGTTTTGAAAACCTGCAAGCGGTGCATAAACACGCACTTTGTACTTAAAGTCCTTGCTTACAAGAAGCAAGTCTGGCAGTAAAAGAGGTGCAAAATACTGAAGAACAGGATTATAAATGATATAGTGCACATCAGGGCCCACAAATAGTTGCATTGTAGTCAAATGCATTACAAGAGGTTACAGAAGTGGCATATAAAGCGGATGTCATTATGTTATGTGCATTTATGTAACATTAAGATGCCATTGGAGCAATGAAGTACTTTATAAGTGGAGACTTCCAAACTCAATAGGAGTTGTCTGTGACTAGCTATGTCTTAAAAGGCTTTTTGAAGGTTAGTGGAGCTATGCTGTTTGCAGGGCTCCTTTCTTCCAGGTCACAGCAGCTACAGGGATTGCCAGCCTGTGGGGATTCGGAGAAACACACTTCAGTGAAGTCACCAGGTATGCAGTATCTCATTGAAGAACATTTTGTGAAAAATTAGATTTGAAACATGACAATGGTGTATTTGGGAAGGAGGTCCATATCGAGTCCTGATGTAAAGAAACTAGTACAGTGAAAACAGTGTAGCTTTGTTGTAGAAGCTCTTTGGTTTATTTCTCATATTGGAAACAAAGCTCCATAAATGTGTATGTGGAGAGGTAAATAGTCTATCCGAGCAAATCAGTAAAGGAATTAAACATTAAATGAGATTAGGCCAGAAATATCTATGTACAAACCCTATAAACGTGTCATGTTCCTTTGGCCCTTGTGTTTATGCAATGAGTACCCTGTAAGCTGTGCTTCCATTTATAATTGTTATAAATGTGCCAAATAATGTTTCATATTATTTTACAAAATAGTTATTTGTAGCAAAAAACACTACAGTGAGGGAGTGGTAGGCATGTAAACGGCCCTTTTGGGTGAAAATGTAAATGTGTTGTTTTTCCCATTTGAAGGGATTCTTTGAACCATATTTATGACTAGACAGAGCTAATGAAAGAGACAATTCATCTCCCGTTAAGAAGCAAAGACTGCAGTGAGAGACACTGGGAGACACAGGGAACGAGGGTGAAAAGAGGAGGATAGTCTGTTGCCAGGCAATTCTGAATCAGAGTCCAGTCGTGTTTGACTCCAAGAGTCAAACACCAGCAGCGACCCCTTCGCGCCCTTCAATGTGCCGCAGCAGCATTAAAACCACAACACACTCATGCATCAATACATCAAATTAAGGTGATGGCAAGAAATACCTTCTGTGGTCTGATCCCGTTTTATCAAGACCGATCAGATCACGTCGTGAACAAAACGACTCTGCTCTTACAATTTAAAATGCTGAGCCAGACATTTGGCTTAAGCCTTCATTAACTTCCCCACCTCAGTTATTATCTCTGCTACCAAATGACCTGTCTAAACTCCAAATGGGGAAAATAAGAAGACTTCTCCTTTCATACATAACGGTAAATCCTAACAAAACAGAGGCAGAATACAGGGCCATAAGGAGATGCACTAACAAGTCAAGAACTCCAAACTACTTTTCAGAAGCACAGGACTGTCTATCAAATAACCTGAAATCAAAGTTTAACATGATCAAGAAAGTGCAGCAAAACGAATAAGAACATAAAAACACACTTTCACAGTTCCTCAAATTGCTGTCTGAAGAGAGCACCCTGCCCCTCAAGGCCCTATGCACTGACAACATGGCACTAATGATTGGGTGACTGGTGGAGTGGGCTCAAGCGGTGCTACAGAGGAGTATAAAAATACTTAACCTGTGGGAAGAAGTGCGTCAAAAGCAGCATTGGACGTGGCAGAAGCTCTGCTAGTGGCTGGGGATTGTTGTTCTGCCGGGCGACTGAAGATTAGAGTGGGCACCATGGACGGGGGGGGGGCTACAGTTGAAAAGTTGCTTATTACGTGGGCCGAGGAAGCTGTGACTTGAACTGTAATGGACGTAGAGGTAAACCAAAGAGCGCAGAGACTTGGTAGCAAGCGCAACTCACACTGAACAGACACAAGGGTGTGGGTATTATGCTTGAGGCGCTAAAACTGCGTTGACCAGTGGTATGAAGTGACGTAATCATTTACAAGGAAATAAAAAAAAACTACGGGGTATTGTGAGAGTTGATGTGGTTAGGGTATATTGCAGCACTGATGCGTTATACAAAGACCTGATATGGTGTGGGACAGGGATTTTGCCTCCGACAAAGCTCAGAATAATGGCAATACATGACGGAAGCTTTTGTTTTTGATGTGTTGTGATTTGGAGCACTCTACTAGGTAGAACTGAATACGGACCTTACATGGGCTCATAGCTGCCAAGTGTTCAGGTTGCTTATGTGTGACATTTCCATAATTTCAGTGTAATTATGAGTGACATTCAACGACTATGAGTGACACTTTCTTGTGAGCAAAACAAGCAATGATGGAAAGAGATAAATATTAGACATTACAGCCTTTTGTCAATGGGAAGCACTAAAACATCTTCGAACTGCTCAAAATCCCTTTAATGGAAAGTTAAAATTCGGATACTAATGAGACATCCGTTCAGGGCACCAACATCACATGGGAGCAGCCAGAAACGTAATATCAATAGTGCTGAATGTTTGCAAAGGGCTGCAGAGTGTGCAAGCTGTCCGAAGGATAAAACTGTACAGACACGTCTACCTTTGACTCGAGTCCTGGCTATCCTGCTGTCTGGGAATACCCCAAAGTCTTGCTGTTTTTAAGCGTCTGGGGCCTGATAACTAATTGTTAGCGGCGATTCCTCTCCTGCTAATGGCCCTCGGCACCCACCAGTTAACAGAGGAGTGCTAACAGCAGACCTACCCAGTGCTTCAGTCGCATTCTACCTTTGTGGATCTCAGTAATGTATTAACACAGCCAGTAGGGCTGGGTCGGGGTCCGTACCTGTCGTGGCTGTATTTTCGGTGTCCTGCTCTGATTGTTCTGTAAAATGAAGGGAGGCCAATACGTGATTTTCCTCTTAACACTCTGGATGCACAGATTGGTTCTCTTCATTTTACAGAAGAATCAGAGGAGGAAACCGAGTATACAGCCAGGTCAGTTTCGTTTCATAGCTACTACAGCTTAAGTTTCTGGCGTGATCGGGAGGGGTGGGGCTTTGTTCCCTGTCATGACTTCAACACAAAAAAGCAGCAAAAACAATACCATTTTACTGAAACGGTGCACACTATTCAAAATTCCGTTAATTAATCTGACAGAAAAGAAAACATCCCCTGTTTCGAACGTCATGTGAGGTTCGGCGACGGTCACAGGTTTGATTGGTCCGCCTCCTACTCTCCTCTCTTCACAGAGGTTGATTACGCTACCTTTACCAATTGAGGGCTCGCCTATGAGCTGAACCTCGTGTGGACTCTTCCGAAACCCACCTATAGCTGCTCTTCCAGTAACAGGAAGAAAAAGACACACAATTGATGGACGGAATGCAGAACAAATCAAAACATTCACCCCCAGTCAAGAGATCTGGGTTAAATCCATCATTCTTTTGCTCACCATGTCACCCCAGTTTAGACCTGGCCATATGCAAATCAGTCTTGACCCTGTGCCTCATGGGAACAGTCCAGCCCGAACTGCCAAGCCAGGTCCTCCCTGGACCGGAAACAAGCATCCTAGGACCGGTTTCGGGGTTTCACCCCTCTTCAGCCAGGATAGCTTGATTCCAGTGGCACAGTGAGCCCAGGACCCACGTCTGGGCATACCTGGCGCACTTAGGGCGAGAAAGCAAAAGACACACAATTGATGGACGGAATGCAGAACAAATCAAAACATTCACCCCCAGTCAAGAGATCTGGGTTAAATCCATCATTCTTTTGCTCACCATGCCACCCCAGTTTAGACCTGGCCATATGCAAATCAGTCTTGACCCTGTGCCTCATGGGAACAGTCCAGCCCGAACTGCCAAGCCAGGTCCTCCCTGGACAGGAAACAAGCATCCTAGGACCGGTTTCGGGGTTTCACCCCTCTTCAGCCAGGATAGCTTGATTCCAGTGGCACAGTGAGCCCAGGACCCACGTCTGGGCATACCGGGCGCACTTAGGGCGAGAAAGCAAAAGACACACAATTGATGGACGGAATGCAGAACAAATCAAAACATTCACCCCCAGTCAAGAGATCTGGGTTAAATCCATCATTCTTTTGCTCACCATGCCACCCCAGTTTAGACCTGGCCATATGCAAATCAGTCTTGACCCTGTGCCTCATGGGAACAGTCCAGCCCGAACTGCCAAGCCAGGTCCTCCTGGACCGGAAACAAGCATCCTAGGACCGGTTTCGGGGTTTCACCCCTCTTCAGCCAGGGTAGCTTGATTCCAGTGGCACAGTGAGCCCAGGACCCACGTCTGGGCATACCTGGCGCACTTAGGGCGAGAAAGCAAAAGACACACAATTGATGGACGGAATGCAGAACAAATCAAAACATTCACCCCCAGTCAAGAGATCTGGGTTAAATCCATCATTCTTTTGCTCACCATGCCACCCCAGTTTAGACCTGGCCATATGCAAATCAGTCTTGACCCTGTGCCTCATGGGAACAGTCCAACCCGAACTGCCAAGCCAGGTCCTCCCTGGACCGGAAACAAGCATCCTAGGACCAGTTTCGGGTTTCACCCTCTTCAGCCAGGATAGCTTGATTTCAGTGGCACAGTGAGCCCAGGACCCACGTCTGGGCATACCTGGCGCACTTAGGGCGAGAAAGCAAAAGACACACAATTGATGGACGGAATGCAGAACCAATCAAAACATTCACCCCCAGTCAAGAGATCTGGGTTAAATCCATCATTCTTTTGCTCACCATGCCACCCCAGTATAGACCTGGCCATATGCAAATCAGTCTTGACCCTGTGCCTCATGGGAACAGTCCAGCCCGAACTGCCAAGCCAGGTCCTCCCTGGACCGGAAACAAGCATCCTAGGACCGGTTTCGGGGTTTCACCCTCTTCAGCCAGGATAGCTTGATTCCAGTGGCACAGTGAGCCCAGGACCCACGCCTGGGCATACCTGGCGCACTTAGGGCGAGAAAGCAAAAGACACACAATTGATGGACGGAATGCAGAACAAATCAAAACATTCACCCCCAGTCAAGAGATCTGGGTTAAATCCATCATTCTTTTGCTCACCATGCCACCCCAGTTTAGACCTGGCCATATGCAAATCAGTCTTGACCCTGTGCCTCATGGGAACAGTCCAGCCCGAACTGCCAAGCCAGGTCCTCCCTGGACCGGAAACAAACATCCTAGGACCGGTCTCGGGGTTTCACCCCTCTTCAGCCAGGATAGCTTGATTCCAGTGGCACAGTGAGCCCAGGACCCACGTCTGGGCATACCTGGCGCACTTAGGCGCAGAAAGCAAAAGACACACAATTGATGGACGGAATGCAGAACAAATCAAAACATTCACCCCCAGTCAAGAGATCTGGGTTAAATCCATCATTCTTTTGCTCACCATGCCACCCCAGTTTAGACCTGGCCATATGCAAATCAGTCTTGACCCTGTGCCTCATGGGAAAAGTCCAGCCCGAACTGCCAAGCCAGGTCCTCCCTGGACCGGAAACAAGCATCCTAGGACCGGTTTCGGGTTTCACCCTCTTCAGCCAGGATAGCTTGATTCCAGTGGCACAGTGAGCCCAGGACCCACGTCTGGGCATACATGGCGCACTTAGGGCGAGAAAGCAAAAGACACACAATTGATGGACGGAATGCAGAACAAATCAAAACATTCACCCCCAGTCAAGAGATCTGGGTTAAATCCATCATTCTTTTGCTCACCATGCCACCCCAGTTTAGACCTGGCCATATGCAAATCAGTCTTGACCCTGTGCCTCATGGGAACAGTCCAGCCCGAACTGCCAAGCCAGGTCCTCCCTGGACCGGAAACAAGCATCCTAGGACCGGTTTCGGGGTTTCACCCTCTTCAGCCAGGATAGCTTGATTCCAGTGGCACAGTGAGCCCAGGACCCACGTCTGGGCATACCTGGCGCACTTAGGGCGAGAAAGCAAAAGACACACAATTGATGGACGGAATGCAGAACAAATCAAAACATTCACCCCCAGTCAAGAGATCTGGGTTAAATCCATCATTCTTTTGCTCACCATGCCACCCCAGTTTAGACCTGGCCATATGCAAATCAGTCTTGACCCTGTGCCTCATGGGAACAGTCCAGCCCGAACTGCCAAGCCAGGTCCTCCCTGGACCGGAAACAAACATCCTAGGACCGGTTTCGGGTTTCACCCTCTTCAGCCAGGATAGCTTGATTCCAGTGGCACAGTGAGCCCAGGACCTACGTCTGGGCATACCTGGCGCACTTAGGGCGAGAAAGCAAAAGACACACAATTGATGGACGGAATGCAGAACAAATCAAAACATTCACCCCCAGTCAAGAGATCTGGGTTAAATCCATCATTCTTTTGCTCACCATGCCACCCCAGTTTAGACCTGGCCATATGCAAATCAGTCTTGACCCTGTGCCTCATGGGAACAGTCCAGCCCGAACTGCCAAGCCAGGTCCTCCTGGACCGGAAACAAGCATCCTAGGACCGGTTTCGGGGTTTCACCCCTCTTCAGCCAGGATAGCTTGATTTCAGTGGCACAGTGAGCCCAGGTCCCACGTCTGGGCATACCTGGCGCACTTAGGGCGAGAAAGCAAAAGACACACAATTGATGGACGGAATGCAGAACAAATCAAAACATTCACCCCCAGTCAAGAGATCTGGGTTAAATCCATCATTCTTTTGCTCACCATGTCACCCCAGTATAGACCTGGCCATATGCAAATCAGTCTTGACCCTGTGCCTCATCGGAACAGTCCAGCCCGAACTGCCAAGCCAGGTCCTCCCTGGACCGGAAACAAGCATCCTAGGACCGGTTTGGGGCTTCACCCTCTTCAGCCAGGATAGCTTGATTCCAGTGGCACAGTGAGCCCAGGACCCACGTCTGGGCATACCTGGCACACTTAGGGCGAGAAAGAAAAAGACACACAATTGATGGACGGAATGCAGAACAAATCAAAACATTCACTCCCAGTCAAGAGATCTGGGTTAAATCCATCATTCTTTTGCTCACCATGCCACCCCAGTTTAGACCTGGCCATATGCAAATCAGTCTTGACCCTGTGCCTCATGGGAACAGTCCAGCCCGAACTGCCAAGCCAGGTCCTCCCTGGACCGGAAACAAACATCCTAGGACCGGTTTCGGGGTTTCACCCTCTTCAGCCAGGATAGCTTGATTCCAGTGGCACAGTGAGCCCAGGACCCACGTCTGGGCATACCTGGCGCACTTAGGGCGAAAGCAAAAGACACAACATTGATGGACGGACTGCAGAACAAATCAAAACATTCACCCCAGTCAAGAGATCTGGGTTAAATCCATCATTCTTTTGCTCACCATGCCACCCCAGTTTAGACCTGGCCATATGCAAATCAGTCTTGACCCTGTGCCTCATGGGAACAGTCCAGCCCGAACTGCCAAGCCAGGTCCTCCCTGGACCGGAAACAAGCATCCTAGGACCGGTTTCGGGGTTTCACCACTCTTCAGCCAGGATAGCTTGATTCCAGTGGCACAGTGAGCCCAGGACCCACGTCTGGGCATACCTGGCGCACTTAGGGCGAGAAAGCAAAAGACACACAATTGATGGACGGAATGCAGAACAAATCAAAACATTCACCCCCAGTCAAGAGATCTGGGTTAAATCCATCATTCTTTTGCTCACCATGCCACCCCAGTTTAGACCTGGCCATATGCAAATCAGTCTTGACCCTGTGCCTCATGGGAACAGTCCAGCCCGAACTGCCAAGCCAGGTCCTCCTGGACCGGAAACAAGCATCCTAGGACCGGTTTCGGGGTTTCACCCTCTTCAGCCAGGATAGCTTGATTCCAGTGGCACAGTGAGCCCAGGACCCACGTCTGGGCATACCTGGCGCACTTAGGGCGAGAAAGCAAAAGACACACAATTGATGGACGGAATGCAGAACAAATCAAAACATTCACCCCCAGTCAAGAGATCTGGGTTAAATTCATCATTCTTTTGCTCACCATGCCACCCCAGTTTAGACCTGGCCATATGCAAATCAGTCTTGACCCTGTGCCTCATGGGAACAGTCCAGCCCGAAGTGGAGTGAGCTAAAGAATGATGATGGATTAAACCCAGATCAGTTGACTGGGGGTGAGTGTTTGATTTGCTCTAACGCTCCGTCCATCATCCCCTTTGGTATTGCTTTGTTCGCCCTAAGTTGGCAGGGTATGCCCAGACATGGGTCCCTTGCTCACTTTGCCACTGGATTCAAGATAGCCTGGCTGATGAGGGTTTTGAACCCGAAACCGGTCCCAGGATGCTTGTTTCCGGTCCAGGGAAGACATGGCTTGGCAGTTCGGGCTGGACTGTTCCCATGAGGCACAGGGTCAGACTGATTTGCATATGGCCATGTCTGAACTGGGGTGGTGGAGTGAGCTAAAGAATGATGATGGATTAAACCCAGATCAGTTGACTGGGGGTGAGTGTTTGATTTGCTCTAACGCTCCGTCCATCATCCCCTTTTGTATTGCTTTGTTCGCCCTAAGTTGGCAGGGTATGCCCAGACGTGGGTCCCTTGCTCACTTTGCCACTGGATTCAAGATAGCCTGGCTGATGAGGGTTTTGAACCCGAAACCGGTCCCAGGATGCTTGTTTCCGGTCCAGGGAAGACATGGCTTGGCAGTTCGGGCTGGACTGTTCCCATGAGGCACAGGGTCAGACTGATTTGCATATGGCCATGTCTGAACTGGGGTGGTGGAGTGAGCTAAAGAATGATGATGGATTAAACCCAGATCAGTTGACTGGGGGTGAGTGTTTGATTTGCTCTAACGCTCCGTCCATCATCCCCTTTGGTATTGCTTTGTTCGCCCTAAGTTGGCAGGGTATGCCCAGACGTGGGTCCCTTGCTCACTTTGCCACTGGATTCAAGATAGCCTGGCTGATGAGGGTTTTGAACCCGAAACCGGTCCCAGGATGCTTGTTTCCGGTCCAGGGAAGACATGGCTTGGCAGTTCGGGCTGGACTGTTCCCATGAGGCACAGGGTCAGACTGATTTGCATATGGCCATGTCTGAACTGGGGTGGTGGAGTGAGCTAAAGAATGATGATGGATTAAACCCAGATCAGTTGACTGGGGGTGAGTGTTTGATTTGCTCTAACGCTCCGTCCATCATCCCCTTTGGTATTGCTTTGTTCGCCCTAAGTTGGCAGGGTATGCCCAGACGTGGGTCCCTTGCTCACTTTGCCACTGGATTCAAGATAGCCTGGCTGATGAGGGTTTTGAACCCGAAACCGGTCCCAGGATGCTTGTTTCCGGTCCAGGGAAGACATGGCTTGGCAGTTCGGGCTGGACTGTTCCCATGAGGCACAGGGTCAGACTGATTTGCATATGGCCATGTCTGAACTGGGGTGGTGGAGTGAGCTAAAGAATGATGATGGATTAAACCCAGATCAGTTGACTGGGGGTGAGTGTTTGATTTGCTCTAACGCTCCGTCCATCAACCCCTTTGGTATTGCTTTGTTCGCCCTAAGTTGGCAGGGTATGCCCAGACGTGGGTCCCTTGCTCACTTTGCCACTGGATTCAAGATAGCCTGGCTGATGAGGGTTTTGAACCCGAAACCGGTCCCAGGATGCTTGTTTCCGGTCCAGGGAAGACATGGCTTGGCAGTTCGGGCTGGACTGTTCCCATGAGGCACAGGGTCAGACTGATTTGCATATGGCCATGTCTGAACTGGGGTGGTGGAGTGAGCTAAAGAATGATGATGGATTAAACCCAGATCAGTTGACTGGGGGTGAGTGTTTGATTTGCTCTAACGCTCCGTCCATCATCCCCTTTGGTATTGCTTTGTTCGCCCTAAGTTGGCAGGGTATGCCCAGACGTGGGTCCCTTGCTCACTTTGCCACTGGATTCAAGATAGCCTGGCTGATGAGGGTTTTGAACCCGAAACCAGTCCCAGGATGCTTGTTTCCGGTCCAGGGAAGACATGGCTTGGCAGTTCGGGCTGGACTGTTCCCATGAGGCACAGGGTCAGACTGATTTGCATATGGCCATGTCTGAACTGGGGTGGTGGAGTGAACTAAAGAATGATGATGGATTAAACCCAGATCAGTTGACTGGGGGTGAGTGTTTGATTTGCTCTAACGCTCCGTCCATCATCCCCTTTGGTATTGCTTTGTTCGCCCTAAGTTGGCAGGGTATTCCCAGACGTGGGTCCCTTGCTCACTTTGCCACTGGATTCAAGATAGCCTGGCTGATGAGGGTTTTGACATGGCTTGGCAGTTCGGGCTGGACTGTTCCCATGAGGCACAGGGTCAGACTGATTTGCATATGGCCATGTCTGAACTGGGGTGGTGGAGTGAGCTAAAGAATGATGATGGATTAAACCCAGATCAGTTGACTGGGGGTGAGTGTTTGATTTGCTCTAACGCTCCGTCCATCATCCCATTTGGTATTGCTTTGTTCGCCCTAAGTTGGCAGGGTATACCCAGACGTGGGTCCCTTGCTCACTTTGCCACTGGATTCAAGATAGCCTGGCTGATGAGGGTTTTGAACCCGAAACCGGTCCCAGGATGCTTGTTTCCGGTCCAGGGAAGACATGGCTTGGCAGTTCGGGCTGGACTGTTCCCATGATGCACAGGGTCAGACTGATTTGCATATGGCCATGTCTGAACTGGGGTGGTGGAGTGAGCTAAAGAATGATGATGGATTAAACCCAGATCAGTTGACTGGGGGTGAGTGTTTGATTTGCTCTAACGCTCCGTCCATCATCCACTTTGGTATTGCTTTGTTCGCCCTAAGTTGGCAGGGTATGCCCAGACGTGGGTCCCTTGCTCACTTTGCCACTGGATTCAAGATAGCCTGGCTGATGAGGGTTTTGAACCCGAAACCGGTCCCAGGATGCTTGTTTCCGGTCCAGGGAAGACATGGCTTGGCAGTTCAGGCTGGACTGTTCCCATGAGGCACAGGGTCAGACTGATTTGCATATGGCCATGTCTGAACTGGGGTGGTGGAGTGAGCTAAAGAATGATGATGGATTAAACCCAGATCAGTTGACTGGGGGTGAGTGTTTGATTTGCTCTAACGCTCCGTCCATCATCCCCTTTGGTATTGCTTTGTTCGCCCTAAGTTGGCAGGGTATGCCCAGACGTGGGTCCCTTGCTCACTTTGCCACTGGATTCAAGATAGCCTGGCTGATGAGGGTTTTGAACCCGAAACCGGTCCCAGGATGCTTGTTTCCGGTCCAGGGAAGACATGGCTTGGCAGTTCGGGCTAGACTGTTCCCATGAGGCACAGGGTCAGACTGATTTGCATATGGCCATGTCTGAACTGGGGTGGTGGAGTGAGCTAAAGAATGATGATGGATTAAACCCAGATCAGTTGACTGGAGGTGAGTGTTTGATTTGCTCTAACGCTCCTTCCATCATCCCCTTTGGTATTGCTTTGTTCGCCCTAAGTTGGCAGGGTATGCCCAGACGTGGGTCCCTTGCTCACTTTGCCACTGGATTCAAGATAGCCTGGCTGATGAGGGTTTTGAACCCGAAACCGGTCCCAGGATGCTTGTTTCCGGTCCAGGGAAGACATGGCTTGGCAGTTCGGGCTTGACTGTTCCCATGAGGTACAGGGTCAGACTGATTTGCATATGGCCATGTCTGAACTGGGGTGGTGGAGTGAGCTAAAGAATGATGATGGATTAAACCCAGATCAGTTGACTGGGGGTGAGTGTTTGATTTGCTCTAACGCTCCGTCCATCATCCCCTTTGGTATTGCTTTGTTCTTCCAGTAACAGGGGCAGACAGCAGCACGCACCCCCGGGCATTTTGGGCACGGCAGCCTCAGGCACATACTTAGTCACACACAGCCCGCCAGCAGCCTCCAGCCTGCAGCCATGCCTGGGCAGAAGAACTCTGACCTACAGTTTACTGCAACATACCCGCCACTGAGGCAGCTGATCGCGCTGCCGCTAACTGGGCGCGATTACTATACAGGAAGTTGCTTGTGGTTAGCTGATGTACATATTGTTTTGCTTTGCACCGCAATTATTTGGAGGTACTGTACACGAAGTTGTTGTGACTGGAGAAGGTTTCCTCATTTTGTACGCTGGGGTGCTCACCGAGAAAAAAAAAGTTCCCGGAGTTCCTGAGTGTTGATTCGGGAGTGCTGTGTTAGAAAGTACTGTTGGATGATGGGTGAACTGTGAGTGTTCTTCCGGTTGTCGTACCAACTATAATATTCCATTCCTGTGTAGTAATCACCTCTCCCAACCCCCTTTGTCAAGGCACCCACACAAACCCCATAGCTCACTATCTAGCAGCATGTCCGACTCCCGGCTCAGGGGCAGCACAATACGGTAGCATCGAGCCTGCACTGATTTTCTATTTACCTCTACGCCGCAAGCCCACGCATGCGCACTTAGTGCTCTTCCTTTTCGGTGCTGCGATCCTGTGGATGGCATAAGGGGCCTAGAAACCCATGAGTAGGTTTCACCAGTGCTTATAAAAACAAGCGCTCGCCATTGGGGGAAGGCAGCGCTGTTTATATTTGCATCGCGCTTTCACTTTAAGTGAAAGCGAAAGCGCGATGCAAAAATAAACTCGGCGCCATGTCTCCTTTTTTGTCCGGCCCAATCAGAGAGCCGTACTGGCGCGCGCAAGACAGCGTGACGAAGCTTCTGATAAGAAAATTCGTCACGACAGCCGTAATGCAGGCGATCCAGTCCGGATGGGCCGGGCAAAAAAGGGAAAAGGAGGCACCCTAGAAACTTTATTTCCAATGTCAGCCCACCGTTTAACATCAACGGTGACGCGAGCCAATGGGAATAAGGGGCGGGGCTTCAAGCCCTTTTCACAAAGTACTCATGTGCAATAAATCTCGCGAGGCAAGCAGCGCATGCGCTGCCACGCCACGTGAGACCTAAAAAATGAATGACATAAGTATTGGTTGGAATGTGAAGAGGCCCCAAACATAGCAATATGAGACAGATGTTCAGCAAGTGGTGACCATATATGTGACGTTTGATCGCTAATTGTACAGAACTGATATTACATCTTTCCAGTCTTTGATGATTGCACACAAAATTCCACCAGCTTTCAATAGTAATTTTATCTGTAGACTAGTTGGACGTGATAACATGTATGGCAATTGAAATCAGAAGAAGAACTACTTTCCCAAGCAACTTATCGGTAGACCAGATGTTATGCATGCTACCCAGAAACAGCACATCATGCCAAAGAGGTATAAGAGCCTGAGTTACAGCATTCATTCTGTCCCAAACTTGAGACCAAAAATTTTATAAAACTGGACAAGAAAAACGATATGGACACATGTTCCTGGATGTGAATTGCATCGCCAGCATGTGCCTTGTTTGATAAGCTTAGCCTTGAAAAGACGAAGGAGTATAAAGTAATCTGCTACGAAACAAAAATAATGTTTGTGTTAAACTAGCAGTACATGCACTGGGATTTATTTTTCCCAGACGTTTTACAACAAAGAGAGAGGCCATACAGAATGTAAGTCCGAATCCCACAAAGCTTCAGTAGTGTTTTTTGCTCTGTCCTGGTTAGTCATTCTAATCTACTTGTAAATGATAGCAGCTTTGGAGTGTACATTCAAAGAAATCGGATGAGGGAGTGAAACACTATGGGAGGGAGTGAATGAAGCGCATTGTGTGAAAGCAGTTTGAATTATGGTTGCCGACTCATTTTTCTTGGTATGCAAGGTATATGTGAGACAGAATGAGGTAGAGATGGATGAATGGATTTATAGAGCCGGAGTAACCCGCCCGCCGAAATCCAAATCAGGCCCTATGCCTTTGTTCATCCACTCTTTAAATCGTAAAGTCGTCTTCTTCTTCTTAAGCCATGTGCTGTGCCAAATTGGGCTTTTTAGGAAATGATTGATGGGAGCGAGGTGAGAAACTAAAAATGGCTTCAATAAAGAGCAAATATGTGATACAGTTACTGGCAGCGGAGATGTAGGAAGGTTAGCCATGAAAAGAATGTGTTTGTGCGTAAAAGGAGATCTCATAGCACATTCCAGGTTTAACCATTGATGGAGCAAGGACTCGTAAATGAGACTTGCTCGGAAGCAGTTCTTTCGTTTTAACTCACTAACGAATTACTAACGACGTGTTTGTAATTAATAATTCGCATTTAGGACAAGACACGAGGGACAGTGAAGCTTGCCTATGTGTTTACTAACGCCAATAACATGAACGAAGGACTAAAACGCACTTTAACAAGGGATCTTTACTGCGCATGCGTCTACTACATCTACGTAGTAAGACGTACTAATGCTTGGAGGGAAAATCTTGCGCCTGCGCAATAGACGATAAAATGGCCGATTGAAAGCTCACATGCATGGCACCTGCTTGGCTGAAATAGAATATAAGTTTTATACTAACGCAAATGCAGAAAGGGTAATAATAAATAAAGTGGGATAGAGTAGAGAGGTTGGTGGTGTACAGTGAAACCATTTATTTTTTAAAATAAAATTTCTTCTTTTGACTTTATTATTAGTGCGCATTTGGGCCTTCCAGACTTGTCTGAATCAAGCTGATTGACGTGACCCCACGCACGCGCACCAGAGAGAGAATAAATAAAGATGAGTAAGGACTTGTCACGCGTCCAAGGCTAGCGAAGATGTGCCCTGGGAACATGAGGGTGAAGAGTTCATATGAAGGAGCTTTATTCATAACATTGCAACATTTTGTATTAATAAAGTTTGGAGATGTATGGGAAAGGAAATGATTTAATAAAGTTTGAGGGGAGGGATTTGAAAACAATGGTTTAGTGAAATAAGTGAAATGTAAGCATGGTGTGACGATCATCCCCCCTCGCCTGTCCAATCAGAAGTTAGTATTTGATGAAATTGAAACATTAATGGGTGGTACATGGTTGGGAAAAGGTATAATTGACGTAGTTTCAGTTAGCTAGCTTAGCTTATTGGGAGCTGACACGGAGCTTTTACGGGAGCACAGAAGCAGAGCTCGGGATGCTGTTGATGCTGGGGGTGGTGCTGAAACTGTGAGACGCTGATGAAGAAAATCGAATGCAGAACCATCTATTTTAACTTAATTGGGTTAGAAAGAAGATCGCGGAAGAACCACGAGGAGGAAGAGAGTGTCAGAGAGGGGTGCGACGCAGTCGTCGGTATCTAGAGAGATGAAGTATCCTGTCCTGATTCCTGTCCTGAAGTCTTTGTCTCCTGATCTATCCCGGGGGACCCTTACCAGCCCTTTGGCCAGGGGGTTGGTCTTCACACCATACTTGGTAATTATAAATACATCGTATTGATACATGTTCTTTTCTCTCTGTCCTCTTCTTTCTGAGCATAGTTATTGTGTGGATCTGAATTGCTAATGCCTATTGAAACTTGATTGAATTGACACTCTTGCGAATGAGGGTGTTTGTACTGAAACGTTTGAGATGGTTCACATGCAATTATTTTAGATAAAGATTTTAAAACTTCTCGAGTCTGTGAATATTTCATTTTAGTCGTGAAATGTTTAATAAGTTATGTTAATTATCACCATCAACTAGTTCCAACTAATGGTCCATTGACCAGAGGAAAGAACTAATTGATCAAGTGAAAGGTTTAGTTAGGGAAAAGAAATAACTAGATCTTGAAGTATGAAAATCATAAACTAAGTTTTCAGCGGCCTACTTGGGGGCCGATTCCGATCTCGGCCGGTAGGGCTCCGAATCGGATTCGGCTTCACCGGATCCGATTCGGAGCCCTGTTTCCCGACCGAACCGTACGCGGGTCCGGGCCGAGCGAGTACGATGCGAAATCGCCGACCGACTCGTCCGGGCGTCCCGACCGCTCCGACCGACTCGCTCCCGGCTCGAACCGCTCGGACCGACTCGGCTCGGACTCGACTCGCACCGCGCAATGGAGACGTTTCCCGGCCGGGTAAGTACGATGCGCGCCGCGAGCAGTCCGACCGAGCCGCGCACTCCGGCTCGTAAGAGCAGTCGGAGCCGTACTTTGGGGGTCCGTGTCGGACCCCCTGTACACGTAGCCGCGCGAGTCGCACACAGGGGGACCCATGGGTCCCCCTACCTGTGCGTGTACGGCGCGACTCGCTTCGCCGCGTACCCGCTGTAGGGGCGCCCTTGTCCGACTCGCACCCATTGAGTCAATGGGAGCCCGCGTACGCGTTGTACGACCGGCTCCCATTGACATCAATGGGAGTCCGACCGACTCGAGTCCGATAACATACGGACGCATCGTACTCGCTCGGTCGGACTGCACGGGTCCGATTCGGTCGGAAATCTCTCCGGGTCCGGCTCGGTCGGAGAAATTTCCGGCCCGAATCGGAATCGACCCCTTGGTGTTTTGTGGAAGTAGTTATATGGGCCTAGGTGAGTATATGGTAGTTGAGTATCTGCTGTTAGTACACCGCTGGATCAGTTTTCTGGTAGCAGAGTTATGGTTATTATTGACTAGTTTGGTGATAAGTATAGATTATTGATTATTGATTTATGTTTTAACAAAAAGAGTTAGCATCCTTGTTTTATGTTGTCTGGAAAATTCCCGGGAATGAATAGCGGGTGGCTGATAGAAACCACACTGCAGTGAGGTTACTCGTCTGTTGGAATAACACTGAGAAGCTAGGTAGGGCTGGTAGAGTTAAAGTAGGGGCTATTTTCTGTGTAAAAGTGAGAGTGATTGATAGCAAAGAGTTCGCTAGTGAAACTTTAGGCATTATATCACCTAGAAAGGGTAACCCTGAAGGAGTAGCAGGTTCTTCCAAGCTAGATTGACAGCAAAAGGAGTTCGCTAGTGAAAACTTTGGTCTCAAATTTCCCAAACGGGTGACACCGGAGGAGTAGCAGGTTCTCTGGAGCTTATATGAAGAGTAAGCAGAAGGTTTTACTCGCAGTAGAAAGAAATAAACTATCCTTTGATTTAGCGGAACAGACAGAGTAGCGAATGTTTTTATGTTGTTAATAACAAAGAATTTTAAAGAAAATATTGAGAAATAAGTTTTCGTATTACCTTGTGAAGGGAGGGTCAGTTGCCGGAGTGGTACTGACGGCACAGTGAGCCGCGCTGGGATTGGTAGAAACAGCGGGCGTGTGACAGGAGCAGCCTTGTAAAGGAGGGGTCAGTAGTAAGGAGCAGAACTGACAACAGGAAAAGGCCGCGCTGGCATAGGTCAGATCACGGGCGTGAGCCTGATTTGATTGGATAGCTAATTAGAAGCCGCGCTAAGATTGGTGGAGAGAAAGATTGTATGTGGGATTTTGATTTGTCTGTTAATGCAAGACGTACAGGTAGAAGATTTCAAGGGTTTGCAAAATACAATTTCCTACATCGTTCCTCAAGGATGTATGGAGAGAAAAGAAAGATGTCATTTTTAAAGAAAATTAAGAATTTCTTTGTAAAGGATAAACCTGTGTTGACTAGAGAGGGAATTCCTATTCCGCCACCGAAGACACCAGCATCTTTTATGATGATGGAAAGAGGATATCATACTTGTGTGTGGTTGGAAAACTGGATAGAATATACAAAGGATGATGGAGTGTTAGCATTTCCTAAAGATGGTACATTTAATGGGAGGATTCTTCAGAATTTGAGACTGAAGATGAATGATTTGGAACCTAGACCTAGGTTAACTCAATATGAGGCTTGGGAAGAATGGGAGACTGAGTCATATGAACGAGAGAAATGCAGAGGTGGAATGTATAGAGGATTCTTTCCCAGACACTTGCATGAGTCACGCGAAGGGCAGATGAAACAATGGAGGAGAGCTATGGTATCAGAAGGTTTATATCCAGTGTTAATGGCTGAGGAACAGTCTGGAGGAAAGTGTAAGGAGAAAACGAAACACATGAACACAGCAGGTTATGGTGAATCAGACGACGAGTTGTTAGAGGATATTTTAATTAAAAATCCACCACCGTATCAAGAAGCAACTAGTAAGGTTACCCCAAGTGCACCAGTAATGGGAATGCCATTAACCCCACAGATTTTACATGAGACGTCATATAACAGAGGGTTGCAGGATAATGAAAGAGATGCTTTGAATAAAACTAGAGAAGAACTAGTACAAAAGATAAGTCAATTAAATTTGAATACTGAAGCCTTGGCAGTACCAGTGACCATTGGTCCGGTAATCCCGTTGTATGGAGATAATAAGATATGCCAGAAACCACAACCTGTGACAATTCCATTAAATAGTCCTAGAAAAGAAATAATAATTACAGATGATCAGGTTAGCGAAAGTGAGTCAATTATTTCATTAATGGATCTCCCTAATGTAGAACCTTTGACGGAAACTCCAAAGAGAGTTACGCCCATGAATTTGAGAGAAAGAAGACCTTTGGTTCATACTGGAACTGGAGGCGCAACAGTAGTCACCTCTGAAGAAATAGAAAGATGGGCACAGGAAAGAGATAATCAGAACCCAACACCAAGGATTTTAGACATCAGCAGATTGAAAGTGGAATTGGAAGAGATGATGACAGGATGTGTGGGTACAGAAAGATTGAACGCTTACAATGATGAGGAGTTATTATTTTTATGTAAGAGTATAACCAGGAGAGCAAGAGTATTTCATGAGAGATTGACTGAAGTTGCTTCAGAGATTGGAATAGACATAGGGAAATCAAAGTTGTTACAAAAACCATATTGAGCGGACTTTACTGATAAAGATTTAGAAAGTGTAAATGCTTCTGGAAAGAGATTACAGATAAAGGAATTAATGAACATTTTGCGAAAATGGGGAGACATTGATAAATAGAGAATTAGATGGATAAGAAAGAAAGAAAAAGTACAAGCGAGAGAAGAAGCAGCTACATTTCCAGTAAGAGAAACGAGCAAGGTGGAAAAATTGTGTCCAATGAGAGAGGTTCCTGGAGGTGGATATGTCCATGTTCCTTGGAGTAGACAAGATATTTTGTCATTTACAAATGATTTTCCAAAGCTGAGAGAAAAACCAGTTGAATGGTACAAACAGGTAGAGAGATTTGTGAAGGTTTCAAAGGTTGTATTGAAAGACTTGGATGGTCTATTTGATATAGTGGTACCTGCTGATTTATGGACAGAATGTAAAATTACAATTGACTGGCCTAATGAGGAGTATGCTAGAGATGCAAAGTCAGGAGCACCCTCGGAGGAAGTGATGAAAAAGTATCACCAAGTGATTACGTATTTGAAAGGGAAAATTCCTCCTAAAGAAACAGATTGGGTAAAAATAGATAGAACAACCCAAGAACCAAATGAATCTGTACATGCATATTATGAAAGGTTGTTACAGGTGTTTAAGCAGTATAGTGGTTTTGAGAATATCGGTGACAAGGATATGGGACATTTTGTGTATCGGTTTGTATATGGTTTGAAACCAGAAATCAGTCAGATGATACAGCAGCACATGTTATGTTGGCAAAGCAAGACAGTGGATGAGATTTTAAAGTATGCGAAATATTGCGAAGATGACGTTGAAGCCAGGCGTAGGAAGCTAAAAGAGAAAATGATGTGGGCACAAGTTAAATTGGCAGAACAGCAAGAAGAGAAAACAAATGACCAAAATAATAATCAAGTGAAAGAACAGAGTCAGAATAATCAAGGAGCGAATGGTAATAAATATAAGGGACGAATGGACAGAGAAGAAGCGAAAAGAAGTTTCCTTGTCATGCGTGCGGAAAGCTTGGACACTGGAAGAACGAGTGTAAGAGTACTCAGAATAATAAGAGTAATAATGGGCCAAATCATAATTTAATCCCACAGATGCAGAATGAAGTACTTACGAATCAGCAGCAGAAGGTAGTTACACCACAATATCAGGTGCCACCAGCTCCTATGCCAAATTTTGTGAATCATCAAAGTTTCAGTGCGAACACCGGATTTCAAGGAGAAAGTGGTAAGAATAATAGAACAACTACCCAATATTTTTTACAGAATGATGAAGAACATTCAGTCGCACAATGACGGTGCCTGAGGGGGGAGGAAGAGGAGTGCGTGCTTGGCGCATCCTTACCGGTAGATCAGTCGGGTCCATTTGTTGATGGGAGAGTAGAAGGTAAAGACATTACTTTCCTATTGGACACTGGTGCTACCAGGTCTACTGTGAGAACAGCAGACATCCCAAACCTACCCCTCTCGGGAGAATCAATCCAAGTCGTAGGTGTGTCAAACCAACAGATTAGAACCCCAATCACCAAACCAATGGAGGTGCACATTAGAAATTTTAAGGAAAGGCATCGGTCGTAGTTTGCGATTCCAGTCCTGTAAATCTGTTGGGAAGAGATCTTTTGTGCAAGATGAATTGCACGATCTATTGTACACCGGATGGTGTCGCTTTCCAAACCCCTGATGAAGACATGGTATGCAAGATGATGCTGGCCAAACAGGGAACAGAAGTAGATTAAATGTTTTCACTAATAACTGAGAATGAATTACCAGAAGAGTTGAGAACTACATTTAATCCAGAAGTGTGGGATTTTACAGGAAAAGACATTGGGTTAATGACAAATATAGACCCAGTTAAAGTGACAGTGAAAGAAGGTGCAGTGTATCCAAACACCCGACAGTACAAGATGAGTCCAGAAGTAAAAGCAGGAATTATTCCAGAAATTGAACGAATGGTTAAACAAGGTATTTTAAAAGAAGTGATGGGTAGTCCCTGCAATTCGCCAATAATGGGACTGAAAAAGCCTAGCGGAAAGTACAGAATAGGGCAGGATTTACGGAAAATAAATAAAATTGTAGTGCCATGTTGTCCAATAGTGCAAAATCCAGCAGTGATCCTTTATCAGATACCCTGGAATGCAGGTTAGTTTACAGTAATTGATTTATGCCAAGCGTTCTTTTCTATTCCTTTGCACCCAGACAGCCAGTATCTTTTTACGTTTAAGTTTAAGGATCATATTTACGCATGGTGTCGAGTTCCTCAAGGGTACACAGAGAGTCCTTCAATTTTTAATCAGATTTTGAAAAAGTGGCTAGAGTAATTGATTATGCCTGGAAAATCTGATTTGGTCCAGTACATAGATGACCTACTGGTGGCATCAAAAACACGAGAAGATTGTGTCACAGACACAATTGCATTGCTGAATCATTTGGCTGAAGGAGGACACAAGGTGTCTCCAGAAAAGTTACAATTCTGTCAACGAGAAGTTAGATATTTAGGGCATAAAATAGAATGAGGAGTTAGAAAAGTGACACCGGAAAGAATAAAAATAATCAAATAAATGCAATTGCCACAGACTCAAAGAGAAATGAGAATGTTTCTAGGAGTGGTTCGATACTGTAGGCAATGGATTAATGGTTTTTCAATGTTAGCAAAACCATTAATACAGATGATCCGGAAAAGAGCAAAAGATCCGATTGATTGGAATGATGACTGCATAGAGGCATTTGTGAAACTAAGAAACTGTTTGTGTGAGGCTCCTGCTTTGGGTATGCCTGATTATTCAAAAGACTTTGCTTTGTTTTGCTGTGAGAGAGAAAATTGTGCACTTTCAGTCTTAACACAGAGACATGGATTGAGTCGACGTCCAGTGGCATATTTTTCAGCTGCATTGGACCCAGTGGCTTCAACATTGCCTGGCTGCTTAAAAGCAGTAGCTGCTACTTGTATGAGTCTGGAGCAAAGTGAGCCGATAGTGATGGGACATCCGGTAAAAGTTTTTGTTCCACACTCGGTTGAGATTCTTTTGACAAGAACAAGAACACAGCATCTCACCCCTAGTCGATTGACTAAGTATGAAAGAGTGATTCTGGGAGCTGAGAACGTGACTGTGATAAGGTGTACAATTATGAACCCAGCTACCCTACTGCCAGACCCCTGCGATGAAGAAGTGAGAGATGAGAGTGATAATGATTGTTTGGACGTGACTGAGTTATGAGCCCCGGCCGGACATAAAAGAGACAACTTTGAAAGAGGCTGACCATGAGTTATTTGTAGACGGTTCCTGCCTCAGAACACAAGAAGGAGGACTAAGTGCTGCATATGCTGTTTGTAAAATATCTGGGGTAATTGAAGCATCCTGTTTACCTGGGGTCAAGTCTGCACAAGTAGCTGAATTGGTTGCTTTAACAATGGCATGCAAAAAGGGGAAAAATTGGAGAGTAACCATATTTACGGACAGTCAATATGGGTTCGGGGTTGTGCACGACTTCGGCCAGCTCTGGATGCAGAGGGGATTTCTGACTTCTTCAGGATCTCCTATCAGAAACAGCAAAAATGTGAAGGATTTGTTGGAAGCATTACAATTGCCAAAAGAGATAGCAGTTGTAAAATGCGCTGCACATGGGTCAGGAAATGACTATGTGACTGCTGGCAATAATTATGCTGATCAAGTGGCCAAATACTGTGCCAAAAATACAGTGGCCATAAACAGAAAAATTGAAATGGGTGAAACCAGATGCCAACTTATGTTTTTCTCAGTACCAGAAACGTGGGATGAGATTAGACAATTGCAGGAAGAAGTTAAGGAAAGGGAAAAGGAAATTTGGATAAAGGCAGCTTGTACAAAAAGACCACATGATGAGGTATGGGTGTATTTAGATGGAAGACCAGTCATGCCAGATTGTTTACTTTCAAAAATGGCAAGAGTGTATCATGGAGCAACACACATAGGGAGAGATTCAATGATCAGGCTATCCAGACAGAGTTGGTACAATCCGAAATTCAGGGTAGTGGCAGAGAGCCTTTGCCAAAGATGCTTAACCTGTCAGTAGCAAAATCCAGGTAGAAAGACAGTGGTAAGCTGGGGAAAGATTGGAAAGGCAGAAGGACCCTTCACTAGATTACAGTTAGATTTTATTGAATTGCCCCCATACAATGGACTGAAATATATACGTGTCATAGTATGCCTTTTCTCAAGATGGAAGACAGTCTTACAGTTGCAAAATTGTTGTTGAGGGAGTTAGTTCCGCGATTTGGTTTTCCAGTCACTTTGGAATCAGATAGAGGCCCTCACTTTAATAATGAAATAATTCGATTAATCTGTGCTGCATTTAACATTGAACAAAAACTGCACTGTGCTTATCGTCCAGAGGCTTCTGGAATTGTTGAGCAAATGAATGGCACAATCAAGTCAAGATTGGGAAAGGTGTGTGCATCCACAAAGCTGAAATGGCCAGATGCATTACCTCTTGTATTGATGGGTCTCAGAAGTATTCCAGACAGGAAAACAGGAATGAGCCCACATGAGATTCTCATGGGAAGAGCCATGAGACAGGCATTTATTCCTGGAAATAAACTAATGAGTATAACTGATGATCTGGTATTGGACTATTGCAAAGGATTGGCTGGAATGATGCGTTCTGTCTCTCACCAGGTTGGAGAAGACGCAGTCGAAAGACAGCCAGACCAAGCGCATGATTTGAATCGTGGAGATTGGGTGCTAGTGAAGAAACACGCAAGAAAGTTGTGCCTAGCACCAAGGTGGGACAAACCGCAGCAAGTCATACTAGTCACTACCACAGCAGTGAAGTGTGTAGGTTTGTCCAATTGGATTTATGCCAGCCATACCAGAAGAGTTCCGAGCCCATCAGAACAACAAGAGCAACCACTGACTGAACAGGCTGGAGCGTCAGGAGTTGTAAGCTGTGAGATTGAAGAATCTAGAGTAATAGATTCTGAAAGACAACCATATGACGAACAGCCAAGTACAAGTCAGGAAGAGTGGATACCAGTGATTGAAGAAATTGATGATGTTATTGAAACAAGAAGAAGAACAGAACTGAAAAGACAGGAAAGTAGTCAGGAAGAGACAGGGGAAGAAGAACACACTCAGGTGGAAAATAAAAAAGACTTACACGAACCTGAGGAGGGAAAAATAGAAGAACACATTCAGGCGGAAGAAGAAAAGTTTGAATTAAGACCTGAACAGGATCAGATAGCGTTAGAAGAACAGGTTCAGGCAGAAGAAGAAAGGTTTGAAGTAAGACCTGAACAGGGTCAGATAGAATTAGAAGAACAAGCTCAGGAAGAAGAAGAACAAAATATGGTAAGACCTGAGCAGGTGGAAGTAAAAGAAGGTACAAGCACAGAAAACAGAGAATCAGAACAGATTGTGCCTAGAATAAATGAAATAAAAAGAACGTTACAAGGAGATAAAGAAGGTGAAAACGCAGTGCAAATCAGAAGAGTCAGAAAGGGAGACAATTGGCCAACTGGAGTAAAGAAACTAAAATATCACTTGAGAAAATCTGAAAAGAGACCAGAACAAGTAAACGAAGTCACAAGTCAAACACAATCTAAACAAACTTTGGCAAAAATAACTCGAAGACGTCCAAGATTGAGAAATTTAAACAGGAGATACAAGGCTCCTGAATGGACTTACGTCATACTGAAGGAATTTGAATCCCTAGATCTGACTGATGAAACAAAAGAAATTCATATTGTTCAGATTGATGAAAGCAAATTGAGGCCTCCTTAAAAACGAAAAGGAAAATCAAACTGACAAAGAAAAGATAAGAGAAAAGAAATTTTCTCAGGAGTAAAATGGCAGAAATTGAAGTTACCAGGAAACCAAAACGTGGATTAAAAAGAAAGTGTTTTAGATTTTGTTTTTGTAGTATTTTGTTAGCAGCAATAGTATGGTTATTCCTAACAGTAGGAGTACCTTTGTTAATGAAAACAAGTGACAAGAAGAATACAGGTACTAATGTTAAGGTGGATAGAATAAAAGAAACTGAAATAGAAATAGGGGTAGAAGATGAAGCAAACTATCATAATGAATCAGACTATAATACGTCTTCTAATGTGTTTATTAAATTGTTATTTCACTATGTTAGTACTATGGAGATTAATAACTGCTACGTGTGTCTGAAGTTACCCTCATCAGTATCAGAAGGAATGACTTATCACCATATACCTTTAACGTATGGTGTGTCATGTAGTATTTTGTCAAGTTTATTTTATGCTACAGGGAAACTTCAATATTTTTATTCAGATATAGATGTAGTATTTTCTGAATTACCTATTAGAAAGAATATGAATCCAGTAGCTAGTAGTAAAAATGCACAGTATATGGGTGAATTTTTCATAACAATGAGTTCAATAGATTTAGTTCAGACACATAAAGATAATCTAACATGTACATTAAGAAAAGAAGAAAAAGATTTCTTTGATTTAGTAGAAGAAAGGAGACAGGATTTAATAAAGAAGGCAACTGAACAGAAGACCCATGTACCTCCATGGGTTGGGAAAGAGGGAATCTATGCAAGTGGCAAGGCTCATGCTGCGATGTCCCTGGATTTTGTGAAAAGGGAAAATTCTGCCTCTATAGATTAAAGACAGATTATAACAATAATTACATTAGTTCCAGTGAATGTGAACACAACTTCCTAATTTTAGGAGGGTGGGGACTAAAAGGGGGAACTGATCCTGTATTTCCAGGAGTGTATTATGTTTGTGGGAGCAATGCCTATTATAGGTTACCTGCAAGATGGTACGGGAGCTGCTACTTTGGAATAGTTTTTCCAAAGATCTATCATGTAGATAAAATCAATGGAACCAATGGAAATTCTAATGGACTAACACGTAGAAGAGCTAGTTTTTCTCAAATTGTAGGAGACATTTTTAGTGCACTGATACCCTCAGTTGGAGTCATTCTGAATTCACAGAAAATTTGTAAGTTATCAACCATAGTTGATCGTCTTTCTACAGACACTGCAGGAGGTTTCTTAATGATTAACACAGAAATGGTTGCAATCAGGTCTATGGTTTTACAGAACCGTCTTGCTCTTGATATATTGTTGGCAAAAGAAGGTGGAGTCTGTGGCATGTTGAAAATTCAACATTGCTGCACTTATATTCCGGACAAGAGCAGAGAAATTAAAGGATATATTGAAAACATTACAAGAATGCATAAAGACTTGACCCATCTGGAGGTTGACAGTGTGTGGGGAAGACTAACAAAAAGTATAACCTCAATAGGGAAATGGTTTGTTGATTTTGGGAAGGGTTTTTTAGGTCAAATAATAATACCATTAGTTATGATAATAACGGTAGTGATGATAGTAATGATTACATATAAGTGTTGTAGAAGAGGAAGGAAAGAGAAAGTACATTTTGAAAGAAAAGGAAAGGGACAGAAACGAAAAAGAAAATATGATGAAATACAGCTGGAAGAAATGAAAGGCAGATTATATAAGAAAATAAGGGATTTAGAAGGAAACAAATTGATTGATGAAAAATTGAGAGGAGAAATAGAGAAAACTGAGAAGTGCTAAAGTTGGTATCTGGGATGGGATGGGTAATTTTGTGATGGCTTAAGATGCCATCAGAGAGGGGATTGATGGAGCAAGGACTCGTAAATGAGACTTGCTCGGAAGCAATCCTTTCGTTTTAACTCACTAACGAATTACTAACGACGTGTTTGTAATTAATAATTCGCATTTAGAAAAAGACACGAGGGACAGTGAAGCTTGCCTATGTGTTTACTAACGGCAATAACATGAACGAAGGACTAAAACGCACTTTAACAAGGGATCTTTACTGCGCATGCGTCTACTACATCTACGTAGTATGACGTACTAATGCTTGGAGGGAAAATCTTGCGCCTGCGCAATAGACGATAAAATGGCCGCTTGAAAGCTCACATGCATGGCACCTGCTTGGCTGAAATAGAATATAAGTTTTATACTAATGCAAATGCAGAAAGGGTAATAATAAATAAAGTGGGATAGAGTAGAGGTTGGTGGTGTACAGTGAAACCATTTATTTTTTAAAATAAAATTTCTTCTTTTGACTTTATTATTAGTGCGCATTTGGGCCTTCCAGACTTGTCTGAATCGAGCTGATTGACTTGACCCCACGCATGCGTACCAGAGAGAGAATAAATAAAGATGAGTAAGGACTTGTCACGCGTCCAAGGCCAGCGAAGATGTGCCCTGGGAACATGAGGGTGAAGAGTTCATATGAAGGAGCTTTACTCATAACATTGCAACATTTTGTATTAATAAAGTTTGGAGATGTATGGGAAAGGAAATGATTTAATAAAGTTTGAGGGGAGGGATTTGAAAACAATGGTTTAATGAAATAAGTGAAATGTAAGCATGGTGTGACGATCATCCCCCCTCGCCTGTCCAATCAGAAGTTAGTATTTGATGAAATTGAAACATTAATGAGTGGTACATGGTTGGGAAAAGGTATAATTGAAGTAGTTTCAGTTAGCTAGCTTAGCTTATTGGGAGCTGACACAGAGCTTTTACGGGAGCACAGAAGCAGAGTTCGGGATGCTGTTGATGCTGGGGGTGGTGCTGAAGCTGTGAGACGCTGATGAAGAAAATCGAATGCAGAACCATCTATTTTAACTTAATTGGGTTAGAAAGAAGATCGCGGAAGAACCACGAGGAGGAAGAGAGTGTCAGAGAGGGGTGCGACGCAGTCGTCAGTATCTAGAGAGGTTAAGTATCCTGTCCTGATTCCTGTCCTGAAGTTTTTGTCTCCTGATCTGTCCCGGGGGACCCTTACCAGCCCTTTGGCCAGGGGGTTGGTCTTCACACCATACTTGGTAATTATAAATACATCGTACTGATACATGTTCTTTTCTCTCTGTCCTCTTCTTTCTGAGCATAGTTATTGTGTGGATCTGAATTGCTAATGCCTATTGAAACTTGATTGAATTGACACTCTTGCGAATGAGGGTGTTTGTACTGAAACGTTTGAGATGGTTCACACACAATTATTTTAGATAAAGATTTTAAAACTTCCCGAGTCTGTGATTATTTCATTTTAGTCGTGAAATGTTTAAAAGTTATGTCAATTATCACCATCAACTAGTTCCAACTAATGGTCCATTGACCAGAGGAAAGAACTAATTGATCAAGTGAAAGGTTTAGTTAGGGAAAAGAAATAACTAGATCTTGAAGTATGAAAATCATAAACTAAGTTTTCAGCGGTCTACTTGGTGTTTTGTGGAAGTAGTTATATGGGCCCAGGTGAGTATATGGTAGTGGAGTATCTGCTGTTAGTACACCGTTGGATCACCATAATTTATGAGTGGTATTGGTAGAATGAGACAGATGACACTGTATTTGCTTAATACCAAAAGCCTTATAGTAAGTAATAAAGTCAGGGAAATTGACTCCACCGGAAAATTTTAATTTCTGCAAAGAGATTCTAGGCAATTTACCATTGCATAGAAATTTGGAGAGGATTTTGTCAAAAGGACCAAAACAACCCTTAGGGATCTTAACAGGCAATATCATTTCAAATAAATTAATATTAGGGAGCAGCATCATTTTATAGTATTTAAGTGACCCCACCATGACAGTAATGATGGAGACCATTTCTGGGAAGAATGAGAAGCTTAGAAAACAAGGTGCATATTTAAAAGCCGCTATCGCCACCACAGCATCACTTTTCTCGATGTTGTGGTGGCAATAGGGGCTTCGCCTTATTCACAAGGTGGCGTTAAGCCACTTAATGTGGCTTAATGCCGCCTTGTGAATAAGGCACCCTTTCATGCTATACTTAGCATGAAAGGGGCGGGCAATGGGTGTTGTGGTGGGCATTCCACCGCAACACCCATTGATTTTGACACTGCCCCATATTTACAAGGGTGGCGTAAATATGGGGCAGTGCCAAAATTAAGACCAGGGAAAACCTGGTCTTACCCTGGCGCAACGAGGAGAAATGTTTAATTTCTCCTCGTTTTTCCATGTGTGCTGCGTTGTGCAGCACACATGGAAACAGCAAAACGTCATTGATTGTTTATGTGCAGGAAGGGACACCTTCCTGCACATAAACAATCATTAAAAAAATGACATTTTGCAACTTCTATGTGTGCATAGAAGTTTCAAAGCGCCATTTCAGATTTTTTATGTGCAGGAAAGGACACATTCCTCACATAAAAAATCATTCCCCTCAATGCAGGCACCCTTGCACTATAGTGCAAGGGTGCCTGCGTTGGCGCTAGGAGGCTAAACTAGCACCAGTGCATGGGGAAATGCAAGGCTGCACCATATTCTTGTAAATGCGGAGTAGCCCTTCGTTTCAGAAGTGGCGGAGCACTGCTTTAAGCCAAGGAGGCTAACACAGCGCTCCGCCACTTCCTTGTAAATGTGCTCCCAAGTCTTCTGAGTACGCTTTGAGAGTATCCCTGAGATTGCTACCATACCAAATTCCCAAGCATTTAATTTTAGTTCAGTTCCAAGAAAGGCCGGCCTCAATAAATGGTTGTTTGATACAATATTTATTTAATGGCATTACTTTAGACTTATCTATAATTTATAGCCCGAAGCGTCAGAGTAAAAATTAAGTTCTTGGAAGAATGCAGGGATAGATCTCTCTGTGTCAAAAATAAGTAGAAGGATGCTATCTGCATAAGCTGTGAATTTAATGTGAGTGTCCTTAACTCTAAAACTGAAAGAAATTGCATGGCTGGTTGGCTCTATTTTATTTGTTTTCACTATGGCCCATGGTGCCCGTGCTATGTTGTTTGCCAAACCTTTCATCCTTATTTCTTTGAAACATACTCTGGCATTTCACAAGGTAGCAGTTCACATAAACTAAGTAGATCAGAGGAGTCAGCCTCACTCAGTAGGGTATAAAGAGCTGCATAATTGAGGTGTTATGTTGTCAATCATCAAAATATTAACCTTATATGAATATTAACCTTATATGAATATTAAAAATAGTTGCTGCATCTCAAACACATGCATTGAATCCTTAGAATGTATATACAATGAGTTGTTTACAGTACAATTCATGGGACTAGCAATCCTTGTATAAAAGGCAGTCTCTAATTTCCTTGTTATGCATGGCTTTCATAGGCATCATAAAGCCCTTCTAGGCCAGGCTGACAGACTCTCTGAGAGCATGTCAGTGCAGAGCTGCATATCTGTTTTGACTGAAAGCAGAAAGCATAAGTGCAGGAGGGGGAAAAAAAGGCAGGGAAGGTGGTCAGAGTTGGTTAAGGACAGCCGGTACGAATTGTTTTATATCTTTTGGGTCTGGTCGGTGGGGGAGAGGTCATGTTACCTATGGCTCCACCATTACTACTCGACCCCTGCATAGCAGTTGAAAGCAGGGGGAGATGATTGTGGGGACCGTAAATAACATAAAATTATAGATGGGTAACTATGACTTGCGGGAATGTTCTTCACCTCGGCATTCTGAGTGACATCATAGATAACTTGTGCTTTCCTTTCGCTGTCTATTTGATGTCACCCAGAACTTCACAGTGAAAAACATCCCAGTACTTCATTGCTACCCATGTATAATTCTATATGTTATGCATGGATTCCATAGGAAGCCTCTGTTGTTTACACCAGATGCTAAATCTGGTATTTCATTACTATGACGTAGCAGCAGTTGATAATAAAGATTGGTACATACATAATTACTATATCACTATTACTTCCAGTCCAGGCTGAAGGACTCTCTGAGAGTCTATCAGTGCAGCATTGCTTGTCTGATTTGACTGAAAGCAGAAAGTACAGCTGGAGGAGGAGGAAAGAAGGCAGGGAAGGTTGTAGGGGGTTTGTTAAGGTAACGTATTGTTTTCACATTTGAGACAGGGAGGAGATGCCATAATTTGTATGGCACCCACATTACTCCTTTGCCTCAGAGGCAGAAGAATAAAATGATAGATGGATAACTGTGAGTTACGGGGATGTTCTTCACCTCAGGGTTCTGCGTGACATCATAGACAACTCGAGCTTCACTCTTCTTGTCTATTTGATTTCACCCAGCCTATAATTCACAGTTACTCATCTATAATTCTATGTATTACAGGTGACTTTTGACATTTCTAGTCGCCTTTACTAAAAAAATGGCATAGTGCTCAACTGTAATAACTTATTACAGTCGGGTTCTGACGTCATAATGCCTTCTGCCAGCAGCCAGGGTGAAAGGAAGGTCATGGAGCATATTCACAGCTGCAATATTAACAACACAAAGAAAGCTGACTTTTCATTTGTATGATCTGCTTTTCTAATACAAACAATGATCAGTGGAAAGGAGATATTTATGGCAACGTGTTCATTTTTTGCACAGTGAAGGTCTTCACAGGAAAAACAGAATGAATAGCCATGTTCTGCACATGATGAGCATCAGGACTTTTTAATCTGACTTACATTAAACTGATTCTAATGTGGCTAGCTAAGATGGCTGACTTTGCAAGAAGCTAGTGAGCTCTGCATGCCCCAGTGTTAATCATGCGTTATCCTGCGGTATGGTGGTGATGCTACGCTGATCTGGAGCCCCAAACCTGCCCTGGAGAAGATACCTGTAGCTGTGGGAGTTTGTTTGTGGTGAGGATCTACTAGAAGACTGGCAAAGAAAGGCAGAGAACTCTCTGGCAGCCATTTCCCTGCCGCCGCTGGCTGGTGGGATGCTTCGGTTGGCAAGGCCTGCTTTTGGAGCGTGGCCCCACTTGAGCTCCTGTGTGACCCTGGATCGACAGGGCCCCCCACCAGTGGTGCAGGAGGGGGGGGTGACTCAGATTCAGAGCCCCAGGCTTTGCAGTGAGAGAAGTGACAGTCTGTGCAGGTCAGAGAGAGGCCCATCCCCTTTCAGGAGGTGTCCTGTGCATAGGCCTGGCGACAGAAGGCTATACTGGCAGTGGCCATGCTGGCTCTCTAGGAGGGGCCCTTGGCAACCGGTAGCCTGGTGGAAGAGTGGTACATTGCATCTTAACGGGACTGAAATGCTGCACAGGACAATGATGATCACCTCCAGCCATGAGGAATCCTTGAGAGTGTCTGAACCTCCAGTGTGAGAGGGTAGGGGGGCACTCTAAGCCTCAAAACTGTTCACCACCTATCACTTATGGGTGTTCACCCAGCTGTAACAAAAGCGGGCTCAAACTCTAAAAATACAGAGCAATTACCACCACGGCTGTTAGGGGAAGCAAGGGTAGGGAGCAAGATGTCACACGCAAGACAAAACATTTTTTTGTGCGTTCTGAAGAGATGCGGTGACCTTCACTCCTACAGTTGTGTATCCTATCATTTGCTTGCATGAGCAGTGCTTCTAAAAACCATGACTGTGAGTGAGGACCGGGTGAAGAGGGTTGGTGGAATTGCCTGTTGGCTTGACTGCCTAGGTAAAGCCAGTTTCCAGGCAAAGAGAAAAGAAAAGCCGAGATGGTGAAGGACAAAATATCCCAAAAACAACAAACAAACACCATCATGCAATACAATACCACATAGGGCCTCCCACAAAGGGTAACATGGCACACTAAGGCATAGAGCTTGGAGGAACCAGATGCAGCCATGGAGGAAGCCCCAACGGCAGAAATTCTGGCAGCCACCAAGGCTCAAGAGCGGCCCTGGAGGGAAAAATTGAGATTGTCTTATTGCGGTAAACTTGCTGGCAGACAGACCTGCACAAAATTCAAGAATGGGAACAAGCAGTAGAGGGCTTGGTAACCGAGTTGCAAATTGAAGTAGCCACTCTCAGACAGCAAGTGGCTAAAATGACCACCCCTACCGTCATCTTGGAAAACATGGTGGAAGAGGCTGAGAATTGCTTGTGTATCAACGCTTCTTTGACTTCCTGGAGAGAGCAGAGAGGGAATCCACAGAGAAATCCATGGAGGAATGGCTCCGCCTTGAGATGAGACCACAGGATTTGTTGAATTTGTTTACAGTAGAGAGAGTGAATAGAGTACCGATGGTGTGGCCCCCTCCTCGGGGCCTGCCACCCTGATAGTTCGAATCTTTAAGTATAGAGGTATCGGCTGTATTCTCATGGCGGCAAGGACAACCAGGGTGGCTGAAATACTTACAAAAAACACTACAGTGCACTCTATCTAGATTAAACAAAAAAACTGACGCAACGGAAATCCTATCTGGAGGTGAAACAAGTACATGCTGCTTCTCCTAACGTGACTGAGGGTCATCGGTCATGGAAAAGGGTACTTTTTTGAGCGACTGAAAGTGGTCTAGATATGGCTTGAATTCTTGGGTAAGACAAAACTGATAGGAGACAGAGACCCTCAGTCCAGACGCAAGTTAAAGATGGGAAGAAATGGAAGCAGACCACATTAGCAGACATCAAGAGGTCACCAAAGAGCTCAACATCAGAACCGCAGAGTGGTAGTCCAAGAAGACGGGACCATGGGAAGAAAGGAGAAGGAGATGCCCTCAGGGGATATCAGAGCTTTAGGGGATTCTTAGGTAAACAAATTAGAGTTAGGATGAAATCTGGTTGAAAAAGAAATGTAATGGGACTGGGGCTAAAAGGTGCTGGGAGGGTACTCTACCTCTGGCAATCACACTTTGAGTAGTATGGGAAATGAACGAGAGCCAAGGGACTATACTGCTGGGTGACTGCCAGGCCGAGAACTCTGTGGTTATTCGACTGCTTGATTTATGACAATGATTATGTCCACAGTGAGTGGCGTGATATTTGACTGTGTGCATGTGGGAAGTGGGGAAGGAATGGACCTGGTGAAAACAACTTTAAACCTCACTTTGAATGAGGTGACAGTATACTACACGCCTAGCAAATACCTGCAGGTAACTAGAGCTGGCAGGGTCTCTCCAGAGAGGCTGTCCCGCTAAGATGCAGGGGCCTTGACCCGGATAGATACTGCCTGCAGATTTCTGGACAGTTTAGGTTTACTTCTTGGGCTTTTAGCCTGATAGAAGGGCAAGCATGGTAATAGTGCGAATAGTACATGGTCGCTAACTTAGTTGAGAGACTTAGTGACACAGTTGGGGTGACCAACAGTTGCAGGTCATTGTGTCTGATCTTGGGGTGGCAGTGTGGTGGGGTTTTACTTTGTTCATCTTGTGGTTATGAGCTGTGATGTGAGATATAATTTGGTTTGGCTGGCCACACAGTGTAAAGGTAACTGCATGCCATCATTGCCAGGGCAAGGAAATGAAGATAGAAAGAAAAGCTTTACAGGTTTCCTCCTATTTGAGACAATATAAGGTCCAGTTAAGATTGAGGTCAATAAACTGGTCAAAAAAATGGAGAGGGCACATGTTTGCTGCTACATACCCGAATTATGCACATTAGTGAATACATGGATAGTGGGGGGGGTCCCCTTTAAGCCCTGAGAACGGATTGCGGACCTGGTGGGGCGCTATGTGGTGGTGGTTGGGCTCATTGAGGGTGTTGAGGTCTGTTTATTTAATTCTTTCGCCTTAATTGGAATGATAGATCGTTTTTTCTTGAAATTATGAGATTAGTAGCCCTTTTTTAACCCTAGACTAATATGGGCTGGGGATTTTAACTGTGTGTTGGACTGGACGTTGGATAAGCCCAGACCTGGTATGGAAATGACCCTGAGAAAAGCTATGCCTGGTGTTGACTTGGTTGAGGTATGGAGACTTCAACTCCCGTTAGATAAAGCCTATTCCTATTATTAATCCGTGCAGATGGCCTTCAGACAAATAGATTATGTGCTGGGATGCAAGGAAGACATTGCAATATTCAGTAATTCATCATATCTAAATAGGTTTTATCAGACCATTCACCATTAGTTGTCACTTTGAGGCCCAAGGGGTGTAAGTGTTGTCTGATGGGGCCTTAGTGGGACACATGAGAGAATATACATAATTAAATTTCTAAAATAATCATGAAACTACTCATAGTTGAGCCATTTAGTGGGAAGCATATGAGGTTTCCATTTTAAGGGAATGCATTGCCCAGACATTTGGAGTTAAGCAGCAGTTGAAGAGTTCTCTGGAAGAACTAGAAAAGAGAAAGGCAAAACAGGATAAATTGGTAACAACAGACCCTGCTGCAGTGCAGCAAAGGATAGACAGGATGCGACAGGTGGAGGATACATGAGCATGACTCTATAGATATACATACACACGGCACAGACAGAGATTGTTACAGAAAGGGGATTAATCGAGACGCCTATTGGATTGGTTACTATAAAGAAAGAGACCACCAACACAGATACTGAACCTGGGTTGGGAGTGGGGTCCAGATATAGTGGCAAGGGACAGCATTAACGAGGCATGTATGACATATTTGATGGAAAGCTTCTTCCTGGCTGACAGCATGCTGGTGGAGGATATTGAAGGGAACTTGTAAGAAATAAACTTACTGTGCCTAACCGTTGAACAGAGATCATGTCTGGAGGCTCTTCTGGGGCAGGGAGAGTTGAAGCTGGCTCTGGAGAGTATGCAAAAAGGCAAAATGCCAGGAGCGGGTGGTGTCCCAGTGGATTTTTATCATGTAATGCCAGCATTTATACTTGATAGGGGGATAGAGGTAATTGTTGAGGCATGGGAAAGAGGATTGCTGCCCCACTCGCATAGAGAAGCAGTGATAGTGCTGATTCCTAAGGAAGGCAGGGATCCAACCCTGTTGAAGTCAGATAGACTCCTGTCTGTACCTAATGGGGATGTTAAGCTCTTGAGGAAGGGTCTGGATAATAGACTTCTCAGAGTTATAGACTTTTAGATGATGATCAGAAGTGGTTTATCCCTAGAAGAAGCACTAATTTTAATAGATGGAAGCTCACATATGTTATCCAGTCACTGGTTGCTTTGGTCAATGATTATGCGCAGGCATCTATACATCTAGATCTAGAACATGCCTTTGACACTGTGAAACCGTGATTTGGCAGTATATGTCGCTGGTCCTAACATGTATGGGCTTTGGGACTACATATATTAGTTGAGTTACGCTGTTGTACACAGACCCCATGGCTAAAGTACGCATTGGAGGAATAACATTGGACTCTTGGGCACTGAAGAGGGGAGCCCAGCACGGGTGCTCATTGTCGCCCCTGCTGTTTGTGCTGGCAATATAGCCTCTTGCTTGAAGTTTGTGGGTGGAGCTCCATCCGTGGGCCATCAATGTGAGTGATGTGACCCACAGCATATTGTTATATGCGGATGAGACATTGCTGTATGTGAGTAAACCACTTAGTTGAGTTCCCGTCTGCTGGATGCATTAGAACCGTTTTGAGGGGTGTCTGGATTACATACGAACTGCAATAAGTCCCGCCTGTTTACCCTGGAACGATGAGGGCACACTGGAGAAGGCCTCCACGAGAACTTGGGACTAGAATGGGACAGCGACAGTTTCATGTATTTGATAGTATGGGTGTCACTGTGCCTACTAGCCCAATACTCTTTCAATGTGGGAAGAATAGCGCATGGCTTAATCACTCAGTATATTTCTGCAAAACACTACCACTTTCCATTATGGTTCGTATCTCAGTGTTTGACTGTATGTGTTGCAAAAAACTATTTGCTCTATCCTGGTGAGAGTGTTCTTTCGCTTGGCTAGCTTTATGTGTACCTTGGTTTGGACTGGGAAAAGTAGCATTGTAAAATGATCTACTCTAAAGCTTCCATGGTTGAGGGGTGGTCCGTGTATACTATACAGCAGCGCAACTGCAACATGTGTGCAACTCAGTGGTTTGATCAAGGTCCTAACTGGAAAATGGCACTCATGGCATGCTCATTTGCACAATGTACACTTCTTGAACTATTTATGATGGGAAGAGGTATACTGGGGCGCATACCCTAGTTGGTAAAACAGATGGCGGAGTTAAGGCATACAGTGGTGATCAAGGTACTGAAGAGGCCCCCATTTGCATCAGACATCCCCTTTGGTCCCTTAAACCATTTCAGGCTATAGCGAAAGTTATTTCCTTTCATTGCTGGTGAGAGGGGGATGTGAAACGACTGGAGATCTGTGCCTCAACAACTAAGGGGCATTATTACAAGCCCCTATCACCACAGGAACGTCACAAAGTGACATTCCTGTGGTGATATGGGCCTCGCCTTATTTACAAGGCAGTGTTAAGCCACTTAACATGGCTAACGCTGCTTTGCAAATAAGGCCCCCTTTCACGCTATACTTAGCTGTGAAATGGGTGGGCAATGGGTGTTGCACTGGACATTCTGCCGCAACACCCATTGATTTGGTGCTGCCCCATATTTACAAGGGTGCCGTAAATATGGGGCAGCGCCAAAATTAAGGCCCAAAAAAATCTGGTCTCAACATGGCGCAATGAGGAGAAATGCTTTATTTCTCCTCGTTTTTTCTGTTTCTATGTGTACTGCATTGTGCAGCACACATAGAAACAGTAAAACGTCATGCATGATTGTTTATGTGCAGGAAGGTGTGCCTTCCTGCACATAAACAATCATTTAAAAAATGACGAGCACAAAGCAGCATACATAGAAGTTACAAATTGCAGTTTAAGATTGTTCATCGGCAGGAAGGGGCACCTTCCCGCACATAAACAATCATTCTCACAACGCCAGCACCCTTGCACTATGGTGCAAGGATGCCTGCGTTGGCGCTAGGCAGCTGTAATTAGCACCAGCGCAGGGGGAAATGCAGGGCTGCACCGTATTGTTGTAAATACGGTGCAGCCCTGCGTTTCAAAAGTGGCAGATCGCGGCGTTAAGTCAAGAAGGCTAACGCTGCGCTCCGTCGCTTTTCTTGTAAATATGCCCCAGAGTCCTCTCACTCACGCAGGCGCAGGAACAAATCGCGGAGGGAGCGGGCAGTTTCTGCAGTATGCTAAGATGGACCACACAGTGTGGACTATCTGGAGCTGTTTTCCGGAGGCCCCTACCAAACATGCAGTTTAGCAAAGGCTCCTAGAGTTGGCTGGCAGAGACAGCCGAGGGAGATGGGCAGCTAGTTGCCCTGAGGAATTGTCATCTTTGAATCGGAGAAAGGCAGGTGAATAAATCAAAACAATATCCCCTAATGCCTGTTTTAAATTGACCCAAATTCATTATGTATGCAGAACATATCTCACACCAAGTAAGCTGTCCTAGCAATATCCAGTTGGATCGTCAGAGTGCCATAAGCGTGGTACTCATGAGGCTAATTTTCTGCATGTGACATGGGAGTGTTCCAAGGTAGAAGGTTTCTGGCAAGAAGTGGTGAAAATTGTGAGTGAAATGACTGATATCTCTGTTACGAAGTTTACAAAAACAAGTCTGCTTGACCGAAACGTAAACATTTCAAAATAGTACTGAGGATGTGGGCATTGAGGACATTCCTGGCAAAAAAGAAGAATAACTATACATTGAGTCTCCACAGATATCCCAGGAGTGATGCACTGGAAGAAAGACTTACTTGAGTGGGCTCTGGCACACAATCAATCAATCAATTTTCACTTTATTCGTTTTTTTGAATAAAACCATAAAAGTAATATAAAACAGTACGTAATACAAAAGAGTGACCTAAAACAATGCATTATACAGAGAAGTGACATGATTAACAGATCTTACTTAAAAGTCTCATAAACGATACATAAAAAAGATTGCGTATTAAAAAAATGAGTATATAATAAATCTTTAAAAAAGGAAGGGAGTAAGCCCGGGATCCCAACTGGGCTGGATGTGCCTCACCCATACATTCTGAGACACAGTACAATCACATTGTGAGCCACTATCAATTAATCGCAGCAGGCTCTAAGCCTCTCCGCTGATTTAAAATAATTAAGGACATAAAAAACAATGTTACCAGATAACATTTGTAAAAAAAATAAAAGCTGGTTGCACCTGCCTAGACTCCAATTTTTTCAAAATGGGAATCATAAAGTTTTTCCAGGGAATCTCGTAGTAATTACACAACATTAAAAATGGAGCATGTCCTGTGGAGGCTTACCGTCGCAGCCACAGGACTCTAGGCTCTGACCTCTACTACACCCACAAGGCTGTGCCAACAGGAGGTGGAAGAGATCAAAACGAAACCTGGTCAATAAAAAACGATCGTAAGTACTAAGAGACCCTAGGAAATGTGGCTCAGTCGATTGCACAGTTTTCAATATAACAAGATAACAAATCTGCGGACACTAGGTTTCCTCAACTCAAACTCTTCCCTATCTATTGTCCTCTGACTAAAAAAGGTCTCCCTTACCCAGCCCAGGTTTTTCTTATTCACTGAATCTGGGTTGGAGAATAGGTCAGCTCTTCCCAGCCTCCCAAGGCAACACTTTATGTAATGAAGCCACGGAATATGATGGGCGTAGTCAAGAGCCATACACTCCTTCAGGATCAGTTTAACTAAGGTTGATCCTTGATTCAGCCAAAGCTTCAACCACAATAATAGGGGGCGAAGGGACAACAGATCGGAAAGATAGGACACACCCAGCTCTTCATGACACACGAACAACTCATGGAGGCATCACGGGGAGATAAAAACACATGGGAGATCTTGCGGAACGGTCTGAAATGTTGAGAAAGCTTTTTTTGATTCTCTAAATAACATAACATAAGGTGTTGAAGTGTGGTTAATGCTAATATTTGATATGCTATCTCCTTTGCGCTTGCTGTGCGCACCCCCAGGGCACTTTGGAATTACAGAAAGGGCTGCAGATGCTTGTGAAGCCCTTGCTGTAATACAGATAGCACTGGCATACATATAGCACCAGCATTATCCTATCACCACAGGGTGTTCCCTCATTTGCATGAGGCGTGGCCCCATGCAAATGAGGGAATCCTTTGCCTCTGCACCCGTGCCCTATTGTAGATGTGGGCACAGAGGCAAAGAAGCTGTCATGAGGTGCACTGACAGTGCACCATCTAAAAGGAGGCACACTGACAGTGCGCCCCCTGATAGCAGCCCTCTGGAGGGGGTAAATAGGGTCCTATGGACCCCAGACATCCCCTTGCAGGTGGGTGCAGTCACTCACTGCACCCGCCTGAAAGGGGATCTCTAATTGCCCTTAAAAGTGAAGGCGGGTTGCCGCCTGCATAGTGAATCATGGAGCGACTGCTTCAAAGCGGCTCCCCATTTCATTTGAACACAAGTTCACGGCAGCCCTGGGGGGCAGCGTATTCAATGTAATATGGCGTGCTCTCCTTGTTAGCGCCTGGCGCACCTTTTGAAAGGGGTGCCCGGCGCTAACAAGGGGAATGCACCGTAATGCATAATACAGCCCTTGGTTGTGATGGCACTAGATGGAGGTAAGATGTTCCAAATTGTTGTGGCATTTTTATGATAATGTAAAACTCAATAAAAAGAATTTTGGTCGAAAAAATTATTCTAATATCGTTTTGCAACAATCAATAACTGCTTTTTGATGTGTTTAATTTGACACGAGATTCCACTTTTATTCTTCATGTCTGCAACCATAACACCTCTTTCAGATTAAAGAGCAAGACATCAACAATTTTAATGGTTTGCAAGCAGGATTATGGCGTGATCATGCATTATAAGTAGGAACACTGAAAATATGAGATTTTGAAGCTCTGGCATTTTTAGTATAATTATGGATTTGCCCCGTTTGCCACAAAATCCACCATCTGCTGCATAATATGAAGATTTTAACAAAAAAAGTAGGGCCTCATTTACAAGAAAGTGACGCAGCGCGGCATCACAAGCCCTTTGGCTGCGCCATGCTGCGGCACTTTCAAAGCACAGGGATGCAACATATTTACAATAATATGTCGCATCCCTGTTCTTTCCCCTGCGCCGGCGCACTAAGGGCTGCCAGGCGCCGACGCAGCCGCCCTTGCACCATGGTGCAAGGATGCCTGTGTCACGGGGATGATTGTTTATGTGCAGGAAGGTGTCCCTTACTGCATATAAACAATCTGAAATCGCGTTTTTCAACTTCTATGTGTGCTGCATTAGCACACATAGAACTTGCAAAACGTCATTTTTTTAAAATTATTGTTTATGCGCAAGAAGGGACACTTTCCTGCACATAAACAATCACAAGAGGTGGTTTCCTTGTTCTATGTGTGCTGCAGAATGCAGCACGCATAGAAACAGGAATAAAACGAGGAGAAAATAATACATTTCTCCTCATTGCGCCTCCATACGCCTCCCCTGAGGAAGCGTAGCACTCAGACGCATTTCCAGGTTTACCATTTCTCGTAAATCTAGAAATGTGTCAGGTTCCATGGGTGTTGCGTGGGAACACCCACAGCAACACCCAAGGAAGGTCCCTTTCATGCAAAGTTCCTGTCTTTGTAAATATAGGGCAGCAAAATACACTGCCAGTGCATCACAAAAAGTGACGCACCGGCAGGAAATGAGCTTGTAAATAAGTTCCTTAGTGTCTAGCTCAAAATTTACTACAAACACAGCTGCCCATGTTGCTGCAATGTGGAAGACTTTGCAAAAGTTTACTGGTCACCTTCCGTATTTGGGCGTTAAATTGGTACTAATGAATTGAAACCTTTGTCCTGACAGTGCTAACCTGTGCATTTGGTCCTCTCCTGCCGCATATTTGGGGGTCCTGATTATGAGGAATAAAATTGTGCCTGTCATATATTATAAGGATATTGCAAGTCACCTCAGAGTCTGATTACCTTATAAAAGAACTCTGCCTTCGACTTCCTTCCTCTATATGGTCATAGAACTCCTCGGTGGCTTGCAATATTTTTATAATGCACTGCTTGAGGCAGGCATCTAGCTATTCAGGGTCTGGTGGGCACCTAAGCCCAAGGTGCGTTTGTTCACCCTGACCCATCACACGGTTACACCAACATATTTCTCCTTTCCGCATGCCAGGGTGGCATTATTTTCTATGGTAATATTGTTTTAGTTACACAGATTTATGAACTCAGGATTGCATATTCATTAAACAAGCTGGAAAATGCACATCCTGGCGTTGTAGTTGACTAGATGGAAAATGAGGAGAAGGGGCATGGTTTTGCCTAAAAATAGACAATGTTGGATGTGGCAAACAATATATGGTACAAAGCAAACATTTCCATAAACAATCATTTAAATGCTGGACCGAAAAATTGGCTTACTTAATTTCAACTTGTTCCCTACCTATATATTGTAATGTAAAACATTGGAAGGTTTCTGAAAAGTACTTCGTTTACACTCTCACACTTCCCACTCATCTTGTGTTACTGATCAAAAAGGCGACGAGACCTCAATCAAAGATGTTAAAACACTATTGCTTGTGATTTAACAGTCTCTGGCATGTCTCGCATACAATGTCTGCTTTCGTGTTTGTCAGCGTAGTGATGGGATTTTGTGGAATATTCTTCCCCAGTGTCACAAAAACTGTATGTGCCAGTGGCGGCTCTTCCGCTATGGCGGGGGAAAGTCGCCCCACTGCTTTTAAGCAGTGCAAATAAAGGAAACATAAAATGATAATAAGTTTGAATTATGTGCATTTTATGTTTCCGTGCTGCTTTGCAGGCAGGTGGGCGGACAGGGCTGCTCAGCTCTCGGAGCAGGGCAGGGGAGGAGTGGTTTGCCCACTCCTAAGCACACATGACTGTTTGGCGGCCCTCTGGGACCAGCCAAACAGTCATGCCCACTTTCCCTGTTCACCACACAGGCTGTGCTTTCTGTTCCTGGAGTCCTACGGAGGAGAGACGCGGGACCCGGCGGCAAGGTAAGTGTTTATTTTTTTTTAAATAATTTACATTGCGAGCATGCCCCCCTGTTGCCCCCCAACACCCTGCGCCCACCCCGCCACCCGCGAGCAATACTGCGCCGCAACTGATATATGCATTCTTGTATTTTCCATGGCACCATGTGTATTAGAATGATGCAAAAATCTGTTGGGAAAGCCAATAAGTTTGGCTTGTTTTTTTCAGTTCTGACTAATATATTAAAAAAGCCTGCACCACGAAAAACTGAAAAATAGAAAAATACATTGTTACTTTCTGCATATAATTAATATATAAGATAAATGATTTAGGGCCAGATGTACAACGCCCAAAATAGCGCCTCGCAAATTGTGAGTTTTTTGCGATTCGCAATTTGCGAGGCGCTATTTTGGATGTACAACAGTGTGTAACACACTGTTAGCGATTCCCAATGGGGTCGCAAATAGAGAGGCTCATGAATATTAATGAGCCTCTCGCAATTTGCGACCCCATTGGGAATGGCAGGCCCTCCCAGGTATGGTGGCCTGCTGGGCTCAGCAGACCACCATGTCTGGGCCTGCTTTATTAATAAAGCAGTTCTATTTTTTTAAATACAGCCCGTTTTCCTTAAAGGAAAACAGGATGCATTTAAAAAAGAAAAACGAAACTTTTCAGTTTCATCTTTTTAAGGGCAGGCAGTGGACTCTGGGACCACTGCCTGCTCTTAAAAAATATTTTCCCACATACTCACAAAGGGGAAGGGGTCCCTTGGGGACCCCTTCCCCTTTGCGAGTGGTTTACCACCTACTTGAAGTAGGTGGTAAACTGCAAGTGTTTTGCAGCCGCAAATGCGGTCGCAAAACATTAGTACATAGCATGTTGACTCGCTATTAGGAAGGGACCCCCCTTCCTAATAGCGAGAGTCGCAAATGCTATTTTGCAAGTCAGTGACTCGCAAAATAGCATTTGTACATGCTATTGCCCTTTTTTGCGGCCGCAAATGGGAGAATCTCCCGTTTGCGGCCGCAAAAAAGGGTCGTACATCTGGCCCTTAATGTGTGTTGGCTACATAAACATTTGAGATGTAAAATAGTACCATAGGCAAGTACATAAAATGAGGCAGAGTAAGGCAGACTAAAGGCTAAACAGCAATAGCATGAAGCAAGAGTTAAATAGTCCGCTGAGTGGATCCAAAGCTATTTGGATTTTAAGGAATTGGTAACAATAGGTCATCAAGACCTAAAAATGGCTGTGCGATGAGGCAACATTCAAAAAAGGAAACACTAAGGAATGAAATTCATGGGAAAGTATTGAAAAGAACAGCATAGCCCAACGTGTGAGGACAGAGCTAACTGTGCTCCAAGGTGGGTGGGCAGTGCTAAATTTGAGCCGGTGGATGCAGGTGGGGCCCACCGACACTTTTTTTGGGTAGACTTTGACCTAGAACAAGAGAGAGATAAACACAAAAGGGGGAAAGAAGAGGGAAGAGAAAGACGGAAACACAGTGGCACATGGTAGAAAGAGGGGCGAAAAAGAACATGCAAGAGTGAGTGCGAGTGGCGGGGAGTGTCTGGTGATGGGCAAAAGATGCATGAGGGGGAAATCAAGACTTCACACCCTTGGTATTCAGCAACACAGCCTTCTGCAGCACTGGCAGCAGTTTGTAGGCAAACGCTTTGGCCCCAAGGATTATTATTTTACAAATTAAACACTGTTGGATGGGTTCAATCTAGTTCTGACTAAGAAATTCCTCTGCTGTGACAATGCCCTTGCAATTCAGCACTGAGTTCCTAGGCTGGGTGGAATCTTAGGGGCATATTCTCAAGGACTCATCGCCGATTTATCGGCACTTTAGCGCCGCAAAAGTGGCGATAGATTTATTGCCCTATTCCCAAGCTGATGCAAACTGCCGACATCGCCAGTTTTCCTGCGATAGCTGCCGCAAAACACATTGCCACGGATGAGAGCGACAACTAACGCTAATGATATGCAGAGTAGGCGTTCCCGTGCAAAAACACACGAAAACACCACTTCGCGATATTCTCAACGACCAGCCAGATCTGCGATGCGACCCGAAAACAGGCGATAAGGCGCGTTAGCAGCAGGGATTCAACACCTGCCTTTTACTGGTGTTAAGCAGGACGACAACCTGCAGTATGAAAGGGAGCCCAGCCTAGAGCCACATCTGAAGACCAACAGATGCCATGGAGACAATGATCATGCAGCCTGGAGACCCAAGAGGGCCACAACACCCACCGCAACCACCCCCGGACCCTCCCCCCAGGTCATGAAGTCCAGTAGTCAACGGTAGTGGAAAAACAGAACTTTATTACAAATACATAAACAACAAGACGAAAAGCCCAGCCAACGCGTTCCATTCCCAACGGGAAACTTCACCAGGGCAACGTGTGGATCCAATAAACTGCAAATGTTGCGGGAACTCCCCAATACCATTCCATATACCGAAATCAGTAGTCTGAAACCTGTTGGAGAAATGGTGACAATGGTCAAGCGTCCTCATAGTCACAAACGTAATCTGGTACAGTGTATTGCACTTGGACAAACCGGAATGCATACAGGCATGATGAATCCAGTCCAAATATACTGTAACAGAAGTCCGTGTGCTCGTAACCTCCGCAGGAAAGAAAAGGAAGGTTACGACCACACAAACATCTGTTACGGTCTCATTATGCAGGATTCATCATACCTGTAAACATCACGGTTTATATCATCTTGATACCCCTGCACCTTCACTTCCCCCACGCTGTGCATGAACAGCTGGAGACCATGCAAGGGAATTACGCCATAGCTGCCTTACCGCACGTGTCGGGGGCAATTGACTGTACACATGTACCACTTGTGCCCCCTGCCGACCCTGCACACAATTACCGCTACAGAAAGCACACGCATTCCATCAATGTGCAGGCAATAGTGGACCACCGGGGACAGTTCACCAATGTCGTCGCCAACTTCACAGGCAGTGTGCATGATACATACATCTTCCGACAGTCCATCATCAACCAGCGCTTCCAGGATGGCACCTATGGCAATGCACTGCTCATTGGTAAGTACTAACTGAACACACCACACACCTCAACTCCACAATCACACAACTCACAACTGTGGGAGAGCACACGTAACATAATCACATACAACATGCCAACCAACATGCCCAACTACCGGACACGACAACACAAGTAACCGTGGTAACAGGGGCCAGACATGTAGACAAACCATCCACAAAGGCAGAGCCCCTCTGCCACACAATTGCAGAATGTGGGGAGAGGTGGGAACCAAGAATGTGCGAAGGAGGCAAGTGACCCAGCAATAAGAAAGGACACAATGCCAAGTGTGGCGGAGATGTGCTGGACAGACTGCAGTATGCAGAGCACAGACATGTCCATGTGGACATCTACTGCTGGTGTTTGCAGTGTAGTGGACAGTGGACGCAAACAGGTTACCCCAGGCAGTGTGGAAGACCTTGGACATGTAGCCATGTGGTCCCCCCCTGTAAGCCTGAGCGGAGCGGCCTTGGCCGGCGTATGTCGCGAATGAATAGCCCGGGGCCCTGGGCGTGGTCCAGTTCCGGGATGGCCACCACAGTAACTACTGCGTGTGTCTCTGTGTCCGCCATATCGTGACCATAGGCCTACACACACGTGCCTGACCACATTCAACAGCCGTATTAACACTGGAGATGAGGTGACTACGTTCCAAGCCAACCCGCGCACATCTCGTCAGCGCATGCAGGGTCGTGTCTGCCAGGGCGGCGCCCCCCACCCAGCCACGAGGCCGCCGCCGTGACCGGTGGTGCCTGCGCGATCCTGTGCGCCTGCTGCACCCCAGCCCTGGTCCCCAGACCGGTCCGCCGCCCAGCGATGACTGCCCGCCCCTGCGCACCCAGGCCTCAATGCTCACCTGCCGCCACCGGCGTGTCTCCAAGAGGGCCCTCCACGTGCCGGTGCAACCTCCTCAGCCGATCGCTGGATTCCGCGCCACAGGCCCCCAGCGCACCCTGCGGCACCGCACCGCGGAGTCATGTGTGTGCTGACTGCTGCCTGCGCGTACACTGCGGTCCAGCAGGGCTCACAAATCAAATCGAGTCTTGATTTGCTGGACGCCGTATCGAGGCCAATGCATCATCGCAGGCTGCACACCCGCTCAGCTCTTCAGGTGGGCCTACCTCTGTGCACCGCAAGTCATCGCCACGTGGCGGTAGGCCCGTGCCGGACGCAGGCCATCGGGTGCCACCAACTCAGTGCAACGCAAGTCATCGCCACGTGGCGGTAGGCCCGTGCCGGACGCAGGCCATGGGTGCCACTAACTCAGTGCAACGAAGTCATCGCCACGTGGCGGTAGGCCCGTGCCGGACGCAGGCCATCGGGTGCCACTAACTCAGTGCAACGCAAGTCATCACCACGTGGCGGTAGGCCCGTGCCCGTGCCGGACGCAGGCCATTGGGTGCCACTAACTCAGTGCAACGCAAGTCATCGCCACGTGGCAGTAGGCCCGTGCCAGACGCAGGCCATCGTGTGCCACTAACTCTGGGCAACGCAAGTCACGGACCCTTTATGATTGAGTTCCGTGGATGCGGACGCCATCATGTCACCTCCAGCAGTGGGGGATGTGCTGTGGTGGGCCCCTTTTATTGGCATGGTCACATGTCCCGTGACGCCTGTGCTGGATGGGTGTGGTGTGGGTGTAAACCAGCCCTCAGGGAGTGGCTGTGGCATGCTGACAACTAGACCAGTGACCAGCAAAATCACTACAGGGAAGACCTGGGACATGTAGCTGTGTCATCACCCCCTGTGAGCGTAAGCAGAGTGGGCTGGGCTGGCATATGCCAGTCCAGCGTAGGGGTGTGAACAATGAGCCCGGGGCTCTGGGCGTGGTTCAGTTCTGGCCTGGACAAGGAAGTAACCAATGCGTGTGTCTCCGTTGTAGTGTCTGCGCCACCCGGACCGCAATCGGCAATGTTGCACCCTGTGACCCAAGCCCCACAACATGTGCAAAATGGACGTGAGGGGGAATCAGTGACCCTACATTCATCCATACTGTCATACTTGAAGGATCATAGACATGACACATCTGTGTGAATTTGAATGTTCTATTCACATTCAGTGGAGTGTTGCAGCTGGAGCAGTACAGGGCCATGCACACCCCACTTGACATTGTTGCCCCGTGGAGGGCCAGCCAGAGTCCATTAGGGAAGGACAAATTCATCGGAAGAGGAAGAGTTCAGTCCGCAGTCTGATTGCTGTGTCATTGGTAACCAAACAGAATATGGCAGTCCATGTCGAGGTCCAAGGTGAGTGCCGCAGAGTGTATCGGGAGACAGTGGAAGGTGATGATGCAAAGGGCCGAACCAAGCTGAAACAGGCCATATGGCGGAGATGAATGCTACCGCTTCCTCATTACCACAACGGCAGTCTCATCCACATCATCGTCCTCTGATGTGTGATGTGCCTCACCTGTGGGTGGTGGTGTTTCGGCTGCAGCACTGTGTGGCACTGACACATCAGGGGCCGGAGGTGGATTGTCGGCCGCACTGTGTGGCAGTGACACATCAGGTGCTGGAGGTGGAATGTCTGCTGCACTGTGGGGCACTGACACATCAGGGGGCGGAGATGTGGATGGTGTAGGAGCAGCAGCATTCATCTGCGCCAGGCCTTGTGGCAGCAATGCCATGATGAGGATCTGCAGGGCATGGAAGATCCCAGCTACATCTCGCTGATGTGCAGCCGTGGCAGCCATCCTTTCCGCCACCATCCGCACCATGTCCTCCATGAGCCTCCGCATGTGTCCCAACTCCCGGCTGAGATCGCTGGAGCCACTCTGACTAGACAGGTGTTCTTGTCTCCGAGTCATGACTCCAGCGATGTCAGCCATGGCTCGTTGGAGACCATGGAGCGGACTGTGGGTGTCCGTTAGGGACTGTAAGTGGTCCCTGATGGGACGTAGACACCCATGGATGGCATCTAGTTTGGCTGCCATGAGGTCGAACCCCACCCGCACCTGCTCAGCCATCTCCTTCTGGCCCTCCAACACACGGCGTTGAAATGCCATGTGTTGGTCGTGGGGATCCTGGGAGACAGCCGGGGTGGTGGGTGCTTCCTGCTGTGTGGTCTGTGCAGGGGGTGGGGTCTCCTCGATGCAGCTGGGCTGCCCTGCTCCTGGGGGTGGGGTGCGGAAGCTGTCCATGAGCTCTTGGAGGGCGTCGGTGTCGAAGGTGGGGAGGTCCTCCTCGTCATCAGTGAGGAGGTGTTCGGTCTGCTCTGCAGGAGGTGATGATTCTCCCTCTGCAATGTAAAGGGGAGATGCAGTTTAACAGTGTGTTCCATGTATGTTCACGCATTGGCCAAGTTTCCAAACAGACTGCATGACAATGTACATTGTGACTGTTTAGGAGGAGCTGCCTATTTGAAGCGGGACAGTGGACATTTGTGCACCATCAGGGATGTGGGGTTGTACTTGTCCATTATCATGTCACAGTTTCCTGCTATGCCAAATGTGATTGGCCAGTTTCTACACACAAGCGGCAGCAGTTGTGTCCTCTGTTCTGTTGTGAATGTGTTGCAGTTTGTACCACATTGTTGTCAATGTTGATGTGCTCTGATTCTTGTGTGTGTGCTGCATTGTGGGAGAGTCGCCCCTGCAGCTCAGACTTTGCTTGGCCTTCTCCCTTTCAGGCGGTGTGCCTTTGACTTCTGTGCTTATGCAGTGCTGAGATGTTGCATACTTGGGTAAATTGGGCTCTTGGTGGGAGTTGGGACTCTTGGGCATGGTTTGTCCGCAGATGTCTTGTTGCCGTCAGGGGTTGTTTGTGCACGTGGATGTGTCAGTGTGTGACCTGCTCCTTTCCGGATGTGGACCACACTCAGCCACCTCGGTGTCGTGGCGTGCAACATGTCATGATGAGTGGCCTGCAGACATGCTCATCGTCATGCAGTGTCACTTGCATTGTCAGTGGGGCTCACGGATCCGCAGCTTTGCTGGGTTCAGCACATGTGCATGGGTTTGTTGTGAGATTGGTGATGTGTGGGGAGGGCCCCCTCTGGGCACATTGTGGACGGGGGACTACTTGCTGTTTCTATGTGTGCTGCAGTATGGCAAGGAGATCAGGGACATGATCCAGAGTCATTGTGGTTGTGCAGTGTGCTATACTTCATTGTGCATGTGTGCCATTGTGCCCATCTCCCCCCGTCCCCCCAGTCCCTGGTGGTTACTCACCCTGTTGCTGTTGTGTCAGGTCATGTTGAGCAGTGTCCGGTCCCCCGACTCCTGCCACCGTCTCCACACTGATGACTGTGGACACCATTTCCTCCATCTCATCCAGCTCCTCCTGTGGCGCAGGACTCCCACCCCCAGTCTGCATTGCTGCTTTGCGGTTGTTTGCGAGTTTCAGCTTGGTTTTGCGCTTCACATCATTCCAGCGCCTCTTGAGCTCTTCCATTGTCCTCCTCAGCACTCCGACTGCATTCACCTTGTCCAGGATGGACTGCCATATTCCATTTTTTGTTGCCAATGACACAGTGGAGGTGACGAACAGTAGTTGATGGTGTTCTACCACCTCCGTTATCAGGATCCTGTTTTCCTGCGGACTGAACCGCGTCTTCCTCTTCTTCTTCTCCTTGCCCTTCCCTGACCCCGAGGTCCCAGGCTGGTCCTCCGTGGGGCTTGTGGGGTTCGGGTTGTCCTCTGTACTTGCTCCGGCTACCTCCATTGTGCTTCGCAGTTGTTATGTTTTTTTTATTTTTTTTTTTGCAGCTTTTATGGTGATTTTTCCCGCCTGACGTGGGAATTGCAAGCCTGGCGCTGCTTGTCGCCGATTTTTCTATCGCGGTTGGGCCCATCGCAACTTTTTTCACGTTCGGGTTTCCTTTTTTATCGCCGTCGCGGTAGTTGTATCGCGGACATTTGAGGCGTTATCGGGAAACTATCGCATGTTACCGCCGTGTTGAGAATACGACGTTGACACAGAGTTATTTTCCCGCGATAGACGGCGATATGAAAAATTGCGTTAGCCTGTTTTGGCAATGTTTATTGCACGTTCTTGAGAATATCCCCCTTAGTGTGGTAAAACGTATACTGAGAGTTATCATCACATTTAGAAGCCCAGTGAGCAACAAAGAGACGATGGGGGCTACTTATTCCCAGTAAGGCCAAGACCTGTGATACATCTACATGGCCCTAAATAATGTAGTGACCATTCGCCACTGATTTGCCCTTGTGATGCCCTCTAATAATATCTAATGTAAGGCAATCCAAAACCTCTATTGTGCAATTTTTAGGGTCTTGCTGGAGCTCTGTGTGAGAGCTAATGCAAGCATCCTTCTATGTTGTCTAAGTGGTACAAGTGAAAGTAGTGCTAGTGCAGGGTTGGAGGATGATTTCATTGTGTGGAATTTTTGTTTTGGATCTTAGAATTGAAGGACCGAGGACCTGCTGATGGCTTTATCCAGACTTCTTGTACATGGGGCAGATGTGCCCTAACTAGGTCTGTTTCTTGTGAATTATAGTCCATTGTCTCATTGCTCTAGTGTATGGTTATATCCAACCTTCTGCCATTCTGAAGAGCATTAACCTGTTGTGTCCCCAAACCCAATGTCTCCATATTTCAGATATTTTCTATTTCCAGCTATGCGTTGCTTTGATGATCATAATCTACGGACTTAGGGGGTCATTTAGAGTTTGGCAGAGGCATATACTTAAAGAAAATGCATGGCCCGCAAAACTTGTAGCTTGCCCATCATTTTCAGAGGGAGGTGAAGCACCAGGTTCGAAGAAGCAGAGCAACAGACCTCTGGCAGAAGAAACCTTTGACTGGTGACCTGTTTGCCATAGAGGCTTCATAAAATGTATAAACAACAATTGATGGACAGAATGCAGAACAATGTCATACATTCACCCCAGTACAGAGATCTGGGCCTAAATCCATGGCTTGGCAGTTCGGGCTGGACTGTTCCCATGAGGCACAGGGTCAAGACTGATTTGCATATAGCTGTGTCTGAACTGGGGTGGCGAAGTGAGCTAAAGAACGATGATGGATTCAACCCAGATCTGTGACTGGGTGTGGGTGTGAGTGTCTGAAAAGTTTCAGTGCTCCGTCCATCATCTCCTTGTGTTTGCTTCATAAAATGTATGTCAGAATGTCCTTCCCAGGGACATTTTTCCTGTTTGGGATTGCCAGGGAAAGTGGATATTACCCCCTCACACAGGGAGAAAAGTCCCAGTGTATCAGGGCCTTTGATATTTTGATTTTCAATAACAAATTCCATCTTTGGTGTTTGTTACTGATAGCGTGAGAGATAAGAATGGTGTTTGCACCTTGTAAACTTGGCGCATAATTTCACTATGTCCACTTGGGTGGATCTTTGTCTCGAACTGATGCTAAAATCAATTAATTCAGCAACCCATCAGTGAAGCAGATTTTGTCCCACAGTAACCATAAAGAGTGTAGATTTGCAAACCATGAAGGTTTATTAACAAATTAGTAAAGTTACAATTAAAATCGAATCAATAATCATAAGTCGATAATCACCTAAATATAGGATATGTGAATTTAATCCAGGGATACCAAAAGGGCAAATGAGAGAACAAGTTATTAAAAGTCAGCATGTGCAAAGTTAGATCAGTTCCATTCCTATGGATGGAAACTCCCTAATGCTAATCTAAGGTTGCCAGCAAATCGGGGAAATTTAGAAGCAGCAGGTGTCAGCAAATATAGCATCACAAATAGAACCAAATGAAGGTTCCAATCAAGAAAAGGAGAAATGTACTTGCTCTTATAAAGTAGCTCTATGATCAGAAATATAAGGAGCATCAGGTCTCGAGAGAGGAAAGGGTACATCCGCCAGCAAAGATGGACAAGGGAAAGACAAACTAACATGGGTCTGAGCCACACAATTACAAAATGGAATCACCACTATAAGATGCATCGCACAAGTTCTCACAGAATATGAACCAATGAAATCTACACATTCACAGTGAGCTCAATGTTCGCCTCCTTCCAATGATTTAGGCAGCACCCAGTTCCAATCCCACAGCCTATCAGACAAAGGGAGGACTTTTTCTCCTGTGACTCCTTCACTTCCCAGTTGCAAAAAACATTCCATTAATTAGGTTACCACCAACGACCTTCACACACAGTTTAGTCACAATATTTCAGACTAACAAGATCATGGCAGCTCTGGGTGCCTGAAATGAGAGAAATATTATGCACAACAAGTGAAAATACAACAATTCATTTAAATGGAGTCAGTTATTCTAAGGCTCTTAGTATGAATATGCTCTAATTACAGTTTATCATTATGTAAAACGTATTCCTTTTCACCAGTGAACCAGTACAAAATCAACAAACTTTGCAAAACTGTAAGTTTTGAACTTTGCACAGTTTTGACAGCGGGCAATAATATTTCCAGATCCCTACCCAAAAGCAGTGGCTCCGTGGAAATGGAATCAGGAGTTGGCAGTGTTTGTATTCCGCATCTATCTTGAAAGTGTTGTGGACTTTGAGGTTAGAACACAGATGGCTTGTGGAGAGGAGCCCTAGTGAGTGAGTACTGCTAGCATGTGTCATTCACGGTGTGATTCGTGAGGATAATTAGGACGTGGAAAGCACCACGTCACAGCAGACGCAGCTCCTGCAAAATGAACCATGTGATAAAAGACACATGGACTCCACCATTTTTCGCATTTGCAAAGCAACAGCATCATTTTCATTAATGTCACTTCCTGCTTCTTGAGCTTCCACATTTGTTGTTTATGCTTCCCACAGAAACTTTTATTTAACAAAAAATAGCCCAGCAGCAAGGTCATCAGCAACGTACCATCTCAAATTATATAAATAATGCATTAAGATAATAGATCACACAACTGGTACTAATAAAAGGATACATAGTCTAACAAGCTCAAAATAAGGGGGCTGATTAACAAATATAATTAAAAGATCAAATGAACTAAGCAAGAGTTTGCAATTTTAATAGAATATATAACTTATTTAGAAATGAGTGTACACTATTAAAGAACATAAAAATGTAACATAAGGCTCATATAGCACGATTAGGTATTAAATAGATCAAATAAAGAGATACAAGTGGGGCCATATTATTAATGTTGTCTTTCATGATATTCTCAACTTTCCCCTAATAATTAGCTTAGCAATCAGTTGTCACCTTGTGTCTAAGGTAGAGTTCCTTTGTCAGAAGCAGCAAAGGCCATTGTTTTGTGTCAGGGAGCAAAACCTGTTGTTTATCCCTGACAATTGAGCAGACCTGACATGTCCATAAGATAAAATAAGATAAGATAAGCTAAGGTAAGGTAAGGTAAGGTAAGGTAAGGTAAGGTAAGGTAAGGTAAGGTAAGGTACCATAACGTGATATTACTTAAAATAAAAAATAAAATTGCAAAAATGTATATAAGACAACACAGCACATACCATACCTACATAACATAAGGTAACAAGGCGCTAACAGCTTGACTGCTCCTCTGACCGCTGGGCGAACCTCTGCCCCATTGATTATTTTATTGCTGCCTGTTTACCCTCACTGAAGGGTCATTGCTGCAGTCAATTTATGTACAGAATGGCTGTACGTGGCCCCTTGGGACTCGAGCTGAGTCCTCCAATTGCGTGGGAAGTCAATTTTTCAGCAAAGCTACCTGCACAAAGGCACAGCTGTTCATTCCACAGTCATCATTTCCCAATCTGCATGTGAGCATTGCCAGCGACCCTTTCAGTGCAGGGTCCGCAGTGCGGCCTCCCAGTGGTGGGGGCACGCAGCCTCCTGCCTTTTCAAGAGGCTGCCAGCCGGTGGCGAGGAGCCAGTAACCTTTGACCCGTCTGAAAACTCCACTGCATTTACTCGACGGTCTCTCACAATGGTGAAATAAATAATGGATGTATAATGAAGAAAGGAAGCTACTTATCTGTAGAGATTCAAAGTGCCCTGACCATCATGTGTTTCCAGCGATAGTATTTAAGCCTCACCAGGAGCTGGTGCATTCCTTTGAAATGCCACCTATACATACAACCTTTGGAAGCAGTTTTATATTTTCAGCTGTGTGTTTTCTGTATTTGCATTCTGCGCCGTCCAGTGGACTCTGTCTTCCTTCAATGCGAGTGAAGCTCATATTTTATTATAAAAGCATCTTTCAATGATTTTAGCAAATGTTTGAGGTATGCAGTGCATTCTGGGTAACAAATAACATTTCCTGGGGGGGAGGAGGCGAGGGGAGGGGAAGGTTCCATGGCCCGGTCGGCCCTCCCCAGGAAGGGAATATGCTGAAAATTAATTATGCCCCCATGGTGGGCCGACTCACCAAAAAATGTCAACAAACAAAAGATGTTGGCTAAAGGCAAAAATATTTATTTGGTCTCAAAAAACACATATTGCCATAGTAGTCCCTGGCACTGAAGGGAACTACTTTGTATGCAGATGTACTCCTTGTGAGGTGGCGGAATGCCATCACTCCCAGTGAATTTAGCCAAAGGCTGAAGTGGGCTGTCCCATGCCCCCATACTGTATGCTGTAGTAAGCCAATGGCAACCTTCAAAGACACAACAATAGACCATTGGATGAAGAGGGCTAGCTGAAAGTCCTTGTAGAATGTATATAACAGCAAAGTTAGGCAATGTCTGTAGAGGGCTGACTCATTTCCCCATGGTATAGTTGCCTGAAGACAAGTTTGAATGAAATAACATGACCAATGGATGAAGTATATATATATATAAACTCACAGAGAAGTTAGTCAGTAGCTGAAGTGAGCTGACCCATTGCGACTTTCTGTAGTGGGCCAAATATGATTTATGCCCCCTGGAGGTTGCCCAGTAACCTACTAGGGTTGCTGCTTGAGGATCAAAAGTGCAGCCGCGATTCTTGAGCAGGAATCCATGGAGGAGGGGCACTATTGGAAAGGGGACACTCTCTCCTTCCAGTTGTGCACCATATGTCAATCTTCCTGCCCGAGGGAATGCAGAAAGTCAGTTAGGAGTGACCAAAAAACAAAATGGCAACCAGATTTTCCATTCCCTGGTGGGCCTTGCTCGGACCAGATCAGTCACCCTCAGTAAGGGAAAATGTTTATGCCTCCTCGAGTGGTTGACTCATGCCCAGGAACACCCACCCCCTACCCAGAAAAATTCCATGGCGGCCTAGTGTGGATTGCTGCTAAGGCATAGCAGCTCAGCTGCAGTCTGAGCTGAAAACATTTTGGGAGAGGCATTGCTGCAAAGGGGAGATCTCTCCCTTTCCATAGAGGACTCTCCCATTTCTGGGGAGGTGCGCTGGACGGACAAATCACATCAATTAATTGTAGCACCACTCACCTGTTGCTGGCGCCCAAGTAGTGTTGTCAGGTGGGTGAATGACATCACGTGCCCTACGGCGTGCTTCCATCATTGATGGTGGTGGGGGCTGACGTGGAGGGGATTCCGCACCAGGTATTTTTTTAATTGGGGGACACCTCTAGTGCGAGCAATGAAGGTTACACCAGCAGCCTAACATAGTGTGAGATGTGCACATCCTACGCATTACCAAGGTAATGCGGAAAACATGCACGTCTCGTTCTATGCTAAACTCTTGTAGCTCTCTGCAGTTTGTGTGATTCACAGCTTTTTATGACAGTCCCTGCTATCCCTACATGACAGTCAGTGCTGGGCCCACACATGCTGATGTACACATACTCAGCAATAACTGAGATGGAACTATAGCAGAAGCTGTGAAAGAAGGAAGCCTCTGTAGCCACTTACTCTTGCTTGAATTTGGCTAATTGCTTTGCTTCAAATTTCAAGGTATATGGAGAAACAGGCACTGTTTCAGACTCATGTGCAGCTCTGTCCATTATCGCATCTGCATACTAGTGACAGTGAGAGCCGTAGAAGCAGTGCCGTCTTAATGAATGGGCACACTGGCCAGTTGCCCGGGGGCCCCATGAGCATAGGGGGCCATGCAGACCAGAGTTTAATACTAATTTCCCTTTAAACATTTTTATTCCCGTGGGTGGTAGTGTAGGCAGGGCCCAGTGCACTGCTTTGCCCATGGCCTATAATGCTGTTAAGGGGGCCAGGCGTGGAAGGCGGGAGGCTGAAGACTTCTATCTTTTCACATAATCAGAGTGCCTGCCACTCTCAATCTCCTGCTGCCAGAACTCCAGAGAGGAAGTGGAGATGAAGAAGCTAAGGCTGTTGACTAGGTTGTAATTTCATTGGCAGGGGTCCTATACCAGTGTTTATAGCCCATTGCCACTCAATTGTTTTCAGCAAAACTGTCAACATTCCAAATTCCTAATCACCTCTGCATTTTAAATTTTGATAGAATATGACCCAAAGCCTGATGGACACTGTAAGTCACTAGGTTTGACAGCTGATAGACTTGGTGTTATGATGTGAGATAAGGATAATTTGAATTAATACAAAGTGAAAAGCCGATATTTGATATACCTCATTTGCTACTCCTGGTGTTACATGTCTTCAGCAGAACACTTGCCTAAAGAATTCATTTTTCTGTAATTTGCTAAAGTGGAGATACTGGTGTTGTGCTCTTGAGGCGGGAAATCCAGAGCCTGAGGCCATCATGAGAACCAGGTTATCTTCTACCATTTAGATGTTATCTGAAGGATCGTTGAAAAACCAAATGCACGTTGGTCAAGAGTAGGCGCTTGGCAGAAGTGTAATGTGGAGCCAACGTTTGCAAAAAGCTGGCCCTCTTGCGTCAGTAGGCCTTGTAAAACATAGACATTCCTAGCTTCAGTGTGAGTTCACACACACTGGTTTGTTACTGTTGTTGAGCTCAGCTTGGTTAGCCTTCAATTGCAGTACTGTCAGTGTTCAAAAGTCTGGACTTTGTCCCAGCAATCCCCTATCAATAATGTATGACTAGTATTCCACCTATATATCAGATCAAAAATATTATGTGGTCATTACATCGTGGTCAAAATATTGAGACTACAAAAATATTGCAGACAAAAATATTGAAGATAAGTCGATTTTTCAATTCTTTTTACAATATTGAAGTTTAAATTATAGTTTACTACAATATAATTTTTATTATGTTGTTTTATTGTATTGCAGTCTGGTTTTATATAATTAGTAATTTTTAATTATAATTAAATAATAGTATAGTAATGTATATATTTCTATAAATCACAATACATCAACAGTTAAGCAGTTAAAGAGTGGCATATCTGTATATAAAGTCTCTCATCTTAGATTTACAACTCAATCCTTTGGGATAATCAAGTACATTTACTATTCAGATACATTGTCCATCTTTTCATGTTTTTTACAACAGCCTCTTTACACCATTTCTTCTGTTTTCATACATTAGTCCATGCCATGCAACCAATAGCCTAAAAAAGGCTTTATCTCGGTTCAGTGGCAGGCAATATCCTTTTTAGCCACTATCATCATGGCCATTGCCACAAGTTTACAGGGATTGCTGCCTTAGATTGGATATAACTGGTCAACCCACCACCCTTCTCCGTGTGTAATGTATCTGTCCCCAACAATTGTGCGATCGCTGGACATTCCCATATCATATGAAAGAATGTTGCATTTGGAGTCTCACAATGTGGGCGGTTTGGGTTAGACCTGCTGCCCATTTACTATAACCATTTGGGATTGCAATATATCCGGTGAAAGTATTTTAACTGTATAAATCTGAGTCGGGAGAAAATCACTAGGCACTACAAGGTGTTTTGGCTTCTGTCCAGTCCTTTTCCTCAAGACAACAAAGATTTCCTTTCCTGAGGGGCTTCAGCTCTCTGAATCGGGTTGATTTCATATGACTAGATTCCCTAATGTATCCCAACTTTGATATTTCAGTCTGATTCTACGACTAGAACTACTTTATTACCATCACCTAGGCAAGCCATGTGAGGTGCCAAAATGGGGTTTTGTTTGAGAGTGTTGTATCACATGCCATTTCAATATGTTTGAACACACAGGATCCGATTACGATGGCGGTGGGACCACCACCGTCAGGCCATCGGGGGCGGTCCCACCGCCATTGGCCCATGCAGGACCGCCCGTGGCATTAGGATGGCGGGTGGATGGTGGGTGGGCGGAGAGACCGTCCGCCACGCATCAGACGGTCTGCAGTCCCTACAATGGTGGCGGTGCCTGCTCAGGCACCGCCGTAGTGATTACAATGTCCCTTTCCGCCGACCGTTTCATGGCGGTCAACCCGCCATGAAAAGGCTGAAGGAAAGTGACATTGAGGTCCCCTAGCAGGCCCCCCTTCCCCCCTCGCCCTCCGCCTTGGGCCCTGGGGGGCACCTATGGTGCCCCCTAAACATCCCTGCACCATGTGGCAGGCACCGCATGGTGCCTGCCACATAGTGCAGGGATGTTTACAAACATGCCTCGTAGCATTGAGGCTTGTGTTGCAGCCCTTTTTCGGGCTGCAGCACAAGCCTCAGTGCTACGAGGCATGTTTCCGACCACCTCCAAAGCGGCCGGATTGTAATTCTGTCTAACGGGTCCGCCGACTCCCTGTCGGCCGGTCCCGTTCCCGACAGGATGGCTGTCAAACGCGAGTCTGACCGCCATCATAATGGGGCCCTTAGTGCCAGCAATCAAGAAATATTCTGGTTACCATGGGTAATATGGTAGGATTAGTATCCAGGTTGCCTCTACCACCAGAAATCCACTCATTATTTGAACATTGGAATGTTGAGCGCACCATTGAAGACAATGGAGTGCTCCAGTCTTCTAATGGATGATAGAAGCCTGGAGCATCAACATTCCAATGTTTGTTGACAGCAACAGCTGTGAACAAAGGCCTAACGGAGCCCGAGGGTATTTCATCCGCCTCGGGCTCCATTAGGCCTTTGTTTTACAAATTAGAACATTTTGCCCTCTAGGGCGGAATGTTCTAATAGCCTTAGAGCCCTCCGTAGCGGGCTCTACTGGTCATTAAAGGCCCGCTCCGCTCGGGCCTTTAACAAGGGAGCGGGCCTTTAATGGCCGTTAGAGCCCGCTACAAAGGGCTCTAAGGTTATTATAGCATTGGTCCATAGTAGATGTCGCCTGCAATGTGTTTAGGAAAGGCCCTGAGGCATTTCCAAATAAATGCAGAACAATACAGTTGCAGCTCGGTCTGCACACGGTGCGCATACAGTAAATGCCCCACATTCAAAGAGGCATGGATTATACAATTAATTTAGGAACAAGGAGGAATTTTACTACCATGGAAAATTAAATAAACAAAATATGTTTCCACAAACCTACCTTCGTTTCTGCCAGACAATGGCGGCTGCCATTATGTGTAATGTTGCACTCTGACCCCGCTGCCTGGAGGTCCTGTAGGGGATATGTTTAACATTGATTTAAATTACTTTCCGGTCTTCACCTGACTTAATCGGGATGCCAGGGCATTCTTAATATTAACATTTCACTTACCAGGCATTGGAAAGGTGTTTTCCATTTTCAGCAACCAGAATAGGTCTCATGCGCTTCGTGTGAAGTGAAGTGGACATTTTGTAAATTAAGAAGAGCTCACCCCATGTTTTTGCCCTTTGCAAGCTAGAAAGCGCACTGGTTTTAATTTACATGAGGTAAGTGAAGCCCACGTTGTAGAACAATAAGGAGGCTCGCTAAAGTGTCAGCTTCATTTTGTAAACATAATTATGTAATTGTCCGGAAAAATTAGAAAGAAGCAAGACATTTCAAATTTTGCTTCTATTATTAATTGCAAACGTGTTGTGAAACCGGCTGCCAACTTTCCCTGTAAAAAAAGGTCTGCCTTTCAACTCCTGGAAATAGAAATTAAATGGAAACTAAAGTAAAATTGTCCTCATTTATTTTAATCTTGCCTTTTCTGTCCTAGTTATCAGTCAGTGAACATTGAGACAGCTGTAGGACACATGTTGAAGCGATTTCCTCTTACATTTTAAAAACAAATGTAGTACTAACGGGAAATTAAAAACAGCTTTGGATGAGATACCAATTTTTAATCCTAACCACGTATTTTAAAAAACAGCACATGACAGGAAAAAACAACGGAAAGTTCACAACCCTACTTGAACAGTGGCATGAAAATGTATACAGACAGAGAAAATAAAAAAATTAAAAAAACAGACAGCTATGTAGATGAGAAAAAAATATTTATTACATTATTAACACCACCATGTGCTTTGTGCTACAATTACAGTTCTAAAATAAAATCATGGAATAACAAGTTACAAATTTATGAGTTAAACATGCACACTAATACTTTGAGGAAGAAGGAACTTTGCAAAGCATGGCAACTAACAAAAATAATATGTTATAATAAGATTCCATTTCAGTAAAAATTGTACATTGCCATTAAATGTGATGTTACAGTGTGAGAAAACATCTGATTTTTTTTCTTCATATTGTGATCTGTGCTGCTCCCTGGTATCCTCAAAGATGGATTATCTTCTATTTCCACATAGGTTTCTGGCCTATTTATGTTTTTTTCTGATGCATCTTTCTTGGTACTGTCACCTGCATTTGCTAGTACAGTGGGCCATACATTTCGATCTTCAGATGATGCTTTCCGGTAACTCTGTACACAGGTTTCGCTTTTGTGGCCAGTGACTGCCATTATCTGACAAGCTTCAAGACCATTATCTGTGAGCAATTGCACAGATGTAGTGCGCAGACAATGGTTTGTGTAAATGCGGCTTAATCCTGCTTCTCTGCTGATTTCTTTCATCAGTCCTCCAATTGTGTTTTTCCCAAAAAGCTTTTTGAAATACCAAACAGAGCACTTGCAGAATTTTCCACAGTAAGTTACATTGGTTGAACATAGAAGCAAGTGCAATCTCTGCGCAATTTGGAAATATACAAACTTCAAAGATTTCACAGGACACATAGCACTGCCTGGCTGGGCGTAAATGCAACCTGTGTTTTGATATCTTAGGGGCCCATTACGATACCCGGCGTAAAAAAAAACGCCAGGCATGGAAGCGGCAAAAATCCGCCCGCACACACCGCCTGAACACCGACCACGCCATTATGAGTACACAAACCGAAAACCGCCATCGGCGGAAAAATCACACAAAATACCGCCCGCCATCGTCCGAGTCGGAGTCAAACCGCCCGCCACGGACGGAAACACGCACGACAACACAAAACCGCCCGCCCACACGGCCGACACACCGCACGTGAAATTACGATCGCACCGCCATGAGCGCGGAAAACAACAAATATACCGCCCGCAAGCGCAAACAACGCCGATGAGAATCGACACGGCAGAAGCCATGGCGCCCACGTACCTGCACAGAAACCATCCGCACACAAAACCAATAGCACACAACATGGCCAACAAGTCCACACAGCAAGGCACACACAAATACACAAGCACAGTACACATCCCGAAAACACCCCCCCGGACAAACAAAAAATACAAAGGCCAGAACCCCAGACACAACACACCTGAAAACAACAGACCATGAGGACACACCCACATAGGTGAGTACAAAAGCAGCACTCCCACAGACCACAACCCCTTGCTACATTGCAAACCAGAGAGGAGAGGAGAGGACACAGTGACACAGCAAGGACAGCAGCACACCACAGAAACGCACACATCACTACCACCACCACCACCACCACCACCACCAAACACCACCACCACCACCACCACCACCACCAAACACCGGCACCACAAACCCCCTGCACATTACACAACACACACCGCACCAGCACCACAAACACCATGGCACCACAAAGGATGCCCAAGTTCACGCCCATGGAGCTGACGGTCATGGTCGACGAGATCATCAAGGTGTACCCACAAATCTATGGGAACATGGTCCAGCACACACCACTAGCCACCAGAAACAGAATGTGGAACCGGATCGTAGACCAGGTCAATGCAGTTGGGACCCTGCCCAGGAACAGAGGAGAAATTAACAAATGTTGGAATGACGTAAAGAGCCTAGTCAAGAAGAAGGAGGGCAAAAACAGAGAGCTGGCTGCCGTCACTGGCGGAGGGAATCCCGCGCTCTTTAAGACCTTCAAAGCGTGGGAGGAGAAGGTGCAAGTCGTAATCCATCCGGAGATCCTCGCCGGATTAGCAGGGGGAGTGGAGGCTGGTAAGTACAAACTAATGTATACCAGCACACCGCTATGTACTCACATGCGCAACTACCATGCCACAGCTCCCAGGGACAAACACCCCCATGTCCAGCACACAATACACAACACAACACACGCACATGCAACAGACACTACCACACACAGGCCAAACCGAACAACTGTAAGATGCGTGGGGACATGTGTACACTAAGCCAGCCACGTAACCACCAACAGGTCCCCAAATATGCCAGAAGCGCCACAACGAGCACCCACCACACCCATGTGTCCGCCACAGCTGCACTAACCGACAAGTAACAGGTAAGTGGCAGGAACACAAAGTGCAGTGGGTGGGACGGTGGACAGCCCAAGTACAACACACACCAGGCCCCAGTCCCACAGCACAGCAAGGAGGAGCATCCCCCACACCCCACAGCCACGTGTCAGCCACCGCAGTGCACAACGACAGCCGAAAGGCAGACATCACGGTCCACAGCAATCGGTGTCAGTGGGTGTACAGCCACCCCCACGACCCACTACACCCCCCACCCCCACAGACCTGCAACATGGAGCACCCCCCGCTTAGAGCCATGTGGCATCCAGTACAGTGCACGCACGAACAACTTGCAGGTGGGAAACTGGACAGGGCTGGATTACTGGAGGCATGAGGACCATAACACCACCAACACATGGGACATGTCACGTAGCACACGAACACGCAGCACCGCCCACCGTCACGAACAAGTGAACAATGTGCACACGGACATGAACAGCAGACTCACACCCCACATGACCCATCACAGACATAGCAACACCCAAGGAGCCACGTCTGCATGCACAAGCCACACTGAATATAGTCCCACACGGCAGCCACTGTGCAACTCATCACACACAACCGAAACACCATTGAAGTCCTGTCCATGTAGCGCCCACTGCCTGTCAACCCCACACCCCACAACTACGCCTATGTAAGACAAACAACACTAGACGCAACAGAGCGGAACAACAGAAATGCACACGAACACCACTGAACCCATCAAACTCACAGACACACCATGCACATACAACATACCATCCATCCCATCCGTCAGCCCCAGTCACATGAAAGGCATGTCATCCGCACAGCTGCCACACATACAGCAGTCACGCTAAGACACATGCCCATGACCAACCATGTGCCAGAAGTCAATTAAGCGCACGACACACTGTGAGCAACAACACACAACATGGGCCACACCCCCCGAGCACTGCAGTGATGCACATGGCACAGGGCAGCACGCACACCAAGGAGATGGGACAACTGCAATACGTTGGCTGGCACACAACTATCACTCACTCATAACGATGCGTCCAATGCCATGTCCAGTAACCACAACAGACAGCAAATATGCAGGGCATGTCAGGCATGCACACACCTCAGACCATGCACTGTCATGCTGCCACAACACATGTCACGTTCGGCACCCATGGCTCACAGCATGTACCCCAAAAGCATATCCCCTCCCAAATGCGAATCTGGGGCATGGCCCCCATGTTGCCATATGCGTTCCTAAGCGTTCCATTTGAACCCCAAAAGCATATCCCCTCCCAAATGCGAATCTGGGGCATGGCCCCCATGTTGCCATATGCGTTCCTAAGCGTTCCATTTGAACCCCAAAAGCATATCCCCTCCCAAATGCGAATCTGGGGCATGGCCCCCATGTTGCCATATGCGTTCCTAAGCGTTCCATTTGAACCCCAAAAGCATATCCCCTCCCAAATGCGAATCTGGGGCATGGCCCCCATGTTGCCATATGCGTTCCTAAGCGTTCCATTTGAACCCCAAAAGCAAAGTACAAACCAGACCCAGGATGGGCCAGGAGCCCGCATACACCAGAGTCACAATGAGTAGGGGCACAGCAACACACCCATCGGCATGGCCAATCCGTCCCATGCCACATGTGCACAGCACACAGTCCCATTGCCTAGCACACACAACTACAGATGCCACAGCCACACACTCGCCTCCGGGAAACCCATGTACGTGATTGCACGAACTGCCAATGTCAGACGACTAATACATACTTCGCCAGGTGCAACACAATAACAAATCTCATTCTCTCCACAGGTGACGAACTGCTGGATGCTGGGGATGGAGACAGCAGCCAGCACAGCCAGCCCACAAGCCCCCAACGAGGACACACGGATCTGGAGGATCTGTCCTCCTCTTCGGACACGGACCACCAAGCTGGCCCATCTGGCGTGGCAGGGCCCAGCCGCTCCCCAGGACCCCTCCTACCCACCAACCCATCATCCAGGGATGCTGAACAGTCCCAGTCCCCTGCTGCCACTGTCGTTGCGGCCACACCCACGGTCATTGCGGCCACTACCACTGCCGCAACCGCCACCATCGCCGCACCGACCACCACCGCCTCCACCACCACCACGTCTTCGCTGGCACCAGCCCCAGCGCAGGTGGTGGCCCGGACCACTGGATCCACCCTGGGAGCCACAGCGAGGACCGTGGTGTGCAATGTGGCTAGTGGGCAGGCCGGTGGCAGCAGGACTGGTAGGAGGAGCAGGGTCAGGGAAACGCCAGCCTCCCCTGGGAGCCATGCCCTGCCTCAAATGGCCAGAGTCCTTGGGGCCTATGAAGAGGCCCAAGGACAATGGGCCAGGTCTGCTACTGACACGCGGGAGGTGCTGGGGGTGCTGAGGTCCATGGACGCCCATATGGGCCAATTCGTGTCCCGTATGGACCAACTCGTGGACCTCATGGGCCAGCTGGTGGTGGCGGTGGGGTCACAGGCAAGGCCAGCAACACCACCTCCGCCACCACCTGCTAGGGCGCAGGCTCGGGCAGCAGTGTCCACTTCCCCTGCGTCCACAGCCAGTGAGCACACCTCACCCACCACCAGCAGGTCGCCACCACACACCCCCTCCCAAACGTGGAAGGGGCCGTCCGAAGAGGAAACAGATCTCCCGGGAGGACTTCGCACGCTCCAGTCGCAAGTGAGGCAGCCAGCCAGCCTTCCGCCAGCCTTCCTTGACCAGCCACTGCATTGACTTGCTCTACGATCCCACTCCACACAGCCAGCTGGATGGCATGTGTGTGTTGGACTATGGACATAGAACCAGTGGGTACACCCTGATCATCACGCAGCCATGACCGACAGCTCATTGTCACTGCACGCACCACTTTTGTCATCACCTTACACACAATCACATGTCACAGTTTGTAATAAATGCACCTTTTTCACTAACTGCTGTTTGTGCCCTGTGTTTTATTTGTACGGAATACAACGGCCACCTTGGGCGGAAAGGCACCTGATGCGTGGCATGGCAATGGAATCCGGAGGGCCTGTAGGGACCTAGGGGTGGGAGACAGAACAGGAGCACATTCAATGAGTGTGTCACACACCCATCACACAGTACATGTCAACAACTACAAGCAATGTACACACATCGCACAGAGCAATAGGGCACAATGCCACAGTCACCAACAGTGGCATACTACCCTGGCCATGGAGCGTTGACACACTGCACGCAGTGAACATACGGCCACCCTGACACAGCACACACACACCTGCACAGATACAGACACATCATCCGTCGTACATGGACACTCACCGTCAAGTGAAGTAGCGGGCGATGAGCTGCTGGCGCACATTCCCAGCTTCCTCCTCTCCGCTGTCCACCTCACTCGAGCTGTCCTGGTCTGCGGGCTGGGGCCCTGGTTGATCTCCGTCATCCACAATGAGGGGGATCTGCTTCCGAATGGCCAGATTGTGCAGCATGCAGCACGCCACCACTATCTGGCACACCTTCTGTGGGGAGTACGCCAGTGCACCCTCGGTGCGGTCCAGGCACCTGAACCTGGACTTGAGGAGGCCAAAGGTACGCTCGACCACACGTCTGGTCCTCCCATGTGCCTCATTGTATCGATCGTCTGCTGGGGTGCGAGGATTCCTCAATGGACTGAGCAGCCATGCCCCATTCGGATACGCAGAGTCACCTGGGTGTGAGGGACACAGAGAACCGTTGCAATTCCAACTGGACAGGGGACAGCATCGCACAACCAGCACGCTACACCACTCCACATACTCACCGACAATACAGGCACGATCCTGTTGCAGATTGGCCATCAGTCGTGGCAAGATGCTGTTGCGCATTATGTGTGCGTCATGGGCCGAGCCTGGAAACTTTGCACACACGTGGGTGATCACCATGTCCGCAAGGCACACCACTTGCACATTCAGGGAGTGCGTGTGCTTCCTGTTGCGGTACAGGTGCTCAGTGGCCTGTGGTGGAACAAGGCCAACATGAGTGCAGTCAATGGCTCCCACGACGTGTGGGATTCTGCCAAGGGCATAGAATGCACCCTTCACTGCCGCCAATTCACGAGCCCTGGGGAAGCGGATGTACCTGTTCCGGCACAGCATCATGGCTGCCAGTACATCCCTCAGCACCTTGCTGAACATGGGCTGGGACATCCCTCCTCCACTGCCCACTGTGTGCTGGAATGACCCAGTGGCGAAGAAATGCATGGCGGCCATCACCTTAGCCGTGGGGGTGACAGCAGTCGGATACACCCTGCGGGGACGGAGATGGGGCTCTAACATGGCACACAGTCGATGCAGAGTTGGCCTGTCCAGCCGAAACTTCCTGATTACCTCTGTATCGTCCATGTCCGCCAGCAATTGGTATGGGCGGTCAATGTTCGGTCTCCGCCTGGGTTAAATGGCAGAGGACACATGTCAAAGCAACACGGCACATAGCAATTTCGCATACACATCACTGACATGACTGAGCAAGCACATGAGCCACAGCCCAGCTGTCAAGCTGGGACGGCACGGCCACAATACACTTACACAGGTCTCCCAACAATGGCAATGGCAAGTGGGACATACCACTGCCATGTGCATGCACATGGGGATCTAGGCCCCAATGACTTGCGGGGCGTGCTGATGGGGACTGACTGCATATTCGTCAAGCGGCAACGCCACGGCAACATGAGTGTCTGCTGAGCATGGAACTGCTTCCGAGGCTGGATGAGTATGGCACACGACGACGACGATGTGGGCACGGGCTGAGCGGCCAATACAAGTGGGACCTGTGGCACGAGGGGATATGAGACAGTAGTAGGTGTCAGCACTGCACCCTATGTACAGCACTGTATGGATCACAGCTCCCGAAACATTGACAGGTGTCCACATTGACAGCCCCATGCCAAGACGGCTGTGTGCTTGCAGTCACACGTCACAGGTGAGAGGTTACATTGCACGTGCCAGGTGGCAGACGTACATAGTGGGAGCTGGCATGTGTGTGCATGTGTCTCCTGTTCAGGATCCACCAGATGGGCGCTGACTCTGTACTGACCATTGGACACAGCATGTTCCGTGGAAGGCTTGTGTGTGTGGGATGGTGGCACTGGATGTGCCTCCGTTGGGTGGGGGCCCATGCACAGGGCGGGTACGTCGATGATTGCGCATTGTTGGTCACGGTGGGTGCACCAACTGAAGATGTGTTGCCCTGTGTTCAATTCCTATGTCCGCATGATGATGGACTGTAGATGTGGGCAGACTACACATTGGTCGATGTGCTGTCTATATGCATGTGCCTTCACACCAGGCACAGCTGCCCCTGCACATGTGACCCCTGCTGGACTCGCTGCTGGGTCTGTGGAGCTGATGCACCTTCTGCGCGTGGGGCGGACAGCTCTCCTCACTTCCCTCATTGCGCATGTCATGACTTTGCCGCAGGTGACATGGATCATGGAGGGCCCACATGTACGCGTGGGTAGGCTACACATGATTGTACACTGGTCGCCACCCCCAGTCAGTGTTTCGAATGGGAAGGTTGTCGTGCTGGTGGTATGTTCGATGTGGCGGATGGGCGGGCCTAGGTGCGGGCTTACATTCCGGACATGGGGGTAGTTGGATTGGCGACTAGTTGCAGTACACACGGGACACGTCTCTTCCTTTCCACATCTGGGTCATCCCTTGTACTTACTGACAGTGATACAGTCATCTTCGCCCCAGCCCTCATGTCCTCCCCTCGCTCCCCCAATATGCATGCTCACCTGCGAGGCTAGCGCCTGCACAGGCAGCCCCAAGCTCGCACCAGAGAGGGCAAGGAGTGTCTGTGTGGGTCCAGTTGCACGAGTGGGCTGTCTCAGGGTATGATGTGTGGCGGGACGCCGTCCACCTGCGTGGTGCCCCAAATGGAGACCCGGCCTGCATGGACTATGCATCACAGTCTTCGCCTTCCGGATCCGCCACCTGCGACACCCAGTGGCTGTGGCTGCCCTTGCGGCCAGGCCGCGTCCGTCTGTGGCTGATGGCCCACACATTCACTCTTTGGCCTCTCTGGGGAGGGCTCGGGGGTGGTGGCGCACGCGCTTGCACTTAGTCGCAATGGCATGTGGCGTGGTTGGTATGATGGGCAATGGATGGGATGGTGCGAGCCACCTCCCATGACGTCAGTGCTGCTCGTGCTGTGGTGCGTCCCCCTACACTTCCATTTGACTTGTGCCATGCTAGACGTTGAGGTTCTATTGCCTGCGTGATATGACCAGGAGGAGCGCGAGGAGACCTCTCACACACCATGCTCCACTGCCATCCCGTGCCCTGTATCGCCTGTGCGGATTGACTATGTTGGGGTTACACCTGGTCGACTGGGGCTGTGTGTGCCTTGTCAAGGGGCATGGTGGGCGCACAACAGGATCCAGCTTGTCCACAGAGGGTGGGCTGAGGTGCGCCTGGTACCGCTTTGTACGTGTGCCCGGCTGCTGTGCACACACGTGTTCACTCCCCCGACAGGTGTCCTCTCACGATGCCCAGGGAAGCGGTGGTGTACTGTTCATGACCCCTCCCAACACGGCGTGCTCCAACTTGGCATGTGCGCATCTACCCGTCGCACCCACCCACCTGAGCACTGCGTCCATACGACTTCACACGAAACATGTGTGTCTTCCACAGTAGTGCTACTCATTTGCGTTGACATCCAATACCAGTGGACTACATGGTCATGTCACGACTGCCGTGTACTTCACATACTCTCATCCTCTCTCATTCGTACTTGTGAAATGAGTCAGCGGAGACAGTTTTGGTTTCAAACATTATATTGAGTCTTCTGTCCTCTGTGATGCAGTATAGTGGACACTACTGGCAGCGGAATACATGTTGAGGATATACTGAGCATGATTACAAATGGGATAGGGTGTGGGGTTACATCTGCTTGGCCAAGGCTGTGCTAATGTACATTTACGTATAGCTGCGGAGCTGCGGACTTTGACACAGACGGTATACATGTAGCCTACCAGACCGCTCGGCATCATGGGCACAGTCCATCTCAGTTCCATGTGACAGGTTTGCTGCGGTTGTTCCTCATGCACGCGTGCATGTGAGATGACATCAGGGCATGTGCTTGCGTGCATGCAGCGGCGTGCCACTTGTTGTTGCACTGTGGTGGTTACTGGACATGTCACAGTCACTGGGGTCGTGTTGTTGTTGTATGCACTTGTCGTCCATGCAAAGGTCCTGGTATGGGATTCCCGGGGCGGGGGTGGGAGGGGTGCAGCACCCACAGACTCCAGGCGACCTATTCATGTCCACTGAGCGGTGTGTGTGTCCATGGGCGCTGGATCCATGTCGTGTCCTGGTTGTTCGTGCAGTTCCGTCCATGTGGGTGCGATACACAGAGCCCATGCCACTGCCTCCCACGATGCATGCGGTGTTCCTGGATGTGATGGGGAACAGTGTGCATGTCCCGGTCATATCCGATGTCATGGCGATGTCGTTGATGGTGTGGTTACAGTTGCCGGTCGTTTGGTATGGCTGTTGTGGTGGTGACTGGCCAGTCCGTGCGGAAGCTGAGCATGGGTGCGGGGTTGGACATCATAGGTCACTCGGGGAACCTGCGTTGTGGTCCGACGAATTGACAGGTTGTCAGGTATGCGATGCCGTCCAGCAGGGCTTCCATGTCATTGGTGGTGTACATGTTTGCCAGCCAATGTAGCGGATGGTGGCTGTCAAGGTGTTGTTCGTAGGTTGTCCCTTGGAGGACCATGATGGGGCATGCTGGGTGACATTCGATGTAGCTGTTCTCGATGATCCGTCGTGTGGAGGCACAGTGGTCCCATTTCAGTGCGGGTGCGATGTTGGCCACATACGCCATGCCCCCATAGGCAGAGCAGGCCCTGTCGTGTGCGTCCAGAGGGAGGAGTAGTGGTAGCAGGTCCGCCTTCAGACATGCCGGGTTGGAGAGGCATATCTCGACGGGATGCTGGTAGGGACACCTCCGACAGTAGAAGACGGGCATGACGCAGCTGAACAATGTGATGCGGTAAGTCAGTCGGTAACTTACGTTCAGCAGGGACAGGAGATCGCATCCCAATGTATGGAACAGTGTTGGTTTTGTACAGCTTGAGCTGTTCGGCGTAGTTGGGTAGGTGTGTTGCGGTTGCCATTTCGCAGCGGTGCGTAGTGGTGGCGTGCTCCGGCTGTGTGTGCAGTCTGCAATGTGCACGCTCCGAGGTTGCTGTGAGCTCTGTGTAGTCGTAGGGAGACAGGACTTGTGTTCTGTTTGCTTGTTTGGAGGACACGGGCCCTCTTCCCACATGCTTCTCAGACAGTTCAAGGTCAGTGATGTGTGACTCCTTCCAATTAACTTGCATGTGGCCGACATGGGGGAGTGTTTTCTTCTTTCTTCCCCGTCTGTTGTGTGCTTCTGTGATATGCGCTATCTGCCCTGTGGTCGGTCTCCTCGGCATGCCTGTGTTGGTCTATTCTTGGACAATGGCTGTATTCACCGGCTTCTGTCGTAGGGCTGTGGTTTCGGAGTTGGAATGGAAGGTCATTCAGTGCTGTCTGCTCTCCCTTGTGTGGGCGGCAGGCTGCCTTTCCGCTCTGCGTTGGGCCTTGTGTGTGAATGTTATTCTTGGGCCACCTGTTGTCGGTCCCCGGGCTCTTTGGTGTTCCGTTTCATATGTCTTGTTCATATGTGCAGGGTGGTATGGGTGTTTCAGTGTGGTACTGGCGTTCCTCTTCCCGAAGGGGCCCTGCTTCTCCTAGTTGGTGTTGCCGCCGCTGTGTGCTACGCCATGTTTGTTACACTGGGGTGTGTCCTGCTGTTGCGTGACTTCACTGACATGTGTGCGTCGGTTGTGTGGCGTTGGGTGTTGTCCGTGAATTGGGCGTTGGGGACATGTCTGTGGCAGGCCTGTCACGTGTCATGTGCGTTCGGGGTGGGGCTGATGTGTGTGCTGCTTGGTTGTGTCCCTGTGTCTGTGTGCGACGCATGCATGGCGCTGCGGTTGGCCTCTGCGTTGTGCGCATGTGTGGCGGCGTCATCGGCGCTTTGGGGCCGTGACGGGGTGGTTGGTTCCTAGTCCCAGGTGGTGTGTACACATGTGTTCCGCGAAGTTACGATTTGGCCTGTGTGTCATATGTGGATGCAATGGTGGATGTGTAGTGTGCACGCGCTGGTGGGGGGTTGTCCGCTTTTTCCGCCCTTGCACTGTGTGCGCTGTTTGCGTGCACTTGTTGTGTGTGTGCCTACCTGCGTCTCCGCGGTACGTTGCGTCCTTGGTGGTGCATCAGCAGAAGCATGGGAAGGGCCTGCAGTGCTGGATTCATGCTCGGGAGCCGCTTCTTCGTTGTCCGTGCTCTGCATCCGTGTTTCCGCCTCGGTTTGTACGTACGGTATCTCTTGGCCGTGGGAGCCGTTTGTTTGCGGCATCGTAATTTATGCGCCGGGCGGGACGTGTTTCGTCGGACGGTGTGTGTCAGTTGTGCTGCGCCGCTACGTGTACGGGCGCACTTTGATGGCGGACGGTGTTGCTGGCTTGCCGGCGGTGTTTGGCCTACTTTTCGCATCGTAATTGGACGGGCGTGTGGACTGCTGCGTGCCGGCGGTAACTGGTGCTTTTTGCATCCGCCAGCACGGCGGTGGTGCTTCCGCCCGCCATCGTAATGAGCTCCCTAAGTTATCTGCTTATGCAGATGAAGTTCTAACATATATGTTCAACCCCTTGACCTCCTGGGATCTTTTCATACAGGAAATATAGTCTAGTATTTCCAGTTACAAACGAAATTTCACCAAAACAGACATTATACCATTGAATTCCCTTTGTTATCACTATATGTTTGCCACTACTAATTTCACATGGCATCCCTCCAAAATGAAATATCTATGCATTTGGTTCTCCCCTAGTATATCTCACAGAATTAGCCATAATTTTACAACACTAAAATCGAAATTACAAACTTTATTTTCAGATTGGTCTATTTTACATTTATCATGGTGGGGTAGACTTGACACCATTAAAATGATGAGTGTACCACATGTACTTTTTACAATCTCTATGTTACCCTTTTTGATCCCTAATTATTATTCTGTGCAAATTGACTCCATATGTACAAAATTCCCATGGAACAATAAACATCCACATATTGCCATCTCCACACGTAAATGGCTAAAAAACGAAGGGGGTGTACAATTTCCTGATTTTAAACATCACTCTGCCTTTGTTTTTTAGGCAATATTATGCCCTTATTAATGATTTTCAAGACTCACCCATTCCATGGTGGATTACATTTGAACACTCCTTAATGAATGGTTTTTCATTTCAAGATGTTATTCATATGTCTAATTGTACTTTTATATCTAAGAACCCCATTTTAAAATAGTCACATCATTCACTACATACATTGCTTTTCACTAGTCTTTGATTTTCCACAATTTTTCTTATCTTCGACAATTTGGTATGATATATTTCTTACATTTTGTCATAAATCTTTTTACTTCAAACTCTGGAAGGAGAAGGGTATTCAGTTTGTTCACCAAATTGTGACAAATAATTCTATTATACCTTTACCTCAATTACAATTACAATATCATATACCTAACTCCTTTCTACAGGAATATGATTTAATTTCCTCTGCTCTTCATTCTTTTCTTATTCCTCACCAATTCCCCTTCCCCAGTTGCACCTATACCTTTGATATCTTTGGATATGGTCCACCATGATTCCATTCCCAAAGCAGCTTACATATATATAAAACACTGTTATTGCCTACTCCTCTTAAAAGCTCTCTTAAATTAGTTTGGGAAACAGATCTATCTATATCGCTCTGCACAATTTTGGGACAGAATTTGGCTTAAGATACTCAATACCTCCAAAGTGGCTCGCATTACACAATTTAAATTTTTTGTTTATAACAGGGCTGTTACTACTTCAGAATGAATTTCTAGATTTCACCCATCTAGTTCTTCATTATGTCGGTCATGCTCCACATGTACTGGCTCTTTAACACATTTATTGTATTATTGCTCTGATGTTAATTAGCTCTAGACCTCCATTTCGTCTAAATGTTTAAAAATGTTTAATTGTGACATACTGCTCCCTTTTCACAATATTTTCTTAGGTTCTCATGCATCTACCTTTGAACATTTATCTCCTAAACCGCTGTTGTTTGATCTTTTTATTGCACTTGCCTTTAAAGTACTTTCTTGTTGGAAAGATTTTCCTAAACTATCTATGTTAACATGGTGGAATATTATATGTGATGAACATAGAATACATACTGTTTCTTCATTGACATTGCATCAGAAGATTAAATCTGATTTGTATTGGGTACCTTTTACCACTTTTCTTTCCTCACACTCTTCATTACCTTAATCGCTTTTTCTCTTCTTCTTCTCTCCTTTTAGGTCTCGCCTCAGGCAGGGCATGCGCTGCTCTGGCGAGACTTTTAGTAAGGGGGCTTCAAAAGCTGACCACACGCTTTGCTTGTGGCCTAAAGCTTGCGGTTACGCGCACAGTTACGTGCACAGGCGCCATCTGGCTTTCCTCTCTTGTCATGGCTCATTAAGCGTATCGCTCGCGGGCACCCTTACAGCGCGCGCACATCGCACACCACTCGCCAGACGTGCCTCCACGCACACATCGCACACCACTCGCCAGACATGCCTCCTTATTTTGCGATTTATACACTTTTTCATTATTAAACATACACCTGCGTCGCGTTATTATTAGCAGCCCTTTAGCATTTTGAACTCACGTGCTCTCTCTCAAAGCCAGCGTCGTCCACAATTGATACACTTTTTAGTCATTAAACAAACATCTACTGCGCATAATTGTTAAATAAATAGAGCGCGGCCCCAGCAAACAAATCATTGCAGTGCCAGCAGTGTGATTTTGTTTTACTTTTACAAGCACGCGTGTGGCGTGTGAGCGCGGCCCTTTGGCATTTTCAACTGACGTGCTCTCTCACCAAAGCCAGTCTCGTACACAATTTGTACACTTTTGCATTATTAAACAAACATTTCGGGAGTGTTATTATTAAATAAATAGAGCGCGGCCCTTTAGCATTTTGAACTCACGTGCTCTATCTCAAAGCCAGCCTTGTCCACAATTGATACACTTTTTAGGCATTAAACAAACATCTCCGGCGCATAATTGTGAAATAAATAGAGCGCGGCCCTTTTGCATTTTCAACTTACGTGCTCTCTCACCAAAGCCAGCCTCGTACATGGTTTATACACTTTTTCAAGCCAGCGTCGTCCACAATTGATACACTTTTTAGTAATTAAACAAACATCTACGGCGCATAATTGTTAAATAAATAGAGCGTGGCCCCAGCAAACACATCATTGCAGTGCCAGCAGTGTGATTTTGTTTTACTTTTACAAGCACGCGTGTGGCGTGTGAGCGCGGCCCTTTGGCATTTTCAACTGACGTGCTCTCTCACCAAAGCCAGTCTCGTACACAATTTGTACACTTTTGCGTTATTAAACAAACATTTCGGGAGCGTTATTATTAAATAAATAGAGCGCGGCCCTTTAGCATTTTGAACTCACGTGCTCTCTCTCAAAGCCAGCCTTGTCCACAATTGATACACTTTTAGGCATTAAACAAACATCTCCGGTGCATAATTGTGAAATAAATAGAGCGCGGCCCTTTTACATTTTCAAATTACGTGCTCTCTCACCAAAGCCAGGCTCGTACATACACTTTTTCAAGCCAGCGTCGTCCACAATTGATACACTTTTAGTCATTAAACAAACATCTACGGCGCATAATTGTTAAATAAATAGAGCGCGGCCCCAGCAAATACATCATTGCAGTGCCAGCAGTGTGATTTTGTTTTACTTTTACAAGCACGCGTGTGGCGTGTGAGCGCGCCCTTTGGCATTTTCAACTGACGTGCTCTCTCACCAAAGCCAGCCTCGTACACGATTTATACACTTTTTCAAGCCAGCGTCGTCCATAATTGATACACTTTTTAGTCATAATTGTGAAATAAATAAAGCGCGGCCCTTTTGCATTTTCAACTTACGTGCTCTCTCACCAAAGCCAGCCTCATACACGATTTAGAAACTTTTTCATTCTTAAACATTTCCGGCTTGTTATTAAAAAATAAATATAGCGCGGGCCTTTTGCATTTTGGACTCACGTGCTAGTTCCCCAAAGCCAGCCTCGTCCATAAGTAATATACTTTATCTAATTGAAGCTCATTTTCGCATTTCCCTCTGTCCCGGTTATTATTAGATTAAGCATTTACTAAACGCCAGACAACCCTGCTTCTCTTTTTGTTGTACAAATAACTGTTTTGTTTTGACTTCGTATATGATGTACTTTGTCAGGAGAGGTGTACTTGCACGCGGTGACTCTTTTACCACGCAGCAAAGTTAAACACACAATTACAGGCAACTTTTTTGGGTACTTTTGAAAAAAGTGTTTTAAGGCCAAAAACTTTATAATTAGTGTATTTGCCGACACTCCCTTACTTTCAGTGTGTCTATTTTTTCCTTATGGGTTATTTTCTTTGCAATTTGATGTGCATTTATAAGCCTTTTTGCACAGAAAACAAAAAACCGTACACTAAATGCACACTGCTGGTGACAAAAGGATATTAGCAAAAATACATTAGTAACACTGTTCTTGCATCCTGACTTTGTTAGCTAACAATTACAACAGGACAGTTCGGACACGGACCAACTTTATATTGGGCCCTAGCTATGGCATTTGGCAAATGTCACTACATACGCAGAAGGTGAAGCACGGACCACACTGGTCGTCTGCTACTGGTGTTTGGTGCGCTTTAAATCAGTCCCTTACGATACACACACCTCTCTTACTTCAAATCTTGACTGTTTATCACGTGTATCATAAGTTAGTCTACACTGCACACATAGCTTCAAGTGCAAAATATTATTTGTCCCTCCGGCAGGACGCAGCGCTCTAATGCACCTCTGATCTCTCAATCACAGTTAGATTCAGCTCACACACTGCACCTTACATCTCTCCATCACGCTGCACACACCTTGTTGTACACCTCACATTTATCCCTCACATTGCACACACCTCCTAGAACAAAACACATTTTTCACTTAGGCTACACAAAACTCTTTTACTGTACCTTACTCTATAGCTTTCACTGCACACACTTCTAACACTGGATCTCATGGTCAGTGTACAATGTATACACCTTTCAGTGTGCCCCTCACCTTTGTTCCTTATGCTGCACACAATTCTCACAAAAACAACAACTGTTACATTGCTAAAAATTATAAGATCCCAAAGGCGAGACCTATTGGCTTTGCCAATGCTTGTTCTTTCCTTCTTCCTTCCCTCCCATTCTTTTCTACGCCTCCTCTCACTCCATTTTCCCTTTCTCTCCTCTATCTTTTTATATAAATAAAACCAGCCAAACTTTTTATTATATGCATTTTTATCTTATAATTGCAATACTCTTTCATGTATGACTTTTATTACCGATGTTCTTTCTTTTTGTATTGCTATTTGCATATTCAATAAAAAACATTTAACAAAAAATGTCAAGCATACAGTTCCCTTTTTAAGACTAAGGGGCCGATTCCGATCTCGGCCGGTAGTGCTCGAATCGGATTCGGATTTACCAGATCCGATTCGGAGCCCTGTTTCCGACCGAATCGTACGCGGGTCCGGCCGAGCGAGTACGATGCAGGCACCCGCGAAATCTCCGACCAACTCGAACGCGGCTTCAACACGCTCCGACCGACTCGCATGGACACGACTCGCACCGCGCTATGGAGACGTATCCCGGCCGGGTGAGTACGATGCGCGCCGTGAGCAGTCCGACCGACTCGTGCCGTCCGGCTCGAAAAAGCTGTCGGAGCCGGACTTTGGGGTCTGCATCGGACCCCCTGTACGCGTAGGCGCGCGAGTCGCACACAGGGGGGACCCATGGGTCCCCCTACCTGTGCATGTATGCCGCGATGCGCATCGACGCGTACCTGCTGTAGGGGGCGCCCTTGTCCGCCTCGCACCCATTGAGTCAATGGGAGCCCGCGTACGCGTTGTACGACAGGCTCCCATTGACTTCAATGGGAGTCCGACCGACTCGAGTCCGATGGCATGCGTGCGCATCGTACTCGTTCGGTCGGACTGCCAGAGTCCGATTCGGTCGGAAATCTCTCCGGGTCCGGCTCGGTCGGAGAGATTTCCGGCCCGAATCGGAATCGGCCCCATAATCTTTGCTTTATACTCAATGTGTACCTACCATCTTTAGACACTATCTTCGCACAGAATGGATGCTCAATTTGCAATCACAACAATACACACTCCAATGTGTGCATGTGGAACAGGACAGCGTTGTTAATATAGGCAAACTCACCTTTTAAAATACTTTATCATTTTCTATATACAAACATGTATTAAATACAACAGTGGTATATTTGTGAGCGTATATATTGCAACAGGAATAGTATATTTTCAATACCCATAGTTATCACCATGGCATACAAATCTAAGAATCAATGAGGCGCATGGGCCTGTGGTTAATGAATCAGCTACATATGTCATGTGCTATTAATTTTATAGTGACAAATTAACTATGATTGTCTTTTACCCATAAAGGTTTCAATTATCTACTTATTAACTTCACGGTCTCAATTAAAATAAGGAGCAAACAGGCAGAATGTCAGTAGTGGGTACTTTGCTTCAATAGACAATGCAAAATTCATATTGGCACTGCGCAGAATAAATTCAGTCAAGGCTAATAAGGCATAGAATTATTCTTGATCTGTTTGCTGGTGGATTCCTATTGCTTCTACTTTATAATGTTAGGCCGTGCAGATCAAGGCAATTATTACAAACGTGTGGCTATAGTTTGTGCACTTATTGTGTGTAGTCACTGGTGCCAATGAGCAGCAAAGGAGGTAGCAGGCTGGCATGCTGTATTGCTTCATTCAATGGCTGTCGCTTCATTGTAGCAGGTGAATGCAAATACATTTTCAGCACAAGGCCAGGAATATAGATCAACTTCCAGCTAATGAAAACACCGAAGAGATGCTTGGAAGTAGCAGTCTCAAATCAGCGACATAGCGGATACCCCGAGCATGCTTTCTAAAGCAATACATGGGAAGGTCAAAGGATTCAGACATGCTATTAGAATTTACACAGCACCAAAAAACACACAATGAAGCATGTGCAAGCTCCAATGGGGTCAACTTAATTTCACCTGCTGTGTGATTCGCATCAGGAGATCTTTATACTGTGATTAGTCAGCAGTAGCAGCAGCAATTAAAACTATCTTCAGAAAGTTAACAGCAGAAAGATGGGATTCTATGTCATTGGGCACTCCAAAGGAAACAATCACATATGAAATAAAATGATGATGTAACTAACAATGGCTAACTTACCTGCAGGTCTACAGAATGTGTGGCAGGCATAAATCTACAAATGGCACGGCAAAGAGTTTACATTTCTTGTTTGAAGTTTTCATTTAGAGTTTATTGAACCATAGATTGTAATACCACAATTCCAACAATGGCATTTCTGTAACCAGTAATTGGGATATTACCTCATATTCAAAATTGAATAATATGAGATATGGTATTCCCTTATGTTTTTACAATTGTAGCAGCAGCTTTAGTTGGTGCTAACAGCCATGGATTCCCCTGCAAGGTATTACCACATTTCTTGATGCACTGATGCCATTTTTCGCTAAATAGAGGAATGTTGTTCACAGAATTTCCAGTTCTACATTAACACATCAGTATATATACTTTGCACTAATGCATTTACTTCTGTGGGAGTCTGCACTCCAGGGTATGAGACTATCCTTAAATTAAATCAGCGAACGAGACTGGTCAGAGTCAAAAATGTAGGTGAGAGTTGAGGCTAAAGATGAGTGAAACTACAAGCCAAAATCAAGCGTGATCAGTCAATTATATCACCTACCATTTCCTATGTAAGCAGTATATTCACTAAACCGCCATGATGTGCTTGCCACCCAGTATGGGTCAAGATTGCCTCATTTTGACTATGTATTTAATACTAGGAATTTAGCACCTTGTAAGGAGTACCACTCATTAGCTACAGTGCTGAATAATCGAAAAATCATAAAAAACAAGATTGATTATTTGATTGATTAGATATTTATGGTGTATGCTGGTGTGATAGAGCTGAGCAGATTGATATAGACGCAAAGTTAGATAAGGCTGAGAAAAACACACTTCCACAGTTTGAAAAAGACCACAAGGATAGAACAGTGAAGAGAGATACTCAGCAAACAGCATTTCAGTTCTTAATTAGGGAATAAATAAGGGAAGAAGCTTCCAGCAGAGCAGGATTTGTGAATCTTACTTAAGAGAATGAAGTGAGCTGGCTATGAACAAAGGCGTGCGAAGGAGTATACATGATGCTTTTGCAGGCTGACGTGCTTGTATATTGACTGCTCTTTGACAAGTGCAGAGGATCTTAAAAATCTAGAGTTTTGTCCCGTGGCGGCGGCACAGGTAAGAGTGGGTGGGGTGGTGGCGGAGTGGGGCGGAGTGGGGTCGGGAACTCGGCAGACGACGGGATAACTAAAATTAAATAAAAGAATAAATAAAAACACTAACCTTGCGTTCGCTGCATTGCTGACTTGGCGATGCGGCGAGCGCAAGGTAAGTGGTTTTATTTATTTTTATGTAATTTTACTTATCCCGTCGTCTGTCGACTTCCCCAACCCCCATCCCGCTCTGCCCCAGCCCCACCACCCACCAATCTTACCTGTGCCGGCCGCCACTGGTTTTGTAATTGGAAGCCTGTGAACATTAGCCAAGTATATAGAAATGGCACTGCACTAAGGGAGGCTTACAACAAACAGGGACAATGCATTGTGGAAGTCAGGTAGTGGGGAATTTCGAGATAAAAGAAATTCCAGAGTGCAGTCTAGAAGATAGCTTGGACAATGATTTGAATTTTATAGCTGCTTTTATCTTGTGTTTTCCTTAAAGAGATGGCTGAAGACACGCTGTGTACCTGTTTTATGATGGATGAGTCTTACTCTTGAAATAGTGCTCTAACAGTCAATCCTACACTGAGATCATTTTCCTCCATTTGTAAGCCTTAAAGGCCTCCAAACGTCTGCTCAAAGGTCAGGGGGTGGATTAATGACCAAGCCTGTCCATTTATGTATTTTTGAGAGCCCATGCCCAGTGACTACTAGTATGATGCCCCCATCCACCAACTGCTGAGTGGAATATTGACCCCATCATCATATGCATGACCGATTGTGTCTACTGCCATCACCAAGCACCACTTACAGCAGTGAATAGAGTCTCAGTCCACACCCAGACCCTTTAGTTCTTAGAGACACTCACCCTCTGCCCTGAAACTTTATCTCTGCTGCAGAACTTTTCGTCACAGCCCAGTGCGTTTTAGCTGCTTTCCCTGGCTGACATCAGACCCAGTACCAACCTCAAAGTCAGGCCCCGTGTGGGCACACATATACTGTTCGTGACCAACAAAATGTCTTTAAAATGCAGGGTGCATGCACAGTATGTTGAGCTGAACAAGAACAACTGGTTCACCACCAGGCAGAGTCAATATACTGCAAATGTTGAAGAGCAGACAACTGCACATGCACCAAAGAGTGCCATATTCATACAGTAAATAAACCAATATAGTGCAAAATAGACCCTAAACCCCACCGTCATCACCCACTGGGATGAAGCGGCATGCAATCTGAAGAAGTCCAGCAGCTGTCAACCCTATACATAATACGAATGCCACAGAGAGAGAAGCAGGGAACATGTCACAAAGGCTCGACCTCTTATTTATTTTAAAACACACTGCTCACCAGCCCCTCCATACACCACTGGGTCATTACATTTGGAAGTATTAACCTTCTTAGGAGTATGGATTCCACAACATTCCCTGTCATTAAGTATCAGCTCTGCTGTTGCTGAAACACACTGTTGCTCATTTTTCAACTGTGGCTGGCACTGGAGCTACTGGTGCCACAGAAGGGTGTACTGTGGAAGATGGATACTATAGATAGGTCAGTTTATTCTGTGGAAATGGGTAATTATGAGGCATTTCCATTCCAATTTATGTGGGAATGTGGCAACTGGGTTCAGGGCCACAGTTCATTCAGGGTTTGCCGTGCCCCAATTGTGACAATTGGAGTCTTTTACCTTTGGTGTCCTGGAGCCATCTTACTATTGGATCCAAATGGAGCACAATGTGACACCCAGTCAGGCAAAGGGAGGCAGAGAAGGTCAATGCTTGCCAAGTGAGTTGTTGTGGCAATGTTCATATTTCATTCATAGTAAGTTACAAGAGGCCATGCTTGACAGTAACGTTTCTTGTGACTCAAGTCAAGTCAATAAAGTCTAAAATTCGATTTACAAAATCATAAAAGACAGAATACATCAGTGATTAAAAAACTTGGGCTATAATATGCGATCTACAATCATCCAGGCTTATGTAAAAACCACAAATATATTTACATATAAGTTAAAAACATTGTTACATAGAGTGGCAAAGTTGTAAATACAAAAGATAAAAACACATTTAAAAAGCCCATAAAAAGCAATATAGGTAAGAGCACGAAAACTGTAGCAGGGCAGTTGCTTCCTTTTATCAGTCCATAATATGGGGACCAGATTTAGACGGAGGGTCAGCAAGTGATCATCTCTTAAATTGCCAAATCTCGGGGTCTAGACAGAAAATTTTATCAACAATCAATCAATCAATCAGGGGTTTGTTAAAGCGCGACTACTCACCCGTAAGGGTCTCAAGGCGCTAGGGGGGTGCAGGTTCCATCCATCAAGGAGGGGTCTGTCGAAGAGCCAGGTTTTGAGGTTTCTTGCGAAGATGGGGAGCGATGTTGTCTGTCTGAGGTGGAGCGGAAGGGCGTTCCATGCTTTGGCCGCGAGGAAGGAGAAGGAGCGGCCTCCCGATCTGGTCTTTCTGGTGCGGAGGACCACGGCGTAGGAGAGCTGGGCTGATCGTAGGGTCCTTTGGGGTGCGTGGAATTTGAGTCGGCTGTTCAGGTATGCTGGTCCGGTGCCGTGGAGGGCCTTGTGTGCATGGGTGAGCATCTTGAAGGAGATTCTCGCCTCAACAGGCCCATTCCGTGCTATCTCAACCCTCAAGAATAAAAATGACAAGGTTAGTATACCCTCATCTTGTTGGCACGGATGACCCACATCCAGCTCAAAAATGTTGCCACTGCTACCACTATGGAATCTTTAGTGTTTGTCCTTAAGATCCTTAAGGCCTCCAGAGCCAATCTTGTGCCCAGATTCATACAAATAGGTTTAAGCCATTTGGTCCTGGGTAGATTATAGGCTGGGCATACGAACATAATATGCGCTAATGTCTCAATTTGGGCTGGGCATGAAATGCATTTGTCATCCGTTGGCAGGTGCGAACTACTAGTACGAGCTCTTATAGGAAGTGAGCCTACCCTGAACTGATGATGCAGCTTCCTGTCTGTTGGCCTGGTAATGAGGTCCCAATAGGTTTCAAACTTGGTCTCATGCTTGATCTCCAAGAATTCTCTAGTCAAGGTGGGCCTCATGATAGATGAGAACCACTTAATTTTGACCATACTCCAGTAAGCTGCCTTGAGGTTCTTTTTAGATGGAAATAAATTATCAGCTGTGTCCTCCCACAGGCTACTCATCCCCATATTAACCAGGGTGGTTTTGATGTTATTCAACCAGGAGATCTTGTATAAACGGCCCAACCCCCGAACTTCAAGGAGAGCTTTAGCATACAGAGAAAGCTCAGGTGTGGTCCAGAGCCTTCTCCAGAATGCTATAGGTCTGAAGCGTGCCAAGTCCTCTATGCTATAGCAACCCAAATAAAGATAAAGGGGCGTAAGTGGGGTGGATTGCGGGAGGCCTATTAGTGATCTAACAAATTTGTTTTGGGCTAATACCAGTGAAGTTAAGTCCTCAAAGCCCCAAAGTTCAGCACCATATAATATTGAGGTACTGATTTTGGAGTTGTAAATCTTAAGGGCGGGGGCAATAGGTTTGGTCTGGGAAAGCCTCTGCTCTTTTATCAGTACTCCAGCTAATTGTGCATGTTTTAAGGCCAGCATATCGATCTGGGGCTTCCAGTGTAGTTTCCTACCTAGTGTTATACCCAGATAGGTAAAAACATCAGTCTGTTCCAAGGGGACATTATTCATATACACTCTCCCGGTTATAGCTTTGGATTTGTGGAGCACCATAAACTTTGTTTTCTCCACATTTACCACTAATTCATGGTCGTGGCAGAACACCTCGAAGCGGGACAGAGCGGCCTGCAGGCCCTGACGAGTCTTGGATATTATCAAGGTGTCGTCCGCGAACATGAGCAGGGGTATCTTCATACCCGCTAACACTGGAGCATCTGTGGGATGAGTAGAAAAGTACTGTACAACCCTGTTTATGAACAAGGAAAACAGGGTTGGGGCTAGAACACACCCCTGATGTACCCCTTGGAAACCGGAAACCTCTCAGTAACATTTCCCTGCTTTCCCCAGCGGACTTGTGCGTAATTTGAATCGTGCAGTTTTACTAAAATAGCCAACAGTTCCGATGGCATCCCCATGTCCACAAAAGCACTCCACATTTTCATACGGGGGACTAAGTCAAATGCGGATTTTAGGTCAATAAAAGCCGCATAGATTGCACCCCCTCCAATGATAACCACCCGCCAGTAGATGAGCACAAACCTAAAGACCTGATCTAAGGTGCTTGTGTGTGGTCGAAACCCCGCCTGAAGAGGTGTCAGGATATCTGTCTCGTCTATCCAGGCCTGGATTCTGCCAAGAACTAGCCTGGCAACAATCTTCTGAATGGAATCAATAAGGCTAATTGGCCGGTAATTACCTGGTAGTGAGCAGTCACCCTTTTATAAATAGGTAGGATTTCGGCACCTGACCACGTATCGGGAATGGAAGCACCGCTTGCTATAGCATTGGCCAATAACGTTATATAAGATACCCAGTGGTCTTTATCGTGTACAAACAAATCTGCGGATATACGATCGGGGCCTGGGGCCCTACCTCTCGGAATCATTTTTAGCACTGATTCAACCTCTAAACTGGTGAAGCACAGGGTAGTTGTTGGAATAGGCCATAGGGGTATATCATCATAACTGGTTATGTACTGAGACAGTGCTACTTATTTCCATACTTGAACACATCATAAGCAATAACCTGCATTTTATTCTGAGAGATGTGTAGTTCTTTATGCCCATTTTACGCCTCTTTCCTACTGGCTGAAGTGACCTTTGTCTCTTTATCTTTGAAATCTGGTAGACTCACAAGGTGCTCAGTTTCTACTGTTTTTCAATTTCTATTCCTACATTTCTTCCCTTGGGTACATTTCTCTACTGGCAGGTCCAGACGCCTTTTGAAGGTCACTCAAAATAAAACTGACCCCAATAAATTGTCAGAGGATTCTCTGACCACATCAGACCTCAGCTTGATCCTTCAAGTGGGAAGCATAAACGGCTTAAAATGATCCTCCTTCCCCTATCCCTTACTCCAGTAATCTGGCCTTTTATGATCGCCAACAACACAAAACTACAACAAATCAAAGATAGGTGGTTAGCAATGAAGAACAGGCTGGTTGAAAGGGAGCAGCATATTTGTGTTGTGCATGATTCTACTTCAAACATTACAAAGCTGGAGCAAGAGATACACATTTTTCAAAAGTATTTTGAAGATTATTAAGATGCAGTGTGAGTAAATCAGCAATAAGTGACTGAGTGAAAAAACATGCTCAATGCTCAGGGTGATTCACACAAAACATTCAAAAAAATCTAACAGTGTGAAAATGAATTCAAATAAGCAATCAAAAGAATCTAGATTTGTATAATTCATTTTCGGGTTACAAAACAGGCAGGAGCATATCACTGTTTGGCTCATAAATTGGATGTCAGTGCATGTAAAAGCTCTTTTTTTCTGGTACCTTGTAGTGTGTTTTTGTAACACTTTATAGCTTTCTAAATGGATTCATACACATTATGTGGTTTCATTAGCATCTTCGTGACTAGTACTCTCCCAAATAATTACAGGAATAGCTGTTGTTTTTCCTCAAAATTATGCAAAGCACACAACAACATTTAATAAACCAACATCCAGTCAATGTGTTACTTTTAAAAGGAAAAAGTACTTAAGCTCACAACAACTAAATATTAAACATAAATATACTAATGTACACAGAGAAACCCACATCTCTTTAGCCCTTCCTGTACTAGAAATGTTTGTAAGAAAGTCTCTCAGTGTTAAACAGTTTAAAACTCCTTCATATGGTGCTTTCACAGAGTTCACAATGTAAACACTATTCCTATAGTATGTGTTGTGGTTCACAATGTAAATCTACTCCCTAATGTATTTGTAATAGGTTTACACCTTGCAAGGGCACTTTGTACTATGTTTGACACTGGCCTGCATAAATAATTTGCATTTGAACTACTTCATAAACAATCTAAGACAACTGCTTCCCTTAGAGAAAAAGAATAACAAAGGGTCAGAGCCATAGTCCTTCTTTCTATACTGCCCAAGCACACAAGGGTATGGTGTGGGAATGACCTGGCATCCCAGATGTTTGAAAATTACACCAAATAACCTGTGTTTTTATTCTCTTGCAAATGGCACTGTTGAGTTTCTCTCTACTCATTCAGCCCACTCTGTTCTCTTTCTCTTTCTTAAGTCACTATCTTGATTTCTCTCTTGCTTGCTCTTTTTGCCCTCCCCAAACACCCCTTCCATTTTCACCCTCCTCCTCACTCCTGCTCTTCTTCTATTCATCACTTTCCCCTTCATTACACTCCCTGCTTTAATTTGACCCTTTTTCATCTTCTAACAATTTCTCTTGTCCTACTTGCCTTTCTCAGTCTCTCTCCTGCTCATCATTGCTCACATCCTCTTCTCTCTGTTTTATGCACCCTCTTTGTCTATAACATTATACTTGACCCTCCTTTCAACAAAAGAAGGCGCTTAAAGGTATCTGATCTGTTGATGATTCTCTGGTATCTTGAGATTTAGCGGGCAGTAATGAAAGCCTATGGGAGACTTGATTCTGAATCCAGGGGCCTCTAGTATTAGCTTAAGGTGCTGTAACCTAGTACAGCACATGTGTGTCTGACCTCTAGTAATTACTTATCTATCTGCTGCGTGCTTCACCAAAGGCTTGTATCTGACCCAATTGACTGTTATGATCCCCTACAATCGAGCATACATGGAAAAATGTCCTTAGCCCTAGGGGGATCTTGCTTATTGCACACCCTTTGGAGAAAAGGAAACAGACTGGTATATCTCACTCTTCTCTGTGCTGAGTTAGGGTCATCTAGATCAGAGTGTTATGAGTCACACAGCCCTGCCAGAGAGGTTCTCATCCATAGGGGTTATTTGTAGATGTGTGGGCCCTGGCCCTGACCCCTGAAAGCAACAGATACACACAGCTATTGGTGTCCTATAATACTAGGTTATTTACTATGTACAAGAAGCACTTTGTGTATCAGAATTATGAAAATGGTTATAGTAATGTAAGCAACCATAATATAAAACAAGATTAACATTAGAGAACTCCAAAGCATTTTATATAGCACATCCCTACTATCTGTAATTATTGATCTAAACTCTACCTAACGCTTATATCTATATTATTATTGTTGCAGGGATTCTGCACATACACAGAACTATGCGCAGGAAAACAGGACCTCATTAAATAGGGGTGTACCAACCTACCACATCAGTACCCAAAATCCAAAACCGACTAGCTATAGTGTCTCATTCGTTTTCCTCCAAAGATCACGAAGCTACAAATGATTAGACAACCCAGAACACAACACTCCCGACTCTCTCAGGAATCGCGGGAGCAAGACGTACCCTTTCACTCACTCACTCATACCTGTCCACAATGAGAATAAGCAGAGTCACTGAAATAGTTCAAAACTTTTATTTTAACTATCGCGCTCTACAATACAGTATACGCGCCACTACTAGCAGCAAAATGCATAAACTCAACACAGTTAGCATTGTTACAATTCCATAGAATACAAAGGGAGAAGTCATTTTATAAAGACTGTGGAAATAAGGGCCTATAGTCCTGACCACCCTCCCCTTGACTAGAAGAAGTTTATTTTATAAAAAGGACAATCTCTGGGCTTTGACAGCAGACCCCATACCTTAAAGCCTGGATGTAAGGTTTACATCATAGGAACAGCAGAGCTCTTCTCCATGGAACGGCTTTCTCCAAGTGTGTTAAAACAACATGCAACAACGTAATATCAAAGCACGAGTCTTCAGTACTGCAGCTATGTAGCATGTTATGTCTAGGTGCTAGGGACTGACCAGAACAGAATAACAAGGGGCATTGTTTATCGACCTTGCACATCGTGTTCAGACTAAACTCCAGGAAAGGCAGAGAACGCGAAAGGCAACCCGTTCTCATGCGAAGGGCACAAACAAAGTCTTGCAAAAACAAAGTCATATAGTAGCGTGCGCAAAAGCAGCATCATGGCAGCGAAGCTCATGCTAACTTAGCAATGTCGATAATGTGCCTAAGAACCATTTAACACCCTCCCCTGGTAAGGCCATAGGACATAGAAAAAGGATCAAAACAGAGTTCACAAGTCAAGTTGAGTTAAAAACGGGTGAAAAACCAAATTGGAAAAAAATCGAACTTTTTCAAAAAAAAAATTTAAAGTCGTTAATAGGGCTAATTGAAGGGAAGCTGCCTCCGGGATAACAAAGTTATTATGAAGGAGGTGGTAAGTCCATCAAGGTGTATGAACCGAGGAATGCAATTCCCTCCAAAAGATCATCCCTATCGTTGGTAAAAAAGAGAGATGCCATCCAATTAAGTAAGTCGAAGGAACAAACGTGCTCCTCATAATCAGACGCCTCTAAAAGCAGGAGTGGGCAACTTGCGTGATATTCGATGAAACTTCATTGCAGGACAGTCTGCGCAGCCGCACAGACATCCCATTCCGCCAAAACTTCAAGTGCAGCCGACCGCGCCATACGGCCATCCCCATAACAAGCCTGGATATGGGCCTCTAAGGGACCCATCAATTGGTTAAAATCCGGGACTGGACGTGACGTATTGGAGAGGCATATATCCAGTGCCCAAAAGAAGGGACATCGCTGACAGTAAAGGACTGGTTGCACGCAAGTGAAATACGCAAAGCGAAAAGTCAATCCATAACTGACTCCAAGCGTGGCTAATGGCAAGCATCCGAAAACCTGTTGCATGCGATCACGGTACAGCTACAACTGGCCTGGTCTGTGCAGTACCACAAGTTGAGCAGCCATTGCGCAACAGGAGCAGGAAAAGCAGGATTCCAGCGCCTAACGTCAAAATCAAGGGGAACCCTCCGAAGGTGCTGGAAAAAATAGAATGAATAAAACCCGGTATTACTCCAAATATAGTCTGAAAAGAAGACACAAGGCCAGATCCCACACATTTAAAAAAATGCGCAAGGCCTGTGGTGTCAGACGCATTAAATATTTGGTGTATCAATTCTCCAAAATGCAGTGGGAGGTTGGTGTTCAGAAGGGACTGTATCTCTCCAGAAGTCCTAGCCACCTGTAACTGGAAGGTCTCGCGGGCGGAAGTGAGGGCCACCTCTTGTTGGAATAACAGCGCTTTGAGCCTGCTCAACTTGTTGAATTCTGTTTTCAAAGTTGGAATGGAAGGCCAAATTGAGCTATCTAGACTCCCATGCGGGGGCGGAAAAAGCACATTGCTGCAACAAGTTACGTGCTGGGAAACCGTTACTAAATACGGGACTCCTGCCCGTAAACCACAGCAGTATTGATTGTTCAAAATAAGATAACTGCCATTTGTAAGCAATAAAAAAGCGGGAATTATTGATGGCACTGGAGTCCCTTTCAAAAAACAGACCAGATTAGGCGCGGAAACGTTACAAGCGCCGTGCAACCTAACGTTTTTTCCAAACAAGGGAATGTCCTACTGTGGCATCGCAGTCCTCCACTGTTAGGAAAACTTCCTTACCCTCCCTCTGACATCTATAAGTGAAAGGTAGGGACCACAATTCATGTAGAAAAGCACTACCCAGTGGTTCATAACGGCCAATCGGAAAATGTTGCATGCATGATTTAAATTGAAATAGCGAAAAGGGAGTGAGATAACCCCATGAATTAACCAAACAGCAGTGTCTGTTTCCGCTACAGAAAATGGCAAGGGCTCTATTTGTTCAATATGCAATATGTTATATTATGTTATGTTATTTTAAAATGGATTTGTAGAGCGCGCAGCTACTCAGCAGAGTATCCCGGCGCTGAGACAGAAAGATACAGAGGCCAGAAGGGGAACATCGGTCCCGGGGTGGACGACCATTATACTGCTTATTGGAACAGCCAGGTTTTCAGTTGTTTCCTGAAAGCCAGTATATTCGTGGCCTGCCTGAGCGGAAGAGGCAGCTTGTTCCAGAATCTAGCCACTTGCACTTGGAACGAACATCCGCCACGACGGGCTCTAAGACACTTAGGAATGACAATTAGGTGTTGGTGTGCTTACCTAAGGGATCTGCCAGGTACGTAATATGAAACTCTTCTGCAGATGTAATGCGCCCCCATGCCATGCAGAGCTTTGAAAGCCAGGACCAGTGCTTTGAAGAGTATTCTGCAACGGACAGGCAGCCAATGCAGATTCTGCAGGTGGTGGGAGATCCGGTCTCTAGGTCCAAGTCTCAAGACTGCCCTGGCTGCCGCGTTCTGCACGACTTGCAGTCTATTGAGTATGAACTCTGGAAGGCCCAGATAGAGGACATTGGCATAGTCCAATATGGAGGTAATAAGGGCCTGGACGACCGTCTTTCTGTGAGAGGTCGGTAATAGGAAGAGAAACCTACGGAGCATTTTACGGAGACCGAAACACGTACCTGCTACCGACTGTACTTGAGGTGTCATAGATAAGGCGTCGTCCATTTTCACTCCCAGGTTTTTTACAATCTTAACTGCTGACTGGGGAGACATATCCGTAGGCCACCATTGTTTCCAGGCGTCCAGAGGCGGGGTGCCAAAAAGATAATTTCAGACTTTTCCGGGTTACATTTAAGATGGTTGTGTCTGAACCAGGCAAAGATTTCTCTCAGACATTTATTAATCTTCTCCCCGTTAAACTCCTCCCCCTTCTTACAAGTGAACAGCAGTTGAGTGTCGTCGGCATAGGATATAATCATAGCCTCACCCGCTTCTGCCAGGGTAGCCAGAGGAGCCATGTACAGATTAAAAAGTACAGGGCTCAAGATAGATCCCTGTGGCACGCCAACGTTCAAGGGCAGAATACTGGCTGCAAACAGGGGCGACCAGACCTCTTGATTTCTATCCTCCAAAAAGGAGGAGAGCCACTTCAACACCGTGCCTCCAAGTCCACACTCCCGTAACCTCTGCAGGAGGAGACCGTGGGGCACGGTGTCGAAGGCCGCAGAGAGGTCTAAAAGGACAAGAACAGCTTTGCCTCCTTTATCCAGGGTCTCTTTGATGGAATCGGAGACCTCCAGCAACGCCGTCTCTGTGCTAAGGTTCTGCCTGAAACCAGACTGACTCAGATGTAGAAGGTTATTGGCTTCAGCAAAATCGCTGATCACCGAGTGAACGTATTTCTCTATTTTCTTTGCGAAGAAAGACAGCAAAGAGATGGGTCTGTAATTAGTTAGTTCCATGGGATCAGCCGTAGGTTTTTCAATAGGGGAATTATTTTCGCGCTCTTCCAGCTAACCGGGACCTGGCCGCTATGAAGAGACACGTTCAAAACGCTATTCACTGTGGGATTCAGAATCTCCGCCATTGAAGCCAGAAAATTGGCAGGGCAAGGGTCAACAGGTGAGCCAGACTTGAGGCCCTTCATTATAGACATGGACGTCTCTAGGGACAAAGGAGGAAAGAGGGAAAGGGAGGCACTGTCTTCCTGATTCTGGGGGCAGTCACTGGAGAGGCCATCACATCTTTCCCACCCAAGCCACCAAAAGAAGATTGAATTGTTATGATCTTCGTATAGAAGAAATTGGCTAACTTTCCAATCCAGTCAGCTGATGTAGGGGAGAGCCTTGTCGCAGCACTAGGTGAAGAGAAGCTTTTAACAATACTAAACATTTCTCTGCTTTTATTTCCTGCGGACTCAATTTTAGATGCAAAGAAGCTCTTCTTAGCTTCCTGTATCCTTTGTGGTAGTCTCTTAAGGCCTCTTTGTAATTCCTTTTATTTTCCACGTTAAAATCTTTCCTCCATAATATTTCCTGACGTTTACAGTCCTTTCTACACTGACGCAGGGTGTCGTTGAACCAGGGGGCTGAGCATCTTGCAATTTTTTTAGAGCACGAGATTAAAGGGGCAAGGGACAGGGTCCCTTGTGAGACCCACTTAACTAGGGCCTCAGCATCCTGCTCTATATTGCTGCTTGGCATAAGAGGGTGTTGGTCGAGTTCATATTTGAGGGCAGTCGGGGTAATTTTGTGAAAAGGCCTAGATGTAAAAGACGGCCGCTTGACCTGGGTCAGTGAAAGCTTCGTTAGTTTCGGTAGCTTAAAACCCACCAAGTAGTGGTCTGACCATAATAGAGGTAAGGGAACCTCTGTCTGGATTTTGCAGTTGGCAAATACTTGGTCAAGGGTGTGGCCATTAACATGCGTGGGGGCAAAGACATATGGAGCCAGATTAAGCGCGTCCAAGGATTCCAGCAGAGATACGGTCTCAGGGATATCCTGTTTGTCCATATGTACATTAAGATCACCCAAGACAATAAAGTGTTTAAATCTGGAGGCCACTGGCGCGATGGCATTGCTGATGGACTTCAAAAAGACCCCTGCGTGACCCGGGGGTCTATATATAAGGACTCCCGCTAAGCACTGATGGGGGGAGAGGGTAGCCTGAAAACAGAGGCACTCAGCCCCTTCAATTTCTTCCATGGGAATGCAAGTAATGGATATGTCCAATTTGCTAATAATTGCAACTCCACCTCCCTTGCTTCCAACACGATCCTTCCTCAAAATGGAGTAACCAGGGGGAATGGCTGTAGCGATAGTCGGATTCGACGTGTCAGATAGCCATGTTTCGGTCAAAAACAGGAAATCCGGTTTGGTCTCACATATCATGTCATATATGTGTAAATCATGTTTATTAAGCGAGCGACAATTAAGCAGCAGAGCATTAATGTGTTCTTGTTTCTTTAACACTGAATCCTGATTAGGCGTGTACTTTCTCTGCATATTGGGCGCTAACGTGCTGTTCATAGTGTGATAGCATGTATGTAGCATCTTTCATGGACATAAACCTTTGCTTATCAGTCAGATTAAATGGCAAGAATAAAGCAGTGGCATTGAAATAATCCCAAGGTACTTTTCCCATTTTAAGAGTTTGCAATGTCCAAGCAAACTGCATAACAGATTGTAACTGATTTTGACCATAATATAACACAGATACATCACTTTGAACAATATCAATAACAGATGAAACAATATTATCCAACGTATAAATGCGTGAGGAAGGTGTGTTTATGCTATTGTCTACTACCGCAAGAACTTTTTCTAAATTGGCCTGATCAATTTGGCGCAGACGAAAAGCAGCTTCCATCTGCGAAAGTTTCCAAATTTCATTGTAAGCGGCATACATGAATCTTTTCGCTCTCGGAGCCCTGGGTCCCAAGAGAAAATCAGCCAAATTAATGTCATGCGACAGCAGAGGAGGATGTTGCTTCACTGATGTCAGCGTAGAATGTTCCAACCATTGTTGGCATAATTTACCCACCGAGTATGTGGTAACCGAATGGGAACTTGGATAACGTGGGTCCGGTCTAGTCTGTGTGAAACCAGGAGTTACATTATAAAAACGCATTTGACATTCATTTGTATTAGTTTGCCACACCAACCAGACAGAAGAATCAACTTCAGAGACATTGAAGGTGTCATTGCGAAGCAAAGCTTGCAATGCCTCAATGGTATAATTTGTGTGTGTGCCAATTAGCATATTCCGTTAAAGATGGAATGGATGGTGTATTTAAATTTTTGACAGTTGCCAGGCCAAAACAAGTTGTTTGGTACACTGTATTATTTAAAAACAGAATTTGAGCTGGGATCAGGCAGGCACGATGTAAAGCTTCAGTTCCCTAAACCTGCCAAGGTTTTGTGCCCCAGATTGATTTTAAATCAACAGTATCTTTCAAATGATCATAACCCTGCGTAGCCAATTGATTTTCTAAACAAGTTGGCATAAATCAATTTTGTGTGTGTCAACATAAATTTAGATTGAGTAGATGATCGAAGTTTAAAATAATAGGATTCCGGATTAGATATGTCATAATCTGTAAAGTAAGTGAATTTATCCCTAAAAGTTTTAGAACTCCCTCTACGGGAGTAGGACAATGTTCCCATTGTGTATAATTAAAAACAGGTCTTAACGTTGCCGAACACTACAACAAATCCATCATCGAGGTCCTTGACCAAATCGCCCCAGCAAAACTAAAACTGCAAAAAACAACCCCGCCAGATCCTGGTTTAATGCTGAACTCAACAACGAGAGACGCTCGCTTAGGCTGACCGAACGCATGTGGAGGTAACACCCTTCCCCCTCAAATCTTGCTCTCCTCAGAGCCACAAGGGCTAATTACAAAAAACACATCCTTAATGAGAAGGCCTCCTTCTTCCGCGCACAACTCGACCAGGCTAAAAATAGACCCAGGGAACTATTTAGCATCATCAAAAATCAAACAGCTTTGGCCCCCCCAAACTGATGGCCTCTATCGAAAGATGTGAAGAAATTGCGAACTTCTTTTCCGAAAAAATCTCCAAGATCGATCTATCCTTTAGCTTAACCCCCCTCCACATTGCTCATCACCCCTCTATGACCTCCTCTCCAAGTCTTCTTTCACACCCTTGCCCCCCCTGACTCTGTTCATCTCCCACTCGCTGTCGCCCCTTGTTAGACTTGGCATCTTTTGGCGTGTTTCCCCTGACTTTTTGCTTTCTGACCTCCTGGTTTTGACTCTGTTTTTGCTGGTGTAATGATTCTGCGCACTTTCCTCACTGCTGTCCAGTGGGAAAGTGCAAGTGCTCCTGTATAAAATGTGTTATGGATTGGTGTTTCCATGATTGGCCTATTTGGTTTATGTGTCAGTCCCTTGTAAAGTGCACTGCGCGTGCCAGGGCCTATAGATCAAATGCTGTTGGTGGGCTGCAGCACTGGATTGTCCCACCCACGCGAACAGCCCGTAAAGTGTAACTCTGGCCTGCCATTGCAGGGCCTGTGCGCAGCCTGGGGCTGCCATGTCGACTTGGCAAGTGCACACACTTGCAAGTCCCTAAACCTTCCCTTTTCTACATATTAGTCACCCCTAAGGTAGGCCCAAGGTACCCCTGTGGGCAGGGTGCATTGTATGTGAAAGGTAGGACATGCCCTGGTGTGTGTGGCATGTCCTTATAGTGAATTACAGCCTATTTCGTTTTTCACTATTGCAAGGCTACCTGTTCCCCATAGGCCAGAATGGGCAGTTTTGATTATTACAGTTTATAATCCTAACTGACCCAGGGAACATGGTAGAAATTCGAGTTTAGTATGCCTGGACTCAGAATGATAAAATGCATCTTTTAGTGAAGTTGGTTTTAACATTCTGTGTTTGAAAATACCACTTTTAGAAAGTGGGTATTTTCTTGTCTAACCATCCAAGCCTGCCTCTGCTAGGTTGTGTATTCCTTGTCTGGAGTGTGAAGTGACAGGGGCTGGGGGATGCCAGGAGACAGGGTGAGTCAGCACAGGGCTGAATAGCCAGATCTACATGTAGATGGGTGGGAGGAGTTGCACCTGGGCCCTGAATAGGACAGTGCCTTCCCTCCACAATGCTGGCTCCACCTCCTGTGGTGCGTCTGATGTCCCTGGCCTACTCTCTGAAAGAAAGGACGGAGACTTGTCAACAAAGTGCTCCAGAACTGGTTTGGACTAGGCAAAGGCCTCTCTGCCTTCAGAGAACAAAGGAATTTGGGATATAAATATTGGGGCCCTGACCCCATGAATTTAGATCTCGCTGGAATCAAGGAACCTGCCAAGACGAAGAGCTGGAAGAGCTGCCAGGAGGAGTACTGCCCCCTTTGCTGTGTTGTTGCTTTGTTGGGGTTGGCCTGCAGCTGCTGCTTCTGCCTTGGGCAATGAAAGGACTGGACTGAACTTTCTACTACTTGTGCTGAGAATCTCCAAGGGCCTGAAACCGAGCTGGCCTCCTGTTAAGAAGTCTCAAGGACTGCAAAGACTTCACAACCCTCTGGGTACCGCTTCTGGAACCGCTGTTTCAGTTGCCACAGAGGAAGGGAACCGCAAACGACTCCATCGCTGGCCCGGTGTCCTGTTTGCACTGCAGACCGCACCGTCCGCATCTCGCACCGCAACCCTGGTCTCACCGACGACGACGTCCGACACCATCACCACCGAGCCGCTGCTTGCACCGTGACCTGTGGGCACCGCAGTTCGCATCGCATCGCTTCACTGTGCCAGCCGGACCAGACCGACGCTGTTGCTGCAACTGGCTCAACAATCGTGACCGCATTGCAGTTGGGGCACCGCTCGCACGCTTCGCAACGCACCGCTCCGACTCGCACCGCTGTCCGACGCCAGCTCCCGCACTCCGGCTTGGTCGCCTGCATCGCAACCTGCCAGCACCGCATCGAGCACCGTCTCACCCTGCCCCGCACGCCTTGGACTCACCGACTCCGTCTGCACGATTGTCACCGAGCCGCTGCCTGCACCGCATCGAGAGGACACCGCGCCCTGCACCGCTTCCATCTTGCACCGCAACCGCGACGTACGCCAACCGGCTCGCACACTCTGTGCCCGCCACAACGAGAAAAGGTACTGTGACCGAGTCTGTTCACGACTCTGCTGGCCGTATCGACGCGGTCGGCTGGAACTGTTAGACTCTGTGGTTTTCAGCATCGCGGTAGACTCGGACGGAGCTACCGACTCGTACGAACTTTGTTTTTGAAATATTCCTGCAAAGAAGAAGTTATCTTGCAACGTAATCATTTTTAAAGTACTGTACTGTGGATTTTTATCGTATTTGGTCTTGTTTTAAAGTATATAAAAATATTGGATATTTTTCTAAACTGGTGTGGTGTCAGTTTGTAGTGCTTACACTGTATTACTGTTGGTTATGTGCAAATGCTTTACACACTGCCTCTAAGATAAGCCTGACTGCTCGTGCCAAGCTACCAAGGGGGTGAGCAGGGGTTATTTTAGGAGTGTAACTCCCTTACCCTGACTAGGAAGACGGGTCCCTACTTGGACAAAGGTGCAAGCCCTTGCCAACTAGAGACCCCCATTTCTAACACCCCTCCTGAACACTTCTTCACCAACCCCCAGCTAAAAAATAATGCTTCTTGGCTTAACTTCCGCCCAGTTACAGAGCTTGAAGTCTTCAACATCATCACCAAGCTTAAACCCTCCTCTCATACCATGGACCCTCTTCCCGCTAAACTTGTTCAAGACTTAAAACACATCATTGCACCATATTGGACCACCATCATCAGCTCCTCCTTGGCCACGGGTTGTGTCCCGGTTTCCCTCCAGCTTGGCCAAATCACTCCCACCCTCAAAAACACTACAGCCGACCCCAACGACCTCAACAATTTGCGACCTATCTCTAATCTTCCGCTTCTATCTAAGGCCCTCGAAAAATGCGCCTTGCTTCAATTGGACAAGCACATTGACTCTTTTAACCTTTTGGACACATTCCAGTCAGGCTTTAGAAAGGGCTGCAGTACTGAAACTGCTATGCTCAACATTATTGATGACATCCACCAATCCCTTGACAAGGGGGAGGCCTCCCTTCTCATTCTCCTTGACCTCTCTGCTACTTTTGATACTGTTAACCACTCCGCCTTACTCAATACCCTCAAAGATCGTTTCGGCTTCAATGGTCCTGTCCTCAAATGGTTCACCTCATTCCTTCAGCACAGAACCCAACAAATTAAAATCAGCAATTGCCTCTCTAAACCTATTCCTGTCTCCTTGGGTGTTCCTCAGGGTTCTATTCTCTCACCTTCTCTATTCAACCTCTTCATGGAACCCCTCACCCTCATTCTTAAGCAAGCAGGAATCAACTTCCACCTCTATGCTGATGATACCCAACTTTACTATAAGATCAAATCTCAAGCTGACATTCTACACCTCAATGATGCCCTGACTAAGATTCTACACTGGTTCCAACACAATCACCTTAAACTCAACCCTAAAAAAACGGAAATCATACTCTTTGCTCCTAAAAACAACCGGCTCCCCATTCATCACTGGATCTCTGACCTTAAAGCGCTTAATTGCTCTCTTTCCACTTCTAACTCAGTTAAATCCCTCGGAATTAACATTGACCAGAACCTCAGCCTTACTCCCCACATAAAAAATTCGGCCAAAGGAGCTCTCTTCACTCTTCATCACCTCAAGAAAATTAAACCCTTCATTCCCGCTGATGACTTTAAATTAGCTGTTCAATCACTGGTACTGTCTAAATTGGACTATGGCAATGCCGTTCTCTCTGGAACACCAAAAGTCCACTTAGCCCCAATCAAATCAGTCCTCAACTTCGCGGCCAGGCTTATTTCTGATTGTAGACGGTTTGACCACATCTCCCCCATCCTCAAAGGTCTCAAATGGCTTCCCATCGAAGGCAGATCCACCTACAAAACCACTTGCATTACACATAAAGCCTTGCATCAGCACACCCCGTTGTATCTCTCAGATAAACTCCACAAAGCGGGCTGCTCTAGAGAAATGAGGAGCACCAATGCTCTCATACTAGTTCCTCCTTTGTTAAACAAGAAATCTACTCAATCACGCTCCTTCTCCGGAAATGCGCCTACTATCTGGAACTCACTACCTAAAGATCTACGTTGCAACCCCTCCTACCTCAGCTTCAAAAAAGACCTCAAGCTGCACCTTCTCAACAAATACTGGGGTCCTTAATCCTTACCGCCTAGCAGGGTGTCTCAACCTGCTCCTGACTGTACTATGTTCCTGCCACATTATACCTGACTTACTCCCCCCTCTTCTTATTTTTCATATACTTCTACCCTCCCCCTCCAGTTCTCTTATTATTACTGTCTACTCCTGCATGCTATCACCTCTCCCATCACCTTCCTCAGTTCCCTCCTTCTTTCATATTCCCCCCTCATCCCTGACCTCCCACGCTAGCTTAACCATCCAATACTTGTTATGGCCTAATTTTATTTCTTATTTTCTTGCCCATGTTATAATTGTCCTATGCATACTGTTCTTACTGTCCTGCATTTTACCTTTTTGTACAAATGTTATTTTGCAATTGTTTTTCTCACCTAACCATTGTAAAGCGCTCTGATACCCTCGGGTCTAGCCAGCGCTATATAAAACCTTTTAAATAAAATAAAAAATATTCAAATAAACGTGTTTGTTTTGTGTAAAAAATTATGCCCATAATGCTGATAACAAAATAAATCACCATAATTGGCAGAATTTAAATACAAATCTTCAGCATCAAAAGCAGCATAATACTTTAAATCTGAAAACAGTGCATGTACTGCTTGCACATCCCAATCATCCGAATGTATGTCCCGTGTTACCACATCTCCTAGAGAGACGCGAAACACGTTTGGTACGCGCAGCACCTCGGTCGGGCCGTGGACTTCGTAGGCAACTTTGTCCCAAACGATGCCATCTGGAATCGGGAATGCTGAAATGTTAACATGAGACCGATCACGTTTCATGATATGGGACGATGTGTGAGGGGCCAGAACTCCATCGACCAAGTTCACTGCAGAGCGTTCTGGCAAATAATGACCATTAATGAGCAAAAAGAACACTGTCACAAAACCAATTGACATGAAGAGAAAAATCAGGACAAGCAGCAACCAAATGTAGGTCCAAGGAGGGACCAGGTAAGTCTTTTTGAACCAAGAGAAAAAAATACTTAATTTAGTTGGTGTGTCAGCCAAACGGGATGTCGAGGAAGAAGAGCCGGAAGAGAGACTGGCATGATGTCAATAGCAGCCATTCGTAGGTTGATTTATCAGAGGTGGAAGTGTCGGGTCCGCTTGATGTTCTCCAGGACTGTTCGGCACTTCACTGACGGACTCATCTGGATGATATATATACTCGACATCCATGGTAGAAGATAGAGGTCGGACAGGTGAAAGATCAATGATAGTGTCCATCACTTTCTTAGCCCTACGAAGAGCGGTGGAAGATGATGAAGTCAGTGGATCCAATGAAATTGCGGTGCACGAAACCGCAGGTGTGACACTATTCAGAATCAGCCACATGGTGTAGCTTGACATTATCCACTGAAATATATCTGTTGTCTTTGCGACCAGGTAAAGGAGGTAAAATAACTGTACGAGTACCCTTCAGTCCAAGCACTGGAACCGGTGCACGATAAGAGGGACCAAATTCATTTTTGTTCTCCAGCTTTTCTCGTACCAGATCCCTGATTTTTGGAAGCCAACCGGCACACTGGAATCAGTAGTGCTGCATCAATGGAAGAGGGTAAATGTTCAGTTGCATAGCTGTCACGTGTCTTTTGAAGATCCTGTAACACAGTAGAATGATTATCTACGTCAAAGGTTGCGGCAGCCGCCACAACGTCTAGACCATCAAGGTCTGGCACAAACATTTTAATGCCAAAGAGCATTTCGTATGGGGTCCACCCACCCAGAGATCGTCTAGGGAGGTTATTAAGTGCATGTTGAACCCCATACAAGTGGGCCAGCCAGTTCCTGCCAGTACCTAAGACTCTAGCTGTCAAGGATTGCTTTAAGTCACGGTTCATTCGCTCCACAATTGAATTGCCCTCAGGCCTGTATGGAGACGAAAACTGCACCAGCACCCCCATTGTCTTCATCGCATCCTTGTACGCCTTAGAGGCGAACGCTGGACCTTGGTCGGAATGGAAGGTGCCACAGGCAAACATCCCTACAAAGACACGCAAATCCCTGATGACATTTCGAGCGTCAGCACTGCGTTGTGGCCAAACCCAAAGGAATCTAGTGCACGAATCAACTGCAACAAATATATATTTATACGCAGTATCAGAAGAAAGACCGCAGTGATCAAGATAGATACAGCCAAAAGGTTGATTAGAAATACACAGCTGTGCCTGTGGCGGGCGGGTGACCGTAGACGGCTTAATTTGCTGACAAATGTCACAAGAAAGGACATAATTATGGGTCTGTTTATATAAACCACGCCACCAGTAACGTTGCTGCAAAATAGAGACTGTCGCCGACACACCGGCATGCGCAGATGCTATGCCTTCGTGTGCGTCTTTGATCAATGTAGGTCTGCGGTCCATGTTGGGGATTATCCGCTCCCCAACCGAAGGAATCAAAGCATAAGGAACTTGTTCGGGAGTTATATGATAAGAGTATTTCGAAGGGAAGCCCTGAGGATAAGCAGTTTCCTCCCTCGTTGCAGCTACAGCTGCCAAAATCTCATTATCTATTTTAGTCTTGGATCTTGTAACTGCTGCTACGGAATACGTGGCTACTGCAGACTTGGCCGCTTCATCAGCCAAAGAATTGCCAAGAGCATGTGCTCCCACACGCTGATGGCCAAGAGTATGTATAACATGAATGAGAGGCAGACGTTGTTTAAGATCTGCCACTCGAACCCAAAGCGTTTTATGCTTAATTGCGCTGCCTTTGGAATCTTGATAGTCATTCCGAGACCAAAAGAACAAGTTTTCATTAAAAGACTGGACACAGTAATAAGAATCGCACACAATAAGAGTATTCACATTTGGATCAGCAAACTCGAGACCAAGTACAAGAGCACGCAGCTCCGCCAATTGTGCCGTACAGTCTCCAAGTGCTTGAGTGTGCACAATGGAAGACTTAAACTCCCCATTAACAAATGAGCCAGCAACAATTGCGCAAGCAGCTGAATAAGCATGTTTGGAACCCGTGGCCGGTTGAGCCGAGCCATCGGTGTAAATGATGCATTTGTACTCATGTAAAGGAAGCAGAGACAAGGGTGGAGGATGAACGTGTTCATACTGTAAAAACTCCTGTGTCTGTAAGGAAGGATCAAAGATAAACGTGACATCAGCCGATGTCAAAGAAGTAGCCCATTGTATCCAACGGGGATGTAATGCCTTCGAGTTAGGTACACTCGCCTTAGTCACGGCTTCCAAAGCAGGGAAGGGCGTGACCATAAGAATGTGTTTGCCTTGTGCCAATGAGCGTTCTTTTAGATTCGCCATCTGTACTGCCGTCAAAAAATTTTCAACAGTTGAAAAGCGCATTTCAGCAGCAGTGTATAAATGTGATTTGTATGCAATCGGAACTGTGTCTCCCTCATTGAACGTCAAGTAAGTGAAACCCACTGTCCCAGAAACTATACGTATTACCAGGTTTGTGGTGTTGTCACGCGTCAACAAGTAGTTAGTTGCAAGCAAATCTGTTTGCAAAGAATTTAGAATAGAAGTATGTTCCGGAAGCCAGCTGGCAGAAGAAAAGGTCGGTTGTATCAATGCATAGAGCGGTTTGATACGCTGGGCATAATCGGGAATGTATGTCCTCCAGAAATTCAAAAATCCCAGCAAAGACTGAAGTTTCTTCAGTGTAGAAGGGGGTTGCAATTGTGCACATTTCTCCAAGAAGTAAGGGGCCAAGCCCTTTCCTTCATTATTGAGCTCATAGCCCAAAAAGAGCTCCGCCAAATGGGCGATATGTGACTTTGCAAAATTAAATTTGTATCCATAGTCGGCAAAGGACAAAATAATATTGTCGACTCGGACTAGATGCGGCATAAGTTCATCGTCTGTCAGATAAATGTCATCAACGTACGAGAACGCATCTGGATCTATGTCGTGCAATAGTGACACGACACGTGCTGCAAATGCCCCGGGGCTATTCTTATACCCCATAGGCAATCGTGTACATTTTTTCTGATTCCCGACGGCAGTGAATGCTGTCAAATCATGGCTCTCAGGAGCGAGATTGTGACTATAGAAACCATTAGAAATATCAAGTGTAGTTTTGTATTTCTTACAAACAAGATTGTTCACCAGTGCAGAGCTGTGAGTGTTCTGCACCGCAAAAGTGCGACAATGACTGTTCAATTCCCGGTAATCCAATACAATCCGATAAGAACCATCAGGTTTTGATACCGTAAAGAGAGGATTATTCATCAGTGATGTACATGATTCTATCACTCCTTGATACTCCAACTGTGTCAGAATATCACAAACGGAAGCTTTTGCTTCACGTCTGATTGGATATTGCGGTTGTGGCTGAGGTATAGAGCGTAAAGATATTTCATGAGCCGGTGAATCAACATCCCAACCCACCTGATTACGATACACCGCTGGGGCTAGGGCACAAGCCCACCCTGCAGCCAAAGTCTGGGCATGCTCTTGAGGGACGTAACGCGAAAAACTCGGAAGTATCACGTCTTCTCCCCTAGGAGCTGCCAATACAAAGGGGGGAGGCCAATCCACCTCCGCCAACAGAATGTAATATGAGGACGTTAAATTCTCCCAGAACACCGCTTTGATTGGACGAGGTATATCACCTTCAATTTAGAAAATTATTTCATAGACCCTATCCGGGGGGGCAACCCGGGTGTCAGCAGTCTCTACTGTAACAAAGCTATCAGTTGCTGTCACCTCCAGACAGGGACACAGAGCCTCCCGCACTATGGTAACCTCCGCTGCGCTGTCGAGCAGATTCACTGCCCATGTCCAATCCAGGAGTCGCGTTCTCACATCTGAGGCATACCTCGCTGTTAGAGCGGCAACTTTTTTCTTCTGAAACGGGGGTCGAAAACGAGGTAGATCCTCTTGTTTTCCTTTGACTTCAAACTGTCGAGGCTGATCTCGTCCCTGTGGCGCAGGTTGACTCTTGCCACGATCTTGGCATTCCCCTCCTCCGACTTGAGAGCCAGAAGTGTCCTGTGAAGAACGAGGAGAACGTTGATCAGGGACCTGAAATCTATCAGGAGACTTTATTTTAGCACGGTCGCGCAAGTCATAAGTATGCTCAGAAGACTCAGGTGTCGGTGAACCAGCACGCGAACCTTGCTTCTGTTGTTGCTGCCCTTGTTTTTTATTTTTCCAGTTCTTTTTAGGAAAGAACGGATGTCCATCTTTATCCGTCTGGACTTTTTGTTGAGTTTGAGATTGAGTTTGCGTTTGAGTAAAAGGCTTAACTCCCAAACTATTGCGGCCTATGGTCTTATAAGCCTTTGCAATAACTTTTGGTAATTTGCGTGGCTTGTCCACATCAGGGACAGCCTCCAAGCGGTTCGCCACTTGAAAGCTTACTGCATCTCCCTTGACATTGGCAAGGATCATATCAGCAACCACGTCGAACACCCCCACCAATCTCATCCCCAGCTCCACAACCGCTTCAGCTCCATGTTCATCCTGAACACATTTAATCACTGAGGGGAGCACGGTCATGGAGGGAGTGCCGAAACACTTCGAATATACTGCTGCAAACACCTTGCCCCAGGTGTTACAATCAGCCAACTCGGGAAGCAAGTCTTTAGGCAAACTCAGGGCCGTGGACGTTCACGGGGCCGCCGACGGACCCAACAACAGGTACACTGGAGCTCCCCGATCGACCAACGGAGCACGAGGAGCATGACGAAGAGCGGACAACAGGCGGGTCCAAGCAGAGAACCAGCTTGATAGTTAACTTGAGTAAACGTGAACTGACTTTGGATGAAACTGCAATTTTGAATCGTGGCCTTGGGTTCGTACCAACTGATATCGGTGACCCATTCAAAATTCAACAAGAAGTACATCAGTTCTTTAGAAAGGTCAGATTACATTTTTTCTTTGCGGACAAAGAGGCACTGACCAGCAACACAGAGAACAAGAACACCAATCTACGACAAAAGTCAACCTTCAATCCACCCATTGGTGCACTTCCAGCTGAGGTAGCAACCTTTGAAAAAGCAGTCCTTAAAGACCTGACTTCTGGACTGGCATCGCCCACAAGAACTTATAACAACATCCCACGAAGAGAACAAGAAGCGCTCCGGTCCCTGACCATGGACAAAACCATTACCATCAAAAGCGCCGACAAAGGCGGGGCAACGGTAATACTGGACACAGACACCTATAGGACAGAGTGCTTACGACAACTCAACAACGAGACTGCATACCGGCGTTTGGACAGAGATCCGACAGAGCGGATCACGGAAACCATCTCTATTATGAGTAAAGAAGCACGTGAAAGGAACTGGATCACCGCACAAGAAGCTGACTTTCTCTGTACCAAATCTCCAATGACACCTTACTTCTATGTACTACCTAAAATTCACAAACCACAAAGACTCCCTCCGGGCAGACCGATCATTTCCAGTATCGGCTCTGCATTGGAACCACTGTCACAGTTTGTTGATTTCTTTCTCAGACCATTGGTGTGCAACATGCCCACATATTTGAAAGATACCACAGATGTGCTACGCCTCTTGGACGATATACAGTTTGATCCACTTACAGACTACCTTGTTACACTTGATGTGGAATCATTGTATACCTGTATACCTCAGGACCAGACTCTGGACACGGTTGAACAACTACTGACACAACATCCACCAGAGACCATTAACTTATCTCTTTCATCATGAACTGCGCCAAACTGGCAATGAAAGAAAACTTTTTTCACTTTGAGACACAGCTGTACCTCCAAATCTCGGGAACTTCCATGGGCAGCACCTTCGTGCCCAGTCTAGCGAACCTTTACATGCATGTGTTCGAAGAAGGTGTTGTCCTTGGGAGGGACAATTCATTTCTCACACAGATAATCCTATGGAAGAGGTACATAGACGATATCCTCGTCGTCTGGCGAGGAGATGACGCTACCATCAAACTCTTCCATGAATGGCTGAACAACAGGAATGACCACTTACGATTCACATGCGATTACAGCAAGGAGGGACTGGCCTTCCTGGATCTGTGGATCTATCCAACGGGAGGAACCCTTGAAACCGAACTTTACCAGAAACCTATGGCCCGCAACGCTTTACTCCAATATGAGAGCTACCACCCGAAATCGTTGCGGGACAACCTGCCCTATGGGCAGTTTCTGAGACTCCGCCGAAACTGCTCTAGCATTGAGAAATACAACACACACGCTGCAAAGTTACGAAATAACCTACTCGATAGACATTACCCAGCTAACCTGATTAAGAGGTCCTCTAAACGTGCCCTGAACAACAACAGGGAAGCCCTATTAGAACAGCCAAGTGTCAAAGAGAGCTCATCCAAATTAGTATGTGTCAACACCTACAGCACTCTTTCGAACACAGTCAAGAAATCCATACTACACAATTGGAACATTCTTTAAAAAGGACAATTGACTCTGGAGAAACCCCTTTTTGCGTACAAAAGGGGCCGTAATCTCAAGGATACCTTGATCCATACCAGACCAGCACCTACAAATGCACCAAAACCCAATACCTTATGGAACTTACCCAACGTTCAAGGACACTATCCGTGTGGGTCATGCGCTGTATGTGCGCAAACTAAAATGACTAAAAGCATAGACATAGGAACCTCTAGACCGTGGTTACTACAACAACACACCAATTGTAACAGCGAAAGGGTCATATACCTGATCACCTGCCCCTGTGGGTTGAGGTACGTGGGGATGACCACCAGGAAGGTCCGAACCAGAATCCTTGAACACAAGAGCACAATTAGGTGTGCAAAACAAATAACAAAACTAACCAAACATTTCTTTGACTTACAGCATGGAGCAGACACACTGAGCTGGACTGTCCTAGACAAACCAAATTTGCCCGCAACCACACCTGGTTTGGCAACCAAACTCCTCAGGTTAGAACAGAGGTGGGTGTACAGGCTGGGCACAGCGAATACGGGACTCAATGATGACATTCCCTGGCTGACACTGGCATAGGCCCCCTTATCCCTCCCCGTTGTGTTCACAGTGATCAGCCTCTTTCTGACTCACTGTTCACCCCACAGCAACAGCACAGTTGCCAAGGATTCCGTTTTATTAAGCCCTTCCACCTCGCTATTTTAGCGCGCAGCGTGGCTATCATGCCAGGATATATGCTTCTGGCATAATCACACTCGTTCTCCAATCAGACCCCCCCACCGGCTGCATCAGTATGCAGCTAGGTCCTAGTGCCACCTGCCAAACCATTGCTTTTGACACTGGCACACACACTCCCCACATCTGTCCACCACCGGCTTGCATTGCCATGGTGCTATGGCATTTTCACTCCCCATGATTTTCACTGCACCCGCTGCAGTAAAACTCCCCCGCCACTCTTGTTCCGCATTAACACATGCCTTGTGTGCACATTGGCTACCCAGCAGCCTCCGCAATCTATATGAGCATTTAGAGACTCACTGAACTCGTAGCACACCCGCGCTCAGGCTGCGCTCTACGCATACTGGTTGCCTTGACAACCGCCCCTGGAACCACGTTTCCCAGCATTCTACTGCTTACGGCGGATTTCCGGCCATGAACGCAGTGCGCAGGTTCCCCCAATCATCCAATCACCCGGTCCTTTTAAACCGCTCGACCGGCAGACTCTCTTTTTCCTGTCTCTGGACGAGCGCTGCTGACCTGTGAAGAACCGCACGCACGGCGGTAAGTCTCCAGTTACTACCTTTGTGGTCGCTGCCCTCCTGGGTCCCAGGGCCTTCCTTGGCATCACCGGGCCATGACCGCCGGCCGCCCTCTCCATTGAGAGGCACGCCTGCTCCCTCTGGACCGTTCCGCTCCCTGGCGTGGGCCATTCACTCCGCATTCCCCCCTCACACAGCACATTAGCGCACCCTGCCCACGGGAAGGGCCACAGGCAGCACCCTAGCCTGGTCCCAGCGCGCCCACCCTGCCACTTTTTGGGACCTTTTCCTCCCTGTTTTCCCCACCAGGTTACTCTGGCCAGGCCACAGTAAGTCTCCTTTGACCCACGCTCACGCTCCCGGGGCCCGCCGCTCGATTTTTCGAGACGGGGACTCACCTTTTGCCAGCATGCTGACCTTAGCCATGGACAGACTCTTTGGAGACCGTGTTTCGTGACCACAGCACTGCGCGCACCTTTGCCTCTTCTCCTAGGTTTAAATGTGTTGCCTTATACGACCAACTTATGGATAGTTCTAATTTGCGTACGTCTCTGTTGCAAGCGACTCTCGCACTTTCGCCCTCTTCCTTTTTTCCCCTCTGGGACTTTCTGGTTTTAAAATGCTACGAACCTTCCTCTACAGTTGTAGCGCCCGTACCATATGGCTAAGAAGCCGTGATAGATGTGGTGAACTCCGTATGCCTCGAAGGGTGAGTCACGCAAACTAGTGTGCTACACATTGTTCTAATTTGGGAATGTGATGAAATTGTTTAAATGAATGGAGGATCTAATTGTGTACTCATGATATAATTTTGCATACCTATGTGACATGTTGCCATTGGTCTCCATCTTAAGGTATACGTCGAACATACTGAACAGTGAAAATTGTCCTGGTTCAGTATTGTCTCATTTACTTTATCACGTTTTTTCCTGTGTTTTTGCACACACCATTCACTTATTTATTGCAGTAGCTACATTACCGACCCTGAAGAAAGCCGTGACACTAATCAAGGTCTATTAGGCTGAAACATGTTGGTCTTGTAAGAGCGCAGAGGCCTTGAATCTTGGCACCTGCACTTCAAGCGATACTTTGGTTTTAATCCTGACACTGGGCAGCTGAATAAAAGTAGCATCATAGCTGACCTCGTAGCCAGTTTTAATCACTTTTAATCACTTATAACATAGCACTGCACCTTTTTCGAACACACCGAGCCTTCATGGGGTTTTAGTACACCCACCCTCCCTATGAAAACATCCCTGAGCTCCTCCCTCGCAGCGAGGGGGTTGTAGCCCGCGTGAGGACTAGGTCTCTCATGTGAGGAGGTACCCCCATGATGAAGCATGACATCTCTGGTGTGTGAGGGGAACTGTCCTTAAAAAGGGAAATCCCCAGTTATACACTTAGACACATTGAGTCACATGCTAGACCTCCCTACTAACACGGACCCAGGCTTCTTTTTGTGACGTGCATTGGCAAGGATCATATCAGCAACCACGTCGAACACCCCCACCAATCTCATCCCCAGCTCCACAGCCGCTTTGGCTCCATGTTCATCCTGAACACGTTTAATCACTGAGGGGAGCACGGTCAAGGCGGGAGTGCCGAAACACTTCGAATATACCGCTGCAAACACCTTGCCCCAGGTGTTACAATCAGCCAACTCGGGAAGCAAGTCTTTAGGCAAACTAATAGTCAATATCCTGTGTTTTTCCACTGGAGAGGTATTTGGAAAGACAGCCTCTAGTTGTCCAAATTTTTCAGCAAGCCAATAAGGTAATTCATCCCTATTCTGTGGACGCTTGCCCATTACTGAATTAACCATAAGGGGACTGATGGTCACACCACCAGGTCCCGCAGGTTGCGCAGCAACGCCAGGTGGTCCCACCTGAAAGTTGCACGACATGAACTGTATAACAGCTCTATGCACGCGTATCAAAGACGTATGTAACACACGCAGTTCTGCAAGCGTCGCTGTTGTCAAACGACGCGGGTGAGGGGTATACCCAGCCAAAACGGGCCACGTGGCCCCATCTATCGATAAAGGACCTAAACGGACCGGCATTATTGGGTGAGGAAGGGCGCCATTAAACCAAATTTGGTATTGCCAAGCTGTAAGCGGAATCTCAAGAGCCCAATAGGGCTGATAAGCATTAGGAAGGGCCGTAGGCGTATATTCATGAAACAAGTTATCTGTCCCATCCACCGCCGGAAAGGTGACCCAAGAATAAAACACTTCGAAGCGGTAAGCCACATCTGCCTCTACTACAAAAATCAGCGCAACACCAGCATTAGGGACTCCATTCTGAGTCAAATAATCCGTGAGTGCTGCCCTATTAGCGGCTGGAACCGGGACCGCCATACCTGACAACAAAGAATAACAACCTAGAGCGCGGCAGCGCAATAACGGGTTAAGATTAAAGAGATAAACCTTTTAAAACTTCAAGCTTGAAAGAACCTATAAAAACATCAATATAGGAGGTTAAACCGTCACAGCTGTCTCCGGAAACAGAGGTGAGGGTATTGTGGACAAGCACAAGCACTACTCAAGCGTCTCGCAGATAAGAACCAGACCAAACATTGGTGGCGCCATGTTGCAGGGATTCTGCACATACACAGAACTATGCGCAGGAAAACAGGACCTCAGTGAATAGGGGTGTACCAACTTACCACATCAGTACCCAAAATCCCAAACCGACTAGCTATAGTGTCTCATTCATTCTCCTCCAAAGATCACGGAGCTACAAATGATTAGACAACCCAGAACACAACACTCCCGACTCTCTCAGGAATCGCGGGAGCAAGACGTACTCTTTCGCTCACTCACTCATACCTGTCCACAATGAGAATAAGCAGAGTCACTGAAATAGTTCAAAATGTTTATTTTAACTATCGTGCTCTACAATACAGTATACGTGCCACTACTAGCAGCAAAATGCATAAACTCAGCACAGTTAGCATTGTTACAATTCCATAGAATACAAAGGGGAAGTCATTTTATAAAGACTGTGGAAATATGGGCCTATAGTCCTGACCACCCTCCCCTTGACTAGAAGAAGTTTATTTTATAAAAAGGACGATCTCTGGGCTTTGACAGCAGACCCCATACCTTAAAGCCTGGATGTAAGGTTTACATCATAGGAACAGCAGAGCTCTTCTCCAGGGAACGGCTTTCTCCAAGTGTGTTAAAACAACATGCAACAACGTAATATCAAAGTACGAGTTTTCAGTACTGCAGCTGTTTATCATGGTATGTCTAGGTGCTAGGGACTGAACAGAACAGAATAACAAGGGGCATTGTTTATCGACCTTGCACATCGTGTTCAGACTAAACTCCAGGAAAGGCAGAGAACGCGAAAGGCAACCCGTTCTCATGTGAAGGGCACAAACAAAGTCTTGCAAAAACAAAGTCATATAGTAGCATGCGCAAAAGCAGCATCATGGCAGCGAAGCTCATGCTAACTTAGCAATATTGATAATGTGCCTAAGAACCATATAACATTATCAGCCTGATGGGTATGGTATTGGCTGAATGATTAGAAGTTCCCCTTACTATTTTATGTCAAGCCCTGTAATATCCCCAATTACCTCTAGAAAGCTTCCAGGCCTGCAGTTGGATAATACCCCACCCCCCCCAAACATTTACCATATTCTGATTATCTGTTATGAACATTCAAAGCATTCGTGTTTTAGGCCTTGCACATACACAATCTAATGAGTTAGTGCTTTCATGTTTGCCACACAATTAGGCCTGAGTTGTATGTAACATGCAAGTGCTATCTGAAAAGCCCTGCTGCATATATCATGGCCTCTAATAATGGCTTAAGGTACTGCAAGCATTTGTAACCGACTCAAAAGAACCTCTAGGAACAGCTGATGGTACTGCAGACTGTCACAGCAAAGACTTGTGTCTGACTCAAGGGACCTCTAGTAACTTCTTAATGTATCACAGCCTTCATCATGAAAGTGAGGATCGCAACTGCTCAAGGACATGCAAATGTGCTCTTTAAAAAATACTGAGAGCTATTAGCTTTGCCAATGCTCATTGATTTAGTACATTTCAATAGGTGAAACTTTAATGAGTTCTATTTTACTCTTGGATCGTGAGGAATGTTTCTTGCTAATAATTATACTGACTGATAGCATTTATCTGATGTAGATTATTTCCTATCGGCAACTTGTTTTCTCCACTATTCTTCGCTAATTACTTCTTGATAACCAAAGCCTTTGTTCAGAGGAGTGCATTTTGGGGGAAAAAACAGGTAAATCACTTAACTAAATTATAGTATGGCTAATTCAATTTGAACACTAAGGGCCAGATGTACGACCAAGAAAATTGCGCATCGCAAATTCCAACTCTTTTGCGCGTTGCAATTTGCGAGGCGCAATTTCCGATGTACAACAGTGTATTTCACACTGTTTGCGATTCCTAATGGTGTCGCAAATTGCGAGGCTCATTAATATTAATGAGCCTCTCGCAATTTGCGAGCCCATTGGGAATGACAGCCCTCCCAGGGATGGTGGCCTGCTGGGCTCAGCAGACCACCATGTCTGGGACTGCTTTTTAATAAAGCAGCTTTTTTTTTTTTTAAATGCAGCCCGTTTTCCTTAAAGGAAAACGGGATGCATTTAAAAAAGAAAAATGAAACTTTTCAGTTTCATTTTTGTAAGCGCAGTCAGTGGTCTCAGGGACCACTGCCTGCTCTTAAAAAATATTTTCCAACATACTCACAAAAGGGAAGGGGTCCCCTGGGGACCTCTTCCCCTTTGCGAGTGGTTTACCACCTACTTGAAGTAGGTGGTAAACTGCAAGTGTTTTGCGGCCGCAAATGCGGTCGCAAAACACTAGAACATAGCTTGCTGACTCACTATTAGGAAGAGACCCCTTCCTAATAGCGAGAGTCGCAAATGCTATTTTGCGAGTCAGGGACTCGCAAAATATCATTTGTACATGCTATTACCCTTTTTTGCGCCCGCAAACGGCAGGTTCTCCCGTTTGCGGCCGCAAAAAAGGGTCGTACATCTGGCACTAAGTGGTTTATTGTTGCATCGTCAGTGTAACCTCAAATCTAAGGGTCCCTTCACACTTGCTTGTGGGACTATTTTAAATAGTGTAACCAGTTTGTAGTTAAACAAAGTGATCGTTCACAAGCAAGTAATCCAACAGATAGACTTATGCAAAATTCAATTTAATGACATTTGACAATATTCCATTTCAATTGTGGAGACCTAATGTTTTAAAGTACAATCCAAAAACAAAGACACATAATGCTACAAGTATTGTTCTCGCTAGTTGTCCCACGAAGGTCTTATTCATATAACCTCTCTGTCGTCAACGATGAAAACAGCCGACACGTGTTTCGTTACGATTGTAACTTCTTCAAGGCTGTGAATAATGCGAGTAACAGTACAGATATTTACAAAAGGAACAATTAAAGGTGCCAAATATCACCATATACCTGATCCTCTAAATATGATCCACCTTGTTTTGTCCATAGAATTAGTTAGAAAAGAAAAAACGAGTTGCCACAGAACGTGTGAAACCAGTCACCACAAGAGAACTATACGTAAGTGTTAGCAGGAAAGCCAGAAAAAGAATCCGTACCACCACCAAGTAAAACATTTTACCCGTGTGTGGACAATAGAACTTGTCCCAAGTGAATTAAAAAATAATTAGACCAAAATTGTGTAAGAAAGGCACTAAACCAAGCGAACGGAAACTAGAAAGAAGTCCAAACCACTGAGTATAAATCATGAATGGCTATATCTACCTTATATGTGAAACAACGTTGTTCCAAATAATTTAGGGATTGCCCCATCTATGATAAAAACCGTTATTTGCGTAGAAGTAATAGGGGACCCTGGAACCAAATAAGTAAGAGAATGAAAGTGAGCATACCACAATAGTTTAAATAAGCTAAAAAGTACAGAAAATGGCAATAATTTAATAACAATCGGCCCCTTACATGTGTTCAGCGTAATTCTCCAGTCAATCAAGTAGTCGATAGATAAAAGTAGCTAGCGGAAGAGTATTTACAGCATTAGTCCTTCCAATAATTATGTACTCTGTCTCTACCTATAAAAAAGAGAACGTTAAATTGGGACATATATATAAAATTTCCTATGAAGATAAAAAATGAAAAATATATAGCTCCACTTCTTAGTAAGTTGGTGTAGAGTTGGCACCAGAAGTGCAAACTCTCTAATAAAAACCAATCGGAAAGAGAAAATTCTTATACACATAGGTAAAGGGTTACATAAAAGTCCAAATTGTTTCACTTATCAACATAAATTACTGTCCGCCACAAAACAAATTAATATATAAAACTCACATTATAAGTGTATCCTACTTCATTTAGTTGGCGAAGTTTTGCGAGAAAAAAGGTTCATATGAAAGTCCTAGATAACAAAAAGAGAAAGGTAGACTAGCACCGGGAATTCAATTATGTTAAAGTTAGTACTCATCGTGATTCTACGTGTCCCTAAATTTCAACAAATGCATCACAATCTCATGGTATGTCTGATACGTACTAAAGATACTGCCAGAAAATATAACTGAATAAGTATTGATTAATTAAATCCTCATAGAAAAACTGAAAATGCAGCCAAAAGTATAAAACTTGAAGTGACATAGGAAACATGCTAAAGATGGATTGAAAAATAGCCGTGCTATGGTGCCCCAAACTTTCAATAAGCTTCAGTCTAACACCGTCTCGGTAATGTATCGGGTGTACGGTATGGTAAAAGAGATAACTGACAAAAGTCTGTATAAACACGATATGTCTCACTCCAGAATCACCAACCGGAACGATTAAGCAATGAAATATATCTAAATCTGTTAAACTAGAAATCCCTCTCACAGTAAGCATAGAACGTAGAATGTGCACATAAGCCCGATCAGTAAGAAAAAGTCTTTCACTTACTTAACAATTGCGCATAAAGACGAGGGCTGTGATATGCCCCTATAAGAATGCAAAAACAAAACAGGCAAGAAAAGCCGTCAGAAACAGTTGAGCTTAGAGCTGAGGTTTAACAGCCCCCTTATTACTTTTTTTAAAAGTAAGCTTAATAGCAGCATAGCGGCTTTTTTACACTTACCTATATTCGGCGCAGAATGCCGTATTAAGGCGGTCGTATCCCCAGTCAGGCAAACGATTAATGAAGTGGCTAATGCCCTATATATATATATATATATATATATAATCGAGTCCCCATGTTGGTTATTCACGGGGCGGGTACGCGCCAAAAAACTGCGAGGCCGTCCCCCGGAAGAGGGAGTTCCGGGCTATTGCGAAACCCCTAAACCAAACATGGAAGAAGGGCTGTCGAGTTCCCTGTAGTCAAAAGCGGCGGCCATATTGGAGTAGTATTATTAACTCCGAAATATGTAAGGAAACCAGAGACACCCGTAAAATTTAAAAATAGCTAGTTGTTGATCTTTCTAGGGGCCAAAAATCCATATTGGGCAGCGAAATCACGATGCAAAAAATTTCTAATTATAGAAACACAAGGTGTCTGTCTTCTATTCCACCATCTTTTTGGGTCATCTCGCTATTTATGTTTCTTTTAACCGGCCCGTTATGGGACGACTTAGCCTCCTTATCATGGGTATTCACAACTAATTGGCAACTATAATTAGACATTTTTTGCATCGTGATTTCGTTGCCCAATATGGATTTTTGGCCCCTAGAAAGATCAACAACTAGCTATTTTTAAATTTTACGGGTGTCTCTGGTTTCCTTACATATTTCGGAGTTAATAATACTACTCCAATATGGCCGCCACTTTTGACTACAGGGAACTCGTCAGCCCTTCTTCCATGTTTGGTTTAGGGGTTTCGCAATAGCCCGGAACTCCCTCTTCCGGGGGACGGCCTCGCAGTTTTTTGGCGCGTACCCGCCCCGTGATTAACCAACATGGGGACTCGATTATATATATATATAGCGCATTAGCCACTTCATTAATCGTTGACCTGACTGGGGACACGACCGCCTTAATACGGCGTTCTGCACCGATTATAGGTAAGTGTAAAAGAGCCGCTATGCTGCTATTAAGCTTACTTTTAAAAAAAGTAATAAGGGGGCTGTTAAACCTCAGCTCTAAGCTCAACTGTTTCTGACGGCTTTTCTTGCCTGTTTTGTTTTTGCATTCTTATAGGGGCATATCACAGCCCTCGTCTTTATGCGCAATTGTTAAGTAAGTGAAAGACTGTTCTTACTGATCGGGCTTATGTGCACATTCTACGTTCTATGCTTACTGTGAGAGGGATTTCTAGTTTAACAGATTTAGATATATTTCATTGCTTACTCGTTCCGGTTGGTGATTCTGGAGTGAGACATGTGTCGTGTTTATACCGACTTTTGTTAGTTATCCCTTTTACCATACCGTACACCCGATACATTACCGAGACGGTGTTAGATTGAAGCTTATTTAAAGTTTGGGGCACCATAGCACGGCTATTTTTCAATCCATCTTTATCATGTTTCCCATGTCACTTCAAGTTTTATACTTTTGGCTGCATTTTCTGTTTTTCTATGAGGATTTAATTAATCAATACTTATTCAGTTATATTTTCTGGCAGTATCTTTAGTACGTATCAGACATACCATGAGCTTGTGATGCATTTGTTGAAATTTAGGGACACGTAGAATCACGATGAGTACTAACTTTAACATAATTGAATTCCCGGTGCTAGTGTACCTTTCTCTTTTTCGTTATCTAGGACTTTCATATGAACCTTTTTTTCTCGCAAAACTTCGCCAACTAAATGAAGTAGGATACACTTATAATGTGAGTTTTATATATTAATTTGTTTTGTGGCGGACAGTAATTTATGTTGATAAGTGAAACAATTTGGACTTTTATGTAGCCCTTTACCTATGTCTAGAAGAATTTTCTCTTTCCGATTGGTTTTTATTAGAGAGTTTGCACTTCTGGTGCCAACTCTACACCAACTAACTAAGAAGTGGAGCTATATATTTTTCATTTTTTATCTTCATAGGAAATTTTATATATATGTCCCAATTTAACGTTCTCTTTTTTATAGGTAGAGACAGAGTACATAATTATTGGAAGGACTAATGCTGTAAATACTCTTCCGCTAGCTACTTTTATCTATCGACTACTTGATTGACTGGAGAATTACGCTGAACACATGTAAGGGGCCGATTGTTATTAAATTATTGCCATTTTCTGTCCTTTTTACCTTATTTAAACTATTGTGGTATGCTCACTTTCAATCTCTTACTTATTTGGTTCCAGGGTCTCCTATTACTTCTACGCAAATAACGGTTTTTATCGTAGATGGGGCAATCCCTAAATTATTTGGAACAACGTTGTTTCACATATAAGGTAGATATAGCCATTCATGATTTATACTCAGTGGTTTGGACTTCTTTCTAGTTTCCGTTCGCTTGGTTTAGTGCCTTTCTTACACAATTTTGGTCTATTTATTTTTTAATTCACTTGGGACAATTTCTATTGTCCACACACGGGTAAGATGTTTTACTTGGTGGTGGTACGGATTCTTTTTCTGGCTTTCCTGCTAACACTTACATATAGTTCTCTTGTGGTGACTGGTTTCACACGTTCTGTGGCTACTCGTTTTTTCTTTTCTAACTAATTCTATGGACAAAACAAGGTGGATCATATTTAGAGGATCAGGTATATGGTGATATTTGTACCTTTAATTGTTCCTTTTGTAAATATCTGTACTGTTACTCGCATTATTCACAGCCTTGAAGAAGTTACAATCGTAACGAAACACGTGTCGGCTGTTTTCATCGTTGACGACAGAGAGGTTATATGAATAAGACCTTCATGGGACAACTATCGAGAACAATACTTGTAGCATTATATGTCTTTGTTTTTGGATTGTACTTTAAAACATTAGGCCTCCACAATTGAAATGGAATGTTGTCAAATGTCATTAAATTGAATTTTGCATAAGTCTATCTGTTGGATTACTTGCTTGTGAGCGATCACTTTGTTTAACTACAAACTGGTTACACTATTTAAAATAGTGACACAAAAATTTGAAGAGTGCCGAGGTAAACTTGTTTTTTGTTAAGACTAGCACGGGAGTTCTTTGATACTTCTGTGTGGTGAAATCCGTGGTAGTGGGGTGTCTTGTGTTACCTTGAGTGGCACCAATACTGGTACTTGGCTATAAAAAAGTTTAGGAAATATACTATTTGTTAATTGATGTGCTACTCTGTATACCACCACTACCTTTTTCTGTGTTTTGCTACTTGCTTGTGGGCACACCTCCTTATCTTTGAACAATTAAATGGACACATCATTACAGCCCTTGTAGCTTTTTTTCTTCCAAGCAGGTCAGGCCACCGTGTTAATCAATGATAGTCAACTCTCCAAGCACGCAAATATTAAATTTTAGCAAGGTCTGGGTTGACGCGCCCACACAAGTTGATGCCTCTCCTGTTTACATTTAGGATTAGTGAAATGGTCAAATGAATCTTGAGGCCCTTCAACAGTTGAAAGTTTGCCATGAATTGCATTCAATTTGTGACAGCAAAACATTTTATTTCAAGACCTAGAAAAATACGTTTTGCAGTGCAGTGAAAATAACAGTCAGGAACTCTGACATGGAACAGCAGCTGTCCAATATTAACAGTACCCGTGCACAACAAAAATAATTCTCTTTATTCTCTTTTTTAAGACATTAGTAATTTAATCTCCCCAATCTAGAACTATGTATTTGTTTGATGGTACCGGAGGAGTGGATTGTGGAGCAGCTTAGCGCGCTGCACGGCTGTGAGAAGAATCCTATGTATTCTTTCTGATGGCTAAGGTGGGGAAAGTCTGCTCTTAGCCCTTCTGAACTTAAGGTGGTCCGTAGTTGCTCTTATATTTGGTGGGGGACAGTTCCATGCCGGTGGTAGAGGAAGGAGGAGCTCAAGCATTCTGTGGTGTGCGGCATGGAGTGGAGAGGTTCGCTGAGTACGGGCGCCGAGTGGAGAGGGCAGCTGAGGGAGAGCTGCAGGCAGCTTTGGCATTGCGGCATTCGGGCTCGTGTGGCGTGGTGCAGAGATAGCCACCCAAATGCTAGAGTGTTGCTGAGAGAGAGTCGTGGGCAGTCTGGCGTTGCGGGTGTTGCACCAGTGGCGGTCCCGTTCTCTGATGCCCATTTTGCTTGAACATGACATACCTTGAAAAACACATGAGACAAGAGGCGTTTGGCAAAACAGGAACAGTTCGTTTAATGAAACAATGCAGCTGGGAGCACAGTCACAGGCATAGTGTCTGAGGACGGTCTCAATATTCAATCAGTCTAACATGGGTTTTTATACTGTTCATTCAATGCAATAAAATAGTTCCGCCTCTCCTTTTTTGGTAAGGAATGTGAACATCTGTCTTTGGTGTCATAAATTGATGTTTTGGATGAGGAATCCAGGTGGGCCTCGACCTTGCACGGACACAATGCAGCCAGTGGGTAACGTCCAGATGTCCAGATGACCAGCATGGGGAGCACGCAATCGCTGCGTGTACTGTGTGTGCTGTGTCCTGATTGGCTATGTGTTCCTAACTTCATGTGGCATCTGACTTTATGGTGTTTTGGAAACATGTGTAGAGCTCTGGCCATGTGTGCTGTATTGGGGCCAATCTCCCTGGACCATTGTGGTGTCGCTGCGCCTATCTGTGGGATTGATCTGGAATCTCCTGTTCACACATTTGTCTGCCGGCTATGTGCCACCTCTCCTGTGACCTGTCAATCAGTGACCTCAGGCTTGACGTGGAGTTCACAATGGGATAATTTGTCAATAAAGATGTTATTTCATCTTTATACATGAATATATTGTTATTCAGATTGTCATCGGCTTTTTCAATATTAACATTTGACAGACGAGGGGCAAGAGAGAGGAGCATCTGAAGGTGCTGGCAGTGAGGAGAGTCTGCGAGGAGAGGAGCAGCGGTAAGCGACAAGCATTAGGCTGCGGGCATTCTCATGAAGGGTGGAGGCAGCTGCCATTAGGCCGGTGTGGCTTCTGCTCATTGAGAAGCCTGCACATCTGTTGCCACCAATGCCAGTATTTGTGCCACTTTCTCCCTCTCTGATTTTGATCTTTGCTCCCTCACGGCAGGAGTTTTGTTGGACCCTTGGGGCCCTAGGCTTTAGGGGTTCCCAAAGGGGCATTGATTAACTGCCCTTTGACTGGAGCTGCAGTGAATTTGGTAATGGCAGCCTTGCACTAGCGGCCAGCAATTTTATATTAGGAAACGATTGCAGTTCTTGGTTTTTAGTTGACCTCATACAGTCGACTTTGTTCGGCATGGAGGAGCAGTGAATGAAAGATATAAAAAGGGGCAGGTAAAATTGATAAAAATATGATGACACTGACTAAATTGCGCTCTGGGCATTTTATTGTGTCAAATCATTCTCTGAAAGTAAAAAAATCAATTACTCACAATAAAAGATCTAAATTGCTACATTTTGAATCTTATCCAGCAATTTCAGATTTCTTTGCTAAGTCCAATAAAAAAGTTGAAAAACGTATTAGTTCCCACTTAATTCTGGTTGGTCCATCAGGCCAGTTAAATCCTCGCTTGAATTTGATTGTGGACATGACTATGTCATCAATAGCTAATGGTCAAGAATGGGGTGAGGATGCCCCCCTTTCTGTTTCTCAACCAATATCATCCAGAAAGGATTTGAAATCACTGGCGCCAGCTCAGGATAGTGCCCAAGGAAAATATCTAGCTGGGAGCTCTGGTGTCAATGCTTCCATAAGTTATTCTTTCATCAGGAGGTGGCCTTGTCTGACCTAAGTAAGGTGAAGGATTCTAAATTGGCGGATATAGAGCTGGCTAGGAGAATTCCGTTGGAAGGGAAGGTTATCCTTAAGTCCCCTGACATAGGTTCAAGTGAAGGGCTGGGGTATCTCTCTCAAACCTAAAAAATTCGGCCTCTTTACCTACTTTATAAAGCAGTACTCCTACCACAGTGGATTCTATGGCTTGTGAAGCCTTCATCTCCGCCAGTGAACAGTGGAAACCGCATCCCATTAGTACTGTTGGGAAAGGGATGCCATCAGAGGTATTATTTTGAATGAGAAAGTTTTATCCTCCATTTTATCACTCTTGGAAAAATCAGTGTGAAATTCAGACCATGTATTGGACATAATGTCTTCTATACTAATAGGGGTTCAAAGCCTCACTCTCCCAGGATTCGTTAGAACACTCCTACAAAACGTCAAGGAGTTGAAATCAATTGCAACTGATGTTAAATGTGAGGTTAGTAATGCCGCTTTTCACATGGGCAAACCCAGTATGGTAGAAGGTTTTTTTAGGTATGGCAGACTCTAATAACTCTAAATCAAAGTATGAGCAAGTATGTTGTTTAAAATCATTATTTGAAGAACCAAAGCAAAAGGCACCTTTAAAGACAACAGAGGCAGAGTGGTTTCCAATCTTTAGGAAAGGGCCAAAATGAATTCATATACTACTGATGTGGGTGTATGAGTTTACTGGCGCTCTGCATGGAATACACCACTTGCTATTTAATTCACTTAATTTGTGCGGTGCTCTTGAAGGGGAGATACACCCCACTCCTCCCAATTATCAACCCCAAAGGATTGAATCAAACAATGTAACCAATACAAGGCACACGCAGAACACAATTTCAACTAAAGTTTGTAGTTATCTAATAAAGTGTGTATAATTCGTTACCAATCTTATCTGTGTTTGAGAATGTTGTTTACTATTCTTCACTTTCAACGTATTTTCACGTTTGGTCCTCACCACTTTTTCTTTCGCTTTGAGTACATCTTGTTTTGAATAACCCCTCTGGGAAAATCTTCTTTCCATATCTTGTATACAGGACATGAAAAATATGTCCTCACTACAGTTCCTCCTAGCTCTTATCATCTCCCCTCCAGGGATAGCTCTAATTTGATGGCGAGGGTGCGAGCTATCTGCATGTAGAATGGAGTTACAGGATGTTGGCTTTCGGTACATTTTACTGTGTATTTGTGTACCTTTAGTATACAGTGTCAAGTCTAGAAATACCACTTCAGTTGTACTACTGGTTGTCGTAAATCGTATATTAGCATCATTATCATTCAAGTACTTACAGAACTCATCTAGCTCTGACTGTGGGCCTGTCCAGATCATAAAACAGTCATCAATAAAATGACCCCAATATAATATGTGTTCCATATAATATCGGCCACCTGGGCCCCAGATCATCACCTCCTCCAGCCACCCCATAAAGAGGTTCGCATAAGCAGGCGAAAATCTGGAGCCCATGGCTACTCCTTGTATTTGCCTGAACCATTCCTCCTTGAATAGGAAGAAATTGTTTTGCAAGATTAGTTCCGTCATGGCTAATAACATTTGTGTATGTTCCCATAAGCTAGCAGATCGTTTAGCTAGAAAATGACCTAATGCTTTAAGGCCCAGTTCATTCCGAATACTGGTATATAGTGCGACTACATCCAGTGTCACCATAATCATTCCAGTTTCCCAAGTTATGTCTCCCAATATGTTAAGAATGTGGCCCGTATCCTTTATATAGGATGGGAGATTAGTTACTATAGGCTGAAGAAAAATGTCCACAAATTGTGACATTCTTTCTGTTGGACCCCCAATTCCCGATACAATCGGTCTCCCTGGTGGAAATGGCAGGTCCTTGTGAATCTTTGGCAAGGTATAAAAGCACGGATACCTCGGCCGATCCACTTTCAAATAAAGGTATTCATCCTCATTAAGTAAACGTTTATCATGCCATCCTTTTAATAAACCATTAATCATTGTCACTAGTACGAATATAGGATTGTGTCCTACCCTCTCATAGCACCGAATATCCTGCAATTGAGAGTATATTTCACTTTCATAATCTTTGCGATTCATCACCACTATGTTCCCACCTTTGTCTGCTTTTTTATAGTCAAGTCATCATTACTCATTAAACTCTTTAGTGCTTTACGTTCATTGTGGGTCAGGTTATCCCTCCTACTCCCCAATGTAGATCCATGTTTAGTCATATAATCTTCCACATCCTTAGTTACCAATTTGTGAAACACCTCCACATTATTCCCACTTGTCAGATTAGGAGACCATCTCGATTTGGATTTAAGCCCACTAGCGAGTGTCAAGTCTGCTCTGATATCCAAATGATCCAAGACTTTACCTATTGTTATAGGGTCCTCCTCTAGTTCAGTAATAGATAATAAAATCATAGTATCATGTATTTCTTGAATAGTAGATGTACTCAGATTTACACCTTCAGTAAATGTTTCACCAATTTTATTTTGTTGTGGATGCAACGCAAAATGTTTCTGCAATTTCAAACATCTAATACATTTAAAGAGATCTATGTTTAAATCACAAATATCACCTTTATAGTCCGGACAGAAACCCAATCCCTTTTTGAGTACCGACATCATATCATTATTAAGAGTCTGATCAGAAATATTCACCACATTCATAGCACTGTTATCATCAGCACTCAATTCTTTTTGTTCCAAGATCTTGTTTTCATGCCCATCCTGTCTCCTTGTGCCTCCCCCTCTTTTGCCTCGCCTAACTTTCCTATGTTTTGTCCTCTCCTTGTCTGTTCCCTGCTGCCCCTCTTTATACGATTTACTTCCAGCAAGAAGGAGGAATTCCCTAAAGGGTTTGGTGCCTTTGCTGAGGTTCCCAATCCTGCTTCATTATCACTCTCACTTGTTAGTATTGTACTCAAGGATATACTACTCGAACTGGTTGACAAAGGGTCTGAGATTTGTTTTTTCTTATCTCCTTGAATTAAATAATCATACTTCTTAGAAAAAGTAAAAATTCTGCCGCTATTATAGTCTGCCTCATCCCTCTATAGTTTCCGGGCTTTTCTCTGTTTTACATCATTCTGATGGCTTGATAATATGCCTTTCAAAATATCATAATTTTTAGTGGTTGCATCGGGAAAGTGGATCGGCCGAGGTATCCGTGCTTTTATACCTTGCCAAAGATTCACAAGGACCTGCCATTTCCACCAGGGAGACCGATTGTATCGGGAATTGGGGGTCCAACAGAAAGAATGTCACAATTTGTGGACATTTTTCTTCAGCCTATAGTAACTAATCTCCCATCCTATATAAAGGATACGGGCCACATTCTTAATATATTGGGAGACATAACTTGGGAACCTGGAATGATTATGGTGACACTGGATGTAGTCGCACTATATACCAGTATTCGGAATGAACTGGGCCTTAAAGCATTAGGTCATTTTCTAGCTAAACGATCTGCTAGCTTATGGGAACATACACAAATGTTATTAGCCATGACGGAACTAATCTTGCAAAACAATTTCTTCCTATTCAAGGAGGAATGGTTCAGGCAAATACAAGGAGTAGCCATGGGCTCCAGATTTTCGCCTGCTTATGCGAACCTCTTTATGGGGTGGCTGGAGGAGGTGATGATCTGGGGCCCAGGTGGCCGATATTATATGGAACACATATTATATTGGGGTTGTTTTATTGATGACTGTTTTATGATCTGGACAGGCCCACAGTCAGAGCTAGATGAGTTCTGTAAGTACTTGAATGATAATGATGCTAATATATGATTTACGACAACCAGTAGTACAACTGAAGTGGTATTTCTAGACTTGACACTGTATACTAAAGGTACACAAATACACAGTAAAATGTACCGAAAGCCAACATCCTGTAACTCCATTCTACATGCAGATAGCTCGCACACTCGCCATCAAATTAGAGCTATCCCTGGAGGGGAGATGATAAGAGCTAGGAGGAACTGTAGTGAGGACATATTTTTCATGTCCTGTATACAAGATATGGAAAGAAGATTTTCCCAGAGGGGTTATTCAAAACAAGATGTACTCAAAGTGAAAGAAAAAGTGGTGAGGACCAAACGTGAAAATACGTTGAAAGTGAAGAATAGTAAACAACATTCTCAAACACAGATAAGATTGGTAACTGAATTATACACACTTTATTAGATAACTACAAACTTTAGTTGAAATTGTGTTCTGCGTGTGCCCAAAATGAATTCAGTCTATAAAGCCTCCAGCTACATTAATGGATGCCCCTGATTTTCCAAAGGATGAAAAAGGTATGGAGCGTAATGAAAAAAGACCCTCAGGCAATAAGCAAAAGAAAGGGAGAAGTAAGAAGAAAAGGCGCATTACAAAGTAAAGGCGAAAAAAATCAGATTTGAGAATCCACCAGTTGTGGATAATCCTGAGCTGGCTTCATTATCATCTCCCCTGCCTGCACTGTCCAATATTCCAATCGTGGCCTCTCACACTATTCACAGTCAAAATCTATTGGTTAGCCTGCGATGGATATGGCTTAAGTGTCTATCCACCTTTAACGTTGCAGCCCAACAATGGGTTGGCACCTCATAATCTTGTGGGATTTACCTCAAATGTTCAGCCTGGTGTTTAGGATAACGTGAAATGTCTTGATCCTGGAAATATTGATGTTGATGCACTAGTTAATCAAGAAGTGACTTGTAAAATATGGCTGGAACAGAAAAATATTCAATCTGAAGATTCTTCTAACCAAAAGGTCCCTGTGGAGAACGATGGAAATATGGTCCCTAATATTTCGTGCAGTGTCTGGCAAGGTGTATCAGCTGGAAAGATCTTAGGCATTCAGGTCAGTCAAATCACAGGGCAAATGTTTTTGTCTCACGAGCACATCGACCAGTTTCTGGAAATGTTTCATGTATCTCAAATAGTGGTCATCTTGGGTTAGATCTTAAGATGAATGGGTTGGGCTTTGTTATATTGTTCGATCATGAAATGTTTACTTTTAATGGATGTTCCATTGTGCATTCTCTTTCAGAAACTGAGGCACTGAAATTAGTGGAAAGCAGTGATAATGAAAATGTGTATATAAATTCCTCAGGTCCTGTACCCAGCACAAGAATTACCTTTGGGTCAAGGATTATTGTAAATCTAATAATGCAGCACTGTGATTATTTCCTTAAGAGGGGTATGGATGTAATTCCTGTTGTTCAGGTAATAGATTTGGATTTTAACAAGTCTAAGGTGTCAGGTCAGAATAAGAACAGGGAATTGTTGTCTCTGGGGCTTGATAAGGTCATACTGCAGGGAAACCCCAAGGATGTTGTTGTATCAATAGGCCAGGGGGGCAGAGTATAACAATCTTGGATCCTGTTCAACATCATATTCAGGAGTAAGAGCAGGGGGACGAGCTAGCTAAATGGAGTTAGGTGGCAGGAACTTTCAACAACAATCACCCCAAACTGAGTCACGGAGGTAGCTCCCTTGAAACTATTATATCTTGCAGCATGGCAGGTTTGGGCAAACATAATGTAAAATTGAAGTCCTTAGAGTCCTTTAATCCAGCAATTCTGTGTCTGCCAAATGCCTGGCCCTGTTCACAGTTCACACATTAATGTTATTATGTTTTTACCTGTGAGGCAAAATCTGTCTGCAAGGGGCATACTAGTGGGTAAATAGAGATTTTGTTAAGGAATAATGTCAACTGGAATCCATCCCTCCAAACTCTGCCTGTGTCTAAAACTAAAACTGGCTACAAATGAAGTTTGGGGGTTCCTCTTTTTTCTGTTAGGTAACATATCTATGCTACCAGGCAAAATGTATGATTATCTAGTAAGTTCAATCTTCACGTTTATTTGTGATATTAGTATTTCAGAGGATTGCCCTATGGTAATAATCGTAGGAGACCTAAATGCAAAAAATTTCAATTCACCAAGGTTGCCCTTTGTAAATTTGAAAAAGGAAGAAGCCTTGGCAATCCCCCAGGTAGGGTTTCCCTCTAAGAATAGGACTGGCAGGCAGGGTTTTATATTGCTGGACTCCCTTAGAATGTGTGATTTTGGTTTTTTGAAGGGGCAAATCCCAAATGACACACCTGCATCATTTACTTTTCTTTCTTCTCATGCCAAGTCCCTGATTGATTATATGATTGCTTTGTATCAGATGTATGGGTCTTGTTCTAATTTAAATGTGCGGCCATCTGCTCTGAGTGATCATTGTATTTGGAGTATGAGGATTGATGATGCAGGTTTCAGAGCGTTGGAACTGCTTGAGGGGTGATATAGGGTTTGATAAATCGAATGGGCATACCTTCTGTGCCTCCAGCAGTATAAAGGCTTTAGGCTCTAAACTTTTGGAGGTAATTAAGGATATTGAGATGATAGGTGCATAGAGGATCTCTGGGCCCGGCTCGATAGATACACACTAAAACAGTACAGGCAGCAAATACACAGAGAAGGAGAAAAGACAGTCCGCCTCTTGGCCTGGATATCGCGCAGGGAGCAGCCCCCCCAACAATAACACATTTATGTACCCCGGAGGGTAGGTTGGTGGTCAAAAGGCAGGGCATAGCCAAAGTAGTCTGGTCCCATTTACAGGTAGTGTACACAGTGGACCCTACTTCACCCCGGCTGGATACATCCCGTTCCTGGAGAGTCTTGATTTTCCGCAGTTATCAGAAGAGGCCAAAGAGGGTCTGGAGGCTCCCTGACTCCCGAGGAGCTTTGGGCAGCGCTGGGCATGCTCCTCCACCTGACGGGCCGGGGGGGTCCTACTGAAATTTACCAAGCTTACCCAGCGGAGACGACTCAACGCTTGCTTGAAGTCTTCCTTGAAGTGAGAGAAGCGGGGACTCTCCCACCAACTATATGGGAGGGGGATATCTGTATGCTCCCCTTTGGGCTTGCGTTGGGAATTGGTGACTTTTCAGTACCTGGGAATACAGGTGGCTCATAGTAGGGTAGGTCAATTGTGATTAAACATCGGCAGAGTCCTGGAATCTCTTCAGAAATCAGTGGCTTTCTGGAATACATTACCCTGTCCTTGATGGTCAGGCTGTCCATCTCTAAGATGGTACTCCTGCAGAGATGCCTGTGCACACTGCAGAACACTATGTGCCCCAGCCCACCCTCAATGTTCCGCATACCGAATTCACTCCTTATATTGCTCATGTGGTCCAGCGGGCACAGTAGAGTGGCATTGGCCCGCTGTTCCGGCCCTATGCCCTGGGTGGGTTGGAGGTCCCGCCATTGGACCTCTATTACTATGCCGCTCAGCTGCAACATGCAGCTCGTTGGCTAGACGCTGACCTTAATTGGGAAATGCGATTACTGGAAGGTATGGTGGATGCAGGTCACCTCCCCGAGTTATTGATGGAAGGAAAAGGCACAGCAAGGGACACTCCATACATTGTGAGACAGACTGCAAGAGTGTGGCAGCAATTTGTGGTGGCGGTTCTTGGGTGCGTCCCATTCCATAGGGAGCTCCCAATTTGGATTCTTAAACCGGTCAAACAGATGGCACTTAATATGTCCTTCAATGCCTTGAAGAAGGGGGGTTGTGAGCAATGGGGAGGCGCTATACCCAAATGAATACTTCATCTCCTTTGAGGATGCCCAGGAGGAGTTTGGTCTGGGCCAGGGACAATTCCTACAGCATGCAGGTTTGGCAGAAATGGCCAAACATGCTTGGCCATGCTATCCAGCAGCTCCACCATCTACCCACACTCTCTAGATCCTCTTTACATGCGGCTCAAGCAGACACTTAATCACACATTTCTACAGGTCGAAGCGGTCGGAAACCAAAGATGCTCCTCACCGGGCCTTGGCGGCCTGGAATCTAGACATTGACACACCGATTGAATATGCAGACTGGCGGCAAGCATGCAAACTTGCACATAGTTTCCAGTAATGCCCACTTTCGACTGATACATTATAATTTTCTACAGAGAACTTATTTGACAGCCACTCACCTCCTAGAATAGACCAGTCTCGCCCAGACACATGCCTATGCTGTGACACTAGTGTGGCCTACTTTCTGCACCTGGCCTGGTCATGCGACGCAATATACTCCTTCTGGCAGCATGTGGCCAAACAAATGGTGCGCGCCATGCCGCTGTGTATTTAACTGACTCCCCAATACTGCCTCTTGGGGCTATTTAAATGCCAATGGGGTCGGAAGACGTCATGTAAATTCGGTCAATTGGCAATGGTGTTGGCGGGCCATAGAGTAGCTATCACATGGCTGTCCCAACGCGCCCCAACAATAGCGCTGTGGCATAAAGACGTAGCTGAGTGGGCCCTTGCTGAGTAGGTACATATACGTCTGAGTAGAAAGGATGACAAACTCGAAGTTATAGATACATTGTGTGCGTTCATAGACAAGCTCTTATCACCCGCCTTCAAGGAAATGTCGAACACAGACTTGTGCACCGACATAGACGAGGCTGCACATTAACATCAAGATAATGGTGGAGCACGAGCCAGAATTTTTGATTGATTATGTGTGGTACTATCTGGACCAGGGGCCAGTGACACAGCGCGCATTCCTGGGGGAAGGGGAATCTCACTCTTGTTTCCATGCTACACAGGTATGCTTCGTGTTAACTGAACCACTGTAATTTTGTTATGACTGCCTGTTATGACCAAATGCTTTCTGATTTCCAGTTGTATGGTTGATAAAATGAAAAATAAAGTTTCTAAAAAAAAGCATGTAGTGATCCAATAATTTGGTATGAAAGGCATATGAAAGTTTTTCTTAGCCAGGTGAGTAAAGGTAGAAAACCTCTGTTACATAAAAGCGTTAATCTGAACTTAAAGGCAGTAATTCAGGAAATATATCAGCTGGTAAGGAAACAATTTTCCCTTTTTTTCTATCTTTAGACAAAGTGAAATTTGTTAACTTTAACTAAAGAGATCTAGATTGAAGGCCCTAGACCTGAGAAGGGAAACTGACAATAAGTAGATTAATTTAAGAGAAGTCGCAGCTTCGAATGATCTTAGAAAGTACTGGTGTCTAGTAGCACTGGATTGTGATTCCAGAGTGAGCACTAAAGTATTTTCCATCTCTGATGCTGACTGGACAAATTATATTTCCAATCTTTACACTAGTAACCATAGTGTCAGTGACCCATAAGACCTAAGAGTAGATGCAGAAATGTATGAATTATATGGGACTCCTTCAGCCCAGGAGATCATGGGGTTTATCAGGAGTGCCAGAGGATCAGGTGTAATAGGCCCGAATGAAATCCCAATTTCGATTATTAAACAGGCTGATACACTCTGGGCAGATTTTTAGCACCCATTATTTGATTATTGCTATCTTTCAGGGAATTTCCTCCCATCCTGGAGAGGTAGCATTATTGTAACTCTATACAAAAAGGGTCCAAAATCGTCTCCAGCAAGCTACAGGCAAATATAATTTCTAGATGCAGTAGGCAAACATTTTGCCAAAAGTTAATTATGGAATTAGGACATCTCCAAGAATGGGTAACTCAAAATAATATTATTTAGATTTAGGAGGAATTGTAGTACTTTAGATAACATTGCAATACTACAGATAATCATAGAAAAGTGTCCCTAGTCACTGGGAATGTCTGTGTACATGGCCTGTATCGACTTCTTCACGGCGTTCGATAGAGTTGATCGTTGGACACTATGGAGAAAGTTGTTTCAGTTGGGCATGCCTTCTCATTTGTTGAGGCACTTCATACGTCAACTTGGAGTCAAGTGTTGATGGGTGGGAATCATGGTTTATCACAAAACGTTTTGACGCATAATGGGCTGAAACAAGGCTGCCTGTTGGTGCCTTTGCTGTTTTCTTTATATAGTAATGGTCTCCCACGCAGGGTAGGAATAGTAAATGGGGATGCACCGAAAGCTAGTAATATGAACATGTGGTCTTCTGCATGCGGACTACGTGGTTTTGATGGATTTAACTCCTGTCGGGCTCCAAAGACACCTTGACGCATTAGAACTTTATGCAGGGGAACATGATTTAAAATTAATATCTCGAAGAGTAAGATTCTGACTTTCCAGAAGAAGGGCTCTAGATTGGAGGGTGGGGGTGGGGGGTCAATTGGTTTTTAGGACATGAAAAGATGGAGAAGGTCCAATTCTATCACTATTTAGGTCAAAAGCTTTCTAGCAATTGTGAAGAATATGATCACATAAAAACACTGTTCGAGAAAGGCTAGGTCGCAAGCTAGCGCTATTAATACACTATATAAAGTTTAAGGGAAAAGAAACTTTGCACATTTATTATCAGTCTTTAGGGTAACAATTTCTCCCTCCCTAAGCAATGCTTGTGAGGTAATGGACATGAGGTATTGGAATTTCTTTGATGTAATTGAAAGAAGTATTTTGTGTCAGATTTGTAATCTGAGCTCCATGGTATGTTTTACCTCTGGAGATTGGACTTTTGGCACCTTTCATCACAGTTCCAGCCTAAGTTTTGATGTGGAGGAATTGCCTGCTTAGTGGGGAAGTAGGAGCTTTGCAGTATGACATTTTTACTTTAAGAAAATGTAAAAGTGCATTTTTTGTTCCTTTTTAAAAGCTAGGGAAGGTTTTGTGTTAGATCATGTTAATAGTTTTCGTATGTCTAAATTCTTTTTAAAACGCCATTTAAAACAATCTTCTTTTAAAATAAGTTTGAATTAGGATATGTTACTATATCAGCGTCACAAGAGAAATGTGGTTATACAAGAAAACTTTCTGTGGAAAAAAATGCAACTTTATCTTACGTGGAATACTCTACATGGGGTACGGAGAACGATTTTATTTTTTATATTAAATTTGTTACCTCTGCCGATATTAATAGGCACCTGGGACACTGTCCCGAGGAGTGAGATAGTTTGCAATTTATGTAATCTCCATGTGCAAGATTTAAATCATGTAATTTTTGCATGCCTTTCCTTGCACTCTGCACGTCGTCACTTTTTAAGACTGGTGTTTTTAAAACATAAAGTACGATCAGTACAAGAGGCAAGTCAATGTTATGTGCTAATAAAATGGTATGTGCTAATATTTTTAAAAATGTTCAATGCCTTTTAAATTTGTACTGATGATTGTTTCATATTGTCTCAGTGAAATTTTGTAGGCTGGAATAAATGACTTCTTTGTGCACGCTGTTACTTTTCTTCGGGGAGAGAAACTCTGTGATTTATTCTTCTACTTCTACCAGTATGTATGCTGAATTTATGATATCACTTTGCATTATGTCACTTTTTCTTTTTCTTTTTCAATGAGAGGGGAACATGTTAAAAGTTGTATCTTTTTTCAATGTTTTTAAATCTGTATTGACGATTTGCTTGGAATTAATCCGTTGATAATATCGATGTTGAATTTATGATAGCACTTTGCAAGACGTCACTTTTTTCCTTATGAATGAAAGGGAATTTGCTAAAGTTTTTTCTTTTGAAATCCTGTATGTTAGAATATTTGATTGTTCCTTCTAGTTTTTTACACTATTTTTATGTGGACCCCCATTACAGTTCAGAATCATAAAATAAAATTGAATTGATGTATTTGTTCGCATCATGTTATATTTTGCTGATCCTTTTTGATATTACCAATCTGCAAATATTGCTTTTAAGTATGCAGCAACAGGGACAAAGTGGAGCTTATCATTGCTCAACCCTAAAACAAAATTAATATCTGGCTTCTCACCTATCATCATTCTGAACCCATTCACGATATTAAGTCTGGAAAATGTAAACACAAAATATAAATTGATAATAAAACAATCACCAGGCAAAGTGACCTAGATCACAATTTACAATAACTGAATAGAAATATTCAGTGAGTACTTGAGCAGTGCTCATGGAGGCAAAACGCTTGAAAGATCAATACTGCATGCTACAAAACCTAGGAAAATATGGCATTTCCCACTGCCTGGATGACTGGGGTCCAGCTAAGTCCCATGTAGCCATTGAGCCTGCTATTGGTTAAGATAGGAAACTAAGATACAGCTATCAAAGAGCAAACTCTGTGTATATAGGGTGAGGCATAGTTTACCCAGAATTGCACTACCAGGCACATAGAAATATGTGAGGTAGAGAACGGCACACATACAGTATCACAGTAGACACTATTTTCCCTCTGTAGAATGGCTATAAGCAGGAACCAGTAGAAAGAGACTTAATCAAGGCTAGTCAGCCACCAGTGAGTCACTGGGCACTGAAGAGAAACAGACTGAAGAGAGGGGTCCTGTATCACCCAATTATATCCCAAATAGAGGATTAGTAGAGGTGTAAAGCTGAAACAAAAAAGGCAGTTGCCCAGACTTATAAGTTACAGAGATCAGAGTAAGTTGATGATTAGAAGGAATGAAATCATAAAATAAATTTGAAGTGCAGAACCATCAAGTCTAGCTGTTGCTTAAATAAGAATAGAGCCCTTCTGTCTCTTGTGAAGACACATGAATATGTTCCTTGAAAGAAAGATACCATTATGAAGGAACTGCTATAAAGAAAATTAGTTATGACAAATATTCATTTTAGGACCCTATAACTAAAGTAATAATTCTATAAAATATATTTTAATCCATGAAAAAGCCCTTTGACATAAAAATTGTATGATACTGGAAAATGGTATTTTAAATATTGTGTTATAAAAATATTGAAAGAAAAGTACAGACTACAACAATATTGAAAAGTTAAGTAAATCTCCTAATACCAGTATGTGGATTAGACATATCTTCAAGGAATATAGCTGTGGAGTTAAAAATAGTATACAAATGTATACTTACCTCCACAATATTTTGGCTGTCAATATTTTTTCTACTATATTCTTTTATCACAATATTTTGTTAGTTGATAGTCTGACATCAGAGTCTGACGAGGACCCCCAGGGCCCTGAAACCTTAAGGGGTGATATGTTTGCCCTTTACAAATAGGAATTATACATAAAACAAATTAATAAAAGTGGCAATTTTACTAAAAAGGGCAGGGTTTCGAATATTGGTCAGGGAGAGAAGTGGTCTAAAGGTAAGATTTTATGTTAGGGTTAGTTTTACAGCTAGGTTTAGGATTATGGTTTGGGGTTCGGTTAGGGTAAAACTAAGAGTTGTGAAAGGGTTAGAGTTATAATTAAAGGTAATTTTAGGGTTGCTTAAAATGTAAAATGTATTTTCATCATAATGTTATTTGTTACAGGTGTTGCTTTATTTTAGTCTATCTATTGTTAATTGACATCTCAGTTTTTTATGTTTATTCATCGTTGGTTCCTCAGAATTACATTTGTCAAAAGTTCTTTATTCCAGCATTGATTCCGCTGGTACAGACTGCTGAAATCTGAGCCTGTACAGATCACCTGCTACAATCTAAGTGTTTGCTGGATTGCTGGCTTGAATGGTCAGCAACATGTATTTGATCTATATATGTATGTATATTAACATGGCACAGCCTGTGGTGCCCTGATGGCATGACCCGGCTCTTCGCAAATTAACTCATGGTCTGCTAATGTGTATCAGCAATTGTCCTATGATTATTCTTAGATATTTACCATCATAGATCTTTTCATTGATGTTGTACATCCTGCTTCTGCTCCTCCACATTTTTAACCCAGTGTATGCTGCATAATGGGAACATGGGAAAGGCAATGGAAAACCTCTTTTTGGTATGATGACCACACCTTGCAAATAGGGAAATTATCATAAAAAAGTAGTAGATGAGATTCACAGTAAGAAGTCACCTTGTCATATCAGGTGATATGATATTGATCTTATTGGATTTCACCAATTTTGCTCAATTGGCCACTTGCTCTTCCAGTACAATTCCTAAAACATCGTCATACACAGACATTGAAACAGTAGGGAGGAGTCAGGGGGGCACAGAAGGCTCTGGTGACCAAGGGTGAATGATGCGGAACAGCAAGGTCTAGTATTATATAGTAACAAATCACAGCAATACCTGGCAAAGGGGAGACCAACTTCAGCTTAGAAGGTAGATAAAAGATTGTGCAGTACGCTGATTTTGACAGTGATTAATCCAAGACTGTGTCTTGAAGGTTGTGATGAAAAGCCAACAAGAAAAGTCTGGGTATTGAAAAGATGCAGGGCAAATATCTCCTAAGGGATCACAGAGCTGCCTGAAAATGCCTCCTTCATGGACAGAATAGCAATAAGGATTACAGAGAAGACTTGTTGCAAGTCCTGTAAGGATAGAAGAAAAGGCAAGCCCGAGCCAAGACAAGACCCCCACTGAAGCCACTCACGAAGGAGATTTTGGTTGTACATAATCTAAGTTGTCTTGCATTTTGAATCACCGCTCTCACAGGGAACTAAGAAAGTGAGTTGAGTCTAGAAATACAATCAAAGTCAAATCCAGGCCCTGTCATGATCCTAGGGCTGCTGCAAAACAGTGATCACCATTTGCTGGTGGTGGAGATCAGATGTCAACCAGGAACAACTATGGGTGGTGATCCCACACCATAACTGCCAGGGACTACAGGATCCAAAGCGCATGAGCAGGTGGATACCAAGCCAAGGCTGGAGGAAAGATGATTTGAGAATGAAGAAATCTTGTAGTTATTCTGGTACTTGCGGAAGTTGATGAGTGAGGGGGGGCATTAGAGAATGAGTTTGCAGGAGCTAAGAAGAGCGGCTGGTAACAGTGAGATGATTATAGACCAGAGGGCATATGAATCAGCAAGTAGGAAAACAAAAACTCCCAGAAAGAGGAGTGGAGTCTTGCTGCAGAGAGCAAAGAAAATGTTTAAAATCAACATTGTGTTTTTAGACAAGAGATTACGCTTAATAGAAGGTGTTGTGGACAGAAAACTGCCTTCCATTTTCAAGCAAAGAGATCTACAAAGCAGGAAGTTCTATAGAAGAATTTTGGAGCCACGGTCGAAGAGGAAAAACAGCACTAAGCTTTCCATCTAATTCAAATAGTAACTGATCCCTGTATATAAGCAGGAGAGAGAAATAGTTTGTGTATGAATTTGCAGAGTTTTTTACTGAAATAGAATGGAAAGAGACTATAGTCTCCATGCATCAATGCAGTTTGCCATAAACATAGAAGAGATAAAACCCTTTCATCCATCAGGCCCTTGCAGTGGCATAGCTAGGGGAAGTGCAGGGGGGGCGGTCCGCCCCGGGCGGCACGTGTTTTGGGGGTGGCGGCCTCACCCCGCTATTGCCTTCAGTCTCGAGGCGGCAACAGCAAGGCAAACGGAAAATACTTGCCAGCACCCACCCCCCGCCACTGGGCCCTTGGTGACTCAGCAGGGCAGGAACAGGCCAGGAGCTGTGGCATAAATTGGGCAATCTACTGCCAGCTTCTTATTTACGCAAGAAGTGGAGGAAGGTGCTAAAAGGGTAGTAACTGCTCCTTTTTTACTAAAATGTGCATCAGAGAGTGAGACCTGGTATGTTTAGCAGCCAACTTGACCAGAGATGGTTTGGCCACCTCAGCATAGGACATACAATTTTCTAATTACCTTTACTTAAGCTCATTAACTAATTAAATAGGCACTGACATTATGTGGGCTATTCAAAAAAAGGTATGAATGTATACCTTGTTGTGCAGTTTTACAAAAACCGCATAACTGCTTAATCCCCTTCAATATAAATTTAGTCTGCACATTTATCACCACTATTCCAGTGCCTTATGCTTTAATGACAAGTATAGAACTAGCTTTGTTGACACATCCATTCAACAAACTTTTATATATTCAAGGTGGAAATCTCATCGGCATGCAAAGAGAATTGTTTCTTAAATGAGTGATTTGTTTGCTGGCAATGTGTAAGTGGTATATCTTTTCAATGTGAAATCTTTATGCAGCTTCAGCATAAATAATGTAATTTAATTCCTGTGAAACTGAGAAACATTGCAGAGGCCACAAAGCCTGGAATAATGAAATTCTATTTACATGGGGTGGTATTGGAATCCGAGGGAGGAATGCCTAGTGTGATAGCAGCTAGAATATTGATAATTTGCCACAAACCAAGCAGCAAGTAAAGGCTCGTGGCAATCTACTAATTTACTACATAGTCTAAATCCAGATGATTGCTCAGAATTAGCAATCGCACAGCTGGTTTGTTTGAACATCTTGTAGTTTACACAGTCGGGACATAGTCTCAAAGGTATTGTCAAAATCCATAATTTACTAAATTTGTAAAATGTGCCCTCTTAAGTGAGTTAATTTAAAAAGTCCCTTAAATTTGTGTGAAATTTGCCTATTATCCAATAAAAACATTTTCACATGCAAGCCAACCTTTCCAACACGTGTTGAGGATTTAACATTTTGAACTGACATATGCCATTCGCGGAGTTCGCACAGCACACTCTTATCTTTTCTATCTCTTGAAATTCGCAACCCTTATCACTTGATCGCATCCTACTTATGAGGAAGTAATTCGCAAACTACACATGAATACCTTTCTCGTTTTTTTAGCTTCCTTACTCATAGGAAAATCTGGTTCGAATCACTCTCACTTGAAGCAGGACTAATAACAACTATTAATTATTATTAGTTATTGATTAGTAATGACGCACGCCTACGTTATTCCTTTGAATACGAGTCACTTACTGCAAAGGTTTATGTGAATCAGGTCTTGCTGCGGTTTTATAAAATGCTTGGCTCTGAATGCAAAGCTTTCATATAACAAGTTGGCATATGCCATGTGCCTCATAATTTTATAATCACAAAAAGAAGGGACAAAGTGCACACCAGTTTCTTCCTTTTTCCAACTTAACCAAAAGAATTTTTTCGCCGTTTAACTTTATTCGCGTGCAAGCCCGGGAGCGTGGTCTGCCCTGAGCCACGCACTTGTGCAACACTTCAAAGATAGGAGCGTAATCACACCCCAATCTCGGAAGCACAGCTTGATCCTTGATGTATAAAAAAGATGCCACAAGTTTGTCCATTTTTCTCCAATTTATTATTCCATGTAATCCAAGCACTTTTACGAATTCATTTCTTGTTTTCTTATCACATGCGAGACGCTTACTCTTTCACTGTATTCTAAATGCAGCAGACATGCCAATCCAGGCCTTATTCTGGAGCACGAAGTGTACATAAGTTATCCACAATAGTTGATCTTTATAACCCAATGCATTTCGGGCCTTTCCTGGCCCTTCGTCAGGGGTTCTCTACAAATTCAAAACATCGATATTAGATTGTATATTTAAACTGCCCATACATTTCGAATGTTATATTTGATATGAAAAATCCATGCCATATGTTACAGCTCACCCCATAATCAACGTTTTCCCGCTAGATACGTGGCCACATATTACCACTGAATAAATCCCCAGGCGGACCTCTCCCCAACTGTTTAGCCTTCCCTTGTGTAATCCCCACTTCCACTGTATGGATCCCCCACTGATCGCTTACCATGAGCTTAAGATAAACCCCTCTCCCAATCTACTTGTTACCCTTCATCCCAACTAACTCGTACCTTCAAGCTCTGTTGGTGTTGTCACCTTTCTGACATGATCTTCACCATCCAAATACACCGTTCTCTAGTTTCTGTACCTTTTAAACTCCTGTGCCATAACCCCACCCCTTCGTGTCACCTGTTAACAATTGTTATGTGCATGATTGGACTTGTAGGACAAAGAGCTCGTGGAAGTTAATTGTTAACAGGTGACACGAAGGGGTGGGGTTATGGCACAGGAGTTTAAAAGATAGAGCGACTAGAGAACGGTGTATTTGGATGGTGAAGATCATGTCGGAAAGGTGACGACACCAACAGAGCTTGAAGGTACGAGTTAGTTGGGATGAAGGGTAACAAGTAGATTGGGAGAGGGGTTTATCTTAAGCTCATGGTAAGCTATCAGTGGGGGATCCATAAGGTGGAAGTGTGTATTACACAAGGGAAGGCTAAACAGTTGGTGAGAGGTCCGCCTGGGGATTTATTAAGTGGTAATATGTGGCCACGTATCTAGCGGGAAAACGTTGATTATGGGGTGAGCTGTAACATATGGCATGGATTTTTCATATCAAATATAACATTCGAAATGTATGGGCAGTTTAAATACACAATCTAATAACGATGTTTTGAATTTGTAGAGAACCCCTGACGAAGGGCCAGGAAAGGCCCGAAATGCATTGGGTTATAAAGATCAACTATTGTGGATAACTTATGTACACTTCGTGCTCCAGAATAAGGCCTGGATTGGCATGTCTGCTGCATTTAGAATACAGTGAAAGCGTAAGCATCTCACATGTGATAAGAAAACAAGAAATGAATTCGTAAAAGTGCTTGGATTACATGGAATAATAAATTGGAGAAAAATGGACAAACTTGTGGCATTTTTGTTTATGCATCAAGGATCAAGCTGTGCGTCCGAGATTGGGGTGTGATTACGCTCCTACCTTTGAAGTGTTTCATAATTTTATAAGACATCTACTTTTGCAAGCTTAAACTGACATGGTCTTTCAGCTTTACAATTCAGTGCTCACGCAAATAGGAAACGACAGAATTGTTTACTGAGTGGCAACACAGGGCAGATGGTACCGTATGGGTGGGATTATTTAAATAAAAACTGACATCACTTCCAGAAAGTAGCTGACATCCAATGACAGCTAAGTGAACTGTAAATTGTCAGTGGAGGAAACTGCCAGGTGTTTACGTTCCGCCTCGGACATGTGGCGGCTCACTAGCTGTCAGAAATCTGTCATCCTGTAATACTATAAGAATCTCGGTGTGTTTTTCCTATTTCTCCGGTGCAGCAGATAACTGATATACAATTTTTGTTTGGAAACACTGAAGCGCGGTAAACGCCGTGATGCACATTAAAAAGATCTGAGCGTTATTCAGGGGCCGTGACGCAAGGGAACAGCTCAGACGTAAAGACCTCAGAAAGGAGGTTCGGCGTCTCTGTGCTACGACTGCTTCTGCGGTCACTTAGAGTGTGTGAAAAGAATATCTTAAGGTCTCGAAGAAATATTGTTTCTGAAATATTGCTTAAAAAATTATACTCCCATTGCGGTTAATAACATAAATTCTGCATCCAGTAGGATTATATTTTTGTATACGTCATTTAGCACACATTTTTTTTTGCGGAGTTTTATATAGCGCGAACTTGACCCGAAGGTATCAGAGCGCTTTACATGAGAACCAGTTAGAGACGGACACATTCTGTTTTTTTAGGTCTTGCCTGCGTTGCAGCGCATGCGCTGCTCGCTTCCGAGATCTATTGTCGTTGGTTTTCTGTCGGGCTTCTTTGGAAGTGAGGTTGGTGCACGCCCTGTCTCCCTTAGGCCCCGCCCACCCATCGTCTGTTGCTCGTCATGCGTGCGCAGTGACAGGGAATCACCATCCGGACGCGACTATAGTTTGTCATCAGTCAATCCCGCGTAGAGACACCGGCACGCCACTGTGAGATGGAGGCATGCACCGAGGCGATGTGCGGCGCGCGGGGGAGCAGCGGAGGCAGCAGCAGCATGCCCGTCCACCCTTCCTTAAGTATCTCGCATCTTCGCATCCACACACGCCGAGTTACGACTCAGTTCATGACAACACTCCCCCGTCTCTGCACCAGCGCACATGACTAGCCAGTTTCAGCTCATGAATATTACGGCCGCCTCATTGATTATTTATGACACAACGTGTTAGCGGGAGTGGTGTCATAGCTGCTGCCGATGACAGATGAATATTTACTAATTAAGAAACAATTGGAGCACCAACTTGCACCAAGTATTCAAAATCAGGGGCGTAAGGCAGGGCCCTGCGGCGCGTGGGAGGGGGCATTCAGCCCAAGTTCTAGTATCTGTCTGTGAGATGTGCAATACTTGGGCCCCCTCCACATTCTGCGGGGCCCCCCATCATCTTGTGTTACGCCACTGTTTAGAATCGGTGGCACGTCACCCAGCTCCGAAATCTCGAATAGGAAGTGTGCTTTGTAAATAGCTGATGCCAATTGGATGGAAAGCAGGTTTTGACCAATTTGTGTTTCTCTTGTACCACGAGGGATGAACAGTAGCTCTGCAGTAGTTAAGATTGGCACGAGGTAGGGCATGTGAGCCCTTGGTAAGTAGGACTCAAAAGTCATGCTTTTAGCCCGAAGACATTTAAAATGTTTACCAATGCTGCATGGGTGACGGTACAATATCCTCTCTGTTTATAATAGGCACAGCAATGGGGGAGGGCCAGTTTCACAATGCTGAACTCTACCAGCCACAGCGTGACTACCGCACATCCCTGTTCCAGTTTCCTAGATGTCTTGGTGTCAAGAGGCGCAGACATGTTTCCTTGAGCGCGGTGGCTGGGTGCCACCCCCCTCACACTGTCTGCTAATCTGACAGCGCACTCGGTGGCGGCTTCTGTGCTATCTGGTACCCAGGCCCCAGAACTGTGCACGCAGCCCCTGGATTGCTTTCTTGCATGAATATAAACGAGCCCCTTAGAGTCAGATATGTTTGCAAAGGACTGCTAATCTTCAGTTGTCTTGTCGCCCAGACAGACCCACACCCACCCCTTGCCACCAGTCCTCCAGACACCGCACAGCCAGGACTGTGATCGCGATAGCACCGGGGCATAACATTAAACAAGCATTTGCAATGCAATAGGTCTCGCATTTACGCGAGTTTGAGCTATTGGCATTGTAAATGACAATGCCTTTTATTTATGTTTCAAAAACCAAAACATAAATAAAAGGCATTGTCATTTACAATGCTAATAGCTCAAACTCGTGTAAATGCGAGACCTATTGCATTGCAAATGCTTGTTTTGTTAGGCATTGGGGGATGAAGTGATTTGCCCAGAATCACAGGATGTTGAGCGTCCCTACCGATACTCGAATCCGGGTCCCCAGCCTCGAGGTCCACCGCTCTAGTCGTAAGGCCACATTCTTCTATCAGCAGTGCTTTAAATGGGCCGGTACTCACCGGTACTGAGTACTGGCACTTCCGAATTTTCTTGCCGTCAGTACCGGCACTTCTCTTTAGCCAGAGAGAGTACCGGTACCCTGATCAGCGGCACGGCAGGCGCAGGTTAGGCATCTCCTCCAGCTCAGGGCAGTCGCTGCTGAAGATTCCAGCAGCGCCCACTTGAATGTCCAAAGACTGCAGGGTGTTGAGAGGGCTTACATCACGCTGTGATTAACAGTGCAGGGTCTAGACAGACCCTGCACTGTTGATCAGATGCGCAAAGACAATTCGGCTCAAAGTGATTTCGCCGCCCCACCCCCAACTCTCCATTAGTTGAGTGAAATGGGCTGGGACTGCCAGACAGTCATCCAGTCCCATTTAGTGTATTGCACTGGCCCTACTAAAGCATGTGGCAGCGCAATACAATACTCGACCTTCATCAAAGACGTTTTTCTTTTCCTCTTTATGTTTAGCACAGGAGCTGCTTCCCTTTGTGTGCCCCGCAAACACTAATTGCTGCATTTACAAGATAACAGGGACTGACTATGGTACTGGGACAATGGGTGTGAATTTAGCCCTGCCCATAGGGCAATGCACAGCAGGGAATGTTGGAACACTCTAGGAATTAGCTCCCATGACAACTGTTGATGCATTTGGTTGGGGGAAAGACGAGACGAACATAGAAGGAGGAGGGAGGGAGGAATGTAAAGTGAGGTGACAGGTGAAGTTAGGATTTACCGCTTTTTCAGATAAAAATGCCAGATATTTTTTGGGTAGAGTTTTTTATAGCGCAATCTTATTTGCTGAGTTCTGAAATCATTAATGGACTTAAGTGTGAGTGTTTGCTTATGTCTGTGTGCTTGCCTGCTTGTGTGTGCCTGTTTTTGAGTAAGAAAGAGGGAGAGTATCAGGACACTCTCAGGAGATATATTAAAGGGAATGTGTGGAATGCTTTTGTGTACATGTCTGCTTGTTTCTTTCTGTGTGTGAGAGCTTGAGAATATATAGTATTATGCCAAACAACAATAAATAACAGTAGGGCATTAGGAAACAGCAAATATTACAAAACAATGATATGTTAACATCTCCTGTTTGGCTTTTATTTTGTGTAATGAGTTAACCTGTTTTGTTTACATAAACGCATTTCATGTGTTTTGATATGTGCTGCAACTGGTACAGAAGCCATTATGTACCATCATATATTGCCTTTAGCCCCGCCCCTATCTCCGCCCACTTGCCACACCTCTAGCTTATTTTAATGAGTACCTGCACTTATTTTTTCCCATTTAAAGCACTGTCTATCAGGCGATGTTTATACCAACGTCATTTCGAGATACAATCCATTCTTACCAAGTGCGTGCGGTTTAGAGGGACTCTGGTATCGAGTTGGAAAGCAGCCCCGGGTGGGACTGGCCATGTCCTTAGGAGGCTGAAGGGGAGTGGGCTGCTTTTAAGACTGGGTGGGCACAAAAGCATCGCTGAGGCGGCTGGCCACGGTCTTTCTATAGATACATGCAGTAAACAAGCTGCTGCTGTGGAGAAAGACAGCTATGCTCGTCTGTGCTGTGCCAGACCCTGCAGGACTGGACTTTTTCATGAGCTTCTCTTTAGAGCAGCCATCGCTTTTTTTTTTTGCACATTTATATAGCGCGAACTCGACCCGAAGGTATTGGAGCGCTTTACATGAGCACCAGTTACGTAACACGTTACTTTTACCCAACCCATCTGAAACATTAGACTTTCAAATAAACTGTTGTGGCTTTTTCCCTGAAAAATATTGATAGGGGAGCCCTCAGAAAGGCACTGGAGTGGGTCAAGTTAGCTGGCTGCGCTCACTCAGTGCACTAGGAAGGCGGTATGAAAGTTTTATCGGGCTTCTGCCAGCTTCCCGTGCAGCCCTGCGGAGCTACTGGTTTCGACTCGAGTACAGCATCTACTCCCACGCACCGTGTGATCTTAATCGATGTCCCGAGGTCTCAGCTAAATGACTGTAATTAGCTAATGTTGGCAAAATATCTCTGCTCATCAGAGCTAGCTTGAAGGATGGCTCGTGTGTTAGTCAGAATCAAGGTGACATTGCTATCTAAGGCAGTGCCAGTCAGTTGTGCCCTTTGGCATCTGCTTGTGGTTTCTCTAATCGTAAAGTATAAGACATAGATCATTAAATTAGAGTTAGGCTTTACTTATCACAAACTTCATAGTCTCCATCAAGTGGGTCACTCCTCATTTGACAAAATACACGACAACATGAATATTCTGAACTCTCACTCGCTTCCGGCACAGCATTTCCCCAAAATGACCAAGGTAGCCGAAGCTGAATTGCACAGCCATTAAAACCCCTCACTATACTTCTGATTACATCATATAACATTTGACCTTTATGGCAAGTCAGTGTTATTTGTAACACCAGCTTTATTGAATTTAAGACTACAGTATGTTATTAAACAGTGATTAGAAACAGCCACACACAAGATTACCTGCTAAAATTAGCAAAAACTAAAACCATCCTTTTATATCTGTAAGATATTTCATGGGTAAGTCACACGAGTTGCACGTCACAACGTAAGGGAAGCAAATGCAGCACCTGGTTACTGCTAAATGGTGTCCATGGATCATTTGTGCTTTTATTCTAGAGGATTGTATGTCGGAATCATGTATGCGTTTAGAACGCAAGCCTTTTTAACACCGTCATTAGAAAGAATGCGTCGTAACGACGCGTTCCTTTTGCACCAAGTCGGTACAATGAGTTACCTTAGGGGGGCGCTGGACTTTGGATTAGTATCATTTACTAATCCAACTCCAGTCTGCGCAACAGTAGGGAAGATGTTGGATTTTAAATCCATCACCTCTCTACCAATGCGCCCCCCCCTAAAGGAAGTCGTTGTAATGACTTGCGTGCTAAACGAATGCATGTTAATGACACGTTCGTTCTATTGCCGCGCTGTAAAGGCACAGCGTGATTCCGGCGTCGTGCTAAAGGCTGTTTCCCGTTGCTCCATTTCCAGACAAAAGGGGCACATGACATGAAAGTGCCTGTGACAAGCAACCACTTGCTCTCTTCAACTACTTAAGACATCAGTCAGCCCAAAACTGAGGCAGAGATTGAGTCTTAAATATGTGCTCCCGTGCTCATTTTATGAGGTAAGGCACATGTAGTTTACACTAGGATCTCAGCAACAAGCACATTGATCCACAGAGCTAGCTTTGTGAACTGCACATTAAACACAATGCTTAGCAGCAGGCGTAATGACCTTCTAAGCCATTGTATGATGATTTATATCTGTGACCGGAGATTACACACTGCTGGACCTGGCCTTTTCTGCAGAGTAACCACAGATTTTTGTCTTCCTCTGCTGAACCCGTTTTTGATGGCTTTTAGGACTCTATGCACTTTTCACCCTGCTAACCAGTGATGAAGTGCTTGTACTCTATCCCTTTTTTTTTTTTTTTTAAACATATTTTATTGAATTTTCCCCAATATAGCAACATACATAAAAAAGCAATTGTACTTGTGTTATTTTTCAGTCTTCTTCAACCCTTCAATTATTAGTGCATCGTTGAGGTTCTCAGATAACATGTCAAAAACATTTCTTGTTACAGTTACAGTCGTGGGTATTATTGCTGATAGTCTGATTTATACAGGTTTTCTCCCTGTTGAACCACCTAACAATGTTATATCGATACCCAAGAGCCTGCAAAGGTGAAGGTGAGATATGTGCTATTTAACTCCCCACCCTCCCTCCCATCCCTTTAACTCAACTGGCCCTGGCCCTCCCCCTGTCTCGGGGATACTCTATCCCTTAACCATGCTAAAATCGGCTTACATCTGATTTTCAAATGTAATTTACTTGAAAGTACCATAGTATAGATTTTTATATAGCGCGAACTTGACCCTAAGGTATCGGGTATCAGAGCACTTTACACGAGCACCAGTTGCGTTACATGAGGACACATTCATTTTTTTTGTTAGGCACAGGGAGATTAAGTGATTTGCCCAGTATCACAGGATGTTGCACGTCCCTGCCGAGACTCGAACCTGGTTCCCCAGATTTGAGGTCGACCGCCCTAGCCGTTAGGCCAACTCCTCTCCCTTATTGTGCTACGCACTAAAGTAGCAATGCAAAATTTGTCTCAGGTCTTCCACTGCAACCTGCACCTCAGTTTTAATTTTAAACTGCTAATTCGACCTGCAAAATAAACCTTTTGCCAGGCCTAAACCTTCCTTTTTAATACTTATAAGTCATCCCTAAGACAGGTCCTAAAGGCTCATAGGGCAGGGTGCATGGTATTTAAAAAGAAAGACAAATGTGTTCAAGTTTTGCATGTCCTGGCAGTGAAAGACTCCCAAAAGTTATTTTTACTACTGAAAGGCTATCTCTCCCATAGACTAACACTGGGTTACCTTATTTCAATTAATAAGTGCTAACTTCAGATTGGGAGCAGATAGAGATATGGTTTACACTCAAATGAATTCTAATGTAAAATCCTCTTTTTATAATTTCAGGAGAATTTTTATTGAGCAAATTTTTCATAAACAAATGAACAGAGAAAAAAGGACAATCAGAGGATACAAGGGTCCAATTTAAGGTATACATTTCAGGTGCGTAAAGTCCTGGAGGGTTGATCGTGACCTGAGGGTCCAGAATACAGAGCAAAATCCAGGAAGCAGACGATAAGTAAGAGCAAAATCACATATGAAGATTAGATAAACCCATAGGGTGTGTGATATGGCATAAAATTAAGCGATATAAGAAAAATAAAAGAAGCTAGATAAAAAGGGGAAAGAAGGGGCACTAGTAGGTATAAAGACCAAACTCATGTATCAGCATGTAAAAGTCCGAGAGGGTCTTATTGTATATAGGCGCAGGTGTATTCCAGGACATACGTTCCACCCAATCTACGAATCACGGTGGTTTGGAAGTGGCAAAATAGTTATCAAGGGAGTTCCAGATAGATGTATTGCGTGTAATCCACGGGGAGTTTGGTAATGAGGTGTTATCTGTCCCTCTCAGAAAGGAGATCCAGTTTATCCAGGGGCGGAAGGAGGTGGCGGCTGTGTTTTTCCAGTTAGTTAAAATAGATTTGCAGGCAGCTGTAAGAAGGATATTGATTAATAGACTGTCGTTGCGGGATCTGATGTTCGGGTCTAAAAATCCCTTGAGCAGTGTTAAAACGATCGTTCCAGAGTGACTACGCAGATAGAGTCAATAAAGTTAAACACTGAATCCCAAAAAGGAGCGATCGCTCTACAGTAAAAGAGAAGGTGAGGGAGATCCCCCACCGGGTCATTACAGTTCCAGCAACTTGGAGTCTCTCTTAGGGAGAGTTTGTGGAGGCGTGCTGGGGTCCAGAAGGTCCTGTGTAGTAACCAGAATTTCGTCTGTGCAAGAGAGGGGGATATTTTATACGAGACCACTGATCTCCAAATCTGATGCCAATATTGTGGCGAAATCGTTCCATTGGGGTCCCATTTAGCTTGGAGTCTAGAAGAAGTGTTGGAGGACTTCGGTTGTATAAGATGGTAGAGCTTGGAGGCCTGGTGGCCGGATTTATTAAAGGATAGGATGATCCTGATGAGGGAAGGGTCGTTATTTGAAAACTTTAGTTTAGAAAGTGCGACCTTAAGCTTCAAAAAATCGTAAAAGTCTAAGTTTTGCAGGTTGAATTGTTTTTGCAAGTCTCTAAATGATAGCGGATTTTGGGAAGGCCCTAGATCTTTTAGAAAATGAATGCCCTTAGAGGCCCAATGAGACCAGCAGGCTGGAGAGCCATGGATTCTAATTTTAGAGTTGTTCCAAAGGGAGGTCATATTCGAGTTAGAGTTCGGGATTTCTAGGATACTATTGATTTTCAAGAGGGCCCTTTTGGTATTTTGGAAAATATATTTACCCGAGGACGGGGGTTTGGGGTTACTGGATAGGAGAGAGATCGGGTGTAATTCTCCTGGAAGTTCCCTTTCTACCACTAACCACGTGGGAGTATAGTCTGGAGATTGAGTGAAGCAAAGCGAGCCCTGTCTGGCCAGGAAGGCGGTTTGGTAGTTCTTGAAATCCGCTACATTAAGACCACCGAGGTGAACTGGAAGGCGTAGTTTTTTTATCAAGATTCTTGGTCTTTTGTTTTGCCAAAGAAATTTATTTATTAATTTGTCCATTTTTTGTAGAAATTCCTCAGAAAGCGTTAACGGAAGCATATTTGAAAGGTAATTGACTATGGGGGTGATCATCATTTTGATGGTCTCAACACGGCCCCACCACGTCAGGAATTTAGGATTCCAGCCCTCGAGAAGGGATTCTATCTTTCTTACAGTAAGTGCTTCATTATGTTTCAAGGATTCAAATAGGTCAGAGTTGAACTCCAGACCCAAATATTTTGCAAATTTAGGCTGCCAGCTAAGACCTGTGTTGGTGAACAGAGCCCTGGAACAGAGACTATTGAGAGCAAGGATTTCAGATTTGTCTTTGTTAAGTTTGTAGTTAGAGACTTGGGCGTATTCATCAATGGTTTGGAGTAGGGCCGGGATAGATTGGGAGGCCCTTTCAGACATTATTAAGATATCGTCCGCATATGCCGCGACTTTCACCTTGAGATTATTGAAGGCAATACCATGAATGTGAGGGTTAGATCTGATTTTGTGTAGTAGGGGTTCAAGGCTTAGGATGAATAATGAAGGGGAGAGGGGGCAGCCTTGCATCGTGCCTCTTTGTAGCTTAATTGCAGAGGAAAGTAAACCGCCAGACCTGACCTTAGCAGACGGGCCACTGTATAGGGCCATGATCATTTTAGTGAAGGTATCCCCTAAATTAAATTTCTTGAGAGCTTCACGGAGAAAAGTCCATGAGACCCTATTGAATGCTTTTTCTTCATCGAGGGTAACCGCTACCGTTTCAGAGGGGGCAAATTTAGCCTTTTCAATGATATGGCAGAGGAGCCGGGTGTTGTCATTGGAAAGTCTGTTTTTCATGAAGCCCACTTGTGAATTCCCAATTAGTCGAGGAAGAAGGGGCTCTAGTCTCTTGCAGAGAATCTTAGCGTAAATCTTTGCATCCAGATTAATTAGGGAGATTGGTCTGTAATTTTTGACTTGAGTCGGGTCCTTCCCTTCTTTGGGGATTACAACGATGATGATTTCACTGGTGGTGCCTGATATGGTACCAGAGTCGGCAAAGTGTTGAAAAAGGGACAAGAGAGTTGGTTTAAGTACATGGGCAAAGGTTTTTAAAAAATTGGGCGAATAGCCATCTGGGCCTGGGGCTTTGTTAATTTTTAACGTGCAAATTGCTAAATCTATCTCATCCAGAGAAAAAGGAGAGCTTAGGTTAGCTTTTTCTTGATCCGTGATGGACGGGAGTGTGATGTCTTTAAGATAATCCGCACAGGCGGAAGCGTCTGTCTCAGAGTCGTCTGTGTAAAGGGACTGGTAAAAATCTTTTAGAATTTCTAATATTTTCTGGGGTCTGGTGTGTGTGATGTTAGATTTATCCGTGAGGGAATCAATACCCTTACGTTTTTGTTTATGTTTTAGGTAAGATGCCAGAATTTTCCCAGCTCTGTTTGCATCGCACAGATTTAAGCTTTTGTATTTGTTGACCCAAATGCCCGCTCTCTCACTTAGGATTCTATTGAACTCATACTTTTTGTTGGTGAGTTTAGATAGGGTTTGTGGATCCATGTCAGATCTGTGGTCAGCCTCCAGAGATTTAATTTCTTGTTTTAAAGATAGGAGCTCTTTTTTGTGATCTTTGTTGATTTTAGTTTGTATATTAATAAGTGTGCCCCTTTACCGTGGCTTTCAGTGCGTCCCAGTGGGTGGAGGGGGAGGTATCAGAGCAGATATTGTCTTCCAGGTAGTTTAAGATGGTTTTCTCGATCCTCTCTTTTGAGGCAGCGTCTCTGATTGATTCATCATTGAATCTCCAGATCTTATTTGGGATATTAGGATTGGTACCAGTTAGGGAAAGAGTTATAGCTGAGTGGTCCGAGACTAACCTTCTTAGTATATCTGTTTGGTCGATTAGGTGTATATGAGGTTTGGATATCATTAGGTAGTCAATTCTGGAGTAGGATTTATGGGGGCTGAAAAAGAAGGTGTAGTCTCTAGTGTCCGGGTGCTGGAGCCTCCAGGAGTCGTGTAAGTTAAATCTTGCGAATAGTTTGTGTAGTGACTTTTGTGCCCTAGAGGGGTTAAAAATGGACCTGGATTGTCTATCTAGTGTTACATCCATGGGGAGGTTAAAGTCGCCTTCCAAAATAGTGAGGTCATCGTTGGGGATTTTACTTAGGGGTAGGGATAATGAATCCCAGAAATCTGGGTCGCCTGTATTCGGCCCATATATGTTAAGGACATGGAAGTGCCCTGTGGCTTTACTGAGTTTAGATAGGACCCATCTTCCGCTCTCATCAGCTAAATATGATTCGGTGGTGAAACCTGCGCTCTTGGAGTTTAAAGTGGCAACCCCGCCTTTTTTGCCTTCACTGGGTGAGCCAACAATGTCAGCGATCCAGCTCTTGCCAAAGTTCCTTAGCCCATCTTGGAACATCTTAGTTTCCTGTAACAGGATTACATCCGATTTCAGTTTAAAAAGGTAATTTTCGATTTTTTATCGTTTGATTGGATGGTTAAGGCCCTTCATGTTTAGCGATACAATTTTGAGGTTATTATCCAAAGGGGAATTATACATGCAATGCCGGGCAAATATGGGTAAATGAGTGTGAGGCTAGTCAGAGTTTTGAAATTGAGAGAGAACCATTGGGAAGCATTATGGGAGAATTGTGAGGGAGGTATAAAGGCCCTGAACCCAGTGTCGGTGAGAGTGATGATACTGATTGAGGGAAATTATATTTTACAGGAGTAACTTTGAGGTGTGAATAAGCACCTGCAATAGCGATATACCTACAGTGAGAAGAGAATAGCGTAAAAAAAGGGAGGAAATAAAGAAACAAGAGACAAAAAGTAGACCCATAATCCCAACCCCCTATCCCCCCCAACCCACCCACCCACCCCAAACCATGAAAGAGAGGGAGACGACAGCGGGCGAAAGCCACCGTCACTGGCAACAACAAGCAGCAAGCGAATAACAGTAATATGTAAACTTGCGAACGATTAATGAAAACGGGCCATATAGGCTAATTAAGGCTGACACAGAGGTGGGCCATAAGCCCCAAATACTTCAACAGTGGCCGCCGTAACACTTCACAGAAAAGGAATCACAGGTATAGCAACTATAAAGAGTACAGGTGAGCAGCCTAGTGGAATTCCACCTTATGTGGATTTGTTATGTAGATTTGATGTGGTGCAGGAGTTATATGGTATCGTGATGTGATATATGACATGACGTGATGTGATACGAAGTGATGAGATGTAGTAATGTGTTGTAGTAACATGATGTGATGTAGTAATGTTCGGGACCAAGAGTAAGTACAGAAACGTCATGATGTGATGTTATGATGTTATGATGATGATGTGGTGATGTGATGATGTGATGTGATGTGATGTGATGCAAAGTGATGCGTTGTCTTGAGAGATGGTATGACGTGACATTATGCGTCTCGAGACCCTCGCGGGAGAATAGTGCACTTACATCTCCCTGATTAATTGATTGATACAGTAGGATATGTGCTGTGTTGTGTTAATTGTATGATAAGCATAATGATAAATATTCTGATCAGATATAGTGTGTGTTAAGGTATGAAATGAATGAGGAGCAGCAAAGTAAGTCAAGTAAGATAATATCAAGTAATATCAGCGAAGTAAGTCAAGTAAGGTAATATCAGGTAATATCCGGTAATATCAGATAATATCAGGTAAGTAAGTAAGATAATATCAGGAGACATCAGGAAACATCAGGAGACATCAGAGGTAAAATCCAGTAATATCAGGTAGCATCAGATAACAACAGGTAACCTCAGAGGTAATATCAAGTAACATCAGGTAACATCAGGTAACCTCAGAGGAGATATCAAGTAACCTTGGGTAACAACAGGTAACCTCAGAGGTAATATCAAGTAACATCAGGTAACATCAGGTAACCACAGGGGAGATATCAAGTAACATCAGGTAACATCAGGCAACCACAGGGGAGATATCAGGTAACATCAGGAAACAATAGGCAGTTTCAGAGGTAATATCCGAGTAAAGGTTGCTTCTGAGGTTCTCCTTATACTCTGAGATTCTATAGAACATGAATTACACACTCTCCGGAGACTGTACGGAGTACATTAGATAGAGGCCGGATATGGCCTTAGAAAAGGGTATAGAATGGGAAGCTCTGTAGTGACATAGGATCATGGAATTGCAGAGGCAGTATTGGCAGATGCAGGAGCAGGTCCTGTGTCCATTGATGTGCAGCTTTTGTCATTTAGAAATATCCGTAGGTCATTTGGGTTGGTGAAGATATGGTTTTTCCCGTTGTCGATAACTTTAAATTTTGCCGGACCAATGAATGAGGATTGAAGATTTAGAGACTTGAGGCTGGATCTGAGACCTAGGAAGCCCTTCCTTGTCTCTAAAGTAGGTCTGGAGTAGTCCTGGGAAACGTAGATTTTCTGACCTTGACATAGGATGTGATTATTTTTGCGTACATAGTTGAGAATCAACTCCCCATGTTGGAATCTCAGAGGGCGGCACACGATTTGTCTGGTGGTATTCTTGTTCGTGGGTCTGAATGATGGTACTCGGTGTGTCCTTTCTAGTTCAAAGACTTTTTTGAAGGAGAGGCCTGTAACTTTGGGGAGCCATTTTTCTAGGAAATCCAGGCACAAGATGGATGCGTCCTCTGAACCTTCTGGCAGACCAAAGATGCGCAGGTTCCCCCTCCGATTACAATCTTCCAATTCGGTGACGTCTTTTTTCAGAGTCTCTGTGGTGGTTTGTAGTTTTTGGATATCCCTTGTTGAAGAGTGGGATTTGTCCTCCATTGTGCTAATGCGGCCTTCTGCCTGTTATTGAAGGAGCCAAGCTCAGCTTTGATAGAGCATAAATCCTGTTGCATAAATCCTGTTGCATGACATCCGTGTTAAGTTTGGTGGATTTCGATAGGTCGTGGACCATTTCCAGTTTTTTGAGAATCATGTCCATTGTGCTGGTGTCTTCACTTTTGTTCTTAAAAGGGGACTCAGGAAGCGGAGGATCTGCTTTGGTATGTTTGTTTCCTTTTTCGGACATGATTTTCCCTGGAGCAAGCCGGAGCTGGGAGTGCGCCAGTGTGTACCTCTATTCTAATCCCTGTTTTCACAGATGAGCTTTATTCTGTACTCTATTTCACAGATGAGCTGACCGGAGATGGCCCGCTGAGGTCAGGTCTTGGAGGACACAAGGGGATGTAGGTGTCTGGAGCCTGATACAGGATCTTGTCAAAGGGGGAATGTCGTGAAAAGTTTGTATATGCCCAGCTGCGGCTGAAATGCGGAGGAAATGACAGATGAGGAGATATGAGAGGGGCCGTGGCGTTATGGCTCACTCTCTGTAGGTGGAGTGATGCTTTAGATCACATAAATGTCCTTGTGTCCTTTATGGTGAGATTATGGCTCATGGGTGGCGGCCATCTTAGGGTCAGGCAAAGTAGTATCACAGAACGGAGGCCTCACAGATCGCTGTGTAGGAGGACTAACAACTTCCTAAATTAAGTGACTTGGAGGCAGGAAAACCCTTAACTCTAGCCAAGACAACAAAGCCAGCAATGACCAGGGAGACCAAGAAGGCTGTGAGCCACGTGGCGGCCGCCATTGCCAGGTCAGGCAACCCGGAGATCTAAAATCTTAATGTGATAGTGTTAATGCCCCTTTATCAGTCTGATGTCAGCTGTTCACAGATAGCGGGGGGCAGCTTCTCAGGGATCATTGGTCTCACTTGGATCACTCACCAGAACACTCCCGACATCGTTAATGCGCCGTGACCCCTTAAAGCCGCACTGTAACGGCCGCCATTTTGTGCAGCAACAGGAGCAGCAATCGGTCCTCGCGGCTCCTCCTGTGAGGAAAATAGGAGATTGAGCCTCTGCACAGGGAAGATCTTGGGCTCAGCAGATGCCCGCCGCCATCCGCATCCTGGGACAGTTGAGCACGGATGTCGTCCGCAAAGTCAAGTGGTTGGTAAGACTGCCTGTCGGCCAGCAACAGCGGGAGCAGCGCAATTAAGCCGCCATTCGCCGCGCCGACCAAGCCACGCCCCCAATGTAAAATCCTCTTTATTGGTAAAGTCATATTTTAAGTTACAATTTCGAAAATGTCTGTTTTACAAATTTAGCAATTTCTTCTCCAAACCAACTGTGCCTTCCTGACAGTGTCATGGGTCGCATATATGTGAATTGCTCTGCTTTTGTGGTTTCTGTATTGTTTAAAGACAGTGAGGCAAAGGGGCCTATATATGAGGGTCTTCCTGACAGGATGGCTGGGAAGGAGCTGTCTCCTGCACTGATTACATTTCAAAGGGCCCAGCTTGCAGCACACACAAAGGTACTTGACACCAGGCATGCACTTGCCTTTGTCACCCTAAACAGATTGGAGACAGGGCCAGGGAAAGAACGGACTAGAACCAGCTCTGGGGGCAGGTCAGGGAATTCCCCCACAGAAAGGCTGGCACCAGGTATAAAAACAGGACTTTCAGAACCACTCTTCAGAACACTCCTGGACCCGTGGAAGATTTAGAAGAAAAACTGCCCTACTGCTGGAAGAACCACCAAGTGCTGTCCTCCAGGCCCTGGACCTTTGGCTTTGGAATGAATTTACTTCTCCAGGTACAATTGAAGGTTTCACCTGAGCCAACACAATGTGACACAGCCCAATGCAGGACCTCACATCCCAGCTCATGGTTGGCAGCTTCACCGGAACCGATGCAGCCAAATGCAGGGCCTCACACTCCAGCACCTCGAAACTCCAGATCAGTGGCTCACCGGAACCGATGCAGCTCAGACCAATGCAAGACCTCGCATCACAGCCCCAAGGATGAAAAGGGTACAACTCCAAACAGGCCACACTAGGTCCTGTACCTGGCCCATGCTCCATGGTGGTTGGCCTGAACTTGTGACTTTGTCCCAGTCCAGCACAACCACATACCTGCAGTTGGCGCTTTGTGATTTTTGGCACTATTTTGAACAGAAACCTTAAAAGCTTATATCTCTAGCTCTACTAATTGGATTTTGTTCGTTTTGGTATCATTTTATTTATTACAAGTGTCTCTATTTTTCTAATTCAGTTTGGGATTTTTCTTGTGTTGTGTTTTCACTTTAATGCTATTTGAGGACTGCATAAATACTTAACACTTTGCCTCTGAGTTAAGCCTGTTTTGTGGCAATCTACCAAAGGGTTGAGCCCAGGTTAATTTGGTGGCTTTTGCGGTTCACCCAGACACTGATTGTTGTTGTTTGCTTGAGTGGGCCTTCCAACCCTCTCGACTAACAACCCAATTTCTTAAACATACAGCTCTCCGAAGTAAGTTCATTAACCACCTGAACTATGTCATGAGTATTGTGCTTGTTGGATAGAGATACATTTCTGCAGCTGGTGCCTTAATGCCATAAGCTAATTTAAAATTAAATCTGTTTGTGACCAAATAACAAAGCCAGGACATGTTTACTATCACATCAGTCCCCATTAATTTTTGTGGGCAGAATTTGTTAAAATAATACAAACGAATTGGCTGTGCTTTTCACCATACCGCTCACGACTCTGCCCCTACTGACTCAACCATCCTTCCTGCTGCTTTCCTGACCTCCAATTTGTGGGTTCCCAGAGTAAATATGTTTTCATTATCAGTAATGTAGAAAATGAACAAAGAAATCCTTAAAACAAAGACAGCTGGCATAACCCTACATTAATGTGGATTATTTGCTTTTAGAACATTTTGTTTATTGATTTAAGGAAGCATATTTTCAAACATTTTACATAATATCCTGAATGCAGAAGGTTCGGGCAAATTCTTCAGCGCACCTGGCAGCCTCATAATGAAATCTTTTCAAACAGTGCTCTGGAATTTGTATATATTGTTATTTTATATTTTTCAAATTAAGCACAAGAACATCTTGTGTATAACAAAAATCAGAAACAAATTAACATCTGAACATGTACACTGATCTATTTATTTGATTGTAATTAATTCTTCAAAGTGCAAACCTCATCACTCTTTGGCCCTTCTTCAAAAACAAATGAACTCTTTCTGGGCTGATAGGAATGTCTCCTTGTTAGACCTGGCATCCTTGGTGTGGTTTTCCCCTTAACTTTTTCCCTTCAGACCTCCTGTCTTGCTGACTTTGCTTTTGCTGATCTTAGGACTCTAGCACTAGTTAGCAGTGGTAAAGTGCACAAAGTGCACAAAGTGCATGTGCTCTCTCCTTCAAACTTGTTAGAAACGATTATAGTTAATTGACATATTTAATTTACTTGTAAGTTCCTAGTAACGTAGCACTGCCTGTGCCCAGGGCCTGTAAATTAAATGATACTAATGGTCCTGCAGCACTGATTGTGCCACCCTCTTAAGTATCACTTTAAACATGTCTCAGGCCTTCCATTGCAGCCAGTGTGTGTGCAATTTTAAAGTGCCATTTCGGCCTGGCCAAGTAAACTTTTTGCCAGGCCCAAAACATACTTTTTAATACATATAAGTCACCCCTACTGTAGGTCCTGGACAATCCGGAGGGCAGGGTTCAATGTATTTAAAAAGTGTGACATGTACTGTAAAGGTTTCCATGTCTTGGAAGTGAAAAACTCTTAAATTAGTTTTTCACTATTGCAAGGCCTACCTTTCCCAGAGGATAACATTGGAGTTACCTTATTACATTTTATAAGTGTAATTTCCAAATGGGAACAGGTCACCGGTTCATGTTTGGTGTCTCTGGAATTTGAATTTGAAATCCTAACCTATGGTGAAGTTGGATTTTAAATTACAATTTTGAAAATGCCACTTTTAGAAAGTTGGCATTTTCTTGTCTTAGCCACGTGGTACCTGCAGCCTGTCTCTGGGTCACATGACTAGGTGCGGGTGACAGTTGGGCTTTGTGTATTCCTCCCAGACAGCCACACACAATGGAGAGCTTTGGTGTGACTGGTAGGATGGGAGGGAGGAGCTTGGCCCAGCCCCACTTAGACTTGAATAGGCTGTGTCCTGTCTCCACACAAAGGTCTGCATGCCCCCTGTAATTAGTCTGGAGCCAGGGCCTGGAAGGCAGGTTACCTGTGCACTTCAAAGGCATGCCTCCAGAAGCCTCTCCCCACTTCAAAGGCATAGCTAGGTTTAAATTCTGGACCTCAGACACCAACTCCTCAGTTCACTTCTGGACCTGTGGATACTCTGCCAGGAAGACAGCGCTGCTACAATGGCTGTGCTGCTACAAGGAATGTACCTCTGCTGGACTGCTGCTCTGAATGACTGCTGCCCTGCTGTGCTGCCAGCTGCCCTCTTACCTGAGTGAGAAGGACTGAACCTGCAACTCTTGAACGCAGAATCCAGAGTGACTCCAAGGGCTAGTTGGCTGGCACCTTGATCTGAAGCATCAGGGACACAACAGGTTTCCAACAACCTTGCAGCTGCACCTGGACACTGCCATCTGTGTGTCTACCCTTCTAAGTGGTGCCACCCTAGTCCTGGACCTGTCAAAGTAGGTTTAAGGTCTTCTGCCAGCCTGTGGGTCCAGCAGAACCGAAGCACTCCTCTATGGCACAGGGCATACAGGAGCAGAACGGACGCATCGCCAGAGCTGTGTGGACTTAGCCTGTCACAAGACCCGCATCGCCTTTGCAGTATCATCGTAATTGCCACTGCATGACACATCCTGGGAGCAAGCCTTCACATAACTCATCGACGACAGCCATAATGATGATGATAGACTCCACATCACAGCTCCTCAGAACCAACACATTGTCATGTCTGCGTGGCGAATCCTCAACGCGAACTTCGCATCGCAAGCTCCCTCTATGAGATCCTCAGAGACAAAGCAAGCCTTCGCATAACAGTCTCGCTACATCTCGGAACGGACGCATCGCTTTGACTGCATGATCCATTTTTGACATGGATCCTCACAACACTCCGCAAACCAGGATTTAAGGTACTTTGTTCAACTGGATCCCTGTAGCTGGTCCACACTCCATTGCAGTCAGCCTGAACTTGTGACTTTGTACCAGTCCAGCGCGACCAGATATCCACAGTTGGCGTTTTGTGCTTTTTGGCATTATTTTTAATGAAATCTTTCACGTTTAATATCTCTGGATCTCCTGACTGGAATTGTGTTCTTTTGGTCTTGTTTTATTTATTAAAGAAATTAATTTTTTCCTTACTTCATGTGGGATCATTTTTGTGTGGTGTTTTCACTGTATTACTGTTTGAAGTGTTGCATACATACTTTACACATTGCCGCTAATTTAAGCCTGACTGCTCTGTGCCAAGCTACCAGAGGGTTGAGCACAGGTTAATTTAAGGTTGGCTTGTGCCTCACACTGGTAAGGATTGTGGTTGCTGCTTCACCAGGGCTCACCTCTCTCAACCAACAACCCAATTTTTCAACCTCACAAATATAAACAGCTGTGAACTGATTCAATTCTACTGCCACAGCAAAGAAATCAATCTGGAAAAAATTTGAATGAAAAAAACATCATCTGTGATTATTAAACGAGCTGGAATGAGCCTGTATTCTTGGTTCAACACACATTTTTTTTACTAGGATTAGACTTATTTCCAAACCCTTTAAGTGTTATTCACTATTTAAGAAGGGCAAATATCCTGAAACACGTGTCTGCAGTGCTTAATTTGAGCTGATGGTTGGTGGTGAGGACCACTGGCACTCATTTATGGGGACCAGCACTTTTTTCTGCATCAGACATCTACTGAGCGGAACAGAGAGAAAAACAAACAAAACAGAATATGAGCGGAAGAGAGAGAAAAACAAACAAAACAGAAAGACAGAGGGAGAGAAAGAGAAAGACGGAATAACTGCCATAAAGGGAGAAGGCAGAAACCTTCAAGAATGAGATAAAGGGGCAGGGAGAGTCTGATAGTGAGTTAAAGAGGCATGAGGTGGGTTCAAGCCTAGCTATTTGAAGTGCTGACATTTAATAGAGCCAGCCGCTGAGTTTCTGAGCAGAGCTTTAGGCACTAACACTGAATCTTTCAAAAATTAAGCACTGTGTGTCTAGAGATACACAGCACTGGCTGCACCAACAATGATGACTACTAAAGGCTTTGAACTAAATTGAGTGTTATCATGCACTGCATTTACCAAAATGCAACTGGGCGAATTATGTGCTGGTGTGCTAGGCAATGTGCTCCCTCCCCCTTTTGTGATTATTCCCAGACCCTTCATGGCCTCTCACCCATAGAGCAATAACTCTCCCTTTCTCTTATTTTTCCAACACTATTAAGTAAATCAGAAGGAGACATGTAGAGCTCTGTAATAACTCTGAGTAAATAATTAAGCAATATTAACACATTTTCACAGAAATGTAGCAGCATACTTCTCAATGAAAAAAATAATTGTAGTGAATTTGGATGAAACTATTATTTATGTAGTGCACGGCTACCATTGGAGTTGCCAGAAGCCATTGATCACAGGTAGATATTCATCATGCATTGCCCACTCCTGCTTTATGAACACAATCCTCCAGTCTCAATTTTGTCGGAACTGTGTTAGGCATTCATAGGTAAGCATGCTGGACTGCTAGACCATGCTAAGGCTGCAGGAGTCAGTGAGATGGGAAGGGACATCTTCCTGCAGAGAGAGGTTTGCCATGCTTTTTCCATTATGATTGGGGGATGGATGGGTTGGGGCCTTACAGACATTTTTGATGGATTGGGTTCATGCACCTGGCCAATGCGTGATATATTTTGTAGTGTTAAAAGTGTTAAATGTTGTTTTGCAAACTTTAAAAAAACAAATCATAGAACCAACGTTTGACTATTTAGTTTAGGGGCATTACTCTACCTGAGAGAATGGATGCAAAAATGAAGAAACATGAGGAAGGGGAATTTTCTTAATCAAGAAAGGAAGGGCCAAATTAAAAAAAGTTCATTTGTTATATACTGTATAAATATATGGGAAAAGGAAAAGTCAAGTTTGTGAAGTTCTTAATTTCAACATTTTGGCTGTGGTAGCTTTTGGTAAACAGTATGAGAAAGGTAATATGCCTTGCATCAACACAGACTGACCATAAAAAACTATTTTTTGGATCAGGCCTACTAGAACAGAGGGCGGGTGGGCGGCAAAACAATAAAAGTAACTTCTCAATCAAGGACCCTGCTGGTTTATGCCTTAGTTCTATCGACTAAAGAGAACATACTTTGGAACCTGTAATCCACCATAAATGATTGTCGAGAGCGATTGTAAAGTGTGTCTCTACTTCCAGGTGAATTTGCAAGTAAAATCTGTTTTTGTGGTGCATTCTGGTCTTTCTTTCGCAGAAGGGGCTTCAGGGATCACAGGTGATGCAATAACATTGCAATTTATGGTCACACTTCCGGGAAAGATATTTTTGTCATGGAGGTGGTAATTGTGAACACTGGCCTTCATAGTGTATACTTTTATTTTTGTTTCACCTATTTTGACTTGTAGGGAAGTAGTTAGCTTTCCAGGGTTTGCCCAAAGTTAGAGTTCTGCTTTCTGTCAACCTAGATGTTGTCTTGTGTCGTACTCTCGGCGACCCCTGGAAATCTGGCATTGGGTTTCAAGTACAGGTATTACCATCTTTTGCAAGGTGAAAACTGTTCCAGTCTTTGAATGTTGTTGGCAAATAAGAAAGACAACTAAAGTTGTTCGCACGTGTTTTTAAAGGACTTGTGTGTCTTTGTTTTTGGTAACTGTTTGTGGTAGCTTGTGCTCTATGGATATTTTGAGAGATCCCTCTATTTAGAACTTCTTCAGAGAAGATTCATAGTGTACATGATTTCAGAGATTATCTGCTAAATTTCCTTTTTCTGGGTGAGCTTCGATTCTAGGGTAACGTAGCACAGTAAAAGGGTGCGTGCTGAATTCACTCTGCCACCGTTCTCTTGAGAGGTATGGCCTAAGGTATCCATCTTCAGATAGGTTGAATCTGGTTGTCTAAGCACTTAAAAGGGACTTCTCTGCCTTTTGGTGATAGTATCGTGTGTGAAGTGTAATGGGAACAATGCCCTTATTAAAGGCACAGTACAGGCATTCACATTGCTTATAGATTGAAAGGGTAATTCCTATTTTGAACTGAGATATTTAAAATAAGTATATACCTACACACTATGTACGTGGGGTGAAAGGTAAGGAACCAAAGAAGCACTGCTGTGTTAGGACGAGAACCCTCACTCACCCTAGGGTGACATGCTTCATCATAGGGTCCCCTCCTCACACTAGGGCTGCAAGGTACCCAGTGTGGGCTACAACTGTCCCGCGGGAGAGGAGCAGGGGTGTTCTATAGCACAGTAAGTACTACTTCCTATGTGGGCGGGGTGAGGGGCAGAGTGCAAAGAAAAAAGTGAATAAAACTATCTCCTGGATGAAGCATGTCACCCTAGGGTGAGTGAGGGTTCTTGTCCTAACACAGCAGTGCGTCTTTGGTTTCTTACCCTTTCACCCACGTATATAGTGTGTATTTATCTATTTAGATTGGAGCAGTGAATAATGCTCCTTCCAGACCCCTTCTTGTGTGAGATAATATTTAAAATATGCCCATTTAATGCTACAAGGTTTAGACTCTCGTTTGTTTGCATTTTAGGGATTGCCTCAAGGGTCAATTTTCCATACCTTGCATCACCGGGATACCACCTCAATCACATTTCAGGTTAGGGAGGGGGTTTGGGGATAAAATGTCAGCTAGGCAAATACTCATGGCCTGTAGAGTTCATTAAAAGCTATCTATTTCTTTTCACTGACCTTTATCAGAAGACTAGAAAAAAACCAGTGAAACATATTGTTTTCCCCCCACACCTCAGTCTCCAGAGCTAATGAGCAGATGTCAGACCCGTATAGTGGAGAGGTGGATCCAACAAGATTCTGCAAGCTGAGTAACAAGCAAGCTGAAGGTCAGTGTAACTTCTTTTGTAAGTTAATCTTGACTAAGTCCTAACTCTAAGGCAAGACCAAGAATATTTCTTGCCTAACAAGATGGATCTACAGTTTATCTCTTTAGGAGACATTGCTAAAATACTCAAAGCATTACAGGTAGATAATCAGTGATTCAAAGAACAATTAAAACAGTTTCAGGTTAATAATAAAACATTGCCACAATCAATTGCAATTTCAAATTCCCCAGTGGACACAGCTTCCTCCAGTAGATCCCTGTGCTGAGGCCAGCTAGTTTTATGCATATTCTAGGGACCTCGGGTGGAGTTCCTTCAACTACTGGTTCCTCTGTTTCATCAAGCTCTGTTCCAAAAAGCTCCCCAATGCCAGCATCACAAGTAGTTACTCCATCACCAGCTCTGTTAGCTATACCTAAACTTTTTTTTACAGTAGCATCAATAGTGTTTCAATATTTATTAACGAGTGTCAATTGCATTTTTCATGTAGGCCATCAGCTTTTCCAGATGGGCAGTCCAAAGTGGCATTCATTTTGTCCTTTCTTAGTGGAAGCCCAGCTTCCTTGTCACTTCCCTTAATTGAAACAAATGATCCACTCCTTTAAAATTTCAGGCATTTAAGTAGGAATTTAAAAAACAATTTTCTGAAACGTTCTTTTGTGAGATCAGTAAAGAGTGAATGTCTGACCCTGAAACAAATAAACCAGGTTTTTAATACTTATTTGGCATTTTTAAATCGACTGTGTACTGAGGCAAATCAGCCTGAAGAGAGACTCTTTATTTCATAGAGGTTTAAAGGAGGAGTTGAGAGGCCTTTTGGCACAAGTAGTGAATTCTCAGGAGACCAGTTCAAAACTAGTAGATTTATTATTTCAGCAAGTTCACTATATGCAGGAAAGTAAAGGGAAAAAAGAAAGACTAAATATAAAATATTTTTGGGGGGATAAAACGTAAGAAAACTCATTTGAAATTGATAGTATGGAGCCTACGTAAATAGGAGGAGTCAGGGGTCCTTTTTCAGGGAAGAAATAGCAAACTGGCAGGCTCAATGCTTGTATGCGTACTGTGTAATATTAGGCATTTTTTAAAGGATTGCCTTGTCAGTCCACAAAGAAACCTGGATTCAGATAATGCTAAGCAAGAAAAAGGGGAAGCTCACCAGTGACTGATTGTGATGTCTTCTTCTGGGGTATCTCATCATCTGATTCGAAACACGAAGGACACACTTTTTCATACTCACAGAACTAGATTTTGGTATTTGTTTATTTAATGTGCAGGTTATGATCAATTCCAGTACCTCAAGCAACTTCATTGACTGACATATGCCAAATAATTAGGTATTCCTTTTGTAAAGAAAGGGCTACTAGAACAAATTTGGGCCATTGATGGCCAGGATATGACTTCAGGTCCCATTACTTTTAAAAAGAAAAGTTTATTTTGAGATTGCTTGAACAACATTCTGAAACCATATTTTTTGATTTGATTGATTTCCAAATGTTCAGGTAAATTTGGAATAACCTTGGCTAATCTTACACAATTGTGAATTTGGAGAGATAACGTAGTGAAATTTGTCTTTAACGACTGTACTAGTCAGTGTAGAACTTACTGTAAAGAAAAGACTGTGTTGGGTACACCGGAAATTGACTCAAATTATAGAAGTGAGGCGTTCGGACTATTCAACTGTCACAGAGGATAATACTTCCTTTATACCCAATATTGTCTCTTCTGAAAGTATAATTGCACATGTAACTTCAAGTTTTTTTTTTTTTTGTTTTTTTACAGATGGTTCAGAAGGTCCATCAAGGACTAAAGGATTCTAATTGGGTTAAATCTGGTCAAGTAATCCAAGATAGCCTTTTCCCTAAAGACAAAAAAAGATATCTTCCAGACCCAACTATTCAGCAAAAGGTATTTCATATGATATCATTCTTCCCCAATAGCTGGGCTTCTAGAGGAACTAAAGACTTTGCAACTCTAAAAAAATATATTTTTGGTGGCCTATTATTGCTTGGGATGTCGAAGGTTTTGTGGAAACCTGTGCTGTTTATGCACAAGATCAAGCTTTACATTTGGCTCCATTAGATTTTCTTTATCCCATTCCTATGCCTCCCAGTCCATGGTAAACTATTTCTTTAGATTTCATTTTTGAATTACCCAAGTACAGAAGTGGTTTCAATATTATTCTGGTTGTAGAGGATCACTTTACTGAAATGACTCATTTTGTACCCTTTTTTTTATATATATTTTTCTATATTGGAGAAATCACAGATAAAATATTCATCATACATGGAAAAGGAATTCATGGACAGAAGAGTCATAAAAATTGAAAAACGTATCTTATCCCCCTCTATTTCATATTAAGCATTAGAGTTCTCTACATAAAAGAATCCCACAATTCACAGAGTCTCCGCGAAAACCCTGACCTTAAAGCATATCATTTTTCACATTTATATCCCTGAACATTATTCGCCTGATGTAGCAGAATTCGCATTTTATTTGTAGGGGGCATTATAATCACACGTGTAGAGTGTACCCGCATATAATCCTTTGTTGTATTAACATGAAGTGTTAGAATTTTGAAATGTATTAAAGTGTTTAGGCCTTTTAAAAGTAACAAGGAGAAAATTAAGGGTGGAAGGTAAATGTAACTAGCATAAAAACATTAACGTGAAGAATTTGTGTTGTGAAACTGGCAATTATTCATATATTAACTGTGTTTATTAATTGTGTCATTTTATATGTAGGCAAATGCATTAATTGAAGGTGCCTTATATTTTACACGCAAATTCGTAAAAGCTCATATGATATTTCCTTATGTTAGCTACATTTTGTAGGCCTGAAATGCAGTTCCCTGGAAACTCTGGCTTTAGAATTAAGTTTGAATTTCATGTGTGCTGTGGAATTTGTTCTTTCTCACGTTTTGTGTTGCAGGTGAAAGAAGAGCACTTGTCAGCTAGAATAATGTTTTTGTTTTATTAGTCAGGCAAGGAGAGCAGAAGTTACAATCGTGTGGCTTGAGTTAATAAAGGAAGATCATTGAGCTTCACACAGGAGAAGGCCTGGGAACCAAGAACAAAATGTTGCAAGAAAAGAACACCGTTGTCCCATGGAAAAACACCATCAGGAGTGTATCCAGAGCAGATGGTGTGATCCGCAATGAATCTTGGGAAAGTTATCTATGAATAATGTGATGATGGGAGTAGGGAAAGTGCCACTTCTTCTTTTGCCTTTGGAGAGAGAGAGCATATGAGAGCAAGCTCTGTCGTGGTAGCTTTATACTACATGACCCATTGACTGTGGAGAGACTTCTTAGGAAGACTCTACATGCTGACACCTTTTACCTTCCATCCTGAAGATGCTTAAGTAGGGATGTCACTTTAGTGTTAGTGTAGGGATAGAGTAATGCTCTTTACTCATCAACCCTCGATGCAGGGAAATTTGGACTCATGCTTTCTTATCCTCTGTATTCTGCTTCTTGAACTAATTGTATTGTTCATGTTTCATCGTAATCGTTGGATTCACCGATTTGGCTTTATGCTAATTCCAATGTATTTTTACACTCTCGTCTTGAGGTGCCTTTATGTTCAGTTATTTTTGGCTTTTAATAAATCAAACTAACTTTACGTAGTTGTCTGTGGTTACTATGTGTCCACGAAGATTATTTTTTAAATGATTGGCTTATCAACAAATTTTCTCCCCTCTATGCTTTCATGCTGCTATTGCATCTCTAGAACAGGTCCAGAACTCATGGGCCCGGCCCTTTCACTCCCATCAGTTAACTTGGCAATGATTTTTTGACAGCATGTTGTTAGGTTACATGGAATACCACCAGCTAAAAAACGGATTGAGGAACACTGTTGGTCTCTCACTTCTGAAAACATCTGTGTGCTAACATTAGTATTTATACTTGGTTGTTATTGTCATGTACTCTAAGAAAGGACATTGCTACATAAGTAGGTCAGCGGTCTACCTGGCCTGGTCAGAATTGGGATACCAGGAACTTCCTAGGAGGAGACAGGAAGCACTGGTTTTACCTCTCTCTACATTGAAGGAAAAAGAGGGAAGAGGACGTGTGGAAAGTAGCTCCACATCAGTAGGCCATGTGTAAAAGATGAGGAATTAATAAAGATGAGGGGATAGTTTTATGCCTGATGCTGTCTTTTGTGCAGAGCATTATAGTTGCCAGCACTGTGAGGAGAAATCTACCCAAAATACGACACTGGTAACAAGGTTGGGATCGAAATTTATGCCTGCATACAAAGGAGGCAAGTAACCCAAGAAAGCACCAGTGCTAAAAATAAGGACGAAAACACAAATTACCTGCAGCTAGCATGCAGAAATTAAAGGCAAGCAGGAATTCTCTGATCTACAAGCCATGCATGCTTTAGTGGAGTGGCAGCCATTTTGGAGTCAGGCAAGCTGAGGGACATCCCATTGAAGTCTATGGAGCAGCCATCTTGAAGTCAAGTGCCCTGAGACAAACCCATTGAAATCAATGAGGTGGCCATATTAGAATCAGGCAATCCAGGAATAACTCACTAAAGTCTACCAAGACAGCTATATTAAGGCCAGACACCAAGCCGGGCTGGACGCTGGAAGGAATACATATAGCTGGGGGCGTCAAAGTCAGAACAGCTCTGCAAGGCAAGTGTAAAACTGTCAGAAAGAATACGGCAGTCACCTATGAGTGAGCCCTCACACAATAGAAGAAGGTCACACGAAGATTGGCCCTTGAAGCCAACTGAAGCACAAGTACACAAATAAAAATAAAACAGGACTTTAACAGCCGGGATGTAAGACGTACCACCAGGGATGTTTCTGTCAATGGTACAACATACTTGCAGGAAAGATAAAGGAAGCACGTTCCAGTAATGAAAGTCCCAAGTCACATCCCGTGACTGCGATGTACTGTAGAAAGAAGGTTTTGGAGCCAACACCAAAATAAATCAAGAACAAACGAAACATAGATCTAAATATCAGCCAACATCTGCTACAGGATAGAAAAGCAACACCAGTGTGATAAGCAACAAAGCAAGGTGTGCCGGGAATAGACACACCACTGAAACACAAAAAGACAACTAGTACACAAGATCTCTGCCTAAGAGGGCCGACAAATAATACATGATAAAGTACACAAATGACAAACATCATAGTGAACAGTCATGCGGCATCATCATATTAGCATATTACACTGTCATGCCAGTGGGAAAAGGATCACAAAAAACAAACCCCTGATTTGAAGTGCCACCACAGTGACACAGGCCGACATCCTGAGTTTGAGTCCCAAATGGAACAGATGGCTGGAGTCACTGGATGAATTTTTTGTAGCAGCCAGTGGCGAAGGGACAGACAACAACTGCAACTTCTACTTCAGCTGGTGGGGCATGAAGGCCCTTTTCAACAAAGGAAGCAGAGACGTACGAAAAACTCAAAGAGTCACTATCTCCCCACTTCAACCGAAAGGAAAATGTGGATTAAGAACGCCTCATCTTCAACTCAGCATGCTAGCAGCCAGGTGAATACTTAACAGATTTTATTAAGAGGTTACAAAGTTTGGTACAATACTGTGCTTTCAATACATTCACAAATGAGGACGCAAATTGACTCTGGGTAATTGAGGGCTGTTCAACACCAGCTACGAAATGCAAGATCCTCCATAATCAGCTCGCACTAAAGGAAATTCTCAGGAGGGCCAAAGCGTGAGAGCTGGCTAAAACAAGAGAGTTGCACCTCACTGCAAGAAGGGAGGACAAGAGAAATTAGACATTTCTCAAGTCAGTGAGTAAAGCGCAAAAGACAGAGAAAGAAGGAAAGAGCGAGGGCAAAGACAGATCAGAGATAAGATATCACAATAGACAGCGTGACACGAAATACTCAGATTCAGCAAAACACACTCTGCAGAGGAGGATGGCAAATGAAAGACCTGGATAATCCGAGACCATGACAACCAAACTGAATCAGCTTCAGTGAGCCATTCATCAAGCCTCCCAGACTCTTTAGAAGAAGCATCAAGCAGTAGGACAGATCACACAAATGGCGCAGATGAGAGCGTGCCCAACAAGAGAAAAGAAGAAACAAACTACAGAAGATTGGGCAACTCAGCCAGACTCCGGAAACCAGTATACAGGCACATCAGAGACACCCACGTCAACAAGGAGAAAACTGAGAGGAAACAGTTAGCATCACATGAGAGAAGCAGAGACAAAACACACTGAGGCCATACAAAAGAACGAAACACTCAGCTACCAAACGATGCCCCAATGCAAGAGCACATAAGACACATCAAGAGATGATGCCAAATAAATGTCCTAAAGATATATCCAATTCAAGATGCAGTTAATCACAGTCCATCAGCGCAAGAGGCTCACCAGTCAGACCGTGCTCAAAAGAACTTCCTCAAACTAAATCACCAGAAGACTTGTCTGATTCAGAAAGCATGTCAACCCAATCACTAAGGTCAACTGAATCATCTGGCACGTCAAGATCGAGAAAACACCCATGCCATCAATCACCCAAATGCACAGAGGAATCGGATTACTTTCTCCTAGTTCAGAGCAGCACATCACATGCTGATGACTTGTAACAATCACCTGCCACATAACACAACCTGTCATATCAGTTATATTAATACCAAAACATGAATGGTACACCTTCACCTGTGACGGGTTGCTCGGCTGACTCAAAGAACTCGCAGAACAAGAGCAAACATATGGCAGGTTACCCAGAAATGTTGGGGAAATGTTGTCTCATCCCCCAGTAAAAAAGGCAGAGATGGGTTAGCAGAGACATGTCATTCCCAAGGAATGGGGGATGAGAAAATAAAATGCAGATTCCCGAAAGGCCAAAGACTCCAACATTCACATAGGTGACTGGGAGTGGGTGGGCAAACAAGCCAAGTAAACGGGCACAAAAGCCAACCCCTACTCTCTTCAAGCAGTGGAGAGGGAACAACACTCACCTCACCAACAAAAACACACTGCAACAAAAAGCACCCTCAACACCAGCAGAGTAAAGAGATCAACTAAGGAGCCCAAAGAATGCTCACCTCACCAACTAACACACCATGCAACAGACACCACCCTTAACATCTCCAGAACCACTCTTAACATTCGCAGAGCAAAGAAACCAACTAAGGAGACCAATGAATGCACTGAAGAAATTGAATAAATTTCTTTTTAAGTGGGAGGGAGATGTCATGTCCTCTGGGAAAGGACACTACTACATAAGTAGGTCAGCAGTCTAGCTGGCCCGGACAGAAATGGGATACCAGGAACTTTCTGGGAGGAGGCAGGAAGCACTGGTTTTCCCTCTCACTACATTGGAGAAAGAAGAGGGAAGAGGAAGTGTGGAGAGTAGCTCCACATCAGTAGGTCATGTGTAAGAGAGGAAGAATTAATATAGATGAGTGAATAGCCTAGCTACTATCCACAAAAAGAGTGTCAAACAAAACTGGTCGACAAGGCTCTTGAACAATATTTACTTTGCCAGTTCTTGAAGATTGGGAATCTTTGTTGTGTTTAACAGAATTTGCCTACAGTAATATAAATTATTCATCCATGAGCTGTTCACTTTTCATCTGTAATCAAGTCTAGAATCCTAGAATGACAGATATAAAGGTAACACAAAATCAATAGGTCCCACTGTAAAAAAACTCCTAAAACAGATCAAATTGATTCATGTAAACGCTACTATAAATCTGTCAGATGCTAAACAGAACATGAAAAACCATTCTGACAAAAAGAAGAGCCATCCTTTGTATAAAGATGGGGAATTGATTTGGCTCTTCACAATAAATTGAATTCCAAGTGTTTAGGGCCCTTTCCTATTGATAAAATATTAAACCCATTAGCAGTCAAATTACAGCTTCCTCAGTCCATGCAAATCCATCTGGTATTTCATGTGTCCCATGTCAAACTAGTGAAAGAAGATACACAAGTCACTTCTGAGTTCCCTCTATTTATGGTGGATAGTTAACCTGAATTTGAAGCATGGTTAAATCTAGACTCTAAGAGAGGGCGGAGGAAGTTATTTTTATTAGTAGATTAAAAGAGACATGAACCTGGGAAATGGTGTTTAGAACCTGCAAAAAATTACATGCAGCCAAGATAAGTAGATTATTTCACCAACAATACCCTACAGAATCCAAACCACTAGGATGGGACTAAATGAGGTGGGAATGTCAAGTGCTCCTGTAAAGTGTCTCTCTTCTTCAAGGTGAATATGTAATTGCAATCTTTTTTTGTGGAACGTTCGAGTGTTCCTTTAACAAGGGGGACTTCCGGGATCATGGGCGAGACAATGCTGTTGCATTTCACTCACACTTCATCAAAGCTATATTTATGGTGTCAGTATCGGGCCATTACATTGCAGAAACCAGAGAAATCTGATTGGTCAATGGAGGAGGCGATTCGGTCCTATGGTGGAGGGAGCTGAATGGAAATTTCAAAGATCAGGAATGAGGACCACGGGCAGGGGCATTTGCTGCTGGGAGCGTTCAAGAGAGGGGAGGATCATGTGCTTGTCTTTATGCATACTGTTGGAAAATGGCCCTCTCTGAATGGTCACCCCAAACCTTTTGCCTTACTCCTCCTCTTTTTCTGACCTTCTTTTTGTTGGCCTTAGGACCCTGAGCTCTTTAACCAGTGCTAAAGTGCATGTGCTCTCTTCTCTAAACATGGTATAATTGGTTTACACCCGTTTTGCGTATTTAGTTTACTTATAAGTCAATTGTACAGTGGTATACCATATACCCAGGGCCTGTAATCTAAATGCTACTAGTAGACCTGCAGCGTTGGTTGTGCCACCCACACAAGTAGCCTTTCAAACCTGTTTAAGGCCTGCCATTGCAGGGCGTGTGTGTGAAGTTTACTGCCACTTCAACTTGGCAAATTCAAAATCACTTGCTAAGACTGAAACTTCCCTATTATTACATATAAGTCACCCCTAAGGTAGGCCCTCAGTAGGCCTAATGGCAGGGTGCTGTGTACCTAAAAAGGTAGGACATTTACTTTTAAGTTTTACATGTCCTGGAAGTGACATACAGCTAAATTCATTTTTCACTATTGTGAGGCCTACTCCACTCATAGGCTAGTTTTAGGAGTTCCTTAAAACTGTAATTTCTGATTAGAAAGGAGTAGCTGTGGTAATGATAAATCCTCTTTAGTGGTAATGTTGGATTTAACATTGCTGTTTTAGAAATGCCACTTTTAGAAAGTGGACATTTCTTGAATCTTATTGCTTTGTGTGCCATGCAGCCTGTCTCCAATACATGTCTGGGATGGGTGATAGCTACACTTTGTGCATTCCGCTACCGACAGCCACAAACACAGGAAGGGTGGGTGTGAAAGAGAACTCATGTGCATTCATCTACATTCTGATAGCTCTTCCTGGGCAGGAAAAGGGAGGAGGAGCTGACACACCTGAATAGTACTGTGTCCCACACAAAGGTCTGATTACACCCTACAGATAGCCTGGCAGACAGGGCTGGAATGAAAGGGGGCCTGTGCACTTCAAGGGTCTGCTTTGACGTCACCCCCACTTAAAAGGCACATTTGGGTATAAGTACTGGGGCACTGACCCTACAAAGACTATACACTACTGGACCTGTGAAGAACTCTGATAGGAGTAAAGACTGCGGTGCTACCAGGATTGCCACTCTGCCTGACTGACTGTTCTGAAGGAACTGCTTCTTTGCTTTGCTGAGCTGCCCTGCTGTCTGCTGATCTCTGCCCTGCTGAGGACAAGGACTGGACCCATCTCACTTGAACACAGAGTGACTCCAAGGGCTTGTTGGCTTGCCCCCTGTTCTGAGGTTTCAGGGCCATCAAAGACTTCCTTCAACCCTGATGCTGCTGGGCTCTGCCATCTGTGAGTTCTCCCTTGCCTGAGGTGCCAATCCAGTCCTGGGCCTCAGAAGTAGGTTCTGCAGCTGTTTTTGCTTCAAAATCGACACAGTGATGACTTTGCGGTGATCAGAACAAACGCATTGCCCTTTGACGCTGACGCAGCAGCCGATCGACGACATTCCTCGACAGACTGCGCGGCTCGACGACGACGCAGTGCCGGCATCATAAAGGGACTCGATGCCAAAGCCTTCACGACTGCACAAATAGGCACCGATGCTTTGCCTCCATCCACGGGATCGACTATGACGCAGTGTCTCCTCGACTCCTCGCATCGAGTCTTCGACATCAACGCTTGCCCCATCCAAGTTACTTTGTCAGCGGGACCTGTCTGAGTCCTGTAGTCGGACTGCACTCCATTGCGGTAAGCCTGAACTTTGGATTTACCTCAGTCTAGCACAACCTCAAATAACTTCTTAGCGCTATTGACTTCTATGCACTATTTTTGGTTTATTCTTTAAAATTCATTACTCCGCGTCTACTTATTGGATTTTTGTCATTTTGGTCTTTTTTTATTCATAAAATTATTCTCTATTGTTCTAAACATGTGTGAAGTATTTTAGTGGTGTTTTCATTGTGTTACTGTGTGTGTGTGTGTGTGTGTGTGTTGCACAAATACTTAACACATTGCCTCTTTAGATAAGCCTGACTGCCCTGTGCCAAGCTACCAGAGGGTGAGCACAGGTTATCTTTTAGTGTGTATTTAGCTTACCCTAACTAGGATTGTGGTCCCTACTTGGACAGGATGCATACCTCTGCTAACTAGAGACCCAGTTTCTAGCACATACTCTTACTACCATGCAATGTCAATCGGTAGGCTCAGTTTGTCGTTTCTTTGACGTTCTGTGTGAACTTTTGCGTGTGATTGTGTCTGGTTAACACCAAAACCAATAAATTGTCATTAAAAAAAAGGAAAGCTATATTTTCCATAGAGGTGAGAAGGGCGAATGCCCACCTTCAAAGAGCCTAATCTTATTTGTGTTTCACCTATTGTGGTGTGCACGTAAATAGTTATTTTTCTGCTGGTTGCTCCAGCTTGTGTTCTGGTTACTGGCAACCTGGTTTATGTCTCTTGTCATTCTCTTGGCAAGCTGAGGAATTAATAGTATTATTGTCTTTCACAAGCTGAAATCTGTTCTGGTTTTCAGCTGTCTTTCTCAGTTGCCAACAGCATTCAATACTGCAGGTATAGTTTTTAGGTCGAGCCTATAGCGCAAGGGCGCACTCGCTGCTCGCTTTGCGAGGCATTCAGCATTCAGTATGGAGTGGAAGCTCCGTAGAAGCTCCGCCTACTCTCCGCCCATCTTTTTCATTGGCTTGTGTCTTTGTCGTTCCTAAATGCTGCCTTTCAATAGGTTTTAGGCTGGTTAGTCCCTCCTTATGACGGGCATGTGGTCATTTGTATCCTTCCATGGCTACTGGCCCCTTTACTTCGAGTGTTGCACAGTATTTTTTATTTAGATTGTGAGCACTATTTTCTTTGCGTGCCTTCCCCCCCTCCCGCAGTCCGTTCCTTCTCGCCCCCCGCACTCCCGTTGATCGTGCCTTCTCGCGCGCCCGCACTCCCGTTTGCAATGCAATAGGTCTCGCATAAATGCGAGTCCTATTGCATTGCAAATGCTTGTTGGCCTTGTGTCTGCTTCACAGTTCGCCGTGGGGTCACTCGGCGAGGCAGCGCTGTCAGGCACTTACTCGCCTTTCTGCCTCCCTGTCTCCAAATTACCTCAGATTGGAGGAGGTGGCAGTTGGGAGAAGCGAAGGGAATGAGATGCGCAGCGCGCGTATAGCTACAAATCTTGTGGGCACGAATAAGGTCAGAGCACTCGCCAGAAATGACTCCACAAATGCCACGGCGTCCATCTGCTCAGATGTTTGTTTCCTTGTGCAGCCATGCGTTAAATGGCGGTGCTGCATTCACTTAGTGTTTGTAAACACGGGTGTTGTCAAGTATTGGGGATGTTGCGGCGGATCAATGTTACCTTCGCAGAGGCCTTGCTGAATGGGCAGTAAAGGCTGAAATAGAGCAGAGTCAGGGTGTGATGGAAAACGCAAAATGTATAATAGTTTTATACAAATCTATAGTGCGCATGGTGCACAGATAAGAAACCTAACACTGGTTAAATAATTAGTTACCGGAGAATTGAAAGCAGCAACGCTTTCTCACGGTTTTAGTCATTATTACAGAACAAGCATTGGCAAAGGCAATTGGGCTCACTTTGTCAATGTTGAGCGAGCCACGCGATCAACTGTACCATTGCCCGACCAAACATGCTAAAAGTATAGAAAGCAACGTACTCTGCTTTTAAGACGGCTGCTGCGTTGCTTGATGCAACATATATTGCATCACCATTTGTGTTGCCATGACAGGACAACACAACATCAGTACTGTTGACATCTATAAAATTTAGAAAACAATATTTTCATTGCTTTTTTTAAAAATTACTTTTAACACAGCCGGGCGCCCCTACTGGCTTTGCTACTGATAGAGGAGTTTAAAACTCCCCTGCACTAGCAAAGCCAATAGCGGCTACCACCATGGAGAGGGACAGCACCAGGGCACAAGACATAACAAGCATTTGCAATGCAACAGGTCTCGCATTTACACGAGTTTGAGCTGTTGACATTGTAAATGACAATGCCTTTTATTTATGTTTTGGTTTTTGAAACATAAATAAAACGCATTGCCATTTACAATGCCAATAGCTTAAACTTGCGTAAATGCGAGACCTATTGCATTGCAAATGCTTGTTTTAAAGATCTTCTTTGGTGGGGGCAACTATTTGTCAGAGTTTGTAGTCGATGGATAACTTTGTCGTTCTCTTCATCTTCTCCTAACTTCTTGAGAGAAGGTTTTTGGTGTATAGTATTTCAGTAGCATAGAAAAGGAGTGTGCAGTGTATTCGCTCTGTTACCTTTCTGTTGCGAGGTATAGTCTGAGGTGCATAGTTTCAGGAAAGTAAGAGTTGGTTGTTTAAGCTTTGAAATGGACTTTTCTGCCTTTTGGTAATAGGATCACATGTTAGTTGTAACAATAACTGTGTTCTTACTAAATAAAGGAATTCGCAGTGCCTATAGACTGAAAGTGTAATTTTGATTTTGAATTGTGATATTTAGAAGAGCTCTGGTTAGTGCTTCAATGTCTAGACTCTATTTTATTTCAATTTTAAGGATTGTTTTGAAGATCTAAACTTCACTACAATTTACCACCCGGATACTACATCAATCACAATTCATGTTAGTGAGGGGGGCTTGGGGCTAACACATCAATTAGCTAAACACTCATTGGTCATAAGGTTTCCTAAAAGCTATTACTTTTAGGGGCCTTGAGAAGACTGTACGAAAACTAGTCAAAAATTCCCATTTCCCCCACTCCTATTAATCTCTAGAGCTTGTTAGCACAGGTTAGATGCACATAGAAACAAAGCGAACCCAACACGCTTCTGCAAGCTCAGTAAAAAGAGCAAGCTGAAAGTCAGTGTAACTTCTTTTGTGAGTTAGTCTTGACTACATCCTGACAATGGTAGGCCACTAGACCAATGCCTGGTCAGAATTTTAAAATTAGTCACTGAGAACAGAACATCTGTTATTCCAGGTTCTCATTCCCTGTCAGCACACCAGAACAGTGCCTTTTTTTCTCTTAAAATTACGAACATTAGGACACTTGAAAAAATCGGATTCCAATGCATTCAGCAGGTATGGGCCTATGTCATTTCGGCTTCTTAGTTTTCATTTTTTCTGGTATGGTAGACATTTATTGTATAGTTAATAAAGCCTTTACAAAAAGATAAAAAGAAAATAACCAGAATCAGATAAAACCATGTATAGCTATCACAGATGCCAATGACGCTAGTTCTGATAGGTCTTAATGCCTCTTTTGAAGGAGGCTCCTAAGGAGAGAGATTAAGCGACAAACAGGAAAAGAGGCCTGGTATCAAGATGCCAACAACCATGAGATTGTTATTGACTGTATGTCAAACAGGAGGGTACCATACGAGGGTTTCACAGTCGCACGTCCTGGATTACTGCTTGAGTGCAGTTGAAATTGCTCAAGTGAACACAGTTGAGGTGTTGTTACTTCGAGGACCTCCAACCATCTGGTCTTCAACCTGCCGGCATGGGTAACTAATCTCCCCCTCTCTCTCTGCATCAACGATACATAACTTACGTATCTGGTTTCATGAGTAACTGGCTCAGATGTTTGATAGATAGTATATCATCTCATCTAGACTCTGGAAATATTATGTTTTTATTCATGTCTCAACACTTGATAATCAGACTAAAAAGCATCCAGAAAGGAGCTTCTAGGCTGGCTCTTGGTTTTAATCACCAATTTCTACACATTCAGCCAGATTCCACTGGCTTCTTCTGGGAATGGCATGCCCTTTAAGGATCTCAGTCTGTTTCATTTTTCAATCTATAGATAGAAAAAAATGTGCTTGAAGTTTCTTAATTTCTTTGCCTCTTCTCAAGTTTTAAGCAGGGCCACTGGAATTATGCAATTGTGCGGCTGCAGCAGTTTTCAAATACTTGTAGATTTGCTGCATTTGCCACATAATTCATCATCTGCTGCGTAATCTGCAGATTTTAACAACAAAAAATTGTTTGTAGCTCAAATGGTTCAAAAGTTAGTAAAAACGCAGAGACACGTGTTACAGTGCAGTGGAAGGACCTTTGCAAAGGTTGACTGGTCACCTTTCTGTAGCTTATTGCTATATTTTGGTATTAAACTGGTACTAATGAGATACCACTAATGTCCAGACAGTGTTAACAAGTTTAAAAATGACTAATTAATGAGGTAATACTATATCACAAAATGTGTCACATAATTTAGCTTTTATTGCCGCATAATTTACTCAGCCCTGCCGCATAATTTGCCCCTCTCCTGCTGTATAATTCCAGTGGCCCTGGTTGTGAGGTACTTTTCTGGCGCTTTTCTTCATGTACCAACAGTCCATCAGGCTCATGTTGTTGGCCACTCTTCAGGTTATTTTGCACTGGAATGTGATCTCTGCTAACCATTGACAGTTGAGTAATCTGTCAGTTTTCAGAAAACACCTTAAAATCTGGCTTTTTTTCTTTTTCCAAAATAAGTGGAAAACAACCAGTTACAGTTAAAGGGGAAAATGATTTTAAGGATGAGAAAGTGTATTGAATGACAAAGCAAACATGGGAGGAAAAGATAAAGTTTATAAACTAAGAATTTGTTAGAATTTCCTTTTATGGACCAGTAGAAACCACCATGCCAGGACTAGGTGACGCTGGTAAGTTCCTTGGAAAGAGAGTCTGCTTCTTTGCAGTCTATATCTAACATGTGTGTTGTTATTTTATGTTAGTAAACAACGGCCTTTTCCCTTCCTTTAAAAAGTAAGACTATATTGCTCTATATGTGTCCAGTGTTAAGTTGAAGATGGGATAGTTTCACTCAAGGCCCTGCCACAACTAGAAAACACAATAATATGGCAAACTAAGCTTTTCCACATCCTACAATGATGCAGTTTTTCCTTGCTTTCCAACGATTGTTCCACACCCCTTCGGCCTTTTGCTGGCACACAATGTCTGGTCCCATCCTCACACTGCGTCATATTGAGCTTTAGTAGCTTCCCAGTGTTCATATTTTTTACATTTTGTGGAAGTGTGCCCTTATTACATTTTGTGGTTGGAGGACACTCTGTATTTCATATCTCTGCATAAGTGACATTGGGACTTTGGATTACACAACGAGGCTTATTTCAGCACCAAGGATGGGGAAAAGATAGGGCAACTGTTCCTCATGGAGTTGGAAGATGGTGATTGTCTGGTGGCTTTCCACTAGTCACTTGCAATGGAATGCTAGTAGGTTTGTGCTTTCTAGGCCCATAGTCCAGACTTTTGTTGGCAGAGGACATAGCTTACTGCTGGAGCATGGATTTGAGTGCTGTTCAATTTGTTGTTATGAGTATTTGGAACTAAGATTGTTTGAGGATGGTTTGAGGCATTCGGCTTATTTGGTGCTTAGATGTTTCCTTTGTTATACAATTTGACTAGGGAGCAATCTCTTCTTTCAATAATTTGCTCAGGTCAAAATCACATATGTCAGTCTTCAGGCTGACAGCGGAAGTCATTCTGAAGGACCTGGCTTCTCTTTTCACTCTTGATGGATCCTTTGAGGGCTACTGATTACCCTGGGACATTTGTCTGAGTTAAGGGAATTTGCTGCTAGTCGCAACCTTCTTCTGCATGCTCTTGCGTTTGCCCTGCTCAACACAGATCTGACTGCCTATTGGCCCAGCTGATCACCAGATGACCACTGCAAGGGAGTTACAAAAAACAGACTTCTCGGTTCTTTCTGCCAAGTGCCTGTGCATAATAAGATATGCGTTCTGTAAATTTTAGCTGCCTGGACACACAGTTAGTGACCTCGTCAGGGCAGAAAGCCTTGGTTTGGAACGGAGTTATGCTCAGAATCTATACTTCATGGAGAAAGGTAAAACATTAAGAGTGGGCAGTGGAAAAACATCCTAGCCCTACCTTCTCCACAACTCTCAAAACAGCCAACTTTACGCACTGGATTCTTGGGATGAGCTGCACATTTATTTGGGCACAAGAAGGGTTCCGAGGTAAGGGCATTTGTAAGGTTAGAGGACAGACACACTTGTTTCTTTCCTAGTGTAACCTAGTAGTAAATGTCACACTAAAGCTAAAGGGGATCAGAGCATATGGTAGCCTTCATGATGGATTAGGATCAACTAGTTCATAATCTAGTTTTTGTGCCTTAAGATGGGAGGAAAGCGCCCTCTCATTAAGCATAAAGTAGATTAGTTCGGTGTGGGGCAGGGAGTTACCATCAAACAATAAATCCAGGGCTGCCTTAGTTAAACACTTACGCCCTCGGTGGCAATTACAGAAAGCAGTAGGTTTCCCTTCGAAGAATGGTGTGTTACGTATTTAAATATCACAGAAACACATTAGATAGATGAAAAATGTCAGTATAAATCATAAAAATGTAAATATAAAAAATTGATTTAAATAAGATCAAAATGGCAACAATTAGATAAGGGGGTTGGGAAATCAGGAGATCAGAAGGTTTGAAATTAATGCCCCATTCTAAGGAAGTGTAGTGGTTTAAAGACAAGGTGAATCTCTGTGAATCTCCAAACTGGCCACCAAGGATCAAACATGCACCAAGAAGAAAGGTAGTTACCAGCTCGGTTCTGCCTCAAAGAGACAGGGAGGATAGGGACAGAGACAGTTACCTCTCAGGCTGGAATACTAAAGTGTTTTAAATCTTCACTAAGCTCTTTTAGGGGTCTACACCCACATATGTATGAGGGAGACAAATCCCCCTACACCTAAAGCCACAGCTACAATCTAATATCTCTTACCTGATGAGTTCTCCTTTGAGGGTAAAACCAAATTCTTGTGGCTACAGCCAAGAGTCCCAAATGTTGTCAACACTGAATACATTCCTCCTGGTTAGTCCTACAACTCCCAAACAACTACAGGTATCTCCCAGGGACAAGGTCACAGATAGCAGTGTGAATCAAGCTCAGAGATTCACTCTGGCCAGGGCTCCAACATAGTCCAGTCCACTGGTCAGCTGGTTCTTCAACAAGATGCCCCTCTTGTATTTTCTATTCCTAGGACTACCGGTACCCAGCTGGTTTCACCCTTGAGAAGCACTTACAAAGCTTAAGAACAAGGGGAAGAAGAAGGATCCAAGGCCACCATGGGGCTGTCCAGTGTATGATTCCCTGAATTCCTAGCCGAAGATATCCACTGAAAATCTGCATCAAATGCCTTTGACACACCAGAGCTCTGCACACTGCCCCAGCCTGTTCTTTGTGATGCCATCTACTGTTCCTGTCCACACTCCTCACCCACATTCCAAGTTAAATTTGAGTTGGCCTGCAATTTTGTCCTCGCCATCTCCCTGCCAGATGTCTGCTGGTATATCAACCTCATTGTTCTCTCTCCGATGGGTATTTCACCCCTCATCAACGTGGCAATTAATGCTACTGGAGAAGGAGAGTACCACAGACCTGATTTACTGTTCAGGTTTTCAGGAACAGATAAGCTGTAATAAAATTATCTCTATAGGTTATTTGACAAAATTTATGTCCATTATTGTAACTGAGTTTTGAGAAATATTAGAAAGGACAGTTTCTGTTGCTGTTGCTTAAGCCAATGTTCGAGAATTATGACTTTTATTCGCAGCTAGTCTTTTACCATAAGAGAATGCTACCACAGAATATGCATTGAAATGCAGCAATGGTAGCCTTTTACTGCAAGGGCATGCCAATCGCAATACACTCTACCTATAGATGACTTAACCAAAGTTAAAAGTAGGCTTTTCAACATCTCAAGAATAATTTACCTTGACATGCCTTTGCATATGATTGTTGGCTGCTTAGGGATGGATCAACGATCGAGTCCAACAAAGTTCCTGGTGGAATCTCATTGGAGATAAATTCACTGGTGGGAATTGAGCAGCAGCATCATCTCTGAACATATGGTGGAAAATAGGACAGGACAAAATAATCAGGAGGGCACGGAGAGAAGAGCAAAGGACTACGAGCAGGAGTTCAATTAAAGCACGCCAGGACCCTTGCACGTGTAGCGAACTGGAGGTGGGCAAGGCGGTCTGCTGTGGTAGCTGTAGAGTGCTTTCTGTCCAGCTGTGGTAATAAACCCACCCGAAGGAGGTCACTTCTACCTGAGGTCAGCTCAAAAGGGAGTAGGTGGGAATTTCAGGGTCCTATCTCCTATGTGTAGAGTAATGCACCTACAATTCACCAGGGTGAAAATACCCTTAGTGCAATGTGCACAGTGAAAACGGAATAGTAAATAATTTGTGGGAATTTATAGATCAAAAATAGCAAAAGAGTATTACTCCAACTCGATGGACTAGATAATAGGCAGCGCATCCATTAATTAGAATATGTCTAATTTAAATACAAGTGACTACTTCTCAATATAGCATCTCTATGGGAAATGAAACACATTTTTGACAGGGATTCCGTCATGTCATCAACAGGTAGCATAAGGATCAGACAAAGTGTTCTTACCGAACAACAGAGGAAAATCTCAGCATTAAAACTTCAAGGAAAAAGTCACATGAGGTCTGGTCAGAAACATAGGATTAGCAGTTCCTTTTGTTGGTCAAGCTTGAATGAATGTGCAAAGTTATAAATCTAAAAAAGTGTTGTGTGAATTACTGTAACTAAGATTATGCAAGTTCCAAACATCGAGTTAATACTGAGTGAAGGATTTCAACTACCACTATATCGACAAGCTAGGTACATATTGTTAAGTGTTGATTTCCTCTTCTAAAATCCACATCTATGTTCCTTGACGATGAGTATATGATAGAGTTATGTAGAAGTGGAGTACAGAACAGAGGCGGCTCCTCCGCTAAGGCGGAGGAGCGTCGCCTCACTGCTCAAAATAGAAAAAAAAATGATAATAACATATCGTTATTATGATTTTATTTTCCCTATTGCAGTCAGTGGTGGGGACGGGGCGGGGCTGGCCAGAGCAGGGGAGGAGTGGTGTGCACTACCTAAGTGTGCATGAACTGTTTGGCCGGCCCTCTTGGGGGTTCATTGGCACTTTGCATGTTCCTACCAGGCTGCATTACACATCCTGGTCAGGAACATGCACAGGATCCCTGTTCCAGTCTAAGCGCTGTTCCACAGCACTCAGACCAATCACAACGCTACATTGCAGCATTGTGATTGGCTCAGGGGAGCCTGTCTGCCCGGGTGCTTCCTGCTGTCGACGGCCGGGGGAGGCAGATGAAGAAGACGAGGACGGAGGAGAGGCGGCGGCCGGCCATTAAAGGTAAGTCCTTTTTTTTCCCTTACATTCCTCCCCCGCCCTTCCTCCCTCGTCCGGTAGCAGCCGCTACTGGTACAGAATAGAAAAATCTACACACTTCTTCATATAGTTCCTTAAGAATAGAGACTAGTTGATATCCTGATCTCAATATTGTTGCAGGCCAATATCTTGTCACTCGATAGTGTAACATTCAACCTTGTTAACAGTGTATAGTCAGGACCACTGGAATTCTGTGATTTCGCGGCTGTGGTATTTTCCACATAATTATGGATTTACCACATAATCTATCACCTGCTGCATAATCTTCATATTTTAACACAAAAATGTTTCTAGCTCAAACGGATCAAAAGTTACTAAAAACATGGTGACGTGTTGCTGCACAGTGGAAGGCCCTTCGCAAAGGTTGACTGCTAACCTCTCTATCGCGTATTGCTATATTTGGGTGCTAAACTGGTTCTAATGAAGGTCAATCGTATGCCCAGACAGTGTTAAGTGTAAAAATGACAAAATAATGAAGTAATACTATCACAAAATGTGCCTCATTCTGCTGCATAATGTGCCTTTTCTTGCTGCATAAATTAGCCAACCCTGATGCATAATTTGGTTCACCCCGCTAGATAATTCCAGCGGTCCTGTCCACAGCTGCCTTCCTGGAGGAGTGGCGGGATTTATTTTAAGGTAAGCGAGAGCAGATGGCATACCCTCTTCTAGGAGCAGTTATTCACAGTGGGTTTGAATATGATTACAAAAAGAGGAAGAGACAGAAGCTTCCATATAGGCCGAGAGCTGGGCCATATGGCGTCGCTGTAGCTCAGGGGCACAGAGGATACATACCATACACAGACTGCCTCTGGAAGCCAGCGTGCCGGAGTGCACAAATGTGGGAGCAGTTTGAAGCATGTAGTACTGATACCCTCCATGGGAGGTCTGCGTGCATAAAGTGCTATGTGAACGTCATTAGAATGGCCCTTTTCTGCAACTTTAACTCGCCTTTGGAGAGATTTGGAAAGCGGAGAGTTTTATAGTAATAAAGGGAACAAGTGGTGAGACGGAGAAGTGCATAAAATCAAGCAATCTATTGAGACTGGAATTAACATGTTGAAGCAGGCGGCGAGAAGTTACTTCTGCTGAAAATGATTAAGAAGCTGTCCAATGTGTTGCTGCGGTGGATTGCTCGCGAGGCTTGAAAAGACAGCTCGGTGTTTTGTATTAATGCATTTTTATTTTATTTTAACAAGATTTCATAATCCCTTCACAGAAGAAGCGCTTCAGTGAACTTTAACAAGTTTACAACTATCAATCATCTGATTAAAAAAAAAAAAATTGAAGTGAAAGTAGAAAAAAAATAACAGAAAAAAATATTAGGATGTAATATTAGGTAACTTTAACCCAGAGAATACAAATAAGACAAAACTGATACTTGCTGGGATATTTTCTGTATTTCTGTAGAAGAGAAGAAGCCCTGAGGGATGGTTGAATTTATTAAGGAACAGGAGGCTGAAGCAACACAATGTGATGTGACATTTTTATCTCAGCTACAAACAGCTTTGCTGTATGTAGGCGCACCCACTTTTTCCTCTACATAAAGTAGGTGGGAAAGGGGTCCGCCCCTTTCTCACGATTGGATAGTTTTATTGTCTGTCGCAGTTATCTGCTCTCGAGTGAAAGGCTTCCCAAACTATTCTTGCGTTTGGCTTACTCAGGAGCATTTTGGCCTCAGTATTCTGACTGGATGCATACCTTAGGGAATTCATTTTTTCTTTTAATTAAATATTCAGTGCTCCTTGGGAATGTACATGTTTCCCTGCTCTCTCTCTCCCTGCTTTTGTCCCTGCTTCCTTGTATGTCCTTTTCACTCCCACCTTCCCTGCTCCCTGGTGCTCCCCATCCTGATCCCTGTGTTCATTTTGTAAAATATTTTATTAATTCTTTCCTGTGAGTGCCCGGCAGCCGTATGTGCTGCTGGGCTGGTCGTTTCCTTTTTTTGTAATTCACACGCCCTAGTTTTTCATTTTTTTTTTACATTAGTATACCACTCTGACATTGCCTTCTGCCATGTTAGAATGGTGCATTCAAAATGGTGGTCAATGCGTCACACTTCATGCATTAGTGAGTATGCGTCAAGGCACATGCACAACACATGTGTACATGGATGGACATCCTGCAATAGTTTTTCTTTTGTTAAAAAATATCTTATTTTAGAGTGGACTGTCTTCCCTTGACCATAGATGGTATGTGTTGAATACAAATGTGGCGCTCACCACCTATTTAAACTCTGGTGACTCACTTCATGTAGTTCTGTGTGGATTTAGTGGTCTATGGGCACCCCCCAGTTTGGGATGTAAAAACATACACATGTAAAACAACCAGTTTATTGAAGAAAACAATGATGCCAGACAGGAGAGGTAAGCAAAGGTTAAATGGTGTATATCTTAGAGTCTATTCACAAAACCTCTACCCAGAAGGATAACCATTGTCTAGTGGAATATTGGAAACTGGGAAAATCTGTAACACCCATTGCTCATTACCAAAGCAGTAGTCTAGAGGTAACCTTAAACTGAATCACAAGAAAATGGTGACCCGTCTTGTCACAGGGGGTGAGGCCGCCCCCAGCATGAACATGGGGACCATTGGCTCCATGGGGCATGGCGGGGGAATGAAATATACGTTCGCTGGTACAATAAAGTTTATTTACTACAAAATACACACTCATCCCCGAATGAAGGACAGCTTGCAAGTGCGCCCTACCAGACACACCAAGAGCTGGCAGTATTCACATTCTTTTCACATGGCATTTTCAGATGAAATTCTTTCATGCAGAATCCTGCCCCCACAGTTGTTGAAATGCAGCAGCTCAAAAATGTCAGGCGCTCAGACAAAGGAATAGCTTTGTAGGTTGAGTTTGCCATCCTTCAGGCTATTACCCATGCTACGGTGAATGAAGGTCTGGCCTCTGATTTTTTGAACACCCAATGTAACTGGAGCCATTCTGTTAGGCGGAGAAATGAATAATTGATTTATTGATTACTTCTATGAGGGAAGTATCTTAAAACCAAGAATTCATGTTCACTGACTGGGTTAGACAGTGTTCAACCTGTCATTTCCAAGAAGATAAACAAGCAACTATTGCAAAGACAAAGGTGGTTTCTATCGCTAGGGCCTTGGTAAACACTCAAAGGGCTGCATTTAGACTGAAGAAGATGGCTTTCTTCTGATAGTGTTGAGCCTCCAATATCAAGCCAGGAAAACTGTAGTGGGCTTTCCCAGAAAGAGGTGTGACTGCTGGGCTTTGTAAGTGTAACACATGCAGTCAGCATGGGACAGGACTTACTTGCTAACCTTTTATAAAATAATAAGCCAAGTTGACAGGCATTGGTAAAGTATGAGAGTCAAAACTCAACCACAATTACACGAGGAAGCATCTGAAGGAGAAGCTTTACCTACAGCAGTTAGTATAATCTAGCTCAATGGCATTCTGGTTAAAGAGCTTCTATGTTGCTCTAGCCTTGACAATTGTGGATGTTTCAGCTTCAAGGCCACTCTGTACCAGCTCCAAGTTCCCATTGAAGTAGAAGGTTGGCTGCATGAGATGCACTTACAAACCCCAGCATCCACACCTCTGCCTGGCAAAGGCCACTACCTTTTACCTGGTTTGTGGCCCATGTTCTACCTTGATGTTGAGAGAGAGAGAGAGAGAGAGGAGAAACATTTACTCCGATAAAGTAGTGAATATTTAATTTTAAAAAGCATTTTAGCTTGTTTGAGTGCCTGGGAACTCTGCACATTGGCACTTGGTCAGGATGTGATGATTGCTTTTATTCCATCAACAGAAATATCGAGGACCAATTGTTTTTGTCCTGAGTAAGAATTATAATTATGAACCACGCCAAGCACTCCTGTCCTGAGATTCCCACCCTAATATATATGTCAGTGAGGTTTACACTTCAATGAGATGCAACGTAAGGCTTACTTGTTTATTTAACCTCGCTAATTTGACAGAAGAACGTATCTACCTTAAGGACAGGCAATGGTTCTTATATAAACTATTCCCTCACCATATCCCATTACCTTATGCCATTGGTAAAACAGAATGAAGAGGTAAATATCAGGCATGTCTGGGATCTCTGGATTGTTTCTTCATCCAGCACAGTGAAAAAGACTAAGAAGTAGCAACAGCAGTGGTAGTAGTAGGGGCAGCAGTAGTCGTTGCAGTATCAGTGGTTGTAGTAGCAGGAGTAGCAGCAGTAATAACAGTAGTAGTAGCAGTAGTAGCAGCAGTAGCATCAATAGTAGTTACAGAAGTAGCAGAAGTACTAGTAGTGGTAGTGTAGTAGTGATGGGAATATTGGTAATTTTAGTGGCAATGTTGCACTCTAAATATTGTACTGCTCTGAGAGAACATGGAGAGACCAGCCAAAGTTATTCCTACCTATAGGCGCCATCCTGTGGGGGCATACTTACACTGCTCTGGAATTGCTCCCCGGGTGTGTTGTGCCCTAGTCACTCCAGGCCCGAACAAAACTGGAGCTCTGTTAAAAAGGCTAAAATACAGCATCTTGAAGATAGGCATGTTTTTAAATGGCCCAGGAGTATTTATAATGTGTGAAGAACAATTATTAAACACGTTCCAGAAAGTTCTGGAACTTTCTTTTTACCTTTCTTCCAGAATGTTCTGGAACCTTCTTCAACCTATCAGAAAGTTCCAAAACCTTCCTTTAGTTTCCAAGTCAAAGTGAAGAATTTTCTGTACAGTTTCAGTGTTCAACTGGTAATCATGTTCTCCTCTTTGTGGTTTTGGTAAATCCATACTGAACTACCTTCCTGCCAACCACCAGTAGCAGTTGCCTGCTTATGCCCAAGCTTCATCTGGCTACTCCAGAGGTGAATTTGCCTTAAGGCTTTCCCCACTTATGTGATTCCTTTTCACCCATTCTTCGGAAAGGCCAAGGCCAGACTGAAGAAGACTCCACCACGTCCAGCCATTGGCACCTATGGTCTGAATTCATTCTTGATCTGTTTTGTACCCAAAATGAAATGATGGACTTTTCCATGTGGAGTGTGTTAAACCAAAATATTTTCAAGTTTGTGATCACAGATATGTTCTTGGTTTTACATGTGTTGAATGTAATCATTGTCCTGTCTACATGGTCAGGGAAAAACTTAAGGGGGTGAATTTGCCTGAGTGATATTGTTCAAGACATTTGTTGCAGCAGCACACTCTCACCAGTCAATTATCTGGGCCTCCCATCTAGTTGCAGTGTCCCTTCTCTAAGTTATAAGATTCCGGGAAACAGGATGGAAATCCTGAAATTTGGACTTGAAGTAGAACTGTGAGACATCCTGCACTGTGGGAGATCCTTCTGGGTATGGGTGGAGTAAGATAATTTAATGAGGAACTGTGCGATACATCCTATTGTGTGGAATGTGTGGGGGAGATTCTGAACTGAGCTACCGATGAATGGACCCGCATAGTCAGCCTAAAAAATACATCATGTGTAACTAGCCAAAACTGAAATGACTTTTTGTTGTTCTTCAAATCCATAATTTCCAAAACCTAAGTCTGTTCTGAAAAACATATATTTCTCCTTGTTTTCTACCTGTGATTGGGTTCTTTTTCACCACATTCCTCCCAATGACTAAGAAATGTATTTCCAGACTGCCCCAAACAATCAAAGTGTCAGTTTGACAGTAGAGTTTTACACTACTGTGTGTCTGAAACAATTCCTGCCATTGCTGGAGGAGGACTTCCCTGCTGTGATCAAACCCTCCTTTTGTCTTTGAATTCGTTCAGACATCTTGAAACATGCCACTATCACACCCCTCCTTAAGAAACCAATCGATCTAAAAATCCATTGTAACTACTCACATATCACCAACTTACCTTCCCCAGCAAGATTACTGAAAAAAAGCTAAGAGACAGCTCCAAGTGTAATGCCAAGAACAATCACATATTAACAATCACCAGTCAGGGTTCAAGTCTGTTAGGACACTAAATATGCCCTGGCTCATATCCACAAAGAGCTCTTGATATCCCTCGCAGAGAACAAGAAGTAGTCCCGCATAACTCTTGACCTTACAGCAGTCTATGATACAATGGACCATGACATCTTGCGAGAAGAACTCGAGGAATGGGCTGGAATTTCAGGAGATGCTCTAGACTGTATTGGGTCCCTCCTCTACATCCACTGCTAACAATTTTGAATAGGGCCAACAGAATTGTCTTCTCACCAAGTATCGTGCGGAGTACCATCATTATCATGATTATCCTGTCTGCTCTTCAAGATTTATGTGCATCCTTTGACCCAACTCCCAGAGCAGTAACAGTTGAAACCACGAATGCCCAGCAATAACGCTCCAGCCCATATCAAGCTGGAAAACAGGTCTACATAAAAGGCCAACATCCTTCCTTGCCTAAACAGAAGCAAGACTGAGATCCTGCTGTTGGGTGAAACAGAAATCAAAGTTCCATCCTTTAATTTGCCTCCCAGCATAGGTACTCTGCATCCCCCTGCTTTTAAAGTAAAGAACTTGGGAGTCATTTTACTCACAGCATTCCTTTGAGCCCTAAGTTAACACTTTAAACAAGAGAATACACCTCCAACCCTCCCTTGAAAGAATATTCCTACTCCTCCTATTAAACCACCAGACAAGAGCCCCGGTGAAGGCAAAACTACATTTCTCAATTGTAGTATATTCTGGACTTCAAAAAAAGATCATTGACAAGATGAAAAGGCTCTAAATCCAGGTAGCCAGACTCAGGTTGAACCTGAAAAGGCTTGAGGACATAAAACCGGCTTTGAAAGCTCTACACTGGCTCCCAGTAGACAACAGGATCAAGTTTATATTGCACTGTGGAATCAACAAGGTCAGAGATACCTTTAAAAAATAACACCCCATTACATACGTAAAATGATTCTATGCCCTACCTTTGAACATCTGATTACCCAAAAAGAATTCAAGTGGATAAAACATGGAAGGAGAATCCCGAGAGGTCAGGGCCATAAGCTGTAGAAAACTCATAACCCAGGTCTGAAGGCAGAACATAGCTGTATGAACTTAGGGAAGGGCCTGAAAACTGAACTGTTCCTTATTGTCTTCTACGGAACAACTGGTATATGAGATCTGTGAGGAAGAATCTACAAATGGGGTGCTGACCAGGCTTTACCTGTCCCATGTTTAGACTTTGTTACATCTGGTAGCACGCTGAAGTTACCGATAGGTGACCGTCAGCACTCTACAAAATACCTAAATAGATAAAAGAACTGGAAAACTAGGTGTACAGATACATTAAACAAAATGGATTGGAAAATACCATTCACTGAGAGATTAGAGTAAGAACCTGCAAAGGAAAGGATACATTTCAGCAAATATTGGACCAAATAATACCCTTTAAGGAACAAAAAATGTAAAATGCTAAAATACTTTGATGTAGTCACAAATGTCCTTTTGAATCTAATTTATGCATATACATATATTTATATCAGTAATATAGAATGTCCAATGTACTCAGGGGCATTATATGACAAAAAATAACATTTGTGGGACTCCCATGAAAGTAGGAAAAGGAGTTTTCCTAGTAAGTGGATCCATGTACAGTTCATTTAACAAATAACACAATTGGATAAATAAGCTATACGATTTAAACAGTGTAAGTCATTACCATTTTTTATTTTATCTGGATGATATATGCCCGTGCGTAAGTAACTCTGTCATCATGATATAAACGCTCACAAAAAATGCCTGGCAAGAAGTCTTTGTTATAAATTATTGTTGTCCTACTGAAAACATGAGAGGTCTACATAAGCCAAAAGTGTGCACAGTGTTTATAGACCAGAAATCCCTCCAGCTGTGAAGAGAGAGTGTCAGATAGATGAACACCTTTAATTTATATTTGATCTAAACATATTTTAACCTGTTGCTACTCATGCGGACATGCATATTTTTGTGTAAAAAGAAAGTGATCTGTTTGTATATGTGGTGTATGCATTTGACACATTATTTTTCTAAAATAGTTTATTGATGTTCTTTTTGTGCACGTTTTAGATTCTATACATGTTTTGTATGTTTATGTAAGATAAGTGTCACGCTTCCTAAATAATTAGAGAGAGAAGAACCACGTCAATTCCCCTAATGGATTCCTCAAAATAAATGGATATTCTAGTTTATTTGGTGCTGGAGGGAGGAATCAGAAAGATTTGGCAAAGGAATTAGGTGAGAGGGTAGATGATCCTAATTACAAGTGCAATCAGGGTCGAACTGGCCTATAGGGCTGTCGAGCTATGCACAAGTGGCTGGTCTTACAGGTCAAAGTGTGGCCTGGCTTTCTTCTATTTGTGGGCCTGTTTTATGGTCTGATAGTATCACAAATATTGCCTGCAGCAAGCACAAATACATACAGTCTCCCATACCCTGCAGAACATCTATACACCATGTCTTTAGAAGGTGAAAACTGACCCGATTTGCAAATGTGACCCACTTTTTTTAGGTATCTGATTCGCCGATGGGGGGCACTTTTATTTTGGTACCAGGGACTATTTTTGTCCCAGTCCGACCCTGGGTGGAACACAATTCGCACAACTCGTTATTCAGACCCATGCACAAATAAGGATTTGCTCACGAGTTGTAATTATCTGGGCCAGTTGTAATCAGATGCTGTGCTGTGCATTGTAAAACAACCCAATCTGGGCAAGAATGGACTTTTTCATTCAGCTGAATGGAATGATACGACTGCTTCTATGGTATGGAGGACATCAAATAATTCCCCAGAAAAGCTCTACTGAAGTTAATATCAAGGGATATGGTGCTCCCTAATATCAGTGTGTTTATTAATTTCTTATCATAAATAACTGTACCTTCGCCCCCCTAGCCAAGCCTTTCCAGGATGAGAATGGGTAACAGGTCGTATCTGCACTATTCATTATGTAGGGCATGTACACTGTGAGATGTTGGAATGGAATACCATGGAGATATCTACTTGGCATGCAGCGACCAACATGGCAGGATTTAAGGTAAACCCGGCAATGAAAGGAGAAGAGACTTAAAGGCAGCAATAAACTATAGGGCTTCGTACAATGATGCCTGATGGGGTCTTCAAACATGACAATATTTGAGGCCATATGCAGTTATATACTTTTGAACAGTTGCAGATCGAATATAACTTATTCAAATCGGGATTTTACAAATATGTACATCACCATGCATTGGAAAGCAATACTGATATGTAACCTCTATGATAGACTGCTCACCAAAAGAAGGCACACCTGACCAAAGGTGCTGTATTACCCTACAGCATATAAAATGCTGGTTAATGTGACACACCAATTAAGACCTTTTCTCAAGTGAAATCACATAAAAACAAATGCGTGTCCACTGCTGTCCCCCCCACACTGCCCCGGGGATTGCCACCTCCCCGGGGCTTGATTAATGAGTTGCGGGGGGCACGCAGCCCCCCCGCAGCCCCGGGGACCGCCACCCCCGGGGCTTGTTTTTTAAAGTTTGGGGGCCTCTAAGGCCCGGGGACCGCCACCCCCTGGGGCTTTCATTAATTATAATAGCCGGGGGTACACTGCTCCCCCCGCAGCCCCGGGGACCGCCACCCCCGGGGCTTCATTTTTTTTTTTAAATATACCTGTGTGGGTGGGCTCGAGAAGCCCCCACACGCCCCGGGGACCGCCACCTCCCCGGGGCACTAATATTTAAATTTGGGGGTCCGTAACGGACCCCCGAGCCCCGGGGACCACCACCTCCCCGGGGCTTTGCAATTGTTGGGAGGGGGGCCCTCCTGGAGCCCTTGATGGCCCTGGGGACCGCCACCCCCCAGGGCCGGCTCCTGCAGTGTCCCGGGGTGCCCACCCCGGGACCCTGCTGTTTGCAATGACAGGGCGGGTCATTGCAAACTGCTTTGCTTCATTGAAGCGAGAGCAGGGAAACCTGCTCTCGCTTCAATGAAGCAAAGCAGATTGCTTTTCCACAAGGGGAGCTGCATGTCAGCAGCTCCCCATGTGGAAAAGCAATGCCGGCTCCCGCAGGACGCGGGGAGCCGGCGGGACCGTGGGAGGATTGGGGACCCCCCCATGTTCCCCAACGAGAGGCCAGGCCCCGGAGGATGGGGTCCCCGGGGCTAGAAGTGGCCTGGGAGGGGAGCCACGTGGCCCCCCTCCCCAACAAAAAAATTATTAAATAAAGGTGGGCCCCGGGGGATGGGGTCCCCGGGGCCAATAGAGGCCTTAGGAGGGGGCCATGCAGCCCCCCCTTCCTGTAAAAAACAATGTGTGTGGCCATGCCCCGGGGGATGGGGTCCCCGGGGCCGGAATTGGCCACGGGAGGGGGGCCCACGCGGCCCCCCTCCCATTAACATTTTTTTTTTTTTTAAAAGAGGAGCAGGCCCTGGGGGATGGGGTCCCCAGGGCACAAAAAAAAAGCAAGAGAAGGGGGGCCACACAGCCTCCCTGCAACACTCAGCAAACGCGCCCCCTGGCGCGTTTAAAGTTGGGGAACTAATTCCCCTTGAATACTGGGGGTCCCTGGGGGCCAACTAGCCCACCAGGTACCTCCAGTATGCACCAGGGAGCTGCGTTGCAGAGAGGTGTTCAGAGGCCACCCCCCTTTTTACACCTCTCTGCAACGCAGCTCTGTGGAGCTTACTGGAGGTACCTGGTGGGCTAGTTGGACCCCAGGTGCCCTCAGGATTCAAGGGGACTTTATCCCCCAACTTAAAACGCGCCACAGGGCGCGTTTGCACAGTGGTGAAGGGAGGGGGCAGGGCCTGAGGTGACATGTGTGCAAACACGCCCTGTGGCGCGTTTTAAGTTGGGGAATTAATTCCTCTTCAATCCTGAGGGTCCCTGGGGTCCAACTAGCCCACCACGTACCTCCAGTAAGCGCCACAGAGCTGCGTTGCAGAGTGGTGTAAAAAGGGGCGTGGCCTGGGCCACCTCTCTGCAACGCAGCCCTGTGGCGCTTACTGGAGGTACGTGGTGGGCTAGTTGGACCCCAGGGACCCTCAGGATTGAAGACGAATTAATTCCCCAAATTAAAACGCGCCACAGGGCGTGTTTGCACACATGTCACATCAGGCCCCCCCCCTCCCTTCACCACTGTGCAAACGCGCCCCGGGGCGCATTTTAAGAGGAAGTTTTAATCCCCCTGCCCTATTATGTACTAGGGCCTTACAGAGGAGGTCATGCTAATCACAGGGGTACCCCATCGCATAGTGTTCCCTAGTGTATGTAGGTGTTTTCACTGTATTCTAAGTGTCTTTTAGCATAGCACTGGCTCTAGGCCTGGTTAGTCCGAGTCAGTTACCACCAGTACCCGTCTGAAAAAGTTGTGGGCACAGGATGATTTTGCAACAAGGCCTCTTTCTGCTCCTCTGTTGGTTCTTTCTGCACATGTCTTGCTTCTTCCTGCTCTTTTCTTCGTCTTTGTGGACTTCTGTTGCTTCTTTCTGCATTTCTTTTGCTTCTTTCTGTGCGTTTTTTCTTCTTTATTCACATGTCCTACCTCTGTAGTGTAGTGTAGCTCCTATTTCCTTAAAAGCTCTGCGCATTGGAATAATATCCCCTATAGGTTTGACATAGGACTAAGGTCAGTATGTCCCTATCGAGTATATTAAACTTAATTACTTGTGCCAGCTAGCTCAAAGGCCACTAGAAACTCCTTGTCAAACAAGAAGGGAGTAGTTTCTGGCAGCCGCAAAACATGACCACTTTGTTTCCCTTTAGAATCAGAACGTGTCCCAGAGTCGTGGAAACAATAGATAACTATTTCACTCAGCTCAATCGTGCATGCTTAGTTTTCCTCAAAGTTACACAGAAAGAACAGACGGGCGTTTCAATAAAAGATTTATTGAACAGTCTTGTTTCTCGTGTAAGTAAAATGTGCTGTTACGATCACAAGACAGAATGCAAGATAAATAATGTACAGCGTAAGCAGTAGAAATAAATAATACTGCGCTAGCATGATCTTTAGCAGATATTCATTTACATAAATATCACAGACTAAAAATGCGAGTACTCATACGATGCGTTTCTAAGCTAGTTCTACCCCAATGTTCCTAACCTAACCTAGGTGTAGGGAGAGGTATGAAGTAGGTGAAGTATTCCTTACTATGGTATACTAAGAGTATGTTAAGTCTAGTATGCCTAGTATGCTTAGTATGCCAAGTATGCCTAGTATGCCAAGAGTCCCTCTAGGTTCTAGTCAGCCCCATACCTTAAGAATGAGAGAGGTAGGAATCTCTTGCCAGATTCGAACTCCAACACCCCGCGAGGGAAGTCAGATCACTGGAAGCTGGACTCTCTGCGTGCAGGGATGACAGCGTCTTCTCAGTGCGTCAGGCCGGGAAACGGGCTCCTCTGAAGTCGAGGTCTCCTCTGACTTACAAGGGCTAGGGAAGGTATATTTATACCTGAGAGGTACCTCAGAATGTTAGCATTGACGTGAATCGGACAGCGAAAGACGTCATGAATGAACCCCTAAGGTATAATGGTTCATGCATAATAGATGAGTCCTTGAAGAAATCAATAGTCCTGTGCTAGGGAAACTCCCGAAGCCTAAGGGACTGTTCTTCAAGAACTCGTTGTGACGTTAGGGTGGACGGATGTCGGAGACCATGTCTGTATTTGGAGTGCACGTTTAATGCCTAAATAAGGACTGGGATTTTATGCCTATATAAGGGCAGGGCGAATTGTGCCTATATAAGGACATGATACAGGAAAGCCCGTGTATCGACACCCTAAGAGGAATACAACACCCACTCCACTTTCGTGTGTACAATAATACTAAAATGTTAAACATTGAAAAATGCTAAACATTAAATGGAGTACCGCATATTGCTAAAATATATTTCTTAAAACCATTTAAAAGGCATTTAAAAAAAACCCTATTAGAATGCAAAAGGTACTGTACATTTTAAGCATTGCTTTTCATTTCAGGCATATATTTTAAAATAAAATGCAATGTGAATGAAATAAGCAGTAATATATACATGTGACAAAAAAATGATCGATAAGTTTGTTCAAAATCAAAGTCATTTCATGTCATGGAAATTAATAAACTCTTTTAGACACACAAGATGACTAAGTGTCTGTGGAAGTACCGCGAAGTCTGTACTATAAGGCTAGTTCTACTTCAAGCAGAGTGAATTGCCATTTTAGTTCGAAAAATGGGAAAAAGTTCAATTTGGGAAGAGTTCCAAGTTTTTGAAGTATGAAGGCCAAATTGTTACTGCATCTCTGGAACACTGTGGGCTGAATCAGAGTCAGTTTACGGGTCTGGTGTAAACATGAGATCATCTATTTCCGTAGACAAAACATCGTCCACTGCAGTTGGTGTCAGTTGGAACACCTCGTGTAGTAGATTATTTGCACAGAGATGTGAAGCTGCGCTTTCAGCATAGGTTGCCGCAGCAATGTTCGCGTCCGTTGTTACCTGTGTGCCTGTAGATCTTTCTCGTACCTCAGCAGCAGCCGGAAGTGTCTGTGAGATCTCAATGAATGCTGACATCAGGATTGGCAGCCTCTGGGGACAACACAGAGCATGGGCCGTTATCGGGACCAGCAGAGTATCGACATCCGTTGGCGTAGCTGATGGAAATGTTAGACAGGTGTCCAACACGCATTCTTCACCGCATAGCAGGCATCGTAGAACAGGTAAGATGCAATCTTGCCAGATTGGTCTGAATGACAGGAACCACGTGGTATTAAGGTCCCGTAGACGAGTCATGCCCAAAAGCTGTACTATTCGCTCACTGCACTTTCGTTCAAGGAGAGCTTTCTCCATTTTGCTCGGAGTGATGTCTGCGAATAGGCTGGCCATAGCGTAATAGCAGGAAGAGAAATAGAATTCCGGCAACAAGTGCTAGAATTAATGGTATGCCACCAAACACCGAATGTGCAAAGTTCGGGATCATTCCGAGTATTGCCTGGAAAGGTGCTAACAGACCGGAACAGATGCTCTTAAATACATGTACAATTCCGGTGGTATCAGACATGTTAAAGATACGTCCTATCATTTCTACGAAATGTATAGGGCAGTTTGTACGTATTAAAGTCTGTATCTCAGCCGAAGTCCTTGCTACTTGTAGATCATAGGTTTCTTTGGCCGAGGTCAAAGGCACTGTTTGCTGTAAAAGCATGGCTTTCATTCTGCTCAAAGTATCAAATCTTATAAAAGAGACGTTCAGCGAAGGCCATAGAGGCGACTCCCTGACTGTGTCTATTGAGGCAAACAATACTTGCATACAGCAAGTGACCCTGGAGTTAACCGTTACTAGATATGGGATGCCTGGCAACATGCCGCAGCAACTCTGATCATTCAACATGAGGTAACTCCCATTAGAAAGTTGTCCAAACGTTGGATTAATCATAACAGCTGGTGTACCCTGCTGATGGCAAGACAAATTTGCCACAGAACCATTACAAGCCCCGTGTAAAGAAATGTCCTGACATATAAGTGAACCACTCAGTGCACGTTTACAGTTAGTACCACTAAGAAACACTTCACGATCCCCACTCCAACATCTATATGTATACGGTAAATCCCAAGATGTCTTAATGTATTCCTTACCCAACCTTTCATATTTGCCTGCTTGCATTTGTCTGAGGCAATACTGAAACTGAAAAGTAGTCACAGGTAATGTGATTTTGCCATGAATGAGCCATTCTGTAGCTGGTTTTTCTGCCACTGTGAATGGTAATTTTTCCAGTTTTTCAATGCTCAGCACTGTATACTTTGCTCCTCTTTGTGCCAGTTCGATCTGTTTATCAGTCAGATTGTATTCTGCAAACAGAGCTGACGTGTTGATGAAACGCCAAGGCACATAGCCCGCACGCAAAGATTGCAGCGTCCAGCTTAATAACACAATAGAACGTAATTGAGATTGGCCTTGTTGTAACATAGCCAAATCTTGTTCTAGTATGTCGATAGCAGAGGATACAATGCCATCCAATGAATATATTCTGGAGGACAAAGTTGTTAACCCATTGTCGACCACAGAGAGGGTTTTCTCTAAATTAATACGATCAAGTTCACGTATTCGTTCTGCGGCCTCTATCTGTGACACTTTCCATGCTTCATTATAGGCAGCATAAATGCCGGCATATATGAAACGTTTTTGACGCGGCTTTCTTGGTCCAAGCAAGAATTCCCTAAGGTCTGCGCCTTCTTTAAGTAAGGATAAGTGTTGTTTCACATCCTGTAGTGTAGCTTTCTGAAGCCAATCGAGGCATAATTTTCCTACACTGTATGTTGTTACTACCCCCGGATGCTGCCTTTGGACGTATCTTGGATCTGGCCTATGAATACTAAAGCCCTGAGTTTTATTCAGGAATCTTTCCTGACAGTTGTTCGTGTCTGTGGGCCAGATCAACCATTTTTTCCAATCAGGGTTAGATCTGTTGAGTTGTAGTATATTGTCAACTGTCACCACTGCCTGTGTATTATTATCACTGGCAGGTGTTGGTACAGAAGGTGTCTTCATCTCTTTGATCTTGGCTAGTCCAAGACAAGATGTTTGTTGGACAGTTTCATTCAAAAAATTATTTGTTCAGGGATGATACAGGCTCTAAATAATGCTTCTATCCCCTGCACTTGCCAATCTTTAGTACCCCACACAGTTTTTGTGTCTATTGTGTCTTTCCTTAAGTCAAAACCCTGTCTAGACAGTTGGGCAATAAATGTTGCAGAGTAAATCTGTTTCGTATTTGTTAACATAATTTTCAGTCCTGTTTTGTTTATATTTTTATAGTAAAACGTTTCTGGATCAGATGTATTGTACCCTGAAAAATATGGAAACTTGTTAGCAAATGTTTTTGAACTACCTTTTGGTGGTGTAGGACAATGCTCCCATTGGTTAAACATAAACACATTTCTTAGGTATGCAGATTTATGCAAATAATGATGACCATAGTGGTTATAACAATACAGTTGTTCATAGTCTGATGAACCCTCTAAATATTCATTTTTAGAAAATGCAGCAGATTTTTCTAGGTCAAACATTATGTCGTTAACAGTCTCAAAGTCCCAATCATCAGAATAGGTACTGGACGAAATTAGATCACTTAGTGAAATTTTAAACAAATGTGGAATGTTCAATTGTTCCGTCGGGCCGAAGATATCAAAATCCGTTTTGTCCCACACTATACCATCTTGTATAGGAACGGCTGTGATGTTCACTGATGACAAGTCTCTTGCTTCACGATGGGAAGATTTATGAGGTTTCAAAAGTACGTTCACATCTTTTCCTTCAGTATTCACATGGATGTATCTGCCACTTATAAGCATGCTCACAGTTGTAACCAAAGCTAGCCAGAGCAAAAAAACAAAAAGTCCAGATATAATCCAGAGTTCAATCCATGGAGAAACCAAATAAGTCTTTTTCAGAAAGTGAAGAAAGTCTTGTACTTGCTGCTTGAATTTCAATGATACTTGCGTCATTTCAGGTTCACTCGGATCTTCTGAGAACGTATCAAAGTTAATGAAATAGCCAGAAGCAGTTCTGTCAATTGTTGGAATTGCATCAGGATTTGTAGAAATCACCGGAACCAGTTGATCACTTGCTACATTGGTGTAGACAGGTGTATTTGGATGAACTGTTAATGGATTTTCAAGAGGGATGAGTTCCATAGCATTGTTGCTTAGTCCTTCATCTGTTAAAGCTGAATTCTCGATTGTTATCAGTCTTTCAGTCTGAACCTCTTGGATAGTAGCGAGAGGAGTGCGTCTGCTACTAGGTCGGAGTCCACAAGGCCTACTATTTAGTATTGGCCACATACTGTGGTTTGATGAGGTCGATGGACACAAATCTTTTCTCCTTTCTTCCAGCAAGGGGCGGCAGAAGTACTGTTCTTGTTCCTTGAACTGCTAGGACAGGTACTGGTTGTCTGTAAGAAGGTTCAAATTCCTTCTTGTCCGCAATTTTTTCTCTGACTAGATCCCCAACTTTTGGAATCCAGACAGGCCTTGCTGGGACCGCCGGTTTTTCCCCAGTGGTGGTTGGCTGTAGGAATACGTTGCTTTGTTTCGTTCTTAACTCATTCAGTTCCTGTAAAACAGCCAAACGATCTTTGATATCAAACGTTTTATTTTCCACCACTGTGCCTACGTCATCGAGATCTGGTACCCACATTCTTGTCCCAAATAGGACCTCATATGGAGTGACCCCCCCTAGAGAACTTCTTGGCAGATTGTTTAATGAGCGTTGGACCCCATAAAGATGTTTGACCCACCCGTCACCCGAACCTAATACCCTAGCTGTTATAGACTGCTTTATGTCCCGGTTTTTCCTTTCCACAACCGAATTTCCCTCAGGATGGAATGGAGAGGAGTACCGCAATGCAACGCCCAGACTGGCCATGACTTCTTTGTAAGCCCGAGAGCTAAACGCAGGACCCTGGTCAGAATGTAGCGTGCCTATTGCGTATGTGCCGATAAAGACTCGCAAATCTTTTATAACAGTTCGAGCGTCAGCCGAGCGCTGAGGCCATATCCATAGGAACCTTGAGTCAATATTTGTGGGATTGCATTTGTCCAGAAGGACGCATGCGCGTAGATAGTCTAATGCTGTCTAACAGTGGTGTCTGTACTGGGCAGCTGCATTCGCAGCATGGTGTCTGGTGGCATTCTCGCTGTAATTTACAGTCTAAGCAGTTATTGATGAATATGTGAATTTCTGTATTCATTCCAGGCCACCAGTACATCTCCTTTAACGTAAAAATTGTTTTAGAGATCCCTTGATGTGACAGACCCTCCCCCAAATGTGTTTCATAAATCAAGGCTGCTCTACGTTCCGTGTTTGGAATTACCCTATCCCCCACTCCAGGGATTCGAGCAAAAGGAACGTTGTTCGCATCAATTACATAAGAGTACTTGAGTGGAAACTTTTTGGTAACGCTGCACTGCTGCCCTTGCTTGAAGCATTGACAGCCAACATTATCTCACCGTCTATTTTTGTTTTTGAACGAGTGATCGCAGCTACGGAAGCCGTCTGAACAGCCCCTTTGCGGCTTCGTCAGCCAATGAATTCCCTGCAACGTGAACGCCATCACGTTGATGACTCAGTGTGTGGATCACGTGAGCCTTTGGTAGTTCGTTTTTCAACTGAACTACTTGTTCTCAAAGCATTTTGTGCTTTATTGTGCCACCTTTCGCATCTTTGAAACCATTTTCAAGCCAGTTTTGTATATAGTCATTATACGACTGAACACAGTAAAAGGAATCGCACACTATCAGTGTGGTGAATTCTCGATCTGTACTTTCAAGTGCCAGTAAGAATGCTTGTAGTTCAGCTCGCTGAGCTGTACAATCTCCTAGAGACTGGGTTTTTGTGACCATAGGTCTGAAGATGTCATCTCACATGCGACCTTTAGCGATTGCACATGCTGCACTGTAAGCTTGCTTACTCCCTGTTGCGGGTTGTGCCGATCCGTCAGTGTAAATTATGAATTCGTACTGATCGAGAGGCAGAATTTCAGTGGGCAGAGGACATTCTTGTTCATATTGCAGGAATGCTTGTGTTTTTAAATCTGGATCAAAAACATATTCAACATCTGTTGCAGCAAGAGAATTAACCCATTGTATCCATCTTGGATGTAATGCTTTAGTGACCGCTTCTAAAGCTGGTACTGGGGTTACGACAATAATGCATTTCCCTTGGGCTAAGGCTCTTTCTTTTGCTACAGCGGTTTGAACTGCTGTTAGAATTTTTTCAGTTGAACTGAAGCGCATTTCCGCTTGTGTGTACAAATGCGATTTGTATGCAATTGGTATTTTCTCACCCTCATTGAAGGTTTAGTAGGTGAATCCGTATTGACCCGAAATTATTCGGATCACCAAATTGCGTTGACTTACGCGTGTTTGTAAGTGATTTGTTGCTAACATGTTAGCCTGGAGTGAACGCAAGATTTCTGTGTGTTCGTTTGTCCAATTTTTGATTGAAAAATCAGGCTTGATTAATGCGTAGAGAGGTTTAACCCTTTCTGCGTAATTTAGAATGTATGTTCTTCCAAAGTTTAGGAAACCCAGAATGGATTGTAAGTTTTTTAGCGTTTTTGGAGGTTGGAGCAGCGCACATTTCTCTAGACAGTTAGCTGCCAAGCTCTTGCCTTCACTTGAAAGCTCATATCCTAGAAATAGGACATTGAGATGGGCAATTCGAGACTTTTTAAAGTTGAACTTGTAGCCCTCAGAGGCGAAGCCCAGTATAATGGTGCTTACCCTGTTCAAGTGTTTGTCCAGGTCATCGTCTGTCAGATAGATGTCATCGACATAGGTCATTGACTCATTGTCATAAATTTGTAGTAACTCCGTTACCCTCGCTGAGAATAACCCCGGGCTGTTCTTGAACCCTTGTGGGAGTCGACAAAAGTGACGCTGGGTCCCCATTATGGAGAATGCTGTTAAGTACCTGCTTTCAGGTTCTATGTTTTGACAAAAGAAACCATTTGATATGTCTAATGTTGTTTTATATTTTTTACGCACAATGTTATTCATTAATGCTGTGCTATGTGCATTTTGCACTGCAAAGGTTTTAGAACAAGTGTTCAGGTGTCTGTAATCCAAAACTAGACGATATGTATTGTCTGGTTTGGAGACAGGAAACAAAGGATTGTTCATTGAGGAGGTGCATGTTTCAATCACCCCTTGGTATTCAAGTTGATCTAAGATCTCCCTGACCTGTTTTTTAGCTTCTTGCTTTATTGGGTACTGCCTTTGTGCAGTTGGCTCATGTTTCAGATGTATTTTATGGTGAGGTGAGTCCTCATCCCATCCTACATGATTTTTATATAATGCTGGGGCCTGGGCTACTGCCCATTTCCTGGCATATGTATATTTTAGGTGAATTGGAATATGGTTGGAGAAGGCAGGCATAATAATGTCCTCGCCGTGTGGGCACTCCCTGACAAATTGTGGTGGCCAGTCTTTTTCTGCTAGAAGTATGTCATAGCCCCTTGATATTCTTTCCCAAAAAGTGCTTTCACCTGTCTAGGTATGTCTCCCTCCATCCGGAGTGTTATTTCATATAACTTTTGTGGAGTACTAACCCTGGTGTCTACAGTCTCGACTGTAATGTACTCATTCAAGTCCACTATCTCCAGAAGTTCCTTCAGGTTCTGGCGAGCTATTGTGACTTATGCTGCACTGTCCAGCATTGTCTGAGCCCATTCTCCATTCTTGAGTTGTGTTCTCAGTATTCTCGGCATGTCTGATCTTCAGACCTGCTACTTTCTTTTTGGAGAATTGAGGTTTTGTTTTATTTTTCGGAACGTTTTTGTCGTCCTTGGATTTCACGCGTTCTTCTCTATGTTCTGACCGTCCTCTTCTTTCCGAAGTCTGTGATGAGATCTGAAAGGGACGAGAGGAACGTGTATCAGTATCTTGATACCTATCAGGCTTTCTCAAATTATCCCTATTCCTGAGGTTATACCTCCTTTCAGAGGGCTCCTTTTGAGGAGACCTACCTCGGGATTGAGAACGTTTCTCGTTTGAATTTTGTTTATTAGTCTCCGCTTCTTTTTAGAGGATGTAGGAGTTTGTTTAATTGAGTCCTTCTCAGGACTTTCAGATAGTTTCGGCTTCACTGGTCTTCCACCCAAACTATCTCTGCCTAATTCTGCATAAGATTGTTCAATTATTCTGGGTAGTTCTGTTTGATGTTCTGTAACATCGAATTCCCTTAATTTTTGGCGGATCGCCACTGCTGCTGCCTCCCTTTAATATTAGATAATATTATTGTTGAGACCTGGTCGAAATTTTTCAGTAATTTCATACCTAAATTCAGAGCAGGTTCTGCCCCGTATTCATTTTGAATTTGTTTCAGGACATCTGGTATTACTGCAATTGATGGAATACCATGTGTTTTAGTATAGATGGCAGCAAAGACTGAGCCCCAAGTGGTGCAGTCTTCCAGTTGTGGTGTGATCCCCATTGGTAAACTGATTGTCAGTATTCTGTGTTTCTCATACGGGCTAGTATTTGGAAATACTGCTTCGATTTGAGTTATTTTTAGAGCTATCCAGAATGGAATTTGCTCACGTTTTGTGGGCATTTTACCCATGACTGCGTTTAGAGTCTGTGGTGTAATTTTTAGTGTATTCCCCTGGTGAGGAGTTTGATTTGGAAGTGTCAATGGTGGTTGGACTGTGAAAGTCCGCATGACATATTGGACCAATTGTCTGTAGATTTTTATTAACTCTGTAAGTTGAGTAAGTAGTTCCTCGTCCGACATTTCTTCAATGTCGGGATGAGGTGTATAGCCGGCTAGAATTGGCCATGTTGCTCCTGGTCTACCTAGTGGACCGAGCCTGGTAATGTTTCTGTGATGTTTTAGGGCGCCTTTAAACCAGAGCTGATGCTCTTGGTATGTTAATGGAATTTCTATATCCTCGAAAGGAATGTATTCCTCTGGTGGATCATCTTCTTTGTAGAAGTGAAACATGTGTGTTACTGGATTGGATTCAGGAAATATTACCCATGAATAGAATACTTCTGTCTGAAAGGATTCGTGTGCCTCTATCACGAAAACTGCTCTACCACCTCTTGGTGGCAGACCGTGTTTTATAAGTTTTAGAGTGATGGCTCTTCTTAAGTTTGGATGGATGTCTATAACACCCTCCTCGTTTTCAATTAAACATGTAATGTTAAAAACTGCTGCTTGGGCTGGAGCAGCCGCAGCTCCACCATTCTCGGTGTCATTGTCCCCGTGTGTGGACATTTGCTTTTTGAAAAATGTAGAACAAGTTTCAAGGAAACAAAGATAAGGTGCACAATATTTTGGAACACTGTATCCTTCAACGTTAAGCAAACCAAACAGCTAATATATAGGGTGTTTCCCTATGTAGCCATGGTGGATACTTAACCCTGCCCACTCCAGACGTCTTTTGGAGTATATGGGTAGCGGTCTCTGAGAGAAAAAGCATGGCTGAGTTACTCAGTATCTAACGTTGAATTACCGCCTTACCAAACCGTTGGGCGCCATGTAGTGTAGCTCCTATTTCCCTAATAGGCTCTGCGCATTGGAATAATATCCCCTATAGGTTTGACATAGGACTAAGGTCAGTATGTCCCTATCGAGTATATTAAACTTAATTACTTGTGCCAGCTAGCTCAGAGGCCACTAGAAACTCCTTGTCAAACAAGAAGGGAGTAGTTTCTGGCAGCCGCAAAACATGACCACTTTGTTTCCCTTTAGAATCAGAACGTGTCCCAGAGTCGTGGAAACAATAGATAACTATTTCACTCAGCTCAATCGTGCATGCTTAGTTTTCCTCAAAGTTACACAGAAAGAACAGACGGGCATTTCAATAAAAGATTTATTGAACAGTCTTGTTTCTCGTGTAAGTAAAATGTGCTGTTACGATCACAAAACAGTATGCAAGATAAATAATGTACAGCGTAAGCAGTAGAAATAAATAATACTGTGCTAGCATGATCTTTAGCAGATATTCATTTACATAAATAACAAAGACTAAAAATGCGAGTACTCATACGATGCGTTTCTAAGCTAGTTCTACCCCAATGTTCCTAACCTAACCTAGGTGTAGGGAGAGGTATGAAGTAGGTGAAGTATTCCTTACTATGGTATACTAAGAGTATGTTAAGTCTAGTATGCCTAGTATGCTTAGTATGCCAAGTATGCCTAGTATGCCAAGAGTCCCTCTAGGTTCTAGTCAGCCCCATACCTTAAGAATGAGAGAGGTAGGAATCTCTTGCCAGATTCGAACTCCAACACCCCGCGAGGGAAGTCAGATCACTGGAAGCTGGACTCTCTGTGTGCAGGGATGACAGCGTCTTCTCAGTGTGTCAGGCCGGGAAACGGGCTCCTCTGAAGTCGAGGTCTCCTCTTACTTACAAGGGCTAGGGAAGGTATATTTATACCTGAGAGGTACCTCAGAATGTTAGCATTGACGTGAATCGGACAGCGAAAGACGTCATGAATTAACCCCTAAGGTATAATGGTTCATGCATAATAGATGAGTCCTTGAAGAAATCAATAGTCCTGTGCTAGGGAAACTCCCAAAGCCTAAGGGTCTGTTCTTCAAGAACTCGTTGTGACGTTAGGGTGGACGGATGTCGGAGACCATGCCTGTATTTGGAGTGCACGGTTTAATGCCTAAATAAGGACTGGGATTTTATGCCTATATAAGGGCAGGGCGAATTGTGCCTATATAAGGACATGATACAGGAAAGCCCGAGTATGGACACCCTAAGAGGAATACAACAGTAGGCATAGTTAGAAACTAGCATTTAAAAATCCTTTGAAATTCACTTAAAAAACCATAGGTTTCAGGCACGTTATAGTTAGAAATTAGCATTTAAAAAACCTTTGACATTCACTGAAAAAACCATAGGTTTCAGACACGTTATAGTTAGAAATTAGCATTTAAAAAACCTTTGAAATTCACTGAAAAAGCCATAGGTTTTAGGGACAGTTATAGTTAGTTGGACATTTCACTCGTACAAAACCCGTGAAATTCCCCGTTATAGTTAGTTCAGCTAACTATAACTCGCGCCCGCAATGCACTGCTGATGACATCACATATTACATCACTCATGACATGGTCAGTGACATCACTGATGACATCACTGATGACATCTCCAATGACATCACTGATGACATCATCCATGTGATAATTTCATGCATCTTCTCACACCCTAATATAACTTTTGATACACCCACTCTAAATTACAGACTGCCATTCTCAAAACCATAGACACTTCAACACCAATAACTACATACACACTCACTGATTCTTAGATCTACACACACATCCACTCACTCACCCGTACAGTCACACATACTTACGGTCACTCAGTACAGGACTATCATATGCACTCATACACCTATATAGACACTCACACACCGCCACTCATCCATAGAGGTACTCACACACCTAGTCAGTCATGCAAATAATTAATCACACTGCCATTTACTCACCTATACAGTTATACACACACCAGCTCACTTACTCATACAAATACTAGCACATTCTTACGCTCTTATACTGATACAAGTACACACTCATCCATACAGCCACTCTCACAATCACACACTCTCACTTATAGCCATTTATATACTCCAACACACATATATACTGCCTTTCACATATGTAGTTACTCACACATGTACCACTGAGATATACATTCACTCACTAACACACCCATACACACACTCACCCACCCATACAGTCCATCACAGATGCACTCTTGAAACCATGCACCGTGAATCACTCACTCACACATCTATGCACAGAGTCACACACCCCACCCACACAAACACTCAGGCACCCATACAGATACTCAGACAACCAATCAATAACCCATGTAGACACTCATGTAGCTATTCGCAAACCCATGCAGCCGCTTACACACCAACAGACAGACGGATACAGACATTCACACAGTTTAGTCACTAACCCATGCATTCAGTAAGATACGTTTAATCACTCACTTATAGAGTCAGTCACGCACCTACTAAATCATCCATTCAGACACTTATACACCCACTCATTCTTCAATATGCCTTTCCCTATATATATTAAACATATTTAAACTTTACAGAAACACACAGTCACTGGATGATGTCATCAGTGATGTCATTTGAGATGTCATCAGTAATGTCACTGACCATGTCATGAGTGATGTAATATGTGACGGCATCAGCAGTGCATTGCGGGGTGCGAGTTATAGTTAGCTGAACTAACTATAACAGGGGAATTTCACGGGTTTTGTACGAGTGAAATGTCCAACTAACTATAACTGTCCCTAAAACCTATGCTTTTTTCAGTGAATATATATATACATATATATATATTGTCCAAAGGGTGCTCAGATATGGGGCCGCACTCCGCTGTCAGGTAGGTTAACAAACCGCTTTATTGAAAAACATGCAGCTTCCCATCCCGTTCTGTAATCCCTTGGCCTTACGCGTTCGAAGCCTTCGTGCTTCTCATCAGAGGCCGACGTCAGGAATCACTGGTTCATTGCCTCCACATCCCCCTGCATGCTCTTTAATCACTTTCATTGGCTTCCGGTGTGCCCTTACAATCAAGTTAGTTATCACAATGCATGCTGGGGCATGTAGTTAATTTAGCATTATTTTACCCTCCAGTGGGTTTGATTCTTGCGTACTAAGTTCGGGATAAGTTTTACAGCCCTCCAGTGGGCCCCAGATGAAACTATGCATGTTTGAATTTGGTCACCTGCTGCGCCGATACAGAGAGGATCTTTACCCCTCTTACGGACAGCATGTCATCACGGCGGCTCCAGGCCGTGGGGGCTACGCACCACCTTGAAAGCAACGGAAGGTCCGTAAGAGGGGTAAAGATCCTCTCTGTATCGGCGCAGCAGGTGACCAAATTCAAACATGCATAGTTTCATCTGGGGCCCAATGGAGGGCTGTAAAACTTATCCCGAACTTAGCACGCAAGAATCAAACCCACTGGAGGGTAAAATAATGCTAAATTAACTACATGCCCCAGCATGCATTGTGATAACTAACTTGATTGTAAGGGCACACCGGAAGCCAATGAAAGTGATTAAAGAGCATGTAGGGGGGATGTGGAGGCAATGAACCAGTGATTCCTGACGTCGGCCTCTGATGAGAAGCACGAAGGCTTCGAAACGCGTAAGGCCAAGGGATTACAGAACGGGATGGGAAGCTGCATGTTTTTCAATAAAGCGGTTTGTTAACCTACCTGACAGCGGAGTGCGGCTCCATATCTGAGCACCCTTTGGACAATATATATATATATATATATATATATATCCACCAAACGATTCCTCCATGAAGAAACCCAGGGGACACAGCGGGGAACTTTCGGGAGTTCTTTAATAACTTTGCTGCAAGGCACAATGCATTTCGGCGCTATGCCTTCATCAGATGCCGCCAGCCAAAATGAAGTCCCTTCTCCACCCTCCTTTGTACTCCTTAGGCCCTCCCAGTTGTGGGAGGTCAGCAGGCTCCACTTCAATTAATAACTGCTGCAGTCCAATGTCCAGGACTACAGCTCCCAGCATCCCGTGTTGCGGTGAGTACTGAGTGGGGCAAAAGTTCCTTCGCTCAATGAGTGCTGTAATGCCAAGCAAAGGGGGGTGTTTGTATTTCCGAAAGGTTTCATGAATGACAGTTCAGGACCCCCTTGGGTCCCCAACGCTCTGCCTCAATTAACAGTTTAAACCGGGCCGTGGAGAAGGATATAATAAACCCACTCCTTCGTGAAGTCACGAATTGTCAATGACAACAGCCGCTTGCCTGGCCTGATCATGAGGCAGTCCTGCAGTTCTGATACCTCGGACGAAAAAAGTTTGCCACACTGCTTGCAATCCACAGGACTCTTGTAGAGCGGGTCCCCTTACACGCGTTGCAGGCAAATCGCGTGAAAATATCCACCAAACGATTCCTCCATGAAGAAACCCAGGGGACACAGCGGGGAACTTTCGGGAGTTCTTTAATAACTTTGCTGCAAGGCATAATGCATTTCGGTGCAATGCCTTCATCAGATGCCGCCAGCCAAAATGAAGTCCCTTCTCCACCCTCCTTTGTACTCCTTAGGCCCTCCCAGTTGTGGGAGGTCAGCAGGCTCCACTTCAATTAATAACTGCTGCAGTCCAATGTCCAGGACTACAGCTCCCAGCATCCCGTGTTGCGGTGAGTACTGAGTGGGGCAAAAGTTCCTTCGCTCAATGAGTGCTGTAATGCCAAGCAAAGGCGGGTGTTTGTATTTCGGAAAGGCTTCATGAATAACAGTTCAGGACCCCCTTGGGTCCCCAACGCTCTGCCTCAATTAACAGTTCAAACCAGGCCGTGGAGAAGGATATAATAAACCCACTCCTTCGTGAAGTCACGAATTGTCAATGACAACAGCCGCTTGCCTGGCCTGATCATGAGGCGGTCCTACAAATTACATCACATTGTGCAACACGACGCAACGCATTTCGGCTGACCCGGCAGCCTTCCTCAATCAGATTGAGGAAGGCTGCCGGGTCAGCCGAAACGCGTCTCTCTTTGTTGCTGGGTCGGAAGAGGCCCTATGGAATAAAAAGTGCCTGAAAACTCAGCATTCCTTGTGTGCGTGCTCTCTTCCATGTGGAGTAGGGTTTGCTTGGATATATATGTATATATATATGTATATATATATATAATTATACATATATTATCAAAAATATATGTAAACATATTTAAATATACCAAAAACATAAAATATTTAAAAAGGGAATCAATTTAATTTAAAATAAAAATTAAACAACACATATTTTACAATTTATTTAAAAATAAGTTGCAAACAAAAAATATTGCAAATTATATTATTATTATAATAAATCATACACATAATTATATAAATTGCAACATAAAATAAATGATTACAAATTAAAATAAATATATATACACTTCCCACCACATTAAAAAGAAAACATTTTTCAACTACATAAATATAAACATAATTACTCCCACCTAAAACAACACAACAGTAACAAAATATTTTACAAAACACAAAAATAAAATTTATTATTCCAACTATAATAAATATAAACTTACATAAAATATAACATTACAAAATACTACAATTTACTATTCCCACCACACTCAACACAGCAATAAAATGTATAATTAACAAACAAAAAAGAAGCAATTCCCACTCCAGTCAGTGCAACAGAAGGGAAAGTGTTGAATTACGGAGGGGTAAAATTTACTATTCCCTCTCCAGTCAGTGCAACAGTAGGGAAAGCGCTGGATTGCGGAGGGGTAAAATTTACTGTTCCCACTCCAGTCAGTACAACAGTAGGGAAAGGGTTGGATTGCGGAGGGGTAAAATTTACTATACCCACTCCAGTAAATGCAACAGTAGGGAAAGTGTTGGATAGCGGAGGGGTTCAATTTACTATTCCCACTCCATTCAGTTCAACATTAAAAACAAACAAAATATCTTCAACAAAATAAAAATATTTTAAAAACAAAGTAAATAAAAAAATATATAAATATGTTGAAATAAATATATATATTTTAAAAAAATAAAAGTAAAAACATATTATAAAGTTAAATACATATCACAAATACCTACAAATATTATTATAAATAAAATACAAAAATGATTTTCATACAAATAAATATTTGTATTTAGAAATGATTTATTAACAAAAACATTAATTATTACATAAATTTAGTTTAGTTACTTCCCACCCTATAACACCACAAAACTCACAACCTGCATCTAAAATATTATTTACACTATTAATATAAATATTCAACAAATTAATTTTCATTAATTAAATATTCATTATTAATTAAATACAATCAATGTACTTCCCTCAATATACCCACACAAAACACACAATACGATTAATTATTAAATTAATAATGAATAATAATTTTAATAAAATTATTAATTGCTTAAAATTGATTTACTTCCCACCCCATGCCCCTACAAAACCCAGAACCCACATCTAAAATGAAAAAGAATTGCACAATTAATATAATTAATTATCGATTAAACAAATATTATTAATTAAAAAACAAACTATAAGTCATTAAAACTAATTAACTTCCCACCCTTAACCCCTATAATCCCCACAACCCACACCTAAAATTGAACTTTAAAAAGATTAATTACACAATTAAAATTAATTTTCAATTAAATAACTAATAGTATTTAACAACTAATTATAAATTAAGTAAAATTAATTTACTCCCCACCCTTTACCTCTATAAAACCTAAAACCCACACCCCAAAAACTTTAATTAAACAATTAACATTATTATCAATTAATTAATTAATATTAATTATCAACTAATTATTAATTAATTAAAAATAAATTACTTCCCACCCTTTGCCCCTATCAACCCCACAACCTGCACCTAAAAAAAGAAAATGTACACAATTACCATAATGAATTATCATTTAATTAATGTTAATTAATAACTAATTATTAATTAATTAAAAATAAATTACTTCCCACCCTTTACCCCTATTAGCCCCACAACCCGCACTTAGAAAAATTACACAATTACCATAATTAATTATCAATTAATTAATCAATATTAATTAACTATTAAATAAATATAATTAAATAAAATAAAATAAAATAATTTATAATAATTAAATCACTTCCCATCCCATCCTATCCATCCACAACCCGCTACGGAACTAAAAGACGCAAAATTTAATTTAATTAAATATAATAACTACTAGAAATTTAACACATATATTATATAAACAATACTTATACAAAAAAATTACATGACACACATTTAAAATATATACTAAAATACATAACACTAATTATAAAATCGATATTTTAAACAACTATATTTTTGTAAACGATATTAATGACTTCTATATTTTTAAAATCGATATTACTTACCTTCAAATCGATATTCTTGACAACGATATTCTTGCACTCGATATTTTCATTCCACGATATTTCCAACTCTATGTTAATGTAGTTCAAAAAATGTTCTCCTCGATATTCTGTCTCATTACCTTTAAACAGATATTTAGATGTGGGTACATTTTTCCACAATAACTGAGAATGCTCTAAAATTCAGTCCTTCTGTAAGAAGATTCCAAAATTATTTTTAGAAGTAGAGGGGGCTGTCGTGGACCTCCCAACAAAAATAGCACTGGCTGGAAAAGGGGGCAAACAAAACTTGACCACAGTCCAGAAGTTATTTCTAAATATGAGCCTGATTGTTGCACTTCGCGATATAGTGCAGCGCTAACGCAACAGCTAGCGCCAAACATAGACACTTGGTGTACCAATATGGGCGGGTGCATGGTACAAAAAGAGTGACATATGAGGGGAGAAGTGCCAGAGTACAAATAGAAAAATGTAGGGTGCATAGATCAACCACTGGCGCATGGGATGATGGCCCATCCAGAAGCACAGGCAATGAAAAGGGGTATGTTGGCTTTGTGTTGTGTCAGTGGATCAAGGTGCTAGCAGAGCTCAGGTGTAGTGGAGTGGGGAAAGCATACATTAAGTGCAAAACATTCCACAATGCCTAGCAAAGGCATATTACCATGTTCTTCAGTGTGGTACCCCTATATTGCATCCAGGACATCAATGGGCATTTGTGTTACATCAACTACATCGCCGGTAAGTACCTCAGGAGTTTTCTTGTGTACATTTACATCGCAAGACTCATTATTGTGATGGTAAGTAAACACATGGGATGTGCATACATATATGCAAGGGCCATAAAAGGTTTGGATAAGACGTACCCTGATGTCTGACATTTGCTTAATTTAGCACAGTTATTTCTTTGCAGAACAATGCAGAGTGGGCCTACCAAAATGGTGTCCATTGCGGACTACTTGATCTTTCAATCTATCACTCTTTCTACCCTTCCATTCCTTGTTCCTTGAAATATGCCTCTCCTTCTGTATTGCCTCTGGGAACAACTTATCTCTGCTTTTGAACCACTTTTTGGGTACAGGGATGGTGAAACTATGAGTGAGTGCCATATGTAACTGCTTAAGCGTCTCTCCACTGGGACCATTTGTACTGTTTATCTTTAAAGCTGATAGTAGTGCCCTGCAAAGGTTATTAGAGTCGCCCTATTAAAAGGAAAACTTCCTATATTTTAAAAAAAAAAAAATGTACCATTCACAATACTGATAGCTCTCAACCTGTAATATCCAGAAATGTTTGTACAAAGTAACGATTAATTAAAGGGAGAAGAACAACAACCAGATTTTAAGAGACCAGTTCAAATATCAGAAACACTCGAGCTGGTATTTGTGCTCAGATGTGAGTTCTCTTCGAAGAGAGGGCAAGCGATCCCATAATCTGGTCACTCTGGGGTGAGGCCCTCATTTACAACGAGAAATCCTTTTAATTAACAACGCCCCAAGAAGCTGAGCATATCACAACATGATACGTGTGAGCCACCATTTGTCCCACAGAATTCCTAAAGCTAGTAAATCTGAAACATGACTCTGACTTCTTGTGAGTAAAATGTTTACCAAAGGGTAAACAGCGACCCAGAAAGCCTAGAACACTCCTACTGCCACCACAAGAAAGTTATCACATATCCCCTGCTTTCCAAAGCCACCCAACCCAGTCTGTCCAAAACGACAACCCATTCCAGCACAGAAAAGCTTTTAAGAAAGATGAACACTAGTACTTACTTTGAGCCGGTGATTTCCGGTGTGCAGCACCGGCACTTAATTGTCAACACCACGGTTATGAGAGTCTGCCACATAGTGGCACTGCTCATCCAATTTAGAGATGAGCAGAACAACGGTTGTTTATGAATACAATATACATTAAAAAAAATACTAATACCTGCCTCCACAGGTATTCCTTTAGCTTTGGGGACCTGGAATAATCTTAACTGTCGGACTTGCAGGTGAGAGAGATGGTTAGTAGTTGTTTTGGTACGCCATTGGCAGCAATGTCAGGGGCAATGGGTGGTGCAAGTTGCAGTGGCATCTTGGTCAGGGCCCTGGCACATATTATTTTACAAATTAAGCACTGAAACACCCACCCTGTTAGCATCGTGAAGAATCCCAGTACACATTGAGAGAAGTCATGTGAATCCTAGCACTCAGCACATTTTAAGTACCTATCCCATTCCACTTCACACTCACATCAACAGAAACTACTACTCGTGCATGCATTTCAGTGCACACGCAGTAGTACTTTATGCTGCAAACATAGTTGACCTCCTCACTTCCTCACCTCCCACCACCTAACTGCTAGCTATTTCACCGAAACCTGTTTCACCCTTTCATTTTTAAAGGCCTCTGATAGGCTCTTCCTTTGAGGCCACGTGATGCAAAACATGAACCACACTCACAAGAGAGGAGATTAGCTGGCCGTCTTCCACAATTTCTCCAGTCCTTGAATCTTTTAGACTCTGCAATCCTCCTGCCACGGAGATACTTTGCTGCCACTTTCCACTATTTCTGCCCAGAAGGCCACTTTTCATCTGTTCTACCGAAAACTCTGACCTCACAACCACATCATGCTTACAGAACCACATCATGCTTACAGAACCTCTGATCTCACAACCACATCATGCTTACAGAACCTTCATAAAACCAAATCCACTTTTCTCTGTGATTTTAGTCTCCCTAGCGCTCAACAAAAAATAAACTAATTTTTCATCAATTTCCTCAACATGCTGCATAACAACCAACACATCACTGAACCCAACCACATCAATGCTATGTTCTAAACATAGTTCTTTAGGCCTCACTAACAGAGCCGTACTGACTGTACCAGGCATCAGGCATTTCCCCGGGAGGCTGAAAGGGTGGGGGTTGGTTTTGTTCCTGGGGGCCAGTTTTGTTAATTGGGGCAGGTTTATCACTGAGCTGGGGGCAGCACTATGTTTTGCAAATTATTATCAGCTTAAAAGCACCTGCCTCAAAGTTCCTTTTAAAGCCAGTAGCTTTCTGGCAACAATAAAAATGTCATAAGGCAGCTGGTGATTAATGTTCCTGCTGAAGAGCGATCAGAGTTTTATCTAGTGGCAGTTTTGACTCATCTAAAGTAGCGCAGAGGGTTAACATGCCTGCTGCAAAGAACGTGAACCGTATTTTATTTGAATAGCTCAGTGGGTTACTGCTTTTGTCAGAGATCCTTTTGTTCCTTGCATTTCATAAGCTACAACTGTAATATAGCACAGTGAGCTGTGAACTGACATAAAAGAGCTGCATGCAACCTGCATTATACAGATTAGAAAGTTATGTTTTTTCTCAATATTTCATTATCCTAATGTTGCTATAAAGGGTTTGTTTGGGCAGAAATAAGTGATTATTGGTAAAGCCAACCCTATAAAACAAATGAAATGCATGTTGGGGAGTGATAGTGAGGGAATCTGTGGAGGAGAAGTCATGGGGGGGGGGTGCCTAAAAATGTTGTTGCCCCGGGCAACCCCAGTGCTAAAGCCGGCCCTGCGATGCCGTTTATTGGGGTGGAGGATGCCAACATCCCTCTAAATAGTCTTTTATTGTGTTCTTCTTCTTGGCTGTGCTTAAAAGTGAGAGTGTGTGCTTATGTTATATTTAAATTAAAGTTTCATGCTTGACATCCTATTTCTTGTGTTCTCTGTAAGATTGTCTATGGGTATGACTGGGTATTCTGGTGCACTGTTAGGTCATCATTTACTATGCTTTAAAAGATAATACAATTGAATATATGATGAAAAATGTGTTGTAGAATGCACCACTTTTCCCAAATCTACTTGGGGGGTGGGGGAGACCCTCCCAAAATCCCCTTGCAGTGGTCAGTCTAGCTTGCTGCACTCGCTTGGTACTTACCGTATGGGGATAGGTCTGACAACATTTGCCAGGGCTGCTTTGGGTTCCCAGTCCGGCCCTGCTCACTAATTCTCAAATGCCCTACTGATACATTTAGACTGAACAGACCACCTTGTAATCGCCGTCTGCCTACTTTACATACCACCGACTCTCTGCCACCAACCAAAAGGTAATAGACAAGCATTTGACTTCTTCACAGGGTTCCCTATGCACTCTCCGAAAAAAAGACCTTACTACCCGATCGACATGGCCACACTCTACAACTGTCTAAGTGCTCCTCAACACCTACATTGCAAACCTGATAAATAGCATTGAAACCAACAGCCCAATAAAACACATATCCACTGAAAATTAGTATTAGGAAGGTCTGGCATTAACAAGCTGGTGTGACGGTTATTTCTTTGTTTTTATTGCAAGCATATGCCACAAAAAAGTAAAAGAAAATATGCTGTCACCCAATGTGACCATCATAAGCTTTCAATAAAATATTTTACGTTAAAAAACATTCATCTGTTTTACTAGTTGTGTTTATGTTTTTAAACAACAAGCCTTTCAGATTTACCTTGCGTTTTATTATTGTTATTTGTAAAGGAGACAAAAATAAATCACGAACCACCTAGCCATTTACTCAAATCACAGGCACCTATAAAGTTGCAATATCACTTAAACACATTAAAACAAACTTTAAAAAGGAGTGCAGGCAAATTAAATCGACAGTCTGTAAAGTGAATATAAACATAAATAAAATAAAAAGCACACTTTAAACCAGCTTTGCAACTGAAAGGTAAGGCACTACTTTTAGCTGGATGTGAACAGTTTGCACAGGCTCTGTGAAGTAATTAAAAGTGAAGTGGGTGAATGGAAAAAGTGGGTCGACCCTTTGCCCCTGCTGTGCGCTGTGGTGGGGGGAAGCCAAATGTGTGTGACACTTTATCAGACCAATGGGTGAAGCATGCTGACCAAATGCCCCTCTTTCTCTGTATATAATATATGATTTCTTGGGGGAATCAGTAGTCTGTCGAGACACCTAAAACTGTGGCAAATTCTAGACCGAAAAAAGCTATCAGTACCTTACTACACCCAAGAACTCAATGCAAATAAAAAGCTCCATCTGCAAGCAAGACACGAAACGCATAAAGATCATGGCCTAATTTCACCTCTCCTCACCAACAGCTCCTCATTACAATAGTAATGCATAACTAATTCAATACAATCAATCAGTTCTTCAGAGAGGACAAAAAAGACAAGACTGCAGGGCATTCTTTGTGAGCAGTAAATATTCAGTTATATCATACAGTGTAAAAAACTGTTAATTCTGCGAAGCCAACTGGATAATTGCACTCTAGTACAGATGTGTCCAACATAGATCTAGACATGATTTATCAATTCCAGATTGTCGGGCTATGCAAATAAACTACATTTACATACGGCTATTCAAAAGGGAAGTGGCTATCTTTAAAAAAAATCTGGTGTGGATCTGGCCATCCTGACCCTGCTTTGAACACCCCTGCTCCAGTGAATAAACTAGATGCCTCCGTGTACGAGACTGCAGCTACACCCCAGATTTTTAATTCGCAGCTCAACAACAGGAAATAACATTCAAAATACAACAGCCAAAACAGGCTACATGCACACAACGCAGCAAAGTATTACAAATAGTTAGGTGTGATTGTGCCCACAATAGCACTAACCACTGAGAAACAGCACTCGCAAAATCCAACTGAACACAAGACAGGATACTATATATATATCCAACAGAGCACAGATAGGTCATGTAGGTGGGCATCGCCCTGCTCATAGCAGCATTCATTTGCTGACAAGTAATAAAGCAGTTCACAACAGCATGTTAGACTGACCCCAAAACCCATCTTACACTCTCTTGATAGGCCTTTATGGGGCTTCAATAACTCCCCAACAGCGCACTCTGTCCTCAGCTAGTCTGGCCTACTCGCATAACCCAGAGAGCACACATTCGATTCAGTAAGCCCTGCAGCAAGTACCACTGAACAGTATCACTGACTCCAACAAACCACAAAATGGTGTCCAAGCTCTGCAACAGCACATGTACTCTCTTTTGAGGGGTGGCTAAAAGATCCCATGATAAGAAGAACTTGCCTCAGGGGCAGTTCCTTATTCTCTTAGATTGCTGCAGAAGATCTGTGCCCCCCTTTTGCACATCAGGAAAGCATCCACTCTAGCACAATTGAGAAAACTGCTAATGACCTGGCTTCTTCAGCAATCTCTGTAGGTTTCCTGTTGTTCACGCCTTACTATCTGGTCTTGCACTGAGTCCTCACTCCCCCAGCACCAGGACACCCGCTAGGGGTATCAGTGTGCTCGAGAAATATATTTTATTCATTCATGTATCCATTGTTATCATCGATCTAAAGATACCATTCAGCAAATGTAAAGTAATCCAATTCATGCTTGTTGACAAAGATACCTTAGAGAACATTTACTTCTCATTCCAAAGCCTGGTCAAGATGACTGGCTCATTTTGGCAGGGAAAGTGCACTGCCCTATTTCATATTGAAGCAGCGTACTTTTTGGCTCCACCCTTACATGTCACAAATATGCAATATAAACATGCACTTAGCACCTGTTCTCTGTGTGTCCAACAATATTAATGTAAAGTGTTGCACTTTACATCATTATTGAAGTGCATTCACTGAAGGATTAGAGAATTCTTATATGCTGTGTGCCGTAACTCATGAAATGAAGATTTATAGTTTAGGTGATTGAATAAACCATCTTCACACTATTGACATGTATCCACATTAGGAACGACAATGGATTTATGAAATGTGTGTACTAATGTTTCACCTTTGCATTTAACTGTAGTTCTTAGTCACATTTAAAGACATATACTCAAAGTTATTTTCACTTTAGGTACTTTAACATTAATCTAATGTACTGACAGTTTTATTTATTTGTGTTTAATGTGCACACGTATATTAAATGTGCTCTATTGATTTAATACTTTAAGTTGTTCTGACTAGGCCTGTTTCTTCTTGCAGAAAATGCTGTTTTCTCTACTTTCATGTATTTTTCCTTGCAGGTACTTTCACATGGTTTGTTCACTTGAGAATATATACAACACTGTACTAGTGATAGAGAGAGAGAGCCTGAGAAAAGGACCTTGACAGGGAACATGGAGAGTCAAAGCGTTAACTGAAAGTTTCCATTCAGCACTGATACAAACAATTGCAGGTGACAAAGAACAGTACAGTTCCCATGTTTAGCCTGGGATATTTGGTGAATGTTGCAGCTTACAATGTGAAAATGGAAAAGACAATGAAGCCCCAGATGATGCAAACAGAGGAGTCGTACTCTGGAGATTTTGGTGGAAATAACTAGTGTTCACACTGTCTGAGTTTAGTCCACTTTCCTTTGAACTATGAGAGGTTTAGACCTCTATGCGTCCCTTTGATTCTTTATTGAGTGTGTCTTAGGCTGACACTCATTCCCCTGATTTAAGAAGAATCTTGACAGAGCTTCTGAAATGCTGACACCTTCCTATACCTTCCCACACTCTCCCGCATTTTCCTATTTCTCTGCATTTCCCTGATTTTGGAGATCCTGTTAGGTTATTGAATCATCCTCCTTAGTTTGGACTCTAGCTTAGATCATTTATACTTCACTTATGTATAGAAGAGAGAACCAGAACCTCTTCTTGGTGCATCAAATCTTGCTATTGATGTTTTGTATTGCTTTAACTGAACTTCTTGCCTGCCTTCTATTGGTACGCCTAAACTTCTACAGAAGGTTGGGTTTTCCGGTTGTTATTCTATATCTTTACAGTATGCTACTGAGATTTGTTTATTTTACCCTGACTGCTAACTTGTGATAAACCTTCTTAACTATAGTCACTGATTCCTGGTCCTTATTGTGTAACCAAATGGGTTGCGCTTCTAATTGAAATTGATTGATTTAATGCTAACTCCCTTTACCTCTCAGTCGGTGAAGAAAAGGTCCACAGGATAACCAAGGGTAAGAGGATTGGCCCAGAGCTCTGCAACAATGTCAACTCCCAAGGTTCACTAAAAACAAAGCCCAGCCCTTAGGGAATTAAGCTAGAGTGTTTGTAACCTATACACCAGCCTAAACTTGTAGCAAAATTCACCATTACTGGAGGGCGTTTTAATAATTTATCATCGGATTATGAAGTTCCCATGCATATTGTCGGAGGGTAGATGGGGTTTCTTAACCATTGTAGCAGCATGATAATATGTCCAACTTTTATATGAATCTCAAGAGAATTTCATTTTACCAAATGAGTACTTCTATTCCCCGAGAACGTTGTTACAATATTTTTCACTGCTGCCATTATTATGCCTTGCCTCTATTTGCGTTTCAGCGCTTCCTTCATTCAGCTTCCACCTTTTCTCTTGTGAATTCTGGAAGTCTGTCTTATTTCTCTTTTCTCTACTTTCTGCACTTAGGAAATCATGTTATTTGTGGACTTCCTGCCCTTCATTAGAAGCGGATACAGTACCACGGCCCATTCAACTGCGTCATCGGCCACTATTAAACGTTTGTTTACTCTGAGAAATCAGGCGGTCTTCCCATGATGTTGATTTATTTTTAATCCCGCACGAGATGTATGAGGCACGAGCTTGGCAGTGTGAACGTGAAGGGCACACTCTAGCATAATAATAATTACAATTGTTTTCTTTGTACATTAGAGTGCCTTGCTTAAAGATAATCCAGATCTCTCATCACCAGTCCTGTTTATTTATCTTCTGGGTACAACCTGCTTGACCTATTAGTCCCTGTTGGGCTTCTGATGATTTTTGCCTGCTCTCCTATGGCGGACATTTTGTGAAAGTCACGCTATTCATTGTTTTACTAAATATCATACATGCAACATTTTAGAACAGGAAAGTGGGAGATTTGGGGAAAAAATTGGGGGAATGTATTTTCCATATTGACTTCTATTGGAGCAGAGGCAATTTCAGACAGGAGACAGCTAAAATACAGCCATTTTTGGCTTAAAAAATTGGGAGTTTCTCGCCTGAATTGGATCTCTTGGCATGTATGTGATATGCCAACGCACGTTAACTAAACTATACATGGCAACTACATGGCATGAATTGTCTTATTTGTGGATAACCTGAGGGAAAGATTGAGCAAGAGATTTTGGTAAAGGAAATCAAGCAAAATAGAAGCAACTCATTTTTTCTTTCAATGGCGAATCTGAATTCTTTTGATACTTTTCAAGATGTGTATGAAGTACTAGACCTCCATCTGTTACAAAGTTCAGTTTAAGAGCATCTTCTATGTAACACACGTAGTACACATAAAACGTATTTTTATATAGCACTAAGTACTGTGGCATAGCCAGTGTGTCATGGGCCCTAGTGCAAGGAAGGAAATGTGCCACTAAGCCACTGTTTGAACTGTGAAATACAGCAATAATCAGGATTGAAATACAGCAATAATCAGGTCTCAAGCCCCGGTGCCTGCTGCACCACTGGAAGCTACAATTCTCCCATTTCTAAACGTTGCAGTCACCCAATTGACCAACCTCAGAAGGATGGACGGGTGAGTCTACCTTACTGGAACACCATATTTGTCAGGGGCTCAACTCACTGAGCAATCCTCATTACACTTGAACTACCATCCAAAACAGAGAATAAGCTGCTGGTAGTTATAGGTAGCATACACTAAACAATGAATTATCTCCACGATTTCAATAAGTCATAACAACAGTTTTAACAGCCTAATGGAGATTGAAGGCTCAGGCCCAAATTCACCAATTTTTCATGCGGCGCAGCATCCCAATTTGCTGCGATGCACTACGTTGCACAAGGAGGAAACAACACAGAACCGTATCTTCTAAAATTCGCCAGTTTCTGCTGACATCCGGTGTGCTCGTGCTCCACGCCTTGCACTTGGTTCCCCTTACACCATGGTGAAGAAGTGAGTGTCTACCACAAGATGTGTACTGGAAGTATACCATTCCAGTACAAAGTTCTATGTGTAGACAAACCTGGAAGGTTCCCACGCTTTGGATGAGTGTTGTGCCCTGCAAGACACATGCACTGCATCACTTGTAGGAGAAATGAACACAGTTCCCCTTTTTTATGTCCGCTTCAAGTCAGCATTAGTTTTTTTATGAAAATCCAGGTCTGGATATCTAAGAAGATTGGACTTTGTGGCAAAACCTAAGGGTATTTGCACTGATCCACCCCAGTAATATCCATTTGCCATAAAAAGATGAAAAGCAACTCAAAGCAGTTCTTGCCCTGAGAAAAGGGCACCCTTCCAATGCAAAACGCCATTTGTGCTGAATAGTACCATGCGCCACTTTGTATCTCTTTACATCAGTGCAAGGACTTAGTAAATCTGGGGGTGAGTCTGCCCTGCAGATCTGTGCCCTAAAGTTCTCAGGTAAACTCAGCCAGAGGTTAGAAATGGGAACCGGGAGATGCAGCAACTAGCGCTGAAGTAATTTAAAAACTGGCCACTGAGGAATAGCACACATTATTACGTAGAATATAAAAAATAACACCTAAATTAGAATTTCATTTGTCACCCGAATAAGCTGAAATACATTCGGTACGTGCAAATATGTGCTTTTGTGCTGTTAAAGGTAGTGTATACGCATATACACTTTTTTTTACCATTGTTCACAGATCATGCAGAGAGAAAGTCAGAGCTTCTGTAACCTATCATGTTCTATTTCTCTTTCCATAAAAACGCCATATTTCCTATTGTGGGTTGAGAAATGTTTAAGCATTTTCCCTTGTTTAGGAGTTTGTTCATCTTTTTGTCTAGTTGGGAGATTGCCCATGCGATCTTTTAAATATTTCCCGCATGAGCAAATGGGATTTGGGCATGTGCACGGCTTGCCATTGTTAATATGCAAACTCAGCAACTGTGCAAAGAACAAGCCCACCTGAGCGTGTCAAACTTCCTTGCAAATTGCGAAATGTTCACATGTACATTTTGAAAATAATTTTCTGCAATAAAACACACCTATGTAATAACAAGCATTGGCTAAGGCAATAGGTCTCTCCTTTTATGTGACGTTACCCGATCTTTTGACATTGTCAATGCTTTTTCCCAATGATGGTTCAAATTCACACAAAAAAGCGAGCATTGACAAACCCAATAGTTCTGGCTATTTTATAAGAGAAAGTGATTTTTGACTGGGTCAGAAGTTTGTGTGTGTGGTTGTGTTGAAGAGCAAGTGGATAAATGTGATACCACATTAACAATTGGATCGATGAGTCAGTGGATGGAGGGATGAGAGAGTAAATGATTGAGTGTATGAAAAAGTATAAGATACTCGTGGATGGATTGATGAGAGAGTAAATGATTGAGTGTATGAAAAAGTATAAGATACTCGTGGATGGATTGATGAGAGAGTAAATGATTGAGTGTATGAAAAAGTATAAGATACTCACCTTGTACTTTTTCATGCACTCATTCATATACTCGATAGATGGATGAATGATGGAATAAGTAAATCCATGGATGGTTAAATTGGTTAGCACATGAATAAATAATGAGTGAGCGCAAGGTTGAATAAAGGAAGGCTTCACAAATTTTACAATAATGTCTACAATATATAAAATAAATTACAGTCATTCTGCCAGTGCAAGTATTACACAGGAATGGGCACCATTGTTCCAAGAATGCCCACCATACGCCAATAATTACCACAATTTTGCATGTTCATATTTGCCCCAATAACTCTGTGATACATATTTAGATTCGTATCATAAGTCTAACAGCATGTTTCGATTTGCTCCAATACCCAATCATCATTAGTGTATGTTTAAATTTGTGGCGTCACTCAGTAAACCTTAGTGTGCATTCAGATGTATGCTATCACATATTCAGTTTGAGTTCTTGCTCAAATTTGCACCGAAGAGAGTGTCAAGCAAGATTTTACACCACCACTCAAAATATTTGCATGGATGAGTACATTTCCAATATACCTCAAATAAATGCATATTCAGAATTGCACCATTATCCAGTAGTGCTTGTTGAGATGTTTACCTCCACTCAGTAATCCTCAGTATATGCCCTCAGTAAAACCATACTCCATTTGAGAACCTATCAACAGAAAATGTCACTTTTGGTAATCCTAGTGAAGCACGCTGGGCCACTCTTTTTGGGATGGTTCACAAGTGTGCTAGAAACCAAAAAGGGGTAATTGTGATTTAGTGTTCCTAACTCTGAGAGTAGGCCGAAAGGATTCGAGAAGGGACATATAAGAGAATGTCTGGTGCCTCCATTAGCCAGGTTCTAGGGTGGATTTCTGCTCCACAATAAAGCATGTGCAGTCTGGATTCATCTTTGGCCTCCATTTTCATCTTTATGTGCACTAAAGTGAACTCTAAATACACTCTGACCACTAGAAAGAACCACAAGACTGGTATAGAAGGTTTTCAACACACTCCCGACCCCTAGAAGGAACCACAAGACAGGTATAGAAGGTTTTCAACACGCTCCCGAACCCTAGAAGGAACCACAAGACAGGTATAGAAGGTTTTCAACACACTCCCGACCCCTAGAAGGAACCACAAGACAGGTATAGAAGGTTTTCAACACGCTCCCGAACCCTAGAAGGAACCACAAGACAGGTATAGAAGGTTTTCAACACGCTCCCGAACCCTAGAAGGAACCACAAGACAGGTATAGAAGGTTTTCAACACGCTCCCGAACCCTAGAAGGAACCACAAGACAGGTATAGAAGGTTTTCAACACACTCCCGACCCCTAGAAGGAACCACAGGACATAATGACAGGAAAGCCTGTTTATGGAACGAGCATAGCAATGAGCAGGTAAACACAGCTAGGCTGCATGCAGTGAGGTAGACTCCGCGAACCAGCAACGAGCCTGCTTCTGAAAGAGTGATCATCATCATTTGTGCACTGTTATAATTTGTGTGGTATAAATATTTTAAGAGCACTACAATGCCACAAGTATGAGCTAAAAGGACTTCTTTGCAATTATATCATTAATGCATCAATATAATATCGGTCCCAAGGTCACGTGTTTACTCCCTCCTTCAATATTTGTGCTAGAATACAATTAATCGGTTTGCTACGGTGTATTTATGTGGCTAGTATCTGGTAGAAAAATTTAAATGGAGGTCAGTGGGGCACTGTTATGAAATACCAAAATATGTATTGACACTGGAAGTAATTAAGCGAGACACTATTTTACAGTGCTGTTTGTGTGCTATCCTCACATACTTGCTCGATTAGTATTTCACTAAACAGAGCTTTTGGGTTCTGCTTGAATTTCACTGGCAGGACTTAACTTCCATTTTTTTAGAACAATGTTATATTCCTAGATGTATCTGTAATTGGCACTAGTAGGCCGAAAACAGACAGGGGTCTAATATGAAGTGCTCTGTAGAGGATGGTTATTTGCAACAGCAGCAGATAACATTAGTTGTCAGAACTAGGCATGTAGAAGTGCTTGCCATCAGTAGGAAGGTAGTGGTCATTAGCAGTAGGTATATAAAGTTATATTAAAGGAGCAGAATGGTTACCCTTTGCCAGAAATAATCGGGTAAAGTAGATACCAGGAGTAGGCATGTAAGTTAATTGCTAAGAGTAAGCATGTTAAGTTGTTTGCCTGAAGAAGGTCTGTGAAGTTATTTGCCAGAAGTAAACATTGAAAGTTATTTGATAGGAAATGGTGTGTGAGATAATTTGTCACTTGTGAGTAATGTTACCTTCCTACTTCTGACAAAGTTAGATGCCAGAAGAAGGAATCTAAAGATATTCGGAAGGAGTTAGGCAAAGTTACTTAGTAAGAGTAGGTAGTTTAGCATTTAAATCAGGAGTCAGCAGTTAACATTATTTGCCAAGAGTGGGACAATAATGTTAATTGCCAACCACTGGCTGTTAAGGTTTTTTGACAGGACTACAAAGATAAGAGTTCATTTCCAGAATTATGCAAATTATTTGCCTGGAGAAGACAAAGCTATGTGCCAATAACAGGCATATTAAGCAATTTTCCAAAATTAAGCAATGCAAAGTTATAGTTCAGGATCACATTTGTAAATCTCATTTTAAGTTGGCATATATTGAGTAATAATAAATGAACAGCAATGTAAAAATATTTTCTTACAGTAGGCATATGTAAGATAGTGAAATTAATTGAGGTGGATTGTAGTCTACATCACAAAAAATACTCCTATAGATTAACTGATGGTTAACATAAAAACTGTGTTACCTAAATACGATAGGGAGGTGTCTATGTGAAGATCTAGAACTGCAGAACGTACAGCCCTCGAAACCTTAAAAACCAGATCTGATATAATTATAAAACCAGCAGATAAGGGCGGTGCAACTGTTATTCAGAAGACTAATGCATACAGAACAGCTTGCTTTGATCTCTTGGCAGATACCAAATATTACAAAAAGATCAATAGGGACCCAACCCAACAGATAAAAACCACGATATCAACATTGACGACAGATGCCCTTGAAAAAGAGTGGATCACCAAAAAGGAGCATGATTTCCTCAACCAAGATGATCCAAGAATACCTCTGTTCTACACAATACCTAAAATCCATAAAGGCAGGATACCACCCCCAGGAAGACCTATTGTATCTGGAATTGGATCTATTCTTGAACCTTTATCGAAATACGCTGACTGGTTCCTACGACCTCTGGTTACACGCATAATTTCATACGTACAAGATACAAAACATCTATTTAATCTTTTGACAGACATAGAATATGACCCACAGGAAAACATTTTGGTATGCCTTGATGTGGAAGCATTGTATACAAGTATCCCTCAGGAAGAAAGCATCAAAGTAATAGAGGATATTCTAAAACAAGAAGAATGGCAGTGGACAGCTCCTATTGAGTGGGTCATCACTTTGATTCGGTTAGCCCTTACAGAAAACTTTTTCAAATTTGAGGACCAGTTGTATCTTCAGATACACGGAACTTCAATGGGCAGTACCTTTGCCCCCAGTTTAGCCTTCCTGTATATGGGTCACTTTGAAGATCAACATATTTGGACGGCAAATGCTTATACTACTAATATATACAAATGGTACAGATATATTGATGATGTACTTCTCATCTGGAAGGGAGAAGTTTCGACTCTCAATAGCTTCATTAATTGGATTAACTGTTTAAATCCCCATCTACGATTCACCATGAATATGGATAGAGAAAAGATTTCCTTCTTAGATATTACACTGAGAGCAGCTGGCGGTACTCTGTTAAGCTCACTATATACAAAGCCCACTGACAGGAATAGTTTATTAAGATTTGACAGTGCGCACCCACGCTCTCTCAGGAGAATCTTCCGGTAGGCCAGTTCTTGAGAGTACGGAGAAATTGCTCAGATTTGAAAGACTATAAAAAAGAAGCTGCAATTCTCACCACCAAACTTAGACAGAGAAAATATCCGAACAAGATTATAGAAAAAGCTAGTAAAAGAGCTCGTAACACTCCAAGAGCTGCACTTCTAGAGTCCCATCAAAAGACCCCACTTGATCAAATAATTTGTGTAACCACGTTTAATTCCTCATCCAATGAGGTGAAGAAAATCATCAACAAGAAATGGCCCATACTTACTTCAAATAGACTCCCTTATGAAAAACCCATGTTCTCATTCAGAAAGAATAAAAGCTTGAGAGACACTCTTGTTCACACTGACACGTTCAAAAATGTAAACAATGTTCAACTTACATTGTGGAATAACCCACCTGTGTTGGGTCATTTTCCATGTGGTTCATGTGTAGTGTGCCCCTTTACAGAACATACTAAAAGCCTTGATTTAGGCCTACACTTTCCATGGGAACAAAGATCCCATACTAATTGTAATTCAGAATCAGTTGTCTACCTCATCAAGTGCCCATGCAATTTGAGCTATATCGGTATGACTAGTCGCAAGGTCAAAGTTCGTATTAGTGAACATAGAAGCACAATAAGGCGAGCAGTGACCGCAACTAAATTAACAGCACACTATAAGGAAAAACAACATAAAGACACAGACATACGGTGGACAGTTATAGAGAAAGTGAAAGGCTCAGGCAATCTGACGAACAGACTTCTAGACCGAGAACAACGATGGGTGTATCGTTTGAAGACATATGAAATTGGTCTGAATGATTCTATACCTTGGAATCAGCTAAATAAATAAACATTACTGAGCTACATATCATCACTGCTATCTCTCTTTTTATGACAAATGGGGATGTTATATGAACAGTATCTTTGGATAGTCTTTTGGTTTTTCCTTTCTGATTAAAATGTAAAAAGTGACCACTTCTAAATACTCATTTATACACACTAGTATATTAGACTAGACTTTACTGCTCGAGTTCCATCTAAATGCAAAGGAACTATTGTTCCCATTATCCCCTTCCATAATGATACTGACATCTTGCTCGTCATCTTAATTATACACTGATTTCCGAGCATGAGCACTTGTTTTCTTTAATCTGCCAAAAAACTCCCACCCGTATGTAGATATTGTATGACACATATGTAAATTTAAGTGTGTCACGATATTAGAATTACGTTGTTGAGTCAGCCCTACATCGAGGCTTCTTCGGTAAATCTAATACTAATGCGAACCGATTTTTCGGATCGAGACACCATTTTGTAAAAAGACTTCAAATCCCATGATCCTCTATGGCACATCACACACGCGTCTACGTGCCTAACGGCACTTGAGCATACCATGGGCGTGACTCTCAATTGAGGTTTTCCCGCTAAAATAAAGGTATTTATATCCCTGTTCAACGGCAGTGAAGAGCGAAAGCCGGGGACTCGGACCAAGTAGGTACACAGGCGGGATAGGACCCTTGAAGAAGTAAGTAGGGGGGTGATAGGTGGTTACAACAGGTTTAGTCTTGTGACTTTGTTCAACACAGACTTTTTGCCCTGACTAAAAAACCTCCGGTATACTTCATCTTCTCCCTACCCCCAAACAATACAACAGAGTGTGACTACAGGGCTATTCCATCACGCCTAGCGGGCCCCTGTGATACAGTTTTTCTCCGCAAATTGGGTAAGAAAATGGATGCTTTTATTATGATTAGTATTTTTAAAGCAAAGATGCGAGTATATACCTGCACAATAGTACACTGCTTGATAGCAGCCTAGTGCTGTTCTTGTAGACTGTCACGCGATATTTTCACTTTGGAATAAGTACACACACTGGCATGCTGATAATGTCAGTATGCGAGTAAAATCGCCACCGCACATTTATCTGCCACATAGCACTATTATGTTACAGATATAGGTGTGTATGGCATGAGTATGATGTAATATGAGAATTTCCATTTGCACACTCACCTGGCATTTATTTAAATGTTGGGTCACAGTTGACGCACCTAATTAGGAGTGTTAATAACTACACAAATGATGTTTATGCAATAGAAACGATATGGTGTTTGTTTGTTTCTTGTGTTTTTCAGAGATGAAGGACTGCGTATAACAGATTAATCATCTGTTATCTATACAAAAGGAGCAGCTACTCTGCCCTTTTTCGTTCACAGGATAGGGACTCCCCTTTCACTGTTGTTCCCAGGGAGGACGACCTCTGCCCTGAAGAAAGTCCAGGACCTTTACGGCCATCCCAGGACTGAAACATGTTGGCAATAGGGTCATAGGACCATTATCACTCCCATTGACCCGTTTCTTTTTAATTATTTTTAATATCCCTGACAGACCCAATAATAAAGGGAAACCGGGGCCTGTCGGAGGGTTTTTATCTATAATCCCCCTGGTCTTCACTTTCCAAAGAGCTTCCCAACACTGTGGTTGAGCCCACCCCAACTTATAGGCGTTGGGGTGACCCGATGATGAAGCATGACACCACTAGGGTGTGTGAGGGTAACTAAACAAAAAGGAATTGCTTCCTTACGCACCCCGGGTGTCTGCAGTTCTAGATCTTCACATAGACACCTCCCTATCGTATTTAGGTAACACAGTTTTTATGTTAACCATCAGTTAATCTATAGGAGTATTTTTTGTGATATAATATCTTGACTTGGGAGGTTATACTCCAGTATGGAATCCTCTCAACCCTCTGGGCATTAGGGATCACTTCCCCATAGCCCTATGTTTATACGGATTGTAGTCTACCACAAGTAATAACGTCTCTAACATGTTAGGTTCAGGAAAGGCTTCAATAATTTAAAGCTAAGCTCAACCTATGGTGGGTATGGTACAGAGCAGACAGGCTTAACTAAGAGAAAATGTGTAAAGCACTAAAAAGCACCAAAACAGTTAGAAAGTCATAAACACAGCACAATAAAAACACTCTGATTTATGAAAATAGGGAAAAATGTAACAAAGTGACACAAAACAACAAAAATTCAAAAATGAAAACAAGAGATATGCATTTTATAAAGATGTACAAGAAAAAGTTGCAAATAAAAGTAAAGTGCCAATTTGTAGTCTCTGCTGGAGGGTGATTGAGACCTAAATATGATTTTATGCAGACCGCAATGGAGTGTGGGCCGGATACACCTAGCAGATTCGTCCCAGTGAAAGATTTTTCCCTAGGTCTTAGTCTCTTAAATGGAATTTAAGGATCTTCACCTGTCTGGAACCAATTTTTATCAGTAGCAGCTGCTACCGGACTCTGGTGGTGTGGCGGGGAGGGGGGATAGGTGGGGGAAATTAAAAACATAAAATAAAAGCACTTACCTGGCTGCGGCCGGTGTTGCGCGGACTATCCTCCGATCCTCTTCATTTTCTTGTCTTCGTCATGTCTGGAGTCAAACAGCAGGAAGCACCGGGGCTCCCAAGCTCCCCTGACCAATCACAATGCTGCAATGCAGCATTGTGATTGGTCTATGCGCTGTAGTTCGGTGCTCAGACCAAGTTTGGGAGCCTGGGAGGCTGTAATGCAGCCTGAATGGAGAACATGGCAAGTGAGCATGTTTGTTTTGGACGGCCCGTGAGGGCCGGTCAAAATGTCATGCACACTTGGAGTGCCACCACTCCTCCCTCTGCAGTGCTTTGGCGTCACGGGGTCCAGCCCGGTTCCCAGGAAACAATGGAGCCACTGCAGTAGGAAAAAGAAAATAATAATAACATTACGTTATTGTCATTTTTTTCCTTTTTTCACTGCTCGGAGAGCACTGGGGCGACACTTTCCGCCTTAGCGGAGGAGCCGCCACTGCTTTTTATTGTCGTGGCCCCATCTCCTCATTCCTCTGGCCATGTATGTGCCTTAATTGGATTCCATTTGTGGTTTTTCAAGTCATTCTTAATAGATTACGGTTAGTTCTTCATTTCATAGTCATTATCTTACTTCCTCTGTACTATTACTCATTATATCCACATTAACTCTTGATTTTCTAGGGCACTGCCCCATTGGACAGTACAACTTCATTCTAATTATCTACCCACCTTGGGTTGCCTGTTGGCTGTGCATGTGAGCAGATCTTTTGTCAAGGCTGCTCCTATGTCACAAGTACCTGCTACCCTGAACTTTGTCAAAATGGTTTATCCACAGTTCCGGTCTTACACAGAGAAAAAAGCTTCTAAGGAATTTGACAAGACTATGTGAATGCAAGTTCAGTTTGAGACTGTTCATATTTTACATTGCACTTAAATTCACGTTCTGTTTACTTCTATAATTTCATATCACTTTGAATAGCATTCATGCGAGGTGATACCCAAACTAAATTACTTTTTTGTACTTAGTGATGTAGAAATGTGATCAATAGTTCCTGTTGTGTGTGTTTGAGTCTCTTTTAACAAGTTTGTGTAATTATTACTATGTTATGTTTTCAGCTAAGTAGTGACCTTTACCATGCGAATTCTTACACAAAACAGGACGGAGCTAAGATTTAAAATTGGCATTGTGGCTAAAGTTTGTGCAACATTGTCCTACTCAACCCGAATGATCCTGAAAAGGACTTTGTGGAGACATTGCACTGATTCAATACGTTTACATTTCAAATGTCTTCCAGGCTGCGCTCCAGTCACAGCATTTGTGTAGTGATGACCCTCTACTGAATTTACATATTGGCCAGTGTGGCTGCATCATCTCCTCGATATCCATGCCCAACAGTCCGTGCAGAACACGTGGTGACACATTTGAAATGCAACTTTACACCACCTGCCTAAATTATTGTCCAATTTGCCTGTCAAACTGCCTGGTGTTTTGTGTAGAGCTTGTTTTACATTGTCCTCCCCCTTTACCTATTCTCCCCGCATTATATTATTACCAGTTACTGCACAATATATTGGCTTCCTCAATAATCAAGTCATAACACATTTATGGAGATTCAGTAACTTGCATTCCACAACTTCTCACCAAGCTAAAACTTAGAACAAAAAAAATATTATTAATCACTTAGGCAAAACTTAATGCGTTTACCAATGCTTGTTCTTGTTTTGATCTAAGAACAAAAGACAAAACAGTGACCTTTGATGTAAACAGGAGAGAGGGAGATGCCTACCTTGTAGCTTAACAAGTGAAACCAGATACCCTGGAATTTTTATGGCTTCCGTGCTTGTCCGAATTGTTTGATCATAGGCACATATTTTATTTCACAAAGCCTCCTTTTTCTTTATTATCACATACAGCACACTTTTAGTACTTGGGATGTGCGCTGTATAAGCTCCTCTTATGTTTGATTTAATAACTATTATATTGTTCAATCTATAATAAGAATCTAGGCTGCATTTAGGGTTTACATGACTACTGACATGGCACCTAGTTTACTAATTGCATTGTCGTTAGTGCCGAGCCATGAATGTTTCTAAAAATTATCACTTTTACTAAATGTCTGTCCATGCAGTGATATGATGTACTAAGGTGAAATGCTTCTACATGTTAGAGGAATACACTTTTTTGAATTTTGAAGAGATTAAATCATATTTCTATATGATGTTAGTTAGCCAATATACATGTAAAAGGCAAGGACTAGAAACATGGAGCCCTGCCAACATGCCCGATCTGAAAACTCTACCATCAACTTCACAAAAATTGGCAGGAATGGGCTTGGAAAGTTGTGCCACTCTCAAGTTTTCAGGTATACTACTGGCAATCAAGCACCCAAAATGTGATGGAATGAATGCTAGTAAATAGCCTAACCAGTGGTAATTGCTTGAGGTAGTATTCCTGTAGATAGTGGCCCACCTAATGCAAACCAGTACTGACACTGTTACTTATGGAATCAGTCCATCGCAAACCCTGGTCATCTCACCCTCCAACTTGCAGCCCACTGCTTTTTCAGGTGGGAAATTTTAAATTCGCATTTCCAAATATCACTGACTAAGCTACGCCCCTGCATTAACATTAGTCTCTGTGTGCGTCCTTGTGTGACTCAGGAGCGGAACCGAACAGATCAACAACAACACTGCCTTTGCCATCTAGAAGAGGAGTTGTGTGTGAGGGGCCCAGAAGCAGCAGCATTTGTCAGGCTGCAAGGGCTCTGGGAGGGGGAGCGGTCACAGAGTTTGCAGCTGTGCGATTAGAGGCATGCCTTGTCACCAATGGCCATTTCAGGCTACGCAGGTCTGTACTTCGTGCCCATTCACAACAATCCTTCTGCCAGCTCACTAGAATCCAAGCTGAGAAGTAAACATCAGAGAGGTACTGGTGGTTGGAAGGAGTGTTGATGGGGAACAACGGGGTTTGAAGGGTGGAGGAGCAATTCTGGAGTGGGTGATGGGAAGCAATGGAAAGGGCAGTAAGAGAACATGGAGAGAGAGCAACATGAAGCACAAGGGGGAGAAGAGAAGCACATGGATGAGAGTGCAAAATGGAGCTGGGGGAAGCACAGGGGTGAGAAAGCAACAGAAGGGGTGACAGAAGCACACAAGAGCAACAGCTGAAAAATACATGCACTCTTGTGGAGTGCTTAGCAAAATGAAAAAAGTAGTTCCGTGAAAGTGAGCAGTAGAAGGGAGCATGTAAAGAGGCTATGGCCATTGGAGGGAGAAACACATAATGGACAAGGCAAAACATCAAATAAGAAGCAAGCAAATAAGAGAGATAGTAAAGCCAACCAACATCAAGCATTGGGTGGCTGCAACCCCCTCTATGTTTTTGGAAAACCTACAATAGGTCTTTCGCTACCAGACAGCTGTGTTGTCTGGTGGGCTCAACCTAAAAAATATGCACATGATGTCTTTTGCAATTTTGTTAACCTGCTACGAAAACTACCTGTTTCCATTTGATATTTTAGGGAAAAGAAAAGTCCACAGCTTTAAAGGTAAATAACCCATTTAAGCACACTAATTGATAAAATGCAAAAAAGGAGCAAAATTCTTATGTATTGACTTATAGAACGCACATTTCCCTGAAGTTACCATGACGTAGACAAAAAAGACAGTAGGGGGTACAACGCCAACCCTAAAGATAGAACATTCTAGAATTGTGGCTCCAGTACACTGATAGTTCTGCCACAACATTGGGCCCATTTAAAAGGGGGCAGTTCAAGCATAAAGAGGGAGCCTAATCTTAAGGCCCTAGCATGAGTGTATCAAACTATCCACTCAGAAAGTGAGACTGGTCCCCCCTTGAAAAGCTCTTTATGCTGCCCCCACTGCTTCACCAGGAGCCTTCTATGGTCCAGTTCTTTATAGGTCCCTAAGGGTGAACAGCAGCACATCATTATTCCGGGGTATACAATGCAACTTTAATAACCAGATATGTTAGACATGATTTCACTCTGGGAATAGTCTTTATGACCAAAGTAGGGACTTAGGTCCTTCTCCAACAGCCAGTTGGTTTCTGAGAGCACCGCAGCCCATGATCTCATCCCTCATCCTTTTCCACATTTTCCTCAAACTAGAGGGGTATTTGATAACAAAGCAAGAGGGAAAATACAGTGCTTAATTTGATAAAGTGGTTTCCAGTGCCCAGCTCCTGCACTTGTCTACACCGGCACTTATGACAGTCTGCTACATGGTGGTGCTGTCTATCTAATTTAGAGATGCAGACAACAACAGTTGTTTATTCATTCAATATAAATGCCGTCCAAGCCATTGTTATAGCTTTGGGGGCCCGGAATAGTCTGAATTGTCACACTTGTAGGAGGAGTGTGATGGTTAGTAATTGAGTTTGCTGTGTCAATGGTAGCACTGGCAGAGGCAATGGTTGGCGCAAGCTGCAATGGACTCCTGACGAGGGGCCTGGCACTTTTTTTTTTTTTACAAATGAAGCACTGGAAAATATGTTTGGTGCATTATGCTATGCTGATGATTTCCAACTATATTTAAAACACTTATGAAAGGAAGTCACACTACCTTATGAATCATTTCAGCTGCCAGTGAAGAAAGGGTCGGACATCATGGAAAAGGAGATTCACAGAAGAAACATAAAATGCTATATATATTTTGTTTTCTTTCGTTTACTCCCTTCTGTGTTTCCATGTAGCCAAGCTCCCCCACACACAGATATCTCAGCAGTGAACCTTATCCCCACAGTGCTATTTAACAGGCATGTCCTAAAATTAATATCTTCATTGTGGATAGAATGGTGTGAAGTAATATGCAGCTAAAACCTGCAAAGTAGTAAATATATATTTAAGTAGAACATGGGTAAGTTTAACCATTTAATAGAATGTACTCTCAACAGTGCATACTGGCAGGTAGAACATATTTGACCTTATGTTTTTTTTAGCAGAACACGTTGTGGAATCTCCATACAATACTCATTAACACCTTATACTTCTTTTTTCTTGTTTACTGACACCAGAAGCTGATAAATCATAGTGCATAGATAAAAAAGCAGTACATGATATTGCCAAGCCGAATACATGGATTTAGGGTTCAAAGAAACAGTTGAGAATATGCTCAAACATATGCACACAATAGAAAATATATTAGTTATCAAATGATAAAAAAGCGCATACAGGAGATGGGGGATAAAAAAGATGTAAGATTTGGAATTTAGAGCCATGGAGCGCTGAATAGGGGGCAACTCCCTCTCACTAAATCCACGTCTGCTTAACACCCTGGTAGCCATGGCACAGAGCAGACAGCCTTAACATAGGGCACTGTGTAAAGAATTTATGCAGTACCAAAACAGTAATAAAATCAAAACTGCCAAATAATAAAAATCCCAAATCAGATTTGGAAAATTGAGTACAATGTAAAACAAAATGACAGCAAAATGACAAAAATCCAGGAAGGGGAACCAGGGATAAGAATTTTTTTTAATTAAGTAAAACTAACACTGAAATGCACACAGCATCAACGACCATCAATGGCTGTGGTAGACTGAGACCCAGGCACGATCTGAGGCTGACCACGAGGGAGTATTGGGGCAAAGATTTTACTTTCTGACTTAGTCATTTAAGTACCAACCAATCACAGGGGCACATTTCTAAGGCCCAGAGGACCTCAGGGGATCCTCTTAGAGACAGACTCACAGGGTGTCAAGCAGAGGCCAGCAGCATGGTTCAGTCCAGGTCCAGTTGCCACTGGTCAGATGGGTACTTCCGAGAAAAGGCTTCTGCAGCTTGTTGCCTCCCTCTAGCCATATAGGTCAGCCAACCGACCTACTTCTTTGACCTGAGAACCAGAGGGACCAGGTCCAGTTCTGAAGGATTCCTCTTAGGTCACAGACAGCAGATCTAGGACTCTATTGTTCTTTCGCAGGTTCAGAGGTGTTCTGAAGTGGGTTCCTGGAGGTGCCACATTTATGCCTGGAACCAGCTAGGAGCGTTGGGTGCATCATGAGATTGCCCTAACCAAAGGGGTAAACCTTCCTAGGGCCAACCCTACTCACTTTTTTCAGTAGTTCCTGTCTGCCTTACTACAAACAGGCCCAAAATGCCATGTATCAGGGCTTTTTCTAGATGGCAAATGTATTTGGTCACACTAAACTTGGGCTCTGAATCTGGATGTCCTCCTACATCTAACACTAAAATTAAATTTGGGTTTGTTGTAGGGGCAGTACCTGCTTCAGAGACAAAAGCAGAGTCGTTCAGCAACCAGACAGTGGATTCACAGGAATTGTATTGACACCCTGTTCTCGCCCTTTAATGTGTGCCCCAAGCGTAACGTTGCTCAACAGATCTGCCAGCAAGTACTGACAGTGTGGTGTCACAGGATGCCCAAAGCCCCCCCTCTGAATATTCTGCAGAGGTCAGAGGAGTCATCTCTGCCCATTTAGGTCAGCCTATTGTTTGCTCCTGGAAAGGCATTTCACACCTATTTCATAACTATTCAGAGCTGGCAGACACTTATGCTATTAGCCTTCTGAAGAGTTCAGACAGGTAAAGGGGAACTTTCTAAAGTTACTTTTCCTTAATATTTATTAGAAATATGACTTCACAATTGAATTGGAATTTTAATAAATATTTAAAACAATGGTTTAATTATTTTGCTAGCTAGTACCATTCCAGAGATACAGGGGCCGATTCCGATCTCGGCCGGTAGGGCACCGAATCGGATTCGGCTTAACCGGATCCGATTCGGAGCCCTATTTCCCGACCGAGTCGTACGTGCGTCCGGGCGAGCGAGTACGATGCGTGCGCTCGCGAAATCTCCGACCGACTCGTTCACAGGACCCGACCGCTCCGACCGACTCGCACGGGGACGACGCGCACCTCGCAATGGAGACGTTCCCCGGCCGGGTAAGTACGATGCGCACCTCGACCGCTCCGACCGACTCGCGCAGCCCGGCTCCAAGGAGCTGTCGGAGCCGCACTTTAGGGGTCCGTGTCGGACCCCCTGGAAGCGTAGGCGTGCGAGTCGCACACAGGGGGGACCCACGGGTCCCCCCTACACGTGCATGTACGGTGCGACCCGCATCGACGCGAACACGCTGTAGGGGGCGCCCTTGTTCGCGTCGTGCCCATTGAGTCAATGGGAGCCCGTGTACGTGTCATATGACTGGCTCCCATTGACTTCAATGGGAGTCCGACCGAATCGAGTCCGATAGCATACGTGCGCATCGTACTCGTTCGGTCGGACTGCTAGGGTCCGATTCGGTCGGAAATCTCTCCGGGTCCGGCTCGGTCGGGGAGATTTCCGGCCTGAATCGGAATCGGCCCCACAGTGTTAGTATTTTAATCTGTACTCTGGTTTAATACATAGACAGCCCTTTTGGGCCTTGTCCCTGTAGGGACATGGTGACTTTAATTTTCTACATGTCCCACTTTTAAATACCATGCACCCTCCCCTGTGGGTGTTACAAGGCCTACAAAGGGGTTACTTACTAATATTGAAAAGGGAGGACTTTATCTGTCAAAAAAGGTTATTTTAACAGGGTGCACCACAGCTTTACACTGCAACATTCTGGCTACAACGGTAGGCCTGAAGCCATGTTTGCACTGGCACTATACAGGATGGCATAATAGGTGCTGCAGTCAATGAGTATCGCTTTGTTCACCATAAGTTGGCAGGGTATGCCCAGACGTGGGTCCCTTGCTCACTTTGCCACTGGATTCAAGCTAGCTTGGCTGATGACGGCTGAATAGCCAGAAACCGGTCCCAGGATGCTTGTTTCCGGTCCACGGAAGACATGGCTTGGCAGTTCGGGCTGGACTGTTCCCATGAGGCACAGGGTCAGACTGATTTGCATATGGCCAAGTCTGAACTGGGGTGGTGGAGTGAGCTAAAGAATGATGATGAATTAAACCCAGATCAGTTGACTGGGGGTGAGTGTTTGATTAGCTCAAACGCTCCGTCCATCATCCCCTTTGGTATCGCTTTGTTCACCATAAGTTGGCAGGGTATGCCCAGACGTGGGTCCCTTGCTCACTTTGCCACTGGATTCAAGCTAGCTTGGCTGATGACGGCTGAATAGCCAGAAACCGGTCCCAGGATGCTTGTTTCCGGTCCAGGGAAGACATGGCTTGGCAGTTCGGGCTGGACTGTTCCCATGAGGCACAGGGTCAGACTGATTTGCATATGGCCATGTCTGAACTGGGGTGGTGGAGTGAGCTAAAGAATGATGATGGATTAAACCCAGATCAGTTGACTGGGGGTGAGTGTTTGATTAGCTCAAACGCTCCGTCCATCAACCCCTTTGGTATCGCTTTGTTCACCATAAGTTGGCAGGGTATGCCCAGACGTGGGTCCCTTGCTCACTTTGCCACTGGATTCAAGCTAGCTTGGCTGATGACGGCTGAATAGCCAGAAACCGGTCCCAGGATGCTTGTTTCCGGTCCAGGGAAGACATGGCTTGGCAGTTCGGGCTGGACTGTTCCCATGAGGCACAGGGTCAGACTGATTTGCATATGGCCATGTCTGAACTGGGGTGGTGGAGTGAGCTAAAGAATGATGATGGATTAAACCCAGATCAGTTGACTGGGGGTGAGTGTTTGATTAGCTCAAACGCTCCGTCCATCAACCCCTTTGGTATCGCTTTGTTCACCATAAGTTGGCAGGGTATGCCCAGACGTGGGTCCCTTGCTCACTTTGCCACTGGATTCAAGCTAGCTTGGCTGATGACGGCTGAATAGCCAGAAACCGGTCCCAGGATGCTGGTTTCCGGTCCAGGGAAGACATGGCTTGGCAGTTCGGGCTGGACTGTTCCCATGAGGCACAGGGTCAGACTGATTTGCATATGGCCATGTCTGAACTGGGGTGGTGAAGTGAGCTAAAGAATGATGATGGATTAAACCCAGATCAGTTGAGTGGGGGTGAGTGTTTGATTAGCTCAAACGCTCCGTCCATCATCCCCTTTGGTATCGCAGTCAATGAGTGGCATTTAAATATTTCCAGACCTGGGTGCAGCTTTTACACCATATACCTACAGGCAAACTAAATGTGCCAATTAGGAATTAGCCAATTTAAACATGGCAAAAGGGGGAGTGCAGGCACTTTTCTTCTTTTTAGCAGGGGTAAAGTGCAACGAGTAATGTAAAGGAAGCAAAAATATAGGGCCCAGTTAAAGTAGAGCAATCCAGGGTGATCATGCAGAAAAGGCAGATTTCCTACATGTAGTACTCCTTGAATTGGAGCTTGTGTGTGTCTTCAGCTTTTTTAGGCTGCAGCCTACCAGGCTGCACAGCTGTCTATTGCGAAAGACATATTGTGGACTGACCAAGTACTTAAAGGGGCTTGCAGCCCACCCATTTCTTACCATTAGAGGTCTTAACTGTTACTCATTTGGTTGCTTCTTCTTCGATGGCTTGCCCCTTCTCCATCTTGCTTCTGTCCCTCCCCTGGAGCATTGCCAATTTACTTGTGCCCTTCAACTGCTCACTTTAAGGAAACTAATGTTTTTTTGTCTTAAGTACTACACAAGAGTACCTGTGTTTTCCAGTTGTCTGCCTGGTGTGCTTATCTTCCCCATTCCACATTATATGTTGCTCTCTCTCATCCATGTGCTCCTCCTCCACCCCAATCTGTGATGTGCTCACCCTTGTGGGCTTCTTCCCACATGTTGCTTTCTCATCAGTGTGCTTTGTCTGTCCAGATACATTCTGTCTCTCGCCTGTTTGGTTTTCTCCCCCTGTGCTCCATGTTGCTCTCTCTCACCCGTTTTCATTTCTCCACACCCCCCACACACCTTCTGTGTTGCTCCCCCCTCATCCGTGCCCTCTGTGTTGCTTCCCACACACCTGTGCCCTCCATGGTGCTTCAACCGCCTGCTCCACTGTGTTGCTTCTGCCTCTCCCCCACCGGAGCCCAATGTTGCTTCTCTCCCCGTGTTGCACCCTCCACCCACTTTAAATAAAAAAAGCTTTTACATGTTTTTTTTCTTTTTTCTTTACTGATCTAACTTGGGTCGTGGTGGTGTGCACCTACAAAATGATGTGAGAAGCTATATTATAGGCTTTTTCCCATTCTTCTTTAGCCATGCTCTACAGCATTGATAAAAACCATTGGTAAAGCCAATAGGTCCAAAGAGCAGAACTATTGGCTTTGCCAATGCTTGTTCAGAATTATGAGAACATTTGTGCCAAAGAGTTGTGGTGGGGGTGAAGGCAAAGGAAGTGCCACTAGTTACACTTGGAAAACACTGAACAAACATCATCGAAACAGACCACTAATGTGAGGAATTGGGTTGTTAGTTGAGGGGGTTTGTGAGCCCTTTTCAAGCAACAGCCACAATCCTTGTCAAGGTGAGCCACAAACAGTCACTAAATTAACCTGTGCTTAACCCTTTGGTAGATTGGCCCAAAAGCAGTCAGGCTGAACTTATAGGCAATATGTAAAAAATGTATGAAGCACATAAATAACAATAAAGTGAAAACAAAACACAAGAAAAATCCCTCATGAATTTAGACAAACAAAAGAGTATAATTTAATTAAGGATTTGACACCAAAATGACAAAAATCCAATCAGTAGAACCAGATATATGCAATTTCAAAGTTTTAAGGTAAGTATAGCACATAAAAGCACAAAGTGCCAACTGTGGTTACCTGGTCGCACTAGGCCAGGACAAAGGCACAAGTTCAGGCCAGCCACGATGGACTGCGGGCCGGATACAGGGATCTGGTTAGTCAAGCTGGGAATTGTACCTTAGGTCCTTGATGTGAGCCAGTGTGACATGTGACAGCTTTGCCCTACGATCAAGTCAGGCTGGTCTATCCTGCCAACACTCAGTTCCTCTATTATGTGGCTGTCTGAGAGGAATACACAAAGGCCAACAGCCAACTACACCTAAATGTGACCCAGGAACAGGCTGTAGGCACCAAATGGTTAGGACAAGAAAATGTAAACTTTCTAAAAGCAGCTTTTTCAGATTTGTGACTTAAAATTTGACTTTACCAATAAAGAGGATTTTAAAGTATAATTATTTAGACACCAAAGATGATATTTCTACCTACTCCCAAACAAAAGTTATCATTTATCAAATGTAATAAAGTAGCCCAATGTTATCCTATGGGAGAGGTAAGCCTCAAAGTACTAAAAAACTAATTTGTCAGTTTTTAAGTATAAGGACATGTAAAACCGAAAGGTACATGTCCAACTTTTTAAATATACTGCACCCTGCCAGAAGGGCTGTTTAGGGCCTACTATAGGGATAATGTATATGTATTAAAAAGGAAGGTTTAGGGGTGGCAAAAGGTTTGTTTTTACAGGTCAAAATGGCAGTTTAAAACTGCATGCAGGCTGCAATGGCAGACCTAAGACATGTTTAAAAAGGCTACTTAAGTGGGTGTCACAATAAGGGCTGCAGGTCCACTCGTAGCATTTAATTTATAAGCCTTGGGTACATGTAGTATCACTTTACTAGAGACATATGTAAATTAAATGTGCTAACTGGCTGTAAGCCAATTGTACCATGTTTAAAGGAGAAAGTACAATCACTTTAGCACTGGTTAGCTGTGGTAAAGTGCAAGGAGTCCTAAAGCCAACAAAAACTAATTCAGTAAAACAGGAGGGGTGAATGCAAAACGTTTGGGGGGGACCCTACAAAGAGGGTCAGGTCCAACAACTAAGCATCAGGAAACCATTGCTGTGGTAATATTTTTTACATTTAAAAGGAAGAAAGAAAAATACATAAAACTGGCCCCTTTGAGTTAATGAAGCAAAACTATGTGCCAAAGTTAACAACATTAGGCAGTAAGAAAATGCAAATAATACAGCATAATGTGGCACACTTTACTGCAGTAATATTTCATCTTTTTGCAGTGGTGCTGGAACAATTTTCTCAGGGGGGTGGGGTGCTGGCCTTTGTCGACACTGCACAAATTGCATAGAATACCTTTGTGTCCGAGCATGCGAGTACAATGGGGTGTCTAAAACTAAGAAATATGGTTAAATGGTCCAGATTATAGAACAGTTTTCTAAACACAATGTTTAAAACATTGTAGGTTATAATGATAGTACTGAATGAAACACATTATTGCATCCAGTGCTTGATTTAAGCAGGTGATTTTTGGTGCTGGCACTGGCACTTAATTGTCAACACTGGTGTTTGTGACAGTCAGCCACCAGGTGGCGCTGTCTGGCTAATTTAGAGATGACTGCAACAACAGTTAATTATGAATTCGATATATATTAAAAATGACTATAACTTGCCGCCCAAGCCATTCTTATAGCCTTGGGGCCTGAAATAGTCTTTATTGTCACACTTGTAGGAGTGTGGTGGTAAATCATTTTGTTGTTGCTATCATTGGAAGTATAGCATGTGCAAGCTGCAGTGACCTCCTGGCGAGAGCCCTGGTATTTTTTTTTTTTTTTTGCCAATTAGGCACTGATTGAATTCAATACATTAACATTTCAATTTCCAAAAACAAAGTTTCCTGGTTCGTCAAAACATTGTATATGATTATTAGACACTGCCCATGCCGTTTTGAAACCCTAGATATACAATAAACAGTATTTACTAGTCACTGTGCAAGGATGTAGCTAGTTGTTGAAAGGTCTTGTGAGAGTGGACGCTTGACAAACTAGTTCAATGTTCAGCCAGAGCAGCACCCTCTCCTAAGCGTGCTAACTAGCCAATAGTATAGCGACATGGCCTGTACTACTTGTTAAGGCCAATAAAAAATTGGAAAAATAGGCAAAACCTGGTATTTTTCTCTCTTTTAAGTTCAAACTTAATAAAATCAAAGAATAGGTTCATTCAAAATCAATTTTAGAACTGTGTAAACTGTATGAAGTAATCTCAAATGTTATTAAAGCAAACAGATACAGACTGGAGGGTAAAAAGGCACTGAGTATTTTAAACAAAATATTATTCTATCGCCAGCAACAGGCAATGACAGAATTCCAAAACACGAAGACATGGCCAGTATATTTTTGAGAGTAATGTACAAAGTAAGTTGAACAGGGAGTTTTTTTTTACAGAGTGATATACTTAACCCATTTATTTCCAATAAAGATATTAAAATGTCTTTAGTAGTTTAAGGAACATTGATGCTCAAATTAAATGAAAACAAATGTGGTCCTAAAGCTATTCAGCTATTTACCTGGCTAAAGGTATTCAAGTGACAATTAAAAAAAATCAACTTTTAACCTGATCAAACTACATTGTGCGCTCCCTTCGCACTTGTGCTTCATCCTGATCAGAGATGCAGAGAAGCAGCAATGATGGTTTGTGCGTGGCTGCTGTACTAGTTACAGGCGTGGAGAGACATAGAAATTATTTTTAAAATAATGCAACAAAATCGAGGGTTGCTGCAGCACCTACCGCACCTTTACTTCCAACGACCTTGCCTTTTTGTTATTTTAACTAATTATACTCTAGGCATGTGCATACAGCAATTAGCAACGGAAAGTTGATTAGTTAACGTTCAGAAAGGGTCTGTCTCTATGAGCTACAATCTGTGACGTTTTTTGTTTAGTAACTTGTGGTCCGTTGCAGCTAGAAACACGCTTGTTTGTGCAGCAATGTGCAATTTTAAAGAAGGCGGTGGATTATGCGGCAAGTGTGGTAAATTCATAATCGTGCGGATAACACTGCAATGACAGAATCGTACAATTCCAGTTGCTCTTCTTACATTCCTCATATTCATCAGTTGTCTTCAGCGAATCACAAAGAACGGAAAGCATAGTTGCCCTGCCTCTGTGAAGCCCTCAAATGTGTCCAATGAGCATCTTCACACTGCACGACTCATATCTCTATTCATATCATTCATTGCTGTAGCTATCATTACTGCAGCAGCTCCAGTGGCGCCATGTCTGGAGGCGGAGCCAACTGCACACCAATTACAGCTATTTTTACCACCCACACCGTGACACCTTTGCTACCCCGTTGGTAGCATCAAGAAAATACCTGGGGCAGCTCCTCCATTTGAGCGGAAGAGCGTCGGTCCACAAAGAAAAGCCCCAGGCCAAAGCTGGATAAAATGGTCATAAAGTTTATTTATTACCATTTTATTTTTTTCGGCAACCAACCCGCTCCGAACTGAGCGTCAGCACAGGGCAGGGCCATTTCCGGCTGAGTGGCAGCAGGGAGCTGTGTGCTCCAGTTTAAAATGTGTATGTCTCTTTGGCCGGCTGTCTTGCGATGGCCAGCCAGACATGAGCATTTTAAACGTCTCTAACCCAGCTGTCTTAAAACAGCTGGATTAGAGAAAGCAAAAGCCTCCAGTGCTCTTGTGAGCACTGATAGAGGCCGCTCCCACCAATTCTGGTGCTGTTCTCATGATGAGAGCAGCGTTAGGATTGGCTTGGGAGTTTGGAGCCTGCCTGCCTTGAGGAGAGAAGACCATCGGGAAGGACTTCGCGCTCGCAGGTAAGTGCCTTTAATTTAATTTACTTTTTTCTTTTAAGGTCTCACCCGGCCCATCACCGTCGGAACATGTCAGCCGCCACTGGAAAATACTTTCAGTATCCAGTCAGGAAAAATATTTCTAGTGCCCCAGAGTCCCCTGAGCAATTTCAAAAAACCTCTACGAAAAAGATATCAGTCGGAATGTCTGACAGGAATAACATTATCACAATGGCTGTGGAGTACCACGCCTCCGGATAGCCACAGGTGGTCTCGCCCCGCCTCCAAGCAATGGAGTATTGGCGTCTTCGAGCCATGGCGGTGTAGGCGGAGGTCTGGACAACGGCGCACTGCAAAACGGGGGAAATAAAGCACGGAAAAACGCTACATGCTGAAACAAATGTGGCAGAATTGCTTTTCTTCTTTCCGACCCTCTGGTGTTTGAATTGGACGGTGGTGAGCACTGGTGCTTTGCGCCGGATGGCAGCTGGGATGGAGCTAGGTGAAGACAGAGGCTGAATGTTTCCTCGATTGACGGTTCTCTTTTCTTTGGTCCGGCATTGCTCCTGGATGTGAGACGTGGCACTGGAGGCGAGAGCGGTGCAGGAGCGGTGTGGTCCAGTGGTGGGAAGGAGCCAGGAGTGGGCGCCCGGACCCCTCAGGAGGCAGACCGCGAGACGGAGGGACTGGAGACTGGAGAGGTGAGGTGTAAGGAGTAAGGTGAAGGTGAAAGGTGAAGGGGGCACAGACTGGTTGTGAAGTTCGAAGCCCTGAAGAAAGGAAAAAGCTGTACTTCCTAAACAATTTGTAATAATTAATGCACTCAGGACGCTCCAGAAGGAGAGGCAGAAAACGTACGCTACAGGTTACAGGCTGAAGGGGGGAAGAGGCACAAAACGTTTAAAAGGAAAAAAAAAGAGAGAGAGACTGGAAGAGGCTGGCAGTAGGAGAGTCTGAGGCAAAGAAGAAAGAGGTGGTAGAAAAGGAAAAACGGGGAAACCTCTTAAACAAACGAACCTGGTGGCTACAGTTGATTCAGCAACCGGGCTGAAGGCAAAAACACGTCGAGCACAGGCTAAAACACTATCGTCTGTCACGAGAGCAGAGCAGTCAGTTAATCGCCCAGGCCTCAAATCAAGCTTTGAAAGCTCTGAAGAGGAGCCTCTGGAGCCTCCCCTGGAAAACGGAGGAGTGGTGATACAGAAGCAAATTAACGTCGCGCAGAATGCAGAGAAAAAACGGGCTGGGGATCCCGTAGCAGGATCCAACAAAGATGAGGTACAAGGCGCCAAGGACTTTCCACTATTTTTAAAGAAACCTCAGGCGATATTGCTCAAAGCAGCAGTGGATCTCCCCCGACCAGTGGAGCTAGGGGCAGTAGCGTCCCACAGTAGCCTCCCCCCGACTCCCTCTGGAGTGTCTCTATCACAGCCAAAGATTACTTTACAAGATTCTAGACAGAATCAGGAAGAAAAGGAGACATCCTTGACTCCAATAGATACCTCACCTCAACGACAGATCCAGCACGAACAGCACGATCTGAATGAACAGACCTCAGCATTAGAACGGTCGGAAAGGCAACCGGATAATCAGGAACAGCTCCAGTGCCAGCTTTCGCGGTCTGAGGGGGACGAGACAGAACAGCTGGGTCTTTCAGGTCTTTCAGGACTGCTTCCTGGGGATCAGGAAGGGGAAGTGAACGCGCAACAGGAGATATCGGTCCCCGCCGATGGAGCCCTTACTAAACAAATAGATATTAAAATGATGTTAAATTTGATCCTAGAAGAAATAAGAGAGATGAAGAGATCTCAAGAAAAGGAGACTGCTTCTCTTCATCAGCGCCTCGGGAAGATTGAAGAAGCAGTGGCCTGGTTCCCTGAAAGAATCCAAGAGGCAGAGACTAGGATTTCTCAGTTGGAGGATCAAATGAACGCTATGCTTGTGGAAGTTAATGAGGCCACAAAGGATAAAAGGAATCTAGAGAACAAGTTGGAGGAACTTGAAAATCACTCGCGACGGTCGAATCTACGGTTAGTGAGGATTCCCGAGGGAAGCGAAGGATCCCAAAATCTTCATTGGGTGGAAACGTTCATCAAGCAAAAGTTTTTGCCAGAATATACGGAAGATCTCACAATAACTAGGGCACATAGAGTTCCCTCACACCCTTTTCCTAATTCAAAAATTCCACGCACAATTCTGGTTAATTTTGCCGACTTCCGGATTAAAGAAAAAATATTGGCAAAAGCAATTCAACAGAGACAGTTTCCAGTAAATGAAACCTCGAACTGTCGTATATTTGCGGACATGTCAGCAGTAGCGGCGCGCAGGTGCAAAGAATTTGTTAAGCTTTTGCACCTGTTTAAGGCGCAGTGAGCTCAGGCGTCAATAGCCCAACAATCTAAGCTGCGGGTATTGGTCAAGGGGAAATTTCACATGTTTTCAAATTTAGAAGATGCGCAGGTATTCCTGAAGGAGATTTCTCCCTCAAGTTCAAGGGACCTACACCATTACTGCTGATGTTTCCATTGCGGGCGGGAAGAGGGTTCACCAGGGTGTAATTCCATGACACCCAACAAAGAATCAGGGGGGAGGGAGATGTGGCATGCGTGGTTGTCCACATCTTTCGAGGGGGGGCCCTGGGGAGGGGGTATGTTGGGAAGGGTATAGCAGTAAAAAGAGCAATAGCAAATGGAGAAGAATAAGTAGAAGTTTGAGTTTTCTTTTTTTTTTCTTTTTTGAAACATTTTAGGAATGACCAGTAAGTGCTGCATCCTTTCGGTGAATGTAAATGGAATCCTGAACAAATTGAAGTATGGAGGGCTTATAAGGTGGCTGGTTTCTTTTGCGCCGCAAGTAGTATTTCTTCAGGAAACTCACTTAAAAACTAATTCCCCAAAACTTTTTCTTCCTAGGGTTTTTTCCCATGCTTTTTATGCCTCCGCTGGGTTGGCCAAAAGAGGCGTAGCTATTTATTTTGGAAGAGGTGTGCCTTGGGAATTTGGTCAAATTCGTAGAGACCCTGTGGGCAGATGGATATGGGTAGAGGTAAAATTAAATGGGTCTACACTAAACTTTGTAAATTACTATGGTCCAGTAGTAGACGATCCCATACCATTGGTGAAAATCAGTGAATTACTTAGGGGAATACCAGGGCAGATTATTTTGGGAGGGGATTTTAATTTTATGCAAGACCTGAGGAAAGACATTTCAAATAAAAACAAGAAACAATTAAAACCAAAGACCAAAAAAGTCCTAGAAATTATAAAACAGGAGTTTTATTTGATAGACCCCTGGCGTCAAAGTAATCAGCTAGCGAGTAATTACACATGTTACTCTCGCCAATTTAAATCGGCCTCTCGTATTGATTATTTCCTTATTTCGCGAGCACTGAATTATTCAGATACCGAAATAGGGGCTAATGCATTCTCGGACCATTCCTTTGTAAAACTGGAGCTAGTAATAGAAGAGGGTAGGAGGACACGATCTAGGTGGCAGATGGATCGTCTCCTCCTACAGGATGCGCAGTGGGTAATGGAGACAAGAGAATGGATTGAGGAGTATTTTAAGAATAATGAAGGAACAGCAGAATTATTTTCTATTTGGGGAGGGTTTAAGGCAACACTACGGGGGCAGTTGATTGCTTTTTCTGCACCCCAGTCTAAAAAAACGACGGGCTAAAATTTCGACACTTCAGCAGGCAGTGGATAGGGCATTGAGGATGCGGAATACCGATACCCCGGGTGAGGAGGAAGGTGGGGATTGGATTTCCAAAGCAAAACAGGCACTAAGGGAATTCTTTTTACTGGAGGAGATAAATAGCTCAAAGACTAATCAACAGCGGGTATATGAAGACAGCCAAATTGTGGGGAAACTGCTAGCTGGGGCCACTAAAAACAAGCAGGAAGCAGCCCTGATTTCAGAGATCATAGATCCCAAGACCAATGATGTAAAAACGGATAGAGAGTGCATAGCTCAAATTTTTGGGGAACACTATCAACAGCTCTATTCCACTCGGTATGAGGCTGGTATGGATTCAATTCAGGAATATTTTGGAAAGATAAATCTCCCCTGTTTGTCTGAAGTTCGCAGGCAACAAATTCTACAAGATATAACAAAAGAGGAAATCTTACTTGTTCTGAAATCTATTCCCGGAGCAAAAGCGTGTGGGAACGATGGGCTCCACACAGAATTTTATAAGACTTTCTCAAAGGAACTGATTCCCTTCTTGACAAAGCTATTTAATAATATCAGGACGGGGGGCTGTGTCCCCTCCAGTTTGAAAGAATCTGTGATTATAAGCTTTGTTAAAAAGGGTAAAAATCACAACGATGTTAATTCTTATAGGCCGATTAGTCTCCTTAATACCAATTATAAAATTCTCATGAAAGTCTGGGCCCAACGTTTCATTCCACTTGCGCAGGATTTGATACACAAAGATCAGTCAGGATTTGTAGCCGGAAGATCAATGTCCTCGAATACCGAATTCTTAATTCAAGCCCTTGACTTTTAAAAAAATAATGCAACCCCCTCATGAATTATGATGGTAGATGCTGAAAAGGCATTTGACCAGGTGAATTGGGATGCGCTGTTTTTTGGGCTGGGCAAATTTGGGGTCCCTGCCCTAGTGATAGATATGTTTAAGAACATCTATCAGGGTGCAAAGGCCCAGGTGGTCATCAACGCCAACCAAATAGGGACAGTAAGTATTAATCGAGGGACCAGACAAGGGTGCCCGATGTCCCCCCTGTTGTTTACTTTTTTTATTGAACCCTTGGCAGCGAGCATCCGCGACAATGAAGAAATTAGAGCCCCAATACCAGGCATGGCGGAATTGAAACTCTTCGCTGATGATGTTATTCTATATTTAAGTCCTGAGAGAGTGAATTTGGACCAGGTGTTTACAGAATTTAGGCAGTTTGAAATGATTGGGGAATACAAAATAAATCAAAATAAGACCGAGATTTTAACTTTATATACGGATGTAGATTTTCTTCCTACTAACCTGAAATCCCAGGCGTTAAGCACAGCACCAATTCGATATTTGGGAATTTTTGTCTCTAATCAGTATGAAACACTATTTAGCTTAAATTATCTAGCGACGCAGAATAAAATAAAACTATTGCTTGATAAATGGTCAATTCTACCATTAACTTTGATAGGCCGGGTAGCCCTAATAAAAATGTCCATTCTGCCAGTATTAGTTTTTGGTTTTTTTAAGGTACCCCTGAAAATTAATGTTACATTTTTTAAAGAGCTAGAATGAATGTTTAGAGAATTTGTCTGGAACAAAACAGCCTCTAGGGTTAAGCAGACAACACTCCAGTTAGAAATTAAGCAAGGTGGCCTAGCATTGCCTAACATACAAACTTATTACGAAGCAGCGATTTTAGACCGTATAGCGCGCTTGCTGGAATCTAAGGGATTAATTGATAAAAAAAAAATCCCAAAAATGGTTCAGGAATCAGGCTCGCAGATACCAACATTCTTAAAAATAGCTAAACTACCGAAAAGAACTAGATATAAGACGCTACAGGAATTCGCTTCTAGATTGAAATCTTTTTTTAGACAAGCCGGCTCCTCTGGATTCCACTAATTAAAGCTGATCGAATGTAAAAGTTTGGGTCTCCAAATTCACTCTAGTCGTCTGAAAAACTGGAAAGATTGCGGGCTAGAGGAGCTGGGGCATTTTTTTACGAATAATAAAATAATTACCTGGCAAGAGGTGCAAAGCAGATGTGAAGACCGCAATAAGCTCGTTTTTTTTGAGTATATACAGATTTCAAACTTTATAAAAACATATAAGCTTACATCAAGTGGCGCTCCAACAAGCCAGTTAAGTGCCCTTTTTCGAGCTAAATTAACAGGGGTAGGCAACTGGTATGCGCAGTTGATGAAACTCAAGGGGTTCCCAGTGGTCGAGAAATTTTTAGGGAGAGTAGCACGCAAAACTAATTGTGTGTTGTCCTGTCAGGAGTGGCAGCTAATATCCCAGCTGGGCAGTAAGGCATTAAGAGCTGCCAACTTTAAAAGGATGGCCTTTCTGTCTCGCTGGTTGGCATACTACACCCCCCAATCTCTCAGCAAAAGATATCCGGAAGTAGAAAATAAATGTTTCCGATGCCAGTTAGAGGGGGGAGGAGACTGGCTTCATACCTTTTTTACCTGTACTAAATTAGAGCTTTTTTGGGTGAAAATCTTCTCGTCAATAAGCCAGGCAATTCAAAAGAGAGTAGACCCTGAGGAGGTGGTAGCCCTCTTTGGTATATCTAGAGTAAGGGGAGACTTGACTAAATCAGAGGAGACTTTTATAGCGATCTGCTCTTTGGTTGCCCGTTCCTTAATCCTTCAGAATTGGAGGTCGGAGGTTGTCCCCTCCCACTTGAAGTGGATAAATAAAATGAAACGAACAATGACATTTGAAGAAGCATATGCTATGAGGGTAGGCGCCACAAGAAAATTCGAGGCGGTTTGGAAGTATTTTAAGAATCTAGAGAAATAGCATGTAAACAGTAGTTTTATAGATTTGCACAAGAGCACTTTGATGGATTAGCACGTAGCACTTTAAGTGCGCTGTAATAGCATACAGGGGGAAAGGAAAAAAAGAGGAAAGGGAAAAAAAAAAGGCACTTTTGCACCTTTTTGTATTTTTTAAATAGAGGAGGAGGATTGCTCCTGAGTATGGCAGCACTAAGCACTTTAGCATTTTAATAGTATACTATATCTAGTGGGTAGTATTTTAAGATGCGGCCATTGAACTGTTGATGCAGAGAAATTTTTTATATGTTTTGATACATTGATCCTAGTTGGTTTTTTTTTTTTTGGTTTTTTTTATAGCCTATTTAAGGTTAGCTAAGTGAATGTAAAATGATTAATGAAAAATACCGAAGTGAATTGTTTGTAAAATGTTATATTCTTTGCTCAATAAAAAAAAAAAAAAAAAGATATCAGTCCAGAGATAAACTTATGGTTTTTAGTAGATTACTAACAGGGGTGCTATAGCTTCAGATTTACCCAAAGAAAACAACAGGAAAACACAGTTATCACTTGACGCTGCCTTCTCTTAGCTGAGGCATGCAATTATAAATAAAACGCCATAGATATTAAATATTAATATTTGATCAGGGGGCACCTGAAATATTTAGAAAATATTGCTTGGAAGATAGCATTACTTTCTGGCTTGTTTCATTACATAAACTAGATTAATTTCCTGCTTAAGGGGAAGAGGCAGTTTTCCAAGGCAATAGCTCAGCAGATGAAGATAGCGAGGCCGGGGGTTTGTATCGCAGATTTATAATTACAATCTCATGCGATAGCCGAAGTGTCCTATTATGTTACTGACAGGTTAAGAGTTCAGCCAGGCAGTGCTAAGAAATTGTGAGAAGCGTAGCTGTCTGAGTTTTTCTCCCTAGACTGTTTCAATCCCCCTGAAATTTTGTCCCAAGTGAGAGCTGCTCAAATTTTTAGGAGGCGTACATGCACTCCAATCTATTATGCAATGGTTCCAGCGGCGGTTTCTTTAATGGGGCGTGGGGGCGTCACCTCCCTGTTTCTTTTGTTGCCTACGGCCCCATATTAAATATTTACTTTACTGTAAATTAGTTTTGATTATGCAATTTCTTTTTTAGCTGCATTGCGTGGCATGGCCCTGGCAAAGTTTGCCTTTTTTACAGGAGTGAGCCGGGCGGGGGGAGATGGGAGAGGGAGCTTGAATGATTGACGGGTCAGCTGCCGGGCCTCCTTGAGGTGAAGTGCACATGTCGGATTGGATGAGTGCCTTGCTCTGACCAGCCCGATATGCGCATTCGATCCCTCGCCTACCTGCACAGTGTAGGAGCCTGGGGGATTGCTGCCACTGCCTCCAAGTGACCAAGTCTCCTAAGGAGTGCTGGCAGTGACGGACCGAGCCAAGCCTCGCGCTGCTCTCATGCTGCTTCCTAACATAAACCGAGGGAGCAGGCTCTAGATTGGCTCTGGAGTCAAGTGGTGGGATTTAGAGCCGAGCTGGTGCTCACAAGTTACATGCACGCCTGGAGGCAAAGTCACGACGAGTGGAGTGTTCTCTCTGAGACGGACCGGGACTCGTGGCATGGAATGTGTACGTCATTAAATAACATTGGCACATTGATCAGAACACTGTGCACACTTCCCCTTTTATGCCACTGCACGACAACAATGTGAGCAAATATCCAGGTACCTATTGGATTTAACGTAAGTACTGTAGATCATACCAGATTAGCAATGATGATTGTAATGATGGTGATGGGTATGTTCGGAGGGTCAACCAGGTAGTGCTGAACTGGGCTCTGCCGGCAGAGGCAGGAGAGACTCGAGCTCCACCACAGGCAGCGGTGGCACCCAAGAGTCAGACCCAGGCATGGCGGCTGACGGCTATGCATCTAGAACAGGCATGGGGAAAGGGCTACTGCATGTAATGACCGTAATGGTGGTGATGGGTGTGTTTGGGCCATAACAGAGAAAGTGCCATCCTGCGCCCGGTCAACAGTGGCAGGAGGGGCCCTAGCTGTACCTTAGGAAGAGGTGGCGCCCTGACCCCAAGCACAGCGGTTGTGCAACTATAACAGGCAGCTGAGGCTAGCATGCGCCAAGGCTATTGCATGTGTTGACCGTAATGATGGTGATAGCCACCCAGCATGATCGCAGCAGTGTGGAGCAAAAGCAAAGAGACATCCTGAGCATGAGTTGAAGCTATTATAATGCCAGCCACACAGGCATTAGCAAGCACACAAACAAACACTACAGATTACTCCCAGGCTTTGCTATCATCAGACACAAGGACAGTGGCATCTCGCTGAGGGAGTACTGCGGGGCAGTGTGGCGGGGTGGGGGCGGGGCGGGGCAGGGTGGAGGGTAGTAAACTCCGGCATACGGTGCAATGGAGTTAAGTAAATAAATAAATAAATAAATAAATACATAAAACAATTTACATTGCGCGCGCTGCAAAGCCAAATCGGCGATGCTGCGTGCGCAATGTAAATTGTTTTATTTATTTATTTATTCACTTAACTCCGTTGCGCCGTATGCCGGAGTTTACTACCCCCCGCCCCACCGCCCCGCAGCACTGCCTCGGCGAGCCGCCACTGCACAAGGACATCCCAGGTTTACTAAGCATTGCGACAACCATGTGCATTAATACCTTGCCTGATCCCAGGCTACTAGAATAGTAGACTTGGTGAGTACTAAGTATGTCACCATTCATAGTGATGCCAGCAAGTAAGATGACAAGGTGTAGACACTTCTCAAGCACTGAGAGTACTGCGTTAATCAGCCATAGTCTGACACCAGGGAACCTGAGTTAAGTACCAGTCACAAACCTCCCCAGATCCCTCAATATCCCCACTCCCTGCCTGCTCCGGGTTTTCCCCTTGCTGTCTGCTCCCCCCGAGACTTTATAGTCGCCCAAGCACCTTTGAGAAACCTGTGCCCTGCCACTCCTCTCTCTAACATTCCTACCACTAAACCTATGCCATTCTCCTTCTGTCACCCTCTGTACTGCTTCTTTATTCACCTCCTGATGCACCCCTCTGTTGATATTTTTTCTGGCTATCGACCTACATCACAATACCCAGCACTTCTCTCATCCTTTGCCCCTCTGGTCACCCTTTGCATTGCTACTTCACTACCGATTTGCGCACCCACCACTGCATGTACGCTCTACCCCTTCACTCACACTCTGTTCTCACCATGCCCTGTGCCCCTCTATCATCTGCCTCTCCACTCCTCCTGTGTCTTGTATTGTACTAGTGCTTATTACCACTATGTAGGGCACTGAAGCACTTGTCTGCATGGGCAGTAAGCAATACCAAGCACTACAGACCTCGCACAGCTCAGATAACCCATTTGGGTGATCGGAAAAACACAAGCCCAATAATGCGCCACACTGTGCTCATTTCCTCTTTTATGCCACTGCAGGACAACAATGTGAGCAAATAGCCAGCTACCCATCACGTTTAAAGTAAGCACTGTATGATCCTACCCACTTCTTTCAAGGCACCTCAGTCCAAACCTGCATCGCTGCTGTTCTAATTCTGAGCTCGAGATGCGCGTCTGATACATTGCTGCTGTGATATAATAAAGCGCTCTTTGTTAGCTAAGCATAGACCACGCACACCGACATCAAGGTGATGAGTGCTGCGGGCACTCGAAGGCGAATGAATGATTCATTCAGACGCTCTTCCGCAGTGATAATAAAAATATTAATCAGAGGCAAAGGAGAAATCAGGCCTGATTTGTTGTGAGGAAAGTCTTTGCAGTTTGCACATGGGAGCTGTAGCGTAGAGCACAAACCGTCACTACCAAATGTTACAGTAGGGCACAAGAGAATTTACTGCTTAATTTTGTTTTACCTTCTGGGTGAAAAAAAGCCTTTGGGGAAAAACGATGGCGATATGTATGCTTTTATAAAATGCGTAGATCACTTGGAGTGCCACCATTGAGAGCTCTGGAGCAAAGGCTGAAGTGGGTCAAAAAGGTGTTCAGAATACTTGGACATCCAATTCATTTGAGTTCAATTCATGGCACTTATAGAGTGCACAGATGCCTCTGAAGAGGTGTCCCGGTGCTAGTAGAGAGCTCTAAAGAGAGAAAACCTCAGAAAGCAGCAGGTCTAAATGCCCATGAGACAGGCATCGAAAAGCAAGGTTTGAGTCTATGTCTGAAAGATTCTGAGGGACTACACTGCAAGCTAAGCAGTTTTGCTTTCAACAATTTGGAGGCTAGGTAAGGGAAGGATCTCCCACCACTTCTAACTGTGTGAAGGTGAGGAACTTGGAACAGTTTGAGATTATTAGATCTCAGAGATGTGGATTTGAAGTAGGGCTTGAATCTTCTCCTAAGGTAAAGAGGACCTTTATGGGTGAAGGCCATGAAGGCAAATGTGAGTGCCTTAAATTGGATCCTCTTCATGACAGGAAGTGATGAGACACTGGAGAATGCGGGGGAATCTTCAAGATTAGGCATGCAGTGGAGTATTGGATTGTTTGGAGCCATTGGATTAGAAAAGCCGGTAGACCCAAATATAGACTGCTGGCATAATCCAGTTTGGCCATAACCAAGCTATGGACAATCGTTCTACGAAAGTCCTTCGGAATACGGTGAAGCAAAGCAAGTTGTGGATTAAGACTTGATTTGTGGCTCCAAAGTGAGATTTGAATCAAATTTTACCCCTAAGTTTCTACCCATCAGTACCGGGGGTGGAGGAAGAACACCCGGTTCAGGCGACCTCCAAATGCTAGCCTCCGGAAAGGACTTGGTGCCAAAGAAGAGGATCTCAGTTTTTTCAGAATTAAGTTTGAGTCAGCTTCCATCCATCCCTTCCACCACTGCCTTCAAGCAGTGTTTGAAAGAATCCAGGGTTACTGGCGCATTTTCACAAAAAGCCAGGAGGAGCTGGGTGTCATCCGCATAGGAGACTACCCAAAACCCCCCAGGTCTCAACAAGTTTAGCCAGTGGCTCAAGATAGATATTAAAAAGGCTGGAGCTGAGCACCGAACCCTGGGGCACACCACAATGAAGTGGCTTGGATGAGGAGGTAAAAGGTGGAAGGAAGACTGCTTGAGAGTGATCTTTCTAGGAAGATTTGAGCCAAAGCAGAGCCTGGTCTCTGAGTGCAATTCTCTTGAGTCTATCTAACAGGATAGCATGGGAGACTGTACTGAATGCCTAGGACAGATCCAAAAGCCTGACCATCACTGGGAAGCTCCGGTCGAGATTTTCCTTAATGAATTGTGATACCTTGAGTCGGGCAGACTCAGCACTGTAATCTACATGAAATCCCGATTGGGAGTTGTGCAAAAGTAGGTTGGACTTTAGGAAGTGTGATAACTGCTTGTTGACCCATTTGTCCAAAGGTTTAGCAACTGTGGGGAGAAGGTCTAAACTTGCTATGGACTTTTGAAGGCTAATCCTTGACCTCTCTGCTGAACAAACAGAGCAACGGTCACTTATTCCAGTTGCAATTGAGATTCTGTGCAAGTGTGTGTGAAGGAGGCACACAGTTGACAAAATATTGAGAAAGCAAAAGTAAATGAAAATACATTGCTTACAGGTGAGTCTGTACATTGTCTGTTTGGGTACTGTGAGTGAAAGGAGGCTGCTGAAGATATGATATACATACGGGCGAGATGTGGAGAGAAAAGGATGCATGTGTCTAACGGAGAATGAGAATAACGGGCATGATTGAGACACTCTAAAGACCACTACCCCTTCCAAAGGCCTCAATAATGTGTAATTCACATTCTCACAATTTCAGAATTGAAACATTTTCAATATATTTACAACAACATCATTGTTACTCATTTATTTTAAACAGCTAACAGCCACTATTGACAAAGCCAAAAGTCCTGTCTGGTTTAAAATATATGTCAGTTGCTGGCTAATATATCTGGATGCAATAACTGATATCTCAGACAGAAATCAAAATACTGGTCTGGTGGCACACTATAGGAATGGCAGAAATGTAGTTTAGTTGTTTGAATCGTGCCCCAAATTACATAGGTTACAGCCCTTTTCCTCGAGGACAATCACTGAAGAGACCCAAAACCCCTCAGCTTGGAGGACTAGATTCTAACTCATCCAAAGCGTAGTATGCAATAACTTGGCTTTGACGTATAATGTATGTATTTGGTTGCCAATACGAATTATGTAACATTTTTCTTTTTAGCATCTAGTAAAGCATGAAGGCCTTCACATAATTTTTGGGCAAAGAACAAGAGGGTACCGAACCCAGCCTTCTTTGCTGCTCTTGTATCAACAAAACACAACACAACCCAAGTGTTTAAGGCAGTGGTTCCTAAACTTTTTCGACCTGCGGCTCCCTTGACCCATTGGCCATTGCCCATGGCTCCCCACTGTTACTTTTTTTGGAGGGTGGGGGGGATGTAAGCCCAGCCTTGGGAGTACGTGCATTTTTCTCCCTGAAAATAATTGGAAAGAAGCTAATGAAGGTATTATAATCATATACGCAGCGTGTTTTGTATCACTAAGGTGGCGCCTCTAATGAAATATTCCTAGTTACACTTCTTTGCCCATGCCTTTTTTAGAGTACCCTCTCAAACCTTTTTATCCCACTTACAGTGCTAGATAGCACCCCTATGCATGCAGGCCCCATTGTAAAAGTATTTCTACGCTTGAAGAATATTTGCATGTACTTCCATTTCGACCCATGTCATATGTGCCAACACACCTGTCTCAGCAGGGTGACTCACGATTTGTTAAACCACATACAGCTTTATTTTTGCTGTCTCCTCCCTAAAATTGCCTCTAAATCAATGCAATAAAAATACATTCTTCAGATTTTTTATTAAACGTCCCTCTTAATTGCTTCCGAATGTTGGCATTATGCGGTATATGGTGTTTTACTTCCCTATGCTCAAGGAGAGAGGTCTGTCGGGAAATGTGTGTGTACTGAAAGAAATGTGTACTGAAGTACCTATGATTCAAGTACAAATGTCAATACTTAATAATACTTAGTGTGTTTAATAGACAGGACAACTGTACTTTCCTGATTACCTGCATTGGTGTAAAATGCATTTGGGAAAAAATGAAACTATTAACAAGTCTAACAAAATAATTCAGGCATCTTCCGCTTACTTTGAGAGTGTTGGAATGTGGGGATCCAGTGAAATATGGAGGTCATCTCCCTCGACATGCAATCAATTAAGCACTACGTTTACAGCTTTAGGCATGTCACTTACAAATCATCGACATCATGCGTTTAAGTCTAATTAGTTTAACTGAACCAACAACCCCATCAACATTAAATGCATTAAAGTGCTTGGTGCGTGGCTCCCCTGGCTAGGTTTGACGGCTCTCCAAGGAGCCACAGTGCACAGTTTGGGAACCACTGGTTTAAGGTAAGGAAACTGGTGCTTTATTATTTTCACATGGTAGTTAAGGGCTATGTATGTGCAGTGGTCTACATGGTGGGTGGGGTGGAGTCACATCAGTATCAATTTGAGGCATGGAACTCTGTAATCAATATTAAAAGATTGGAATGTTGGGAGTTCCATTGAAGACCAGATAAGAGGTCGTGCTGCAGGTCATGATGGGTTTGCTGTCCCACCATGAAAACCAGATGCATCATTTGCAATGTTTTTAAATGATGCAATTGGTTCTGATGATGTAGTGAACCTGCAAGGGGAGCTAAGGGAGTTTCTTCCTTCCCTGAATCAGACGTAAAGTGCCCGGAAGGGTGCCCTACTGCCTTTTAATGTATATTGCTTGCTGTCACATTATGTCCAGTCAGCCAAATCACAAAAAACATGTATTCCCTCAGCAGATTTCATTTGTAAAGGTATATCAATAAAAAATGAAATATGTGATATACTCACTGCATTCTTATCTCAAAGTCTGTTAAAAGTTCTCTGGTTATACTGACTAAGCAGCCACCTACTTCATTATCATATGAAATCTCTTTATTGATGTCGTAACTACAATTTCACAATTTTGCTTAATAACCTTCTTGCTTACTCAAATTTGCTTGAAAATACACCATTTGCCCTCGCTTTTAAAAAAAAATTCCTGGGGGAGAACCAGCCAGAACCCCTCTTATGACAATCGGGCTCGCTCGCTGTGCTCGCTCGCCACAGGGCATTCATCCCGAACATTTATGCTCCACCACTTTAAAATGTCACCAGCCGCTACTGATGGTTACCTCCATTTAAGTGTTAGCCTCCAAATTCAGAAAAAGATTGCTCTGTAAGGCGAACGTGTATAGCCAAATTTGCAGTGATTTGCAGGTTCCAAGAATTAATCTGGGCAAGGTTATTTAGGTTGGGTAAATTTGCATATCATTAACTTGCTAACCCTAGCAACCGTTAGCTACTATGCTCACAAAGGGCAGACCTGCCATTTCTAAAATAAGCCATTTTTATTTTAAATATAGGCTCATGCAGAATAGTTATGACTCAGGTGAGGCCATTTCATTTTGAAGTAGCTTACAGGGAGGCAAGAAGTATTAGCACTGAAATTTGACAAACGCAGAAGTATTTAAACAAAACTTCAAAATGGATATGAACTATGTGAAGATGGTTTCTTTATCACAACCAAAGCAACTAGGATAGGAACAGAAAATCTGGTTATTTTGAAGAGGCAGTCTGGAAATAACATTAAAGAATAGTTACAAATTTCCTTGGTGGGATGTTGGGAATGCCTCTGTGGCAGTGATAAAGACTTGCTTTGGAATTAGTGGTTTAGGGACGTATTAGTGGACAAAAACAAGAGACCAAAATAGGTCTAGTGTGGGCAGAAAGCATAAAGACAAGTGAAGCACCCAATGATGTGGCCTGCAGCTGCAATGGCTGCCAGGCCGAGTGACCTCATCCCCACGATGACAAACTCTGTCTAGTTTTCAGGTCGACGCATGATCCCCAGGTCCCAACATTGTGAAGCAAAATCTGCACACTTTTCTCTGACTTCTTCCAGGAGGCCTGAATTATGAAACCGGTTTAGCAGACTTACCTCACCTGGCTAGTCAATATAAAAGAGACACAGAAGATAGACAGGCCAGAAAGTAAAACTATTTTATAAACCAAAACACTCCTTAAAAGAAAAAAAGTCACACAATTAGAAGTATACAACATAATTCAGTGTTGTAAGAGTCTATTTGATACATATCATCAGGGCCACTAAAATTATGTGATGCTGAAGCCTTGGCATTTTGTGCATAATTATGGACTTACTACACAATTATGGGACTACTGCACTTGCCACATATTCCACCATCTGATTTTTTTCAAAACCAAAAAATGTATCCTAGGTAAAAAGACTCAAAGTTTACTAAAAATGTACCAGATGTGGTGCAGAGCCACGGCAGAAACATTACAAACAGTAATCGTTCACCCTCCAGTTGTTGTTTGTGATATTCAGGTGCTACACAGGAACTAATGAGATGAAACACCAGCCTTGCAAAAACTATAAGGGACAAAAGCCATGCACAGTTAGGGAAATGGAGGTCAATTTAGCAAGTCAAATGTGTTAATCATTCAGTAGATGATATGGGTTTTCATGTGATACTACCCTGGTAAATATTTCTTCCCGGAATCTGTGGGCTTATACGTCTTCAGCTACTTTAATACAGGAGTACCTAATGATGGATATGAGACAACAGTACACCCGAGAAGAAGTAACTGTCAAGTTACAAATAACAGTCAAGTCATGATTTGTACCTTTTACCTAGGTAAATTGGACATGAACCCAAACACAGGGTGGTAGTATGTCATAAAATAAGCTAACACAATGGGGCTGCCAATTGATGTTAGTGAAATCAAGTTTTCTCAGCGGCTCAACCGATTGAAAGCCCTGTGAAAGGAGAGATGCATATGAGACACAAAAATTAATTGATTAATACCATCCCATGACCTTATGAGATCCCCTTTTCTCAGGTTTCAGCAATCATTTTGATCACTGTACAGATATTTGTTTTCTGCTGCCCTGAAACCAATTCCACCATGTTGTGGGCATAGTTTTGTTGATTACATCACAGGTGTAGTCTTGTTTCATCTGCCTACAGTTAATAGTCTACTGCTGATGGATAATTAACAGGACAGAAGTAGGAGAGGAGTCTAGGACTGTAATGTGGAGACGGAAACTGCATGATATGTTTCACACAAACTTGCAAAACGGGCCACCATATGGAACTAAGTAACCTTTAATTACTCTTTCTAGTCTATCTGGCTCCTTAAGTGTGGCAACTCTTGTCTTCTTCTTCTTCAAAAAAAAGATGTAAAAAATTAATCACATAGTAAAGTTGAAGACAGTGATTCATCCTTTGAACAAAGAGGAATTAGACAGCTCTTAAGCATTGATTAACAAATCATGAGGAAGGTTACCTGAAAGTCGCCCTGTAAATTATAAATACTTATCAACCTGAATTTTCCATTTCATTATAATGTACTTTTGAGAGGGCGGATGATGATAAAAATGCAATACACAATATTTTCATTTCCTTCGCTTTTTTGCCAACATGCATTTGTGTACACTGTTTTAAAGACTTGAGTGCAACAAAGGCGCACATTTATTTCCATTTTTATTTTTGGAATTGCTAGATTCTAACAGGCGGTATTTTAACAGTTTCTTTGAACTTTTCATTGAGGACAGGCACCTGATCATAAAAAGTAAACAAAGCAGGTGTCATGGGAAGAAGTGAGTTCAAAGTTGGTTTTGGGGCCACGCTCTGCGTCAACGAGCTGCTATCTTCTGATGAGATTTAGATGTGAGTTGTGTGTGGGGAAAATGTGACAAAAGCATCAGGAATGCCGCAAAGAAGGGCACAATAGATGCCGCAATGTATTTTGATATTACACAGGAACATACTAGCCTGTACTCAAAGCAAAGACAGGAAGTGGAACCTGAGCAGGCCAGCATTCCATCTGGGGAATAATAAACACTAATTAGAACATTGGAATGTTGGGAGCTCCATTGAAGACAATGGAGTGCTCCATGCTTCTACGGGCCGGTAAAGGCCCGCAGAGCAACATTCCAATGTTTTACAAAGGCCTCTCGGAGCTCGAGGGGATTTAAATCCCCTCAAGCTTCGAGAAGCCTTTGTTTTATTTGTTAGAACATTCTGCCCTCTAGTGGCAGAATGTTCTAATAGCCTTATAGCCCTTCGTAGCAGGGCTATACCGGCTATTAAAGTCCCGGTCCCTTGTTAAAGTCCCTAGCCTTCGGCTCGGGCCTTTAACGCGGGAGCGGGACTTTAATAGCCTGTATAGCCCGCGTAAGGCTATAATAGAGTTCTTGAAATGCTTGCAAGTCAGCTTGTCCCTCCCCACTGTTGGGAACTGAAATTTTCAAAGGTTGACAAGGGAATTCCTTTATCATGGATCATATGAAATAATCACTTGAAACTGTCTAATGTGTGCAGTTGTGAAGATATTCTTGACTACTGATTTCAGAAGAGATTTCCAATTGAGATTTCAAGACAAGGACTAAGACATCATGTAGATCTACTCTCATTTACACACCTCAGAAACAAATATTTGTAAGAAAATGCTACAGTTCCAAGATATTTTAAAAGGATAGGGGTCAATGAAAACCAAGGGAAGCACCCAACACCAACAACCAATCAGGAGAGTCTAATGGAACCAACATCTTAGCACACAAAATCTTAACACACAAACTTAAATCATCTCTATTTGCTGTGTTAAGAATGATAGGGATTGTTTTCCTTGGCAAATCTTGCAGCAGTTGATGCATTTCCTAATCTCTGCTCGATCCTGTAAACTATGTTGATGGCAGTGGCTGGTAAATTGGGTTTTCAGGGACATTACTTGTTATGCTGTTGGGTCCTTTGACTGTTTCATTGTTACCCATGTGTGCATTATCTTCCAGCTCTCAATTGCATTTCTGTTTTTCTTTGCCCTGATCTTCTACTGCAAAAGGATGTTATCTAAAATGGGCCACCATCGTTAGTGTGAATCATTGCCTTGCCTTACTTGAAAGAGGCAAGTAGAGACTTATTTTTCTGTTCATGTTTTGCTCTTGGTTTCAAGTCTGGCGATGTGTTTTCGCTAGGGGTGGGCGGAATTTGCGTAGTCGCGCTACACAAAGCTCCGCGAAATGGTAAAAAATCTCCGCGAGCACCCAAAAGTTCAGCGAACATGCGGAATTGCTCGTTCCGCCCGTTCGCAATGGTTTTTTCCTGTTCGCGAACGCTGTTTGCGTGCTCGGGGAGAAATATCTCGCAAACACGCATTTTGAAAACGCGAACAAGCAAACAATTCCGCGAAGCCGCGGATCGCGGAATTTTTGGTAATTCCGCGTTCTCCGCGGAACGCGAAATTACCCAAATTACCCAAATTCCGTGAGCGGAACGGAATTTACCGCCCAGGCCTAGTTTTCGCCTTGTATTATTTTGGTCACCTGACAGAATGAGTGTTTCATCCAAGTATTGCTGGTATCCTAATCCTATGCTTTGTACGTGATGCATCAACTATATAATCAGCAAAGAAAAGTGAAAAACACCCACTGTAGTTTGCAATAGAAATTAATGCATTATTTATGTCAGCCTTATCAGCCTTTCTGCAGCCTTTCATTGAGGAAATAAACCCGTAACCAAGGCACAAGCAAAAGTAGTGGATATGAACATTTACCCCATTACAAGGATAAAAACCTGCACATTAGAGATGAACAGACTGGCCTGGAGCTACCGGGCATTTTCCCAGTGGGCAGGGAAGATGGGGGCTTTATTTACTGCTGATGAGGGCTGGCTTTGTTGCTTGTGGCTGGCGATGTTTCCTGACTGCAGTGCTTTGGAGCTTTAAAAAAAAAAAAAAAAAAAAAATGATTTTACCCCGTTGACCGCGGCGCGAATTCCGCCGCGGTGCGGGTGATTTATGACTGGGCGTGGTTCGGACGGCCCCCGGCCGTCTTCCGCACACGCCCACTGTGACGTCAGACGGCCGGTGGCCGTCCGACGCATGCAACCGGTTAAAGCCTGCTCCGTCAGAGCACGGTAGCTTCAAAACCATTTGTGGTTGCATTTGGTTGGTGTCTGTCTCCTGCATGGTCGCTATGAGTAGCACTGACCTTCCGGGGGTTGGGGGTGGGGGGGTGTTGAATGGCTCAGAGCCGAGTCACCAACATATCTGGAATATAAATCCAAATACAGAGTCCAGTAAACATTCGATAAAGCCTCTTCAAAATTCAAACTGTGTATTTCTTGATTCTGCAACTACTGCAACACATTTCGGTTTAGTATACTAAATTATACCACTGTATTGAGTGGCAGTTTTTACGAGTGATAGATTTTAAACATGAACTTAAAAAAATTCATGCCTCAACTCCCACTGTTTTTACAACAATGTTATTAGGCCATATATAGACGGAGAAAAGAAAATCGACATTCCTCATTATTCTCTAAGGTGTTCCTATAGATGGAGTAACATTACAGTCTTGTTTTTGCGCAGCACACACTCTGAATATGCTGTCATGTGACGAAGAAGGGAAAGGGGGGCTGTGACAAAACTAATTCCCTAGGACCTAACACAATGTGGTTAAGTGGAAACTGAGATTGATGCAATGTTTCCTGTTTCTGTGTTGTGCAATTCACCCACTAAATGGTTATCTGGCTCTCGTTCCTGTTTTAAATAAAAGCATAATGGTTTGTATTTATTTATTTGTGGTGCTAAACCAATGATGGTTTTGGGAGGGTGGGCAGAAGGCCCTATCCCCTTCTGGAATTTTCGGGCAGGTAGTAGGGTCCGAGGGGTGCAATGATTGGGCCAGGGAATGCGGGGCAAGGTTTTCTAGGTTTTTGAGTGAGGAATACCACTATCAGGTGCCATTTTAGTTGGGTACACCCCGGTTGGCAATGGTCAGGGAGAGCTTTTCTAGTGTTTAGTGCTTTTACAGTAGTGGATTGCCACAAAAAGGAGGTTTCAGAAGGCTTCAACAGGCAGGCAGAATTGACCTGCTGTTGGAGGGCGCCTTGGTGCAGGCAGGTTTGACGAGTCAGAAGTGCCCGAAGAGGAGGTCAGCGAGAGGGGGGTGGCAGCCATTATGGCCTGTGCGTCTCCCTCCCGCAAGGTACAGAGAGGTAGGTCCACTAGAGGCAGGGGATTTGGGGGCAGCAGGTCCAGCTGGCCATCGTAGGTGGATGCTCTGCGACATTCTGTGGGGTGGGGAGCAGGAAACATGCTGCCTGCAGCGAGCCGAGCACGTTGAGCGATGTGGGGGGCGTGGCGTGAGTGATGAGGGCTGGGAGGGGGAAGAGTAGCATGGTGCAGACCGAGGCCAAGCCGGTTGTTCGCAGGGAAGGCAGAGGATGTGCGTAGCGAGGCGGCATGCAGCCCAGATTCCAGGCCTTACCCTTTGTGAGAGCACCTGCGCGGGAGCCCACAAGGCGACAGGTGGTGGCCTCGGGCCTTGGCCGTGCGAGTTCTATGGTCCAAGGCCCATCTGTTTGTGTTTGGTCAGAGGGTGCAGTGACGTGTCGGGCGGGGCCAGCACATCTCAGGGCATGCTTCTTGTCTAGTTTGCATAGACAGGCCCTGCAGGAGCAGCATGAGCTGGAAGCAGGGGCAGGAGGTGGAGTGATTCAGCCATCTGATATGGGGCCCGCTCCATCCATTTGTTTAAGTGAGGCATATGGGGCTGTAATGAGGGCTGGAAGCACAGCCCATGCTTGAAGGGAGGGAGTGTCTGGGCAGGACAAAGGGAGTGCATCAGGGCAGGGGAATGGTGAGTCCTTACCTGCAGCAGATGGGGAGGGTTCTGGGGGTAGGGGAGGTTTAGGCCATAACTTGCAGCATGCGGGGATTTAGGAGATTTAGTGCCCGGGGGGTAGAGGCACTATGGTAGGGCAGGTGATGGGTTCTTGGCGTCTGCCCTCCCCGTCATGCTCCATGGTATGGCTGGGAGGTGAGGTTTTTCAGGATAGGGATCCAGGCAGATGGGTGTGGTGTCACACAAATGCCCTCAGGTTTTCTCGGCAAGCATTTCAGGGTCAGTTTAGTGCCAGTCAGGGGCATGAGGCAGGTCCAGTGGTGGAGTTGCCTTCCGGACAGCCGGGAGGGTCTGGTGATGGACATCCACCCCGATCTGAAGACAGAGCGCGCGCCTTTGCGGCCAGCTCTGGTACGGCGATGGACAAGACTTTGGAGAGACATGGACAGGAATGTGTCCGCCTTGCAGGATTATGACACTTCACAGGATTTATTTGAAGAGGAATTTTGTGATGGCGAAGTGGAGGATGGGGGGTGTCGGGCACGAGTGCGGATCATATTAGTGTGCTCGGGGAGGATGATTGGGAGTTGGATTATGATGAGGAATTAGAGGAAGGCAAGACTGTGGACGATGGTGATCATGAGAGTGAATGGTGGGTGGCACATCCCAAAGGTCAAAGGGGACAGGGTAGGACTAATAGGAAGGGCAGTCTTGGTGTTTTACAGGAGGTAGCAATAAGAACGGCATCTAGTCAATCGAGGAAGAGTGCAGCATCAGGAAGGACGGCTTTGGTGTGGGCCCCGATCTTGAAGCCAGGTAAGAAGTGTCGCACAGCGGGGTTTTGGAAGTAGGGGTGCAGGCAGCAGTGACTGAGACTCAAGTGCAGGGTGGGTGTGGTCCCAGGCTATTTAAGGGTAAGTATGTAAAGGATCAAGGGACGGGTATGGAGGCAGCTGGGGAGAGGAAGACAGGGATGGAGGGGTTGCTTAAGAAATCTCAGGCCACAGAGACGACTGCAGGTGGGGATGTGGGGGACAGAGAAAAAAAAAGAGAGCAAAAAGGTGAAGAGAAAGAAGATGCAATACATGGGGATTACAAAGCCCTTAGGGGTGCATTTACTGGCTGCCACTAAAGAACATATTTGGAAGGGGGAGTATGTGTAGCACTTTAAGTTACTACATCATGAAATACGGGCGAAAGAGTGTTCAAAGGAGGAGGAATATGAGCTGTCCCATAGGCTCAGGGTGCCGGTCAATATAGGGAATTGGACAGCAGCTTTTCTTATTTACGCCAGCATTTACTGCAAAAAGTACCCTGGGAGGTGTGTCGCATTGTTTAAGTATCTTGATGTGGTGCGCAAGGCACAGGTGACTTTTGGGGGTTGGGCTTGGGTGCGCTATGATGAGGAATTTCGGGCTCACCTTGCGGAGGAAGAGGATGGGATGTGGGGACAGCTGGATTACTAGTTGTTTCTGCAAACTATGACACGGAGCGGCCAACTCCATCGACTTACACGGCGAGTGGCTCGCCGGTCATTCACAAGAGCTTTTTGGGGCGTCCCACCCAGACAAGGGTGGGAACAGCAGGACGAAGAGAGATGGGGACTGCAGGTGCATGTTGGTCCTTTAACTGTACTTGAAAAGTATTGCAAATACTGTCATTAGTGCTCAAAATGTGCTCACCCAGTGTGATACCCGGGGGCAGTTTCTGAGCAACAGGGAGGCACCGGGGGCAAGTGGACTGATTACAGTGACTGGGGAGGAGGAGGGGGAGAGATGGTCAGAAAACCAGCACATACGCCAGTTAAGTTGATACGTTTGGAACACTGGATTGATATAGTGGGGTCAGACAGAGAGAAAAAATTGTTGTTACTAGGTTTCCAGTTTGGTTTCCATTTATGTTACAAGGACCACAGGGTGAGGCAGTGGCCAAATATTTGCGATCTGTGAAAGGGCAGAAAGAGCTGGTTTGGAGAGAGTTGTTGAAGGAGGGCAGGGAAGGCATGATGCAAGGGCCATTTCAGGAATGGCCACTGGAGAATTTGAGAATTTCACCCATTTAGGTGGTACTGAAGAAGGAGCCGGGTGTGTTTCATCTCATACATCACCTCTCGTGGCCGGAATGGCTGTCTGTCAATGACTTTAGTCGTGAAGTGTGCAGTAGGGTGCATTATGCATCTTTTGATACAGCGGTTCAAGTGGTCAATAAAGTTGATAAGGGCGCCATGATGGCGAAATATGATGTCAAATCAGCTTTTTTTCGCTCCCCATTCACCCTGTGGACCATGATTTGTTGGGCATTCAGTTTAGGGGACAGTTTTTTGTGGACAAGGCCTTGCCCATAGGTTGTTCAGTTTCTTGTTCCTTGTTTGAAGCTTTCAGTTCCCGTTTGCAAAACGTTTTTGTGCATGTCGCTGAGAAAGAGGTTATGACCCATTACTTGGATGATTTTTTCATTGTGGGTCTCCATGTTCAAGAAAATGTCAGGAGAGTTTGACGTTGTTTCAGGACTTTATGTGTGACTTGGGCGTCACTTTGGTACCAGAAAAGACAGAGGGGCCTGTCCAGGTGCTTACATTTTTGGGCATTGAGTTAGATTAACACAGAATAGAGATTTGATTGCCTGAGGAGAAGTGGTGCGGTTTGGAACTTTAGAACACAATTTTGACCAGAGCTAAGGTGCCGGTGAAGGACATACAGATCTTGTTAGGTCACTTGAATTTTGCATATAGGGCTATCAGGGCTGGGAGGGCTTTTTGTAGAAGGTTGGGCTGGTCATTGACAGGGACCTCACTTCCACACCACTCGATGCAATGTAGGTTGGGGGGTGGGAGAGGTTTTGAGGCTTTGGTGTTAGTTTTTGAACAAATGCAATGGGATTTCAATGGCAGGATTTGGGGAACAGATGAAGTGGTCAATTGAGATGTTTTCTGATGCCACGACTGGTTGTAGCTTTGGTCTGTTTTGACAGGGCCTGTGGTTTGCAGATGTATGGCCGGAGGCCTGGAAGCCGGGGGGGGGGCTGGAAGCCCTTGGGGGGGGGTTTGTAGCATTGCTTTCCTTGAATTTTTCCCTTTGGTGGTGGCTGTATATTTGTGGGGGTTACACTTTGCGAACAAAACAGTTCTGTTCAATGTTGGAAATATGTCAGTGGTGAACATGGTCAACCGCCAGCCAGCAAGGGAACCCAAAGTGTGGCAGTTGTTGAGAGTTTCTGTGTTGGAGTGTTTGCATGCGAATGTTACTTACAGGGCGTGCCACATTCTGTGAGTACACAATGAAATTGCTGATGCTCTTTCTCGCTTTCAGTGGACGAGGTACCTTGGGCTGGCTCCAGGGGCGGACAAGATGAAGACTGCAATGCCACCTCACTTGTGGGCAGTAGGCGAGAGTGTGTGATCCAGCTGATCCTTGGCTCGTTATCAGGATCGACTCGTAAGGCATATGGGCTGGCGTGGGACAAGTTTCTGCAGTTGGGGGCAGTGCGTCACGGAAGTTCGGATGGAGGACAAGCTCGTCGGGATGATGTGGTAAACCTTATCATGTCTTTGATGAGAAGGGCTTGTCGGTAAGCTGCAGGTGCGGCCTTTTTTGGGAAGCTCCGGTGGGGTACGAGCCATCGGCGGGGGAAATGGGGAAGGGCTTTTTGGAAGGGTGGTCAAGGGAGCGAGGTACTGGGGAGAGGTTGCGCCATACCTGCACACTTCATATTTTGAAACAGGCGGTTGCCGCACTTCCGAGGGTATGTCGAGATGGATGACAGACACTCAGGTTTTCAGTCACTACGGTGTGTTGGATTTTTTTAGGGCATTTAGAGTTACAGAGGACGTGGGGTCTTCTGTGCGCAAGGAGATTCGGTGGCACGACGTCAGGTTGCTTGAAGGGGCTGTTGAGGTGTGGATTCCAAAGTCCAAGACAGATCAGTCGGGATGGGTATGTATGTGCCTTTACGAGCGTATCCGGATTTGACGGTTTGCCCCTGTGCTTGGTGGGTAGCTTTGAGCAAGCAAGGCGGATGATGTAAAGTGTTTCAGCATGCATATGGGGTGCGTTTTTCAGCCCCACAGGTTCTGGGGGCTTTGAGAAAGACATTTTGCTTGTTGGGTTATGAGTAGCGGGGTTTTGGGACACATTCATTTCGAATTGGGATGGTGACAGAGGCTGATGACAGGGTTAGACGGCAGAGGAGATTGAGCATTTAGGGCATTGGCGCTCAGATTGCTATCAGAGCTATCGGCGTCTAGGATGGGTTTTGCGAGATCATCAATAACAAGAGGCTGTTTTTTTCAAGGTTACATTGCGGGACCTTAAAGAGGCCATATTGAGGTTTGTATCTGTGGGCATTCTTTTGTGAAGTGGGCAGCAAGGCATGCCCAGTCCAGGTGAGGAGGAAGACAGCTGGGACTGCCTGATACGGTAGTGCAGTTAAGATGGGTTTGCAAAGGAGGCATGCGATGGCACGAGCTGTTGCTGAAATTGAATGTATTGATAAAGGGCTCCCCTTGCCTGGATGTATTCCTGGTACACCTAGGAGAAAATGACTTAGTGCAGTTAAAGGGATTGGTACTATTGAAGGCTGTCAAACAGGACTTGCTGGAGATCAAGGCAGCATGGTCAGGGATAATGGTGGTATTTACTGAGTTCATGCCAAGGAGAGTATGGAAGGGGGCCATCGACAGGGCACGGCGAAAAGGAAACAGGGAAATTCAAAATTTTTGCAGGTCAGAGGGCTTTGTCTTCCTGGAGCACAGTGATATCAAGTATTAGGCAGTCAAATTTGTTTGAGATGACGGGGTTCATTTATCCATTTACGGGACTGAAATGTACTTGATACAAGTAAGGAATGTGCTAGCTGAAATGATGCATTTGCCAGCGGGGATGTGTTTGGTTCTTAGGTGGGAGGGGGGGGACAGAAAAACTCAGGGGGTTTTCTGGTGGTGGCTTTGTACACTAGTTTGAAGGTTAATTAAAGAAGCAATGGTCATGTTGAGACCCAGTTGAAATTTGGGAGGAGAGGAGGGAGATTTATGAATCAAATGAGAGGACAACAGTGGGGGATGCACGACAGATGGATGTGGGGATTTCTGAGTGATGAGTGTGAGATTGGATTTTGGTTGGTTGGGGTTGGGAAGGGTTGCTTAAGGAAGAGGGGAGGAGTTTCAGATAGTTGATTAAATGTATAGTGAGGCCCATGTTCATTATTAGTATGTATGGCGTAGAGCCAGGTTTCGGGTATTGCTTTTTGTGCACCAGTTTCATTAAAGCAGCCTTTTACACACTATCATGTAGTCAGTCGTTCTTGGAGTCACCATTCTGCCCGATGATGGTTTTGGGAGTGTGGGCACAAGGCACTACCCTCCCGGAAGTTTTGGTTGGGTGGTAGGGTCCAAGGGTAAGGGGTGCAGTCATTGGCCCAGGGGATGTGGGGTGGTGTTTTCTAGGTTTTGAGTGAGGGATACCACTATCAGGTGCCATTTTAGTTGGGTACACCCCAGTTGGCAAGGGTCATGGAGAGCTTTTCGCCACCCACCCTCCCATATTTTGTTTAGATGAGGTTGGTACACAAGGAGTAGGAAGAACATTTTGTTTGTCTCTTTTTATGAGCAGGTGTGTGACGGTTTTGTCCATGTATTTAAAGGTTTATTAAAGAAACATTGGTAATGTTGAGACCCAGTTAAACTTTGGGGGGAGGGGAGAGGGAGTTTACGAATGGAATGAGAGGACAACAGTTAGGGATGCATGATGGATGGATGTGGGGATTTCTGAGTGACGGGTGTGTGATTGGGTTTTGGTTGGTTTGGTTTGTGAAGGGCTGCTTAGGGGAGAGGAGAAGAGTTTTGGATAGTTAAATAAATGTATAGTGAGGCCCATGTTCATGATTGGTATCTATGGCGTAGAGCCAGGTTTTGGGTATTGCCATTTTGTGCACCTGTTTCATTGAAGCAGCCTTTTACACACTATCATGTAGTCAGTCATTCTTGGGGACACCATCCTGCCCGATGCGCTGTGTTAAATATTTCCGGGCTATGCAGGTCTCACAAAGATCGCTGGTGGTAGTTTATGGGGAGGTTGAAGTTGTAATGCAGAAACTAAAATTAAAACTAGAGCACCCACCTTTGGTCAGTGCACTGAAACCATCATACATTCTTGAAATCAGTCATTCACCCACTCCTCACCCATCCAACTATTCATTCTTTCATTGAGGCATGCAGCCAGGCCTCCAATCTACATACATCTGATCAATAATTGGACAAGGTTCTATAATGAAAGGTGTAAAATGCATCAAATGTACAATTTGCTTAAAAAATGTCTTGGGGGACAGCCCCCTGCAAAAAATCGGATTATTAATTGAGATGGGTGACTACCCACCTCAATAAACAATCACAACCCTTGTCAGGGAAACCCACAAAGTTTTTTTCAAGAGCTCTTTGAGAAGCTGGCTAATTTGTTTTAGCAAAAGATACAAGGCATTCAAGCTGGCTTCACTCTCAGAGACCCAGTGAGGAAAATATCTTAAATGACTCTAGAAGAGCCATCCCTTACTCATTTCAGAGCTATCATGTTGGAAAAATATGAACAAGTTATCTTGCTTTGTAAATCACGGATCCTTGCCATCTATCGTTCTTTAACGCCTTCGCTGCGAGCGGAATTCCAGCCAGGTGCTGGACATTCCAATCGTGGGCGTGGTCGTGACGAGCTCAGCTCGTCATGCGCACAGCCCGCCCGTGCAGCATGACGAGCTGAGCTCGTCATGAGCAGGGAAGGGGTTAAGGAAGCTATTGAGGTCATAAATCTGATTCATAACTCTATTCAAAATCAGTCATTACAGTTGGCCCTTGTAAAACATTTGTTGAAGAAAGTCAATGCTGATCCTAAGATCCTGTCTAATTTCAGGCCTATTTCCCTGCTCCCAGTGCCAGCTAAAAGTTTTGAAAAGTTAGTCAATGCCTAACTTGTTGACTACTTAGAAATGCACAATCTTCTTCACTATCTTCAAGCTGGTTTTAGACCTTGTCACTCCACAGAATCTGCTATGTTGGAAGTATCAGAAACGATAAAATTTATGTTGGTTTGCGGAAATAATGCAGTGTTGATTCTTTCGTATATGTCAGTCACATTTGACACAATATCTCATGACATTTTACTGCAACACCTGGCCAACATCGGAATTCAGGGCCAATCATTCTTAGAGAATAGGAAACAGGTGGTTACTATGGGTCCTTTCAGACATAATGAAAAACCACTGAAGTATGGTGCCCCCCCCCCAGGGCTTGTCCATAAGCCCCACCTTGTTTAACATATATATTTCCTTCTTATTGCACTGATCAAATCATTTGGTAAATCCATTATCTCATATGCCGATGATACACAAGTGATCCTGTCACTTGACGAGAATTCGTCTAGTTCCTAGTTAAATTTAAAAAACTGCCTGTCTCAAGAAATCAGGTGGATTAACTGTAATTACTTAAAGTGCAACACGTAGAAAACGAAAATCCTACACTTTGGAAATTACAATTAGTTCCCTGCTTAGATTGGTGGCCGAACGATATCTCTAAGTACCTTCCACCCTCGGAGGTAGATAGAAACCTTGAAGTAAAGTTTAACAACAACTCATCCTTCTGTCATGAGGTTAACACTGTTTCAGGGGCCTATTTCTCTCTGATAAAGTCTCTGAAAAAGTTTTTTTATTTTCTCCCTCTAATTGCATAAAAAGGTAGTCCATGCCTTGATCACTTCAAGGCTAGACGAATGTAATAGTCTTCATCTAAGCATACCCAAATACCTGATAAAGAGTCTTCAAGTTGTTCAAAATACTGCAGTCAGACTTGTTCTCAAACTACCTCATCAAAATCCCACTTCCAAAGGGTTAAGGGAACTCCATTGGCTTTCTATGAAACAAACAATTGCATTTAAATCTTTAGCTATAGTTTATAGGGCCTTTCATTGAACTGGCCCTAAGTTTACTTCAGCCAGCTTTGCCTCAGACTTTCCACTTAGAGCCTTACGACCTTCTAATAACAAACTTTTACAGATACCAAAATTTACATTGCAAACTTGAGGAGGCAGATCTATTAATGTACTGGGGACTAAGGATTGGAATCAGCTTCCCCTCTCGCTCTCAGACAAGCTGGAAATGATAGCATTTTCAGAAAGCTGCTTAAAACTTGTCTTTTTGCTAAGCCTTAATGTGCTATCCAGCTTACAGGGTGCTATGTCAAATAATTTGATTCATAGGTTTCTCAGTGCAGAGTTGCCCCATTCCAGGGTGTTTGTTAGCGCTTTATAAATGTCTTACTTCATATAATTTCATTTAAAATGTCTTATTTCAAAGTCACTAAATTAACCTGAGCTCAAGCCCGTGGTAGCTATGGCACAGACCAGACAGTTTTAACTTAGAGCAATGTGTAAAGTATTTATGCAGTACCAAACAGTAATAAAGTAAAAACACCAAACAACAAGAATCCCAAACCTGAATAAGAAAAATAGAGTAAATATTAACTAAAATGACAAAACTCCAATAAGGGGAACCAGATATATGAGTTTTTAAAGTTTAAAGAACCAATTGTGAGTGTGATGGAGCGTGGGACGGATGCAGAAACCAAGTTTGACCCGTTTAGAGGTTTTACCTTGGGACTTAGTCTAAAAAACGTAATTCAAAATCTTTCAGCAGGACAAGGCAGCAGGATGTGTTCAAGGAGGGCTCCACAATGTTGGATAGCCATTGTACGAAGTCCCGGTGAAGCTCTTGCTTTAGCTTGAAAAGATCATAGCAGGAAAATTTGAATTTCACGCTCAGGGAGGTTACCTGTTTAAAGGGTTTATTTTGACAGGTCGCAGTGCATGTTTTGTACTATTATAGTCAGGCCACAATAGTAGGCCTTAAGCTGTGTTTCTACTTTCACTAGAATGGATGACACAACAGGTGGTGCAGTCCACTAGTGACATTTGTCTTCCAGGCCCCGGGTGCATTTTGTACCATACACTAGGGACTTATCAGCAAGTTAAATATACCAATTAGGAGTAACCATGGCTAAAGGGGGGAGCACAGACACTTTACTACTGGTTAGCAAGGGTAAAGTGCACAGAGCTCCAAAGCCTGCAAACAAAAATAGGGTCCAGCAAAGGCATAAAAGTCGGGTTGGCCTTGCAGAAAAAGTGGATTTCCACACCCTAAAACACTCTTAGCAGTGGTCGGGCTTGCTTGCTATGCTTGGTTGCTACATGTAGTATGGGGGGTGGTCTGAAAAAAAATTGCCAGGGCTGCTTTTGATTCCCAGCCAGGCCCTGTGAATATCTTCTGCCAACCTATCCTTCGGTACGGAGCTTGATGCTGGTCATCAGGATTGATGCTCACACCAATATGGTCATCCTTTAGGGATAGCCTTGGGTAGCAGATGCTACCCCTGACTGGCCAATTTGTATTCCTGTCACTCCCCTTACTACCTCTGGTCTCAGCAGTCATGAATGCATCAGAAAATGTAAACAGGGTTCAACAGCCCTTTCTCCAGTGCTAAAGTAGGAAATAGAAGGCTGTTGCAAGGGATAGGGTGCAGCGAGAGGTTCAATCTTATCACATCATTGGGTGTCCAAGGATGCATGATGTCAACTCTTCTACCCTTGGCAGTGAATTGAAATCCATACACACCAGTAATTCGATCACTGATGTTGCACAGTAATCTAACAAACGCTGGCACAATGCCATTTCTAGCACAAAGAGGATCAGCCGCATTTAAAATAAAGGGTGTAATTGGAAATACAAATGAGGTAGAGACACGGCTGGTGTGGCGATAAATGGAAACTCATGACCCTTTGAAAATTCTAATTTAGAAAGTGGACCGCTTAGTACGCCTCGAGTTTCAGCGCTGTTGCAGCAGCCGTGCAGTGCCAACTTTCTGTCTCCTTCTGGACTTTGAAGGCCCTACGTCATTGTAACAAGCTCTTTCTCTATTGAAAAATACAACTCAACCACAGGCTGATAAACAGGTTTCTGCTTTTCTTTTTCAATGCATTATTTCTCAGATACATTACATAAAATGCTAACTGCTGTTATGTCAGTAACTTTAACGATTGCAGTGTCCTTTGCATTACATTTGTGTGAAATGTAAATTGATTTCAGATATGCAAAAAAAAGAGGAGGCTAAGTGCTCCAGCAATGGACTCTGTAGCCACCACTTCTACCTCAGAAGTGCGGGCAGCAATGCTGCAATCTACTAAGTGCCAAATTAGGCGTATCAATGAGACAATCTGCTCCACATTGTGCACTAAAAAAGGAGAAAATGCCCACAAATGCATACCCATCAAAATACAAAATATTCCATTGATTTCAAAGGAGGTAGCCAAGAGCAGCAGTTGCTATTGTGGCTTGATATTTGGATGCTGCCATGCAGTCATGGCCCATCCCCTGCCAAAGTGGCGGGCGGGCCGGGGAGGGAGCTTGGGTGGGGGTGATACTCGGGGGACAAAATAAAAAAAAATTAAAACATTTAATAAAATGACCTGATCACCGCTGTCTCCGCCGTCCACTCCATCCCGCTCTTCCTGCTTCTGGGACAGGCTCCCAGACTGCACTGCGGCCAATCATGACGCTGCAGGAAAGCAGTGTCAGGATTGGCCTGAGCGCTACAACTTTGCGCTTCCAGGCAGACTGGGAGCCTGTGCCTGCTTTCTCCAGCCCCAGCAACGCGGCTGGGGCTGGAGAAAGCTTCACTGCGCATGAGGTGTTTGGCCGGCCTGAAAGGGCACGGCCTTCTCGATGAAACTCAGTTCGGGTTCCGAAAATATCATAGTACCGAACTGGCGGTGATCACATCATCTGAACTGATTAGGCAGACAGTCGATGCTGGGGGCAGTGCAGCACTTGTGCTGCTTGACCTCTCCGCCGCATTTGATACGGTGAACCATCAGAAACTTTTAGAAGTTTTGAGGGGAATTGGGGTCACAGGAAATGCATTTTCCCTTCTTGAATCATTCTTGTCTGGCAGGGAACAATTTGTGGCCCTAGAAAATTTTAAATCTCCCAATTTTACACTTCCATGCGGTGTGCCACAGGGATTGTCCTTGAGCCCGACTCTTTTTAACATTTATGTGGCACCACTGGCGAAGTTAATCAAGTCCCTAGGCTTTTCGGCTGTATCCTATGCTGACGATACGCAGATCATTGTCTCAGTGTCAGGATCCCCCACTAACACCATGGAACAGTTCCATACCTGCCTTCGTCAGGTTGGGGACTGGATGGCTGCCAATTGTCTGAAACTTAACTCTGGTAAGACGGAGGTCTTACTTTTTGGTGCTCATACTGATTTCTGGTCACCTGATCTTTGGCCCCTGGAGCTTGGGCCATTTCCTACGCCAGTGACCAAGGTTAAGAATTTGGGAGTCATCTTTGATTCCAAACTCTCATTTGAAAACCATGTTAACCAGGTTACCTCTCTTTCTTTTTACACGTTAAAACTTTTGAGAAAGATCCTCCCATTTATTCCAGTTGAGCTACGTAAACTGGTAGTCTCCGCACTCGTTCTGTCAAGAGCTGATTATTGTAACGGGCTTTTATCAATCTTCGGATTAAATGCCTATCTAAACTGCAGGTTGTACAGAATGCTGCGGCTCGGCTGCTGCTGAACATTCCTAGACACAAATCTGTGTCAAAGGTGCTCAAGGATTTACATTGGCTGCCTATAAAAAGACGTATAGAGTTTAAGGTTCTATGCATTGTTTTTAAGACCACACGGAATATAGGACCAGGTTTTTTAAGAGGAACCTGTTACCTTACATTCCAGTCCGTTGTCTCCGCTCATCCTCTGCCCACGATCTGATTATTCCCAGGGTAAAAAAATGCTCCTGGGGGGGTAGAAGCTTTCTGTTTGGCGCAGCTAAGTTATGGAATTCTCTCCCAATAAGATTGAAACAGGAAACACATCTGTTAGCTTTTAGGAAATCACTAAAGACATGGCTGTTTAATCTTTAACATATCTGCAAACCTCCTAGTTTAAGTTCTGTCTCTGATGAGCTAGCGCCTTGACACCCTTGGGTGATTGTTTCGCGCTCTATAAATCTCCATTTCATTTCATTTCATTTCATGCACAGTGAAGGGACAAGGGAGTGCACTAGCACTCCCCCACCACAGTGTCATCCCCTGGACCCACCCCCAAGACTCGTCAGAGTCCTGGGGGCGGATCCAGAGGGATTAAAATAAAACGATAACAAAACAGGTTAGAAACACGTTTTATTATCATTTTATTTGCAGCTGGTGGCGGGGGGGCAGTGCTCCTCCGCCCTAATGGAGGGGCTGCCACTGCTGCAATGGCTACCCCTGGTCTGAAGGGATGTCAAGGCAGCAGCAGCAGCAGTGGCAGTAAACAGGACTCATTGACTGTCACCTAGCCCTTCCACAGCAAATAAGAGGATGTTCAGAGGCTAAGGTTAGGCCGGGGTTTTGTGGGATGGTCAACAACCATCGTAATGAAATTTAAAAGCCTAAAAATGCATATTATCACCTCTGCTACCCTTTGCATTTGATGAATCTATGATGTTGAAGTACTGCCATCTAATACACCACGAAGACCAACACTATTTCCTCTCGAGATCGGATGTTGCCACATCAAACAAAGCTAAGTTACATATGTAAACAAATCAATTATTTATTCATCGAAACCCACTCAAAGCCACAGTCAAAGAATTTTATATTCTACTTGATCTGTTTCTACATGTCTTTGAGGAGATGTCCACACACGCCTCCTCAACATCATCCATTCCTCCTTCAGCCAAAGAATATTCCTGGACACTCTCAAACTAGGACAGATCTACTTTCTACTGAAGGAACAACAGTAGGCCCAGATGATCTCATCAGTTTCTGCTCCATCATTCACCTATACTTCATGAAGAAAAAAACTTCAAAAAAGCAGTCTCAACCCAGTTACATGAGCAAATCAAGACGAGCAACCTTTACTGGACTACCATTCTGGCTTCAGACCACAGTGCAGAATGGAGGCAGCTAAGCTCAAGTAGTAGAAAACTCTCTCCTTCTAAATGACAGAAATTACCTTTGCCTCCTGACCCTGCTTGACCTCTCTGCAGCTTTCAACATAGTCAACAATCGAGCACTAATTCATACTCTAGAAAAAAACATAGCCATTACTGACGCAGTCTGAAAAAGCTTCACCTGCTACCTCGTCAGCCACCAATAGCTTGTCCAAATAGAATCAGCAAGATCACAGAAATTCACTGCTTTTTAAGGAGTCCCCCAGGATTGCATATTCTCATCCATAGTTTTTGATCTCTTCATGGAAACCCTTGGAGATAAACTCACGGATAACATCAAGATCCATCAGTGTACCAATGACACAGAACTGGATGCCATAATACCCTCAACCAATTGGACTAGGCCCTCCCTGCAGGCTCACCCCAAACTTTTTGCTTACACCCCTTCTGTTTTCTGAACCTGTTTTTGTGAGGTTTTAGGACTCTGAACTGTACCACTGCTCCCCTGTGCTAAAGTGCTTGTGCTCACTCCCAGCGCTGGCTTCTGGTCAAGGGCGTTGGGGCTCCGCCCCTTTCATTTTCGCCCCCAGGTCAGAAATGAAGAATAAAACTAATTTGCTCATGCAATCATGCTACACACTCAATTTAATCTTGCTGTCTGGGGTGCTGCTGCATACTGCCACTCATCCGAATAGTGCTTGTAGTTTGTTGAATGCCTTCAGCATTCCAAACACATGCCCCCAGGCCCAAACTCTAAAGTATTTTCCATGCTGGTGATCTGATAGCCGGGAGGTCATCAGCTCGGCAAAGACATCAAGGACCAGCCTCCACCCTCTGATGACGTGGGTGTAAAGTTAGCCCCAGACATTTCAGACTGAAGCATTGTAGTGCTGAGGCTTCATGTCAATCAGGGAGTGGAGAGCATTTTAACCCCACCCTGTGACGAGTTGGGAAAGGGCGGGTTACAGTTACTGCACCTCAGATTTTAGAGTGAAAGGCCGACAGGTGCCATTTATTTTGCATTCATGTTCACTTGCTCATGTCGTTCTTCTTCAAGGTCTCAGTGTCAGCATCGGAGGGTGACTTCTGGCTATAGCTAGGCATCAGTCTCCAGATAGCTTTGTCATTCAGGTAGGCTATCAATTTTCCATGAATGCTGTGGAAAAGTGGGTTACTGGTTGAGGGGTGAACCCCCACTTGAGCGGCAACCACAATTTTTTTCAGTGTGAAACAGAAGCAAACCCCAGATTAACCCATTTTCAACCCCCTGGTAGCTTCAACAGAGCAGCCAGGCTTAGTTTAGAGGCAATGTGTAAAGTATGTATGCAGCACTTCCAACAGTAATAATGTGAAAACAAAACACAAGAAAAATCCCACACCAATTTAGAAAAACCGAGTACATTTTAATAAATTGACACCAAAATGACAAAAATTCAAACCGTAGAACTGGAGTTATGAATTTTTAAATGTTAAAGTGAAAAATAGTGCCTAAAACATCAAAACGCCAACAGCAGACTTCAAGTCGTGTGAGACCGCGGCAAAGTCGAAAGTTACCTACCACGATGGAGAACAGTTCAGATACAAAAAGTGGATTGGGTCTTGTCTCCCCTTACCTTCAGACTTAGAAGAACTTTTCATAAAAAATTAATGAGAAGGCAAAGTTCAGCAGGGCAAGGCAGCTGGCGCTGTCTGATGAGGAGGCGTCGGGGAGCAACGAGACAGAGTCACGATGAAGATTACGTTTGGACTTAGTTTCTTTTATGGAAGTCAAAAATCTCCAGCATGATGAAGTTGCCGGCTGTAACCGACAAGGGCTCCACGAGGCTGGATACCCTTCTGTAAGGAGCTCCTAAACAAGATTTGCTGCTGCGGAGAAGAGCATAGCGGGAGCTGCCATTAAGGCAGGTCGACCAATGATGCACCTTGGATGGATCAGGGAGCCAGAAGGTCCCAGTCTCCTCTCAGTTGTCAGGGCACTTTTTGCTGACACTTTTATAAGTCCCAAGTTTTCTATTTTGGCTATCTGGGCAACTTTAACACCACTTCCAAGGGTCCAGGACTGGAGGTGCACCACTTAGAGGGTCGAGACGCACTCTGGCTGGATACAGGTACGGGTTCAAGATGCCTGGCGCTTTTTCTGTACCTGAGGCTCTGATCAGGAGGCCAGCCAGGTAGCCCTTGGAGTCACTCTGGAAGTCTTGGATTCAAGCAGAAAAGCAGGTCTCAAGCAGCAGGGGAGCCCTCTTAGGGCAAATGCCAGGCTTCGGGCAGCAGGGCAATCCTCTTGGTGCAGCAGGGCAGTACTCTGAAGTACACAGCAGGCCACCCTGGTTTACCCTGACAAGGATTGTGGTTGTAGCTTTAGTAGGGTTTCATCACCCTCAACCAGCAACCCATTTTCTCACATCAATGTGGACTTAGAAGCTGCCTTGAATTTAGAATGGGAGATCACAGTACCACTTAAAGCTCACCCAGCAAAGAAATAATACATTATTTGCAAACAGCTCCAAGCACTCATATTAAAGCCTTGCTTTTTGACATAAACCTAAACACCTTCACCCCCAATCTGTCAGACAAGGAGAAATCACTTGGAATCACCCTGGTCACAGGCCTTCGTCAAAGAACACATTGGTAAGAAAATACAGACAGCATGGTACCAGCCTCCTGCCTGAAGAAACTAAAACCTTTTCTTCCAGAAGTTAATTTCAGTATCACAGTGAACATACTGGTCCTCTCCCTCCTGGACAGAGGCTCAATGGGCCCCCCGTAGATCACTGTGTCACCCCTGACTGCGATCCTATACAGTGCAGCACGACCCAGCAAGGTCCTGAAGAAGTTTGACCACATCGCCCAAATGCTGAAAACAAAAAGAATACTAGTTTCCCCTCCGGGCCCATATCATCTTCAGGGCCAGGTGCATCCCTCAGAAGGTCCTCAAAAAGTTCACCTTGACACATCTGGCTAAGATACTAACCTCAGGCAGACTGCACCAATGGCAGGAGCCGTGCCATCACCCAACTAAAACCAAAGGAGTGCAAGAAAGAAAACAACAAAAACTAGGCTTTTCAAGCTGCACAATCTGAAAGACAAATCCCTTGAAGGATCTCTTCTCCCACACCATAAATATACTTTCACCTGCCCATAGTTAGTGATCTGAATAGAACATGGGGCCCAAGTCCTCTGTGCAGCACCCCACTGCTGTTCAGCTACATTTTCCTTTACAAATATCAGATATATTAGGTGCATTCAGAACAGTGACGTCGCGTGTGGTATAAGGCATGGTAATAATACCACACTCAATACTTGAACCTAACGCTAACTGTAAGATACATGTATATTTCCTATTTTTAATTTTTAATTCATCTTATACTTACCTTCCACAGTAATATTGGTGGACTTAGGAATTCTAAATATATACTTACCTTACAACATTATGGCAGGCCAATGTAATGGATGCAAATTATGAGGGTAAAAGCTATTGCACAACGCGCATATTATCTATTAAAACACAATTAATAATTAGGAAAATAAATGTGCCAATCACTAAAACATTTCAAAAGCCAAGAATATAAATAATATGAATTTTACGTCACTAATAATCCAAAGAAATACCAATGGATAAACATTTAAAAACAAACGATCGGACGCATCAGGAGTGTTTTGTCAGGTTTATGTTATGAAATTATTTATATCATTTCTCTAGTAGAAATTGTGTTGTTGTTTTTTTTTGCATTATTGAGTCGTGTAAATAAATAGTAGAAGACTAAGTTAAATTAAATGTAACAAAGTAATTATCCTGTAATCTCTGCTTTACATGTTCGCTTCTCTGGCCTGGGTCACTTTAGAACTAATTAAATTCTTGCATTTATGGCAAGCAAAACTCCTTCTAACAAAGAAAGTCAAGCAGATACTACATTTGTACCAGTGAAGGCAGATCACGGATTCTGCACTGTGGTCGACAGGGTAGTTTAAAAAAGACACACACGCCTTCTTCATAGCAGTGCACCCTGTTCGAGACACATTGCAATGGCTTTCGGGAAGAAACAGTGTCCCAGAGAGAATACTATTGCCTTGAGGAGGCACTTTCTCAAGGACAGAAAGAGGGAAGGTAGTAAAAGGATGGGAAACGATTGGCAGGGTTTTACAAAGAGGCTGCAGCACTGAGGTCCAAAAACGTCCTAAATAGCGCTTTTAGCGCCTTCCTCTTCTCTTGAGCTTAGGAGCCAAAGTCTGGAAAAAGAAGTATCTACTTGCCATCAATCCAGAGGTTATGCTTTAGTGCAGGGGTGGGCAAGCCAACAAATTAACAGAGAGAGCGAGCCAAAAGTCTGGCATGGCTGCAAGAGCATGTGCGCGAGCCAAGCCTTGAAAACAGTTGCCATGTAATTATGCAACAAACAATGTAAACATGTTTAAAAAATCTCTGAAAAATTCAACATTTCACATGCAGAAGCGTTTTACCTTAGTTCATCAGATTATATCAGTGCATAGAGAGACAATTATTAAAAGTGATGATAAATAACATAAAACTTAGAAACGCTTATGCCCCCACACTGACAACGATGCCGTAGTGAACTAAGAGGCAAGTCAGTTATCATCTGTACACTATATGTGGCCTAAATCTTATGAAACATGGAGCAACACTCTATTTTATTAAATCAAACAGAAGAGGTTCTTGTACATTGCACATCCTGAACTCACATTTTTGAATGCGCTCACATGTATGATAACAAAGAAAAAGGAAGCTCAGTGAAATAAAATACTTGCCTGGAATCACGCAATTTATTCAAGTGGGAGGCCAGGAATGACTACAGGATTTCTGGTTTTACATTATGAAATTCAGCCACTAGATGGTGGTTTTATATCCTGTTTTTGAACATCAAAGGTTTATGCTTCATTTTTATGTCCTAAAGTATGAGTAGGGCTCCCGGTTTTATGGTATTTTCTTTTTTTTAACATTTCCAATGGTATTTATCCATGTTTATTTTCTGTCCTTCCTATTGGTATTTATCCATATTTATTTTGTGTTTTGAGAATAAATGAAGTGGTAAAAAGGTATATTTCCACATTTATGGGCATTTTACCAATGCTGCTGCATCTTCCTCCTTGGAAGCGCCTATCGATAGCGACCAAGTTCCGCCTATGTGGGAAAGCAGAAGAGAGTGTTCTACATCTATTATGTATTTGCGGAGAACTGGAACTTGAACGACGACTGCTTCTGAAACCCATCTTTAAAAACAAGAGGATAAGATCCTGTAGACAAGCAGTGAAGGCATGCCTCGGAGGTGGAGACGAACAGCTGGCGTGTAGCTTTGTACGATTCATGGTGGTGGCAGGGGAAAAAATTCTGGCGCACAATTACCAGAGTTTTAAACCTGGTTTTGTCACTTCCCGGAACTGGCCCCCACCCACAATATTCCTTTTTTACTGCTTTTATAGAAATCACACAATGTTAAAATTTAGAATTCATCGGCACGGCTGTTTACCAAATCAAGAGACCCAAAGTCATTTATCTCCAAGCACATGGCACCAGGCACTTTATGAGACTGCAATACGCAAACTTGTCAAAAACCCATTTAAGGTTAATAACGAAACGGCACACACACAACGTTAAACTTTTAAATTCATCAGTATGGCTGTTTTAAAATTCAAGAGACCTAATGTTATTTATCTCCATGCACAATGCACCAGGCACTTTATGAGATCGTAATATGCTGACTTGTCAAAACCCGTCCAAGGCCAACAACTCTGCCTGTTAACTTAAACCAAGAAAGCATTCAGGATTCAAGTCTTCGAAACCAAGTAACACGTTTGCAACTGTCATTCCACTGAAATTTTGAGATTTATTTAGTTTGAGTGGAATATTTTATGTTTGATCGTAATTTCGAAGCTTCTGCTTTTTTTTTTTTTATTGTCTGACATTAACCAGGAATCAGTTGTTTTAAGTTATGCGCTTCGATTCTGCAATTATGGATTTTGCTGTATTCTTGTCTTTTATGTGGAAAAATCAAGATACTTAAAGGCATTTACCTGCATGCACAATGCGCTAGGCATTTTTATGAGCGCGCAATACGCAATCTGAACTCCGTTTGTCAACTTAAGCTAATAATGTACTCAGGACTTCAGTCTAATAGTCTAGAAACCAAGTATTTCGTATTGCACACTGACTGAACTAACACGCCACTGAAGTTTTGCACACTTAATTAGCTAGAATGGAACATTTTATGCCCGATCGCATAAGCAAAACCCTAGCTTTTTATTGTATGACATTGACCAGGAATCAGCTGTTTTTAACTTCAAACTTGTAAATATGGATTTTTGATGTGTCATGTCGTTTATGTGAATATTGTAAAGGTTTTTATTAACTTATACAAAATAAACTTACTTACTTACATTTATTTAACTAATAAACATTCACTCATACTTTGATGACAGTCACATTATTGCAAATTAAGCAGCCAAATGTAACAAAACACTACATCCAGAAGGTAAAGATTAACATTATATACAAATATATGTTAACATATGCCTGTATTTACGGAAATCTCATACTAATTTTTTTAACTCATGTTGATGTCTATCAGCTCAGCTGTTTGTCTGGAATTCATGAAGGACAGCATGGAGAAGCAAAATTTTCTGTATTTTTCTGCTTTTAAAAAAAATACAGGCAGGAAACACATTGTTTTCTCTCTGTATTGGCCTGTACAAATCAGTAAAAACGGAAACTGGGAGCCTTAAGGATGAGTTTAGTAGGTTGGCAGGCAGAGGCCACATGAAAGCTGGGCTCATTTTGGGCTCGAGGGTCCAAGAGGACCTCGAGCTGAGGCAGAGCCAGGTCTCTGGCTTGAGACTGGCTCGAGCCTTCAGTGGCTCAACCACCTCCACTGTAATGTCACCATAAAACGAGATCTCTAAGGTCAAGATCTCTCAAAGCTACAAGTATGGTTCCACCTCTGACTGCCGATGAGGTTCTGGGAGACCTGGAGGGAATCCAATACATTTCTCAACGGAAATCAATAGTTCTTAAGCAGAAATATATTCAAAAAGAAATTATGCATCAGCAACAAAAAAATACATTCAAAGAGGGAATACATTTGTGCCACAGGATGGAATGCCTATCTGGCACAGAGTGATCGAAAAGAATACATGTCCATACAAAATTCTATGCCGAGAGAAATAACATCAGTTTTAAATTGTGCCAGGATATAATACCCATGGCGATTAGGCCTGGACAAAATTTAGGTTATGCCAGCATAATTTTGAGAATATCACAATATGCGTATGTGAAACTCCCTAAATTATGTAGTTTGGCCACTTCACATTAATATGTGCCATTTGCTGTAAAAATATGCAAGGAATGCGCCACTTATGGTAAAAATTGGCCACAAACTCATGACGACAACAAAAAGCAAGAGTCTGTTGTTCGCATTGCTTTTATTTTGCTATTTGTTCCTGAGTAATGCATCCTCACATCAATAATTACATGGCAACGTACATGAGGCCACATTCAAATATAGAGCAAAATGACTGTTTTGCATTTTGTGTAATTTTCCCAGAATTTTGCATAATCATGTGAAAGCAAATTATGCGAATGTCACACACCCCTAATTGTGACCCTGTGTCAGTCAAAAATGTACTACAACCTTTGATGCAAATATAAACATGGTGATAAATCTGCCAGTGATGCTACAGCCAGCTCAGACATATATTGGTTGAAGGACAATTCACCACAGGAACATCACCATTTAATTTTACCCACCAGTTTCATTAGGTGTGGTGTTAGACAAGACCTTTGGATTTTACTAAAATTATATGTATAATATACTTATGTAAAGGGGCTTTCAGCCAGCTCTCTTCATCCATTAATATGTTTTTTGTGTCATTCATCTTCATATTTTGCTTCCACCCACTACAGCATACAGCATGGGGCAATGGGTCAGCCTACTTCAGCCACTGGTTAACTGCACTTTGCACAACTGCATTTAGCTCTTTCACAAGAAGCACTTCCACACACAAGGTAGCTCATTTCAGTGCCAGTGTTTTTGTTTTTACTTTATTATTTCTTCAGTGTTTCCTCAGTTTATAGAGCCTGGTAAGATAGCAGGACACTTTCTACCAGATGAGAGCACAGTGCAGATTCCTGCTTTATCCATTGCTGCCTCTTGTCAAAGCTGTTGTAAATTCCTTTGTTTATTTGACTACTGGTTTTTCACATCATATCAGCAGCTCACATGAACTCTGAATATAAGCTCATGAGGGTGCTCTATCTTTGCAACCCTAACTGCCTGTCTGTCTGTCTTTCCTTCTTTCTGTCCTTCCTGTTCTCTTCCTTTTTTGTCCTTCTTTCCTTGCTTCTGCCCTTCCTTTTCCCTTCCTCTCTCTCTCCCTCCCTTCCTTTCCCTCTGTCCTTCCTTCCCTTCTTTCTGAAAGGCAAGAAGCTGGCAGCCAATGCCAGACAATTGGCTTTTTTAAGTTTATGTTAGCAAAACTTTTTGACTTACAAAACGTATGTGTATTACATAGTTACCTAAATGGGTTTTCAGCCAAACTTCGTCCATTAGTCTGTGGTATTGTCATCTGGGGCGTAATGCAGGCCCCTGCAGACCCTGTGCATGGGGGGCAACACTTCAGGGGACATCATACATTTTTGGGGGGGGCATTAGGTCAAAAGCCACTGAATAACTGTGAGAAGATATGGGAGGCTCAGGATCCCCAAATCACATTCTGCGGGGGGGGGGGCAACATTTTGCATTACGCCACAATCTGTCATTCACATTTTTCTTCCACCCACTCCAGCATGCATCATGGTGTAATGTATCAGTAAACTTCAACCATAGGCTAACTTCACTATAAGTTATGGTTCGCTGCCCTTTCACATGGAGCACTTCAACAAAGTAGTTTCTGTCAGTGCCAGAGAGTACTATGGCACTGTGTGCTTTTATGAGACCTAAACAACATTTTTGCATTTAGCCAATGTTTTTGTTTAGATTGAGGAGGGCCCAGCAGCTTCCCAAACAATTAAGTTTTGTTAAGTTTTGTTTTCTGCTTGACCCTTGCGTACCACCTTTTGCTATAGCGCCGGGACACCTCTGCTGGAGGTAGCTGTTCGCGCTCTATAAATGGCTGTATTATTATTATTATTATATTATTAAGAAAATGACAAAAAAACACAAGAATTGCCAAAAGGCTAGTGGACAAAGCTAGACCTATTGGCTTTGTAAATGCTTGCTTTCAGAGTGAGTTCACCACCATCCCTTATGTGTTTTAGTTTGGAAACCATGAGTGTCGCTACATGGGCAAGGCTCTCTGCATGTCCCTGGCATCAAACGTTTATATCTGTGGGCCATGTGCGAGAAGATCCTCAACACTCTCCACTTATACTCTTTTTGTTGTACAGCCTAGTTCCCTACTGCTCAAGGTTCCAGTAATTTTTCTAAAGATGCAGGACTGGTGCAGATTACTTATAATACATGATCAGACCTCAGGCATTACAGTTACCTATTAGCTTACAGGCACTCCTCTAATGCCAGTGTCTACAATGGCCTAATAGGAAAACCATATATTGCCATGGCAATTTCTACATTACCAAAGTGTGCAAAACACTACCATGCCAGAAGATTTAATGTGGAGGTATATAGAGCATCACGGACATGCCAGCAATCACTTTGTCCTCACATGTAGACCTCCATTGTTATGCCATAATCCACAATGTCCAGGGATTTACAGCATCACTGTTATGCCAGAAACCAAATTGCCCCAGTATGTAAAATACTGTTTCAATACAAGCATCCACAAGAGTTGTACAGCACAAATGACAATCTTCCCAGAATCCACATTTCCCAGGTATTCACAGCAACATTGTCATAACAAAATCCATATCACATAGGTATGAACAGAACTTCTGCCTTTCCACAAACCATATTGATCTGTGACATAAAACCCTATTTGAGCGCCAATACCATGGCCAAAATGCTACCCATCATAATGCCCTATCCATCTCCCTTCCCCGATGGCACTCATCTCATTCTCCAGTTACTGCTAGGCTGGAGCTTAGAGTGATCAGTCATATTGGATTTGCCAGGACAGTCCCAGTTTTTCATTAGCTGTCTCAGCAGATTTTGGCATATTTGGCTCCTGTCCTGGTTTTCAGAGAGGGTCTATTGAAAACAGCATGTTTTTATGTGCTCCAAAGCAGGGCTAGTTAGCAGGTGTTATAAGAAAACAATTTCATTATAAGATGTTGGACCTGACATACTTGGCATGGTTTTCCCCCAACTATTTGCCTTCCACTCTCCTGTTTTGCTGACTTTGTTTTTGCGGGCTGTAGAACGCTGCACTTTACCAGTGTTAACCAGTGCTAAAGTGCTTGTCCTCTCTCCTTTAAACATGATAACATTGGTTTACTACATTTATTTTTAAGTCCCTAGTAAAGTGGCACTACATGTACACAGGGACAGAAAATTAAATGCTACTAGTGGGCCTGCAGCACTGTGTCACCCACTCAAGTTGAACTTTTAACATGTCTCAGACCTTCCTTTGCAGCCTATGTGTGCAGTTTTAAACTGCCATTTCAACCTGGCAAAGAAACCTTCTGCCAGGCCTAAACCTCACTTTTTAATACCTCTAGCTCACCTCTAGGAAAGGCCCTACACAAACCCAGACAGTAGGGTGTAGTGCATTTAAAAAGTTGGACATGTACCTTTAAGTTTTACATGTATTGGTGAAAAATTACTAAATGTGTTTTGCACGACTGTGAGGCCTACCTCTCCCATAGCATAACAGTGAGTTGCCTTATTACATTTAATATGTGTTAACATTTGAGTGGGAACAGGTAAACCTTTCATATTTAGTGTCTGAGAAAATGTAATTAAAAGTCCCCTTTAATGGTAAAGTCGCATTTTGAGTTACAATTTTGAAAATGCCACTTTTAGAACTTGGCATTTTCCTGCTCTATTTGGTGTTTGTAGCCTGTCCCTGGGACACATGACTGGGTGTAGTTGGCAGCTGAACTTTGCTTATTCCTTCCAGGCTTCCACAGAATAGAGAGATTAGGTGTGCTTGGATGGGCCATCTATTGGCAGGATGGGGCGGAGCTAGGTACAGCCCCACTTGCAACTGAATAGGTTGTGCACTGCCTCCACACAAAGGAATTGCCAACACTGCATTATTCATGCAGCCAGCTTGGAGCCAGGAAAGAGGAGGCAGGAAACTTCAAGGACTTCATAGGGGATGCTCTAGAAACTTCTCCTACTTCAAAGTGTGCACCAGATATAAATATTAGACCCTCATACCCAGTTCTTAAGTACACCTCTGGACCTGTGGAAGGCTCAGAAGGACTGCTGCACTGCTGTGCTGCAAGAATGACTGCTACTCTGCTGCCCTGTTGCCGTGCTGCCTGAGCGAGAAGGACTGGACCTGCATATTGAACCCAGAACCACCCAAGTGACTCCAAGGGATAGTTGTCTGGCCTCCTGATCAGAGCCTCATGGACAGAAAAGGCTCCAACCACCGTGGACCCTGCACCTGGACTCTACCTGCTGCGAGTCCTGCCGCCCCAGTGGTGCTATCCCAGTCCTGGACCCTTGGAAGTGGGCTGAAGGTGCTGTGTCAGCCCAGTTGTGGTCCAAATCGGAGCAGACGTGATGCCCCGCTGCACGACTACCACCTCCATCAGAACCGATGCAAGCTTTATCGGAATCCATGCAGGACGATGGAAAGCCTCACAAAGCAACACCCTGCAGACTGCGCACCAAGATTTAAGGTACTAGGTTCAGCTAGCCTAACTGGGTCCCTGTAGCCGGCCATAACTCCATCATGGTCGGTCTAAATTTATGACTTTATCACTTTCCTACGCCACCGGATAACCACAGTTGGCACTTTGTGCTTTTATGCAGTATTTTTGCTTAAATCTTTAAAATTGCATATCTCCAGTTTTACTGATTAGATTTTTGTCATTTTGGTCTCAAGTAATTTATTTAATTTTACTCTGTTTTTCTAAATTAGTGTAGGATTTCTCGTGTGTTGTGTTTCCACGTTTTTTACGGTTTGTAATGCTGCATAAATACTTACACATTGCCTCTAAGTTGAGCCGCACTGCTTTTTGCCAAGCTACCAGAGGGTTGAGCACAGGTTAATTTAGGGTTTGCCTGTATCTCACCTTGACCGGGATTGTGGTTGATGCTTGAGTAGGGTTTCACCCCCATCAACCAGTAACTGAATTTCCAATATTATGTATTATGGGGTGTCTAAAAAAATGCATTTTATTTATTTTCTTAGTGCCTCTTCTGTGTTTCTAAGTTGTTGAGCGTTGTTATTCTGTGCCACTTAGATGAGGTAGAATTTTTGTCCTACCTCAATTTTTGTGCAATGTACTGGTTTTTGATTTTCAAAATCTGGTCACCCTACTGGAACTGCACATACTTGTAAATTTAACAGCTTTTCATCAACCCACAATTACCAATATACCACCTGTTTAGCGTGTTGCCGGGGAAGGGGACTCAAGCCAAGGAGAGTCCATATCAGGCGCAGACTGCCCGTTTACTTCACCAGTCTTTGTATGGGTGGGCTGGAGCCACTGGAGGCCAGTTTTTGGCAGCAGAGGGCCAATGCTGGCACCTCACCATTTTACCCAGCTCCCCCAGGTAATTACAGCAGGCATAGCAGGTGCTTCAGATCAGAAAGAGGAAGAAAACAGGGGAAAGTAAAAAGGAGAGAGAGACATGAATCAGAAAGAAGAGAGCAGAACTAGCTTGACCATTTTTTGTCAAGGCTGCAGTGGCGGCTCGCAGAGGGAGTGCTGCGGGGCGGTGAGCGGGGGAGGGGCAGGGTGGGGGGGTAGTGGACTCGGACAAACGACGGAACGGACTAAAGGAAGTAAATAAATAAAACTATTTATCTTGCGCGAGCTGCATCGCCCTCGGCAATGCAGCGCGCGCAAGGTAAATAGTTTTATTTATTTATTTACTTCCTTTAGTGCGTACCGTCGTATGTCCGAGTCCCCCCACCCTGCCCCTCCCCAGCCCCGCCCCACCGCCCCACATCACTCCCTCTGCGAGCCGCCACTGCAAGGCTGCTCTTGGTTCCAATTTTGGCCCTGTTCCTTTTAACTTCTGCAAAGAGGTGTAGGAGACCTGACGCTCCAACCTGCATCTCTGGTCACCACCGGATGAAATCTGCTATGCATGTGTGTATGATCTGTAGCACCATTTTATAGATCACTTAGATGTTTCTTTCCATGAGGAACAAGCTTCCTGTAAAGCAGGGCACAAGTCGGGGGTACAAGACGTTTACCCACTATTTTCACAGGGTGGACGCCGTCCACCTTGCCAAGAAGTTGGGCTCCACAGAAATATGCTGAACTCATCCGAATGTAACTTTCAGACACTGGGACACGTTCAGCAGCACCTGCACATTGTCTGCTTTCCATTCCCAGCAGCAACATGCAGACAGCGAGGGAGGCTTTTTTATATTCACATCCAGCTGGGCCAAAGATATAGGCGAAAGTTGAGGGGTCATCATGCCTCCTTTTGAGCGTTAATTTGTTAAATCTCATAATGCTCTTAAAAGTATACACATGATATACCTCATAAAGATATGTGGGAGGTCTTAATATCTGGTGTCACTTCTTGTGATGTCACTTCCAGTGATACCACGTGCGATGTCACCATCATGACGTCATGCGCTGTGATGGCATGCACTATAATGTCACTTGTATACTGCCTAACTTGGTTAGTGCCCCCACTTCTTTTTTTTAGGACTTGTGCCCTGCTGTAAAGGGAATCTGCTTTGAGGCAGAGAAGAAGGTTGGTCACACATAAAGGTTGGGCACTGGCATAAATCTGGGGCTAGAATGAGGTCACGAGGCTGCTAGTCCAGCTATAGTCTGCAGCCGACTAAGAAAATGCCAGAGCACCCGCAGGGGGAGGAGAGTGGCACTGCCAAGGATGGTCTTTGCGCTCACAACAGTCTCCTTCCTCGGTTGAATTATACACACTGTTGTATTCCTGCATCTGGCGCTCTGTAAACCAAGCATTCAATTGTTGCAATGACAGGGATACATACACCCAGCATATTCCTCCCTGCATTAAATCAAGAACAATTCATTCGAGAAGCGCAGCGCATTCGGACCGCTGCGGAGATTGAAGAGTTTTCATTATCGAATTAATAGGTCTTTTTTTTTTTTTACAATTACATGCCGCTTTTTGGTTTCTTTTTCTGACGAACCCAAACTTCCCAGCATCCGAAGGGAAGCGCTCCCTACAGTTTCATCTCCATTTTTTTCGGTGAGGAGATAAGTGCTCACGGCAGAGATCCAGGGGGTTTCAATACCCACCCATTTCCAGAAACAAGCCACGCACTGGTGCCTGGAAACTGCCGCTGGAAACCCCCAAAAATACAAACAGCAGAAGCACAAAGGAAAGAAACTGCAGGTCAGAGCCAGCCCTAATAGACACATCAAATATTGCCTGAATATTACACAACTAATTTCTGTGGTTAGGAAGTCGCAGCCATGGCAACCGCTGCCGCTCATGTTAATTTATGCTACTCGATTTCACAGGCACAAACGGGCTCTTAAGAAATGTGCTTTGGAATATGTCATGACAAATCTATCATTTGATGTGTTGAAAGCGGCGCGCGCTCGCTTCTCCCAAACATGCCTTTTTATGATTCTGGGCGGAAGTCACATTAAATACAAACGACCCCTGCGAATTTCTTTATACAATGTATTTTTTGTTCTATCTATATTGGTTCCAAAACAGGATAATTATATTTGTAAACGTGGTGCAACTGTCACCGGGAAAATGTGAAGGACTTCAACATCTGTAATCTAGGTAATATAATGTCTAACAGAAGTTACAAACAGAATTATTTTTGTCGCCTTTTATGACAGATGTTTCGTATTGTCCCCAAAGTGCAAACTCCCACAGACAATCCTTTGTGTATAAATAAATCAAGAAGCCGCAGGCTTTCAAGTGGAACCCCCATGTAATAAACTGGCAACTGCGCGCTAGAAACTCTTCCCCCCCCCGAAAATGAAAGGGTTCCTCCAGTGCTTAATTTGTAAAATATTAAGTGCCAGGGCTCTGACCAGGAGGCCACTGCAGCTTGCACCACCCATCGCCCCTGTCATCGCTGCCAAAACAACTACTAACCATCTCTCTTGCATGTAAATGCGACAGTTCAGATTATTCCAGGTCCCCAAAGCTCCAGGAATGGATGGGGAGGCAGGTATTAGTAATTTTTTAATGTATATTGTTTTCCTAAACAACTGTTATACTGCTCATCTCTAAATTACGTGAGCAGCACCACCTTGTGGCAGACTGCCCTATGTGTGGTGTTGACAATTAGGTGCCGGTGCCGAGCACCGGAAACCAATTAAGTGCCGGTGCTCAGCACCAGAAAGCTCCGGCTCAAATTAAGCACTTGTTCCTCCCTCTCGGTGTGAGGTCATTGTGGAAGGTGGGGCAGCGATCAGAGGTAGAGGCACGTGTTTAGGCGGCTAACGTCTGCGACATTGACAAATCAAAGTCAATGCGTGTCCAGAGGCAGGGCACAAGTACTAAAAAAAGAAGTGGGGGGACTAACCTAGTTAGGCAGTATGCAAGTGACATCACGGCGCGCAACATCACAGCGCGCAACATCACGGCGCGCAACATCACGGCGCATGACATCACGGTGCAAGACATCACGGCGCATGACATCACACATGGCATCACAGGAATTGACAACATAGAAAGTGGCATCACAAGCCACGACTTTACAGGAAGTGGCATCACAAGAAGTGACAACAGATCTAAAGCCCTCACATATATGTTTAGCAGGTCTATCATGTGTACGTTTGAGTGCATTGCGAGTATAGCACAGTGAGCTATGGAAGATGATATGTGACTTCTGCACCTTGCAATCCCCCAGTTTTATGTAACACATCCTGTACATTCATTTACAAACTTATATAATTTATTGTACATGTGATATGCACGTGTTGATGTAAAGCACTCTGACACCCTGCATTGGAATGAGTAGGGCTATACAAGAAAAAATAATGGTACTTAAATTATTTCAACGCATCCTCAGGGGAAGTAAAGCTCTATATAAATGCAATTTGCTTTGTGTAAATACTGGGAAAGACCAACACATCTGACTTTCTTACAGTGCATGCATATCTCCTAAACAGAGACTGAACAAAGTGAAAAGCTGCCTCTCTTAAGTATGTGTGAAGTGCTAACAAGGTGTGAGCCTTTGTTTGCCCTCTGCTTCATCTGCATCAGGTGTGAGTGAGGCTCCTGACTGCTCCCAGCCAAGAGACTCGAACAAAAGGAGGCCTGATGACCCCTCAAATTCAGCCTTTATGGGCCCAGCAGGAGTCTTAAATAAGAAAGCCTGTCCCAGCCTGCACGCTGTTGCTTGTTGCAGATGGAAAGCAGACAACGTGCAGGCACTGCTGAAAGTGTCCCAGTGTTTGGAAATTACACCGGTACGAGTTCAGCACATTATTCAGTGGGGCCCAAATTCTTGGCAGGGTGGACGGCGTTCACCCTGTGAAAAAAGTGGGTGGACGCTGTCCACCCGCGTGTACCGCAGACTCGTGCCCTGTCCAGAGGTAATTAATTATTCCCCATGCGGGTGAAGAAAGGAAAGATGTCGCTCTGTCGGAGGACATCGCAGTCGCACACCGGATATCGATTGTAGCAAGCATTCTGCAGGGTGATGATGGAAGAAGCCCCATGACAAGATGGCAGCCCAAGCCACACAACACCAACGAACGAGGTGATCACAGCAGCAGTGTTGCCTGCTCAATCCTGAGGAGGGGAGGAGTGCAGGAGCACCAAGAGAAATTGTTGGGCCTGCAGGTATCCAAAAAATAGAAAGGAAAGTGAGTTCAGAACATCAAGGAGCCCAGAATTGAAAGGAATAAAAGCACAGAGACAGCCAGCTAAGAGCCATGTGGGCTGGTTCCAAATTTAGTGAGACCCGAATTAGAGCAAGCACCAAATTGTTTGGACACGAAAATGAAGGAAAAAAGTGAAGACAGTGGATAAGGTGAGACAGAGCATTGAGCAGAGGAGTAGTTCTGGGACATGAGGTTTGGTGCAGGCATGGCGGGCGGGAATGTTCCTTATGTCGTTCTAGAATTCCAGGGCTGGCTGTGAGACAGCTGCCATTGGGCAACTTAGAGGCTACATGGTGAAACTGGATAGGGAGATTGAGAAGGGAGAGCTGGATTGGTCAGATGTGGATATCCTGGAGGAAGAAGAGCTGGAGCATTCCAGAAAGCACAGCAGCGCTACACACCTGGGCAGGATGGAGCTTCTACATTAATGATACCACAGACATATGGCAGGATCAATAGCGGGGCAGGGTCAAGAGAAGCATGGTGAGCGACAGCCCACATAGAGGCACAGTGGCACTTCTGAAAGTTAAGATGAATCTTTCAGAGGGAAAGGCAGCAAACAGGAGTGGAGTTAGAGAAAAATGGCTGAGATGGGAGAGTGGCACAAAGGAGGAAGGGGGTGGTCTTGAACATAGGTTTGAAGGGGAATGATAGGCTGTGTGAAATAAAAGGGTGACAGAAGAAGACCGGGAGAGCTGGAAGGTCAGGATACGGGAAAGAATGGACAGAGAAAATGGGAGTAGATTTAACTTTGAGCAGTTTTATAGAACATGATGTGGTTCATACAATTTTTTTAGAGAGAATAGAATAGACAGAAACGGGCCAGGGGCCATATTACAGAACATACCCCAGAGGCGCAACGGGCATGTGCACCCTCGGGGCACATTGGTATGACAGAAGGAGCCGCAGATGTTTGCGCGGCCCCCTCTGTAATATTGAAAGCGCTGGTGCACATGTAGCACCAGTGCTTTCTTAAGAGGATATTCCCTCATTTGCGTGGCCGCATGCAAATGAGGGAATTCCTTTTCCCCTGCCCCGTGCTGTATTAAAGACGTGGGTGCAGAGGCAAAGAAGCTGTCAGAAGGCGCACTAACAGTACGCCACCTAAAAGGTGTCTCACTGTCAGTGCACCCCCTGACGCAGCCCTCTGGACCTCAGGACCCCCCAGACATCCCCCTGCAGGTGGGTGCAGTCACTCACTGCACCCGCCTGCAAGGGCATCTCTAATCCCCCTTAAAAGTGCAGGTGGGTTGTCGCCTGCACAGTGAAACACAGAGAGGCTGCTTCAAAGCCACTTCGTATTTCAAGTGAATCCCCTGCCCCCAGGGCAGCACGACTTCGGGGCTGCCCTTGGGGCAGCGCATTCATTATAATAAGGCGCACTCTCCTTATTAGCGCTGAGTGCACCTTTTGAAAGGTGCGCTTGGCGCTAACAAGTAGAGTACACCGTATTCAATAGTACGGACCCTGATAGGGGTAGGCGGACAGCAAGACAAAATGATGGAAATAATGGTGACTGATTGGGAGCTGCAAAGGGGAAGTGGAATGGAGCCAGAAAAGAGGACAGACACTGGTAAGGACAAGAGGTCTTTGGGCCTAACCATCTGGCCGGACATACTCTAGACCAGGTTTTCTCCAATTTGAATCTAGCAATAATACAGCCTACTCCTCTTCCTTGGACGGACCACTATCTCATCTCCTTTACATGGTCTCAGACTTGCAGTAAGCCGCCCACGAAAGGTAGTGTTTCTTCTACCTATCGGGCCTTTCACAAATTACAGCCGGAGGTCATCAACCATGTCCTGACTACTACTTCCCCAGTCCTGACAGGTGATGTAGAGTGTGACACCGCCCACCTTGATAGCTGGATTAGTGAGACAGCTAACTCGCTAGCACCTATTAAAAAGATATCTCAGGCGAGATCTTGCCCGACTGCCTCATGGTTTAATGCTGAGCTTAGCACTTGTAAAGGCCAATGCAAGAAGCTCGAGAGAATATGGAGACGAAATGATCTCACAGATGACAAAGCCGCCAACAAGAATGCACTAATGGTGTATCAGGGGAAACTGCACCTCGCCAAAATAAAGCTTCTACGACACTAAGATTATGGAAGCAGACAACAAAGCGAAGGAAATCTTTAAAATTGTAGATTCCTTCCTGCGCCCAGTGGTCACCTCTAGAGCCTGCACCCCTACAGCGAAAAAAGTATGTCTATTCAAAAAAGCTTCCTGAACCCAGCACCCCCACTACAGAGTCAAGGGCTGTGGCCATCTCCTTCCGCTCCCACGTCTGCCACCTTAGACGTCTTCACTCCCATCTCCCTCGCTCAGTCTCTAGCAGCATTAGAAAGCCTCAAATCCGGCTCCCCCCTCGATCCCTGCCCCATCATGGTGCTAAATATGGTGGCACCAGCAATGAATCCCTCTGTAAACCACATTTTGAATACCTAGCTGGTTACAGGGGAGGTTCCTTCTATGTGGAAAAAGTCAAAAGTCTTGCCGCTGCTAAAAAAACCTGCAGCAGACCCTAAGCAAGCGTAAACTACAGGCCTATCTCCCTTTTCCCCGCCTTCTCCAAAATTCTGGAGAAAGAAGTCAATCGCCAACTTTCCAGATATCTGGAAGCCAACAGTATTCTCCATCCTACGCAATCCGGCTTCCGCCCCCAGTTTATCACTGAGACGGCGCTCCTTGAAGTTACGGAGCACATCCGAAGCACCCTTGATAGGGGAGGCAAAGCAATGCTGATACTGCTTCACCTTACAGCGGCTTTTGACACTGTACCCCATCTCAAGCTGCTGGAGCACCTACACGAGATAGGGATCAGACACCAGGCCTTCAGCTGGTTAGCATCTTTCCTGGACAGACGGACGCAGGAAGTCTGGCTGCCACCGTATACAGCTCAAGCCAGGCCCCTGTTGGTGGGCGTTCCGCAGGGGTCGGCTCTCAGTCCTACGCTGTTCAACGTTTATCTGACACCCCTCGCCACGCTCGCAGAGTCTCTTGGCGCTAAGGTAATCTCTTATGCAGATGACACGCAGCTGCTGTTTACATGCGAGAAAGGTATGGATTTAGACGATAAGCTGATTTCTTGTTGTCTTACCAAAGTTTTTCAATGGCTGGAGTTGCATCATCTGAGATGCAACCCGGATAAAACAGAGATTGCGACCTTTGGAGCTGTCCCTCACAACTTTGTGGAAGTTTGCTGGCCAAATAATATACTGCACCCGGGCCCCCCACAAAACTGTGTCAAGAATCTCGGAATTAAAATTGATAATGTCCTCTCCTTCCTTCCACAGATTCAAGCCCTGACTGGGTCCTGCTTCAGCGTGCAAAAATTTCTTCCGCTCCTATCTGAGGCTGCGGGCAGAAAGGTAGTGCAGGCCCTGATAACATCTAGACTGGACTATGGGAATGCACTGTACTTGGGCCTCCCCGACTATCTCTTCAATAGACTACAGGTGGTACAGAACTCTGCAGCAAGACTGCTGCTCAGACTTCCTCCCAGGTCCCACATGACTCCTCACCTAAGGGCCCTGCACTGGCTCCTGGTGAAACAGAGGGTGGCGTTCAAAGCCATGGTCCTCATGTACAAGTCCTTGAATGGGACAGGGGCATCATATCTTAACGAGAGAATCAGAACTTACACCCCCGCCCGCAGGGACATCTTAAGGATTTTGGGGGCCCTGGGCCAAACGTAGTTTGGGGGGCCCTTTTTGGAACAGCTTTGAATTTATGATCCATTTTCAGCTCTTTCATGCCCTCTTCGGCCAGGTCACTGACAGTGCACATGTGCAGTCGTCCAAATTTTAAATGTGCTTACTTCTAATATTCATGGCTAGTGGCATTTGTTTTCAATATTGTAATACAACGGCAACTCACTAATATTGCTACAAATAATCGCCATGACACCCTCACATTTCTTATATGTGAGGTCCTGTTTTGATCTATAAGAAACTTTTTTTTTGGTGTTGCATGAAACATAAACACATTTTTCTGCAAAATGTCTGTAATAGACCTTCGCACATCACTCACATTAACAATGCATTATAGGAAAAGATATTTAAAACAATCCCTTTAAGAATTATTCAAGGTCATCAGGGCAAGACTCTCTGCAGAACAGAGATGGCTGTATCAGGGGGCCCCTATGAAAGGCTGGGGCCCTGGGCCAGAGCCCACTTTGCCCATGCCTTAAAACGTCTCTGCCCGCCCGTACCCTTCGCTCTTCCTCGGCACGCATGGCAAAGGTGCCCCGAATTAATCGTCTCAGAATGGGTGGGAGATCTTTTTCCTATCTAGGACCTCTCTCTTGGAACAGACTCCAATGCGACCGGCGGTTGATAGACAGCCTCGATCTGTTTAAGAAGAAGAACAAAACCAACCTTTTCAACAGCTAGAACACCTCATGCGACCCCTTCCCCCTCTGCCAGCGCCGGGACACTCTTCTGAGTAGCCGTGCGCTTTATAAATTTATATAACATGACATAACGTAATAATGTGAGTTCAGAGATAGAGGTAAGCGCTGGAGGAGTGAACAGGCTAGGGCAAAGGAGATGTGAAGATGAATACAAAACTTCCGTACTTGGGAATTACGGCTCCACTAAGCAGTCCACTTATTGCTCATGACAAAAAAGAAAATATGAGCAATTGAGTATATGGACATAGTAAAGCTCATCCAAAGAGAGACGGAGGCTAAGGAGGGATCAAAGGTGGAAGATGGGGAACTAGCTAGAAGACCAACAATACTTACAAATATTGAAACTTAGATGGTGGTGTTCACTATTTACACAAGTATGTTTTGCAAAAAGTTCCCAGAGAGCAGCTTTGCTATATTTTAGTACTGGTACGTCATAGAGATGGCTCAAGTTAGTTTTGGAAGATTATATTGACTATGTCAAAGAGATCTGGGCCGAGGCAGTGTTATGCCAAGTAAGTCATTTATGGGAGATATAGACAACGAGCTGTGTTTGCAACTGATGATGTCCAATAGGCAAGTTGCACCTGTACACACAGCCAAGGCTTAGCCCTTCCCTATGCCTTCCCCACCTCATGGGGGTGGAAGGTCAAACAAAGAATAGGATTCTAGGTACATTCTGGAACTTCAAGAAAGGAGCTCATTACTATTCCCTGTGCAAGTTTAGGCATGAATGTTTGAAGCGTGGGGGAAAATACAAGCTGGTTCAGTGTTTCAGAGGCCAAGGATCAGGAGCAGGATTTTCTTTTGAGAAGGATTCTTGTTCAGTTTTTGAATTCCATATGAAAGCCCCTATGATGACTGGTGGGCAGAGAATTTACAGTCAGTCAAATACAAGACTAACATTGTACAACATAGTAGGAGTCAACTATAGCAAGAGTTTGATATTAAACGATGGCCAGCCACTTTCGAGTGGTGTTAATTCCTGAACTGATTATTTTTCCTTTAAGGGCTGTGCTGAAAACAGCTGACATAGTGTTCTGGAGGATCTATCACCATTCATGGTCAGAGGGGAATTTAGTGAATGAGCACATTGACCCCAAGGAATGTTTTGTTTCCTATTCCAGCATAGACTTGGCCATTGAGATGGTGCGTTGTTGTGAAGTGACAACAGATATGAGTGAGGGACATAAATTCCGCTTTCCAGTTTTTACCTGGCATGCTGGTGATTTGTAGTTATTAAGTATTCAATTTCAGGGCAGATATTTGTGGACAAAGCTATGCCAATGGATTGTTCTGTGACACAAGGCATCTATGAGACATTTATCACATTTTTTGATTGAGTGGTAAAGGTGTCAGGGTCTGGTAAGTGCTGTACTACCTCAACAATATTTTACTTGTAGGAAGTGAATGTGGCCACCACATGTGCTAGATAGAGTCTGATGATGAACACCGTGAGTAGACAGGAAAGGAGTTTTGGAACGCCACTGGTACCAATAAAACAAAAAACAGAAGAACCAGTGGCAGTGATAATGTTTTTGGACATCAAGTTGGAATCAACTGCAATAGTATCCCATTAGCCGAAGGACAAATTAGAGAAGCTAAAGTCACTTTTGGGAGAGGTAGCAAACAGATTAAAAATGTGAGTTAAGGGCATTGCAACAGCTTCCAGGCCACCTGAATTTAGTGTGCAAAGCACCAGGCGAGTGTTTTGCATGCTGATGTAATTTGCCATGACAGTTGTCTCAAAAGTGCTTAATAAGACCAGGGTTCCTGACCAAATTAGACTATGTGCAGATGTTACTTTTCATTTTAAACACATACAATGGAGTAACAATGTGGTAGCAGAGTGACCCGGTTACTTGGATGTTTGAGGTTTTTTCTGCTGCATCAGAATCCATGGGTTTTGGCAGGCATTGGAAAGGCCAGTTATGCGCAGAGTCCTGGGCAGAAGACTTGACTGACAAAAAACACAGTATTACCTTTTCAGAATTCTTCCCAGTAGTACTGGCTGTGAGGCTCTGAGGCAGAGAGATGACTAACGGGATGGTAACATTTGTGGTACACACTGAGGCTGTTGTTAGGGTGATCAATAGAATGTCAAGCAATAATAGATGGGTGTTGCACTTGCTGAGAGAGCTATGGCGGAGAGGCTTGCAATGTAATGTGCTGTTCAGAGTGCGCCATATTCCATGTTTGGCGAATGGAGTTCCTGTTGCAGTTTCACATTCACAGTGGAAGAGGTTCCCTGAGTTGGCCCAGATGTCGAACTTAGAGGGGCACCACTGCCGACAAGTATGTGGAACCTAGGGTGGTAAGAGCCCTGATCCTCATGGAGAGCTCACTTACCCCAACCAGGAGAGCATTGTATCACCAAGCATGGCAGCAATTTCTGAACAGTGGAGCCACAAAAGAGGTTCCACAATAGAGTTGCAATGGCTAAAAGGAGACTTTGTTAAATTTGCAGTGGCATTTAATGAGACGGGATTGTCACCAATAACAATTTCAAGTAAACGTGCAGGGATAGCATTCAATAGGAAGTGCTTTTAGTGAAATGAGGTGTCTGGAGGTGATTGTATACGCCGACTATGTAAGGATGCATCAATCAATCAATCAATCAGGTCACTTATAAAGCGCACTACATACCCGCGAGGGTCTCAAGGCGCTGGGGGAAGCGGGGGGGTGCTGCTACTGATCGAAGAGCCAGGTCTTGAGGAGTCTTCTGAAGGCCAGTAGGTCTTGGGTCTGCCGAAGGTTGGTGGGGAGGGTGTTCCAGGTCTTGGCGGCGAGGTGGGAGAAGGATCTGCCACCGGCGGTCGTTTTCCGGATGCGGGGGACTGTGGCGAGGGCGAGGCTGGTGGAGCGGAGCTGGCGGGTGGGGGTGTAGAAGCTGAGTCGTCTGTTGAGGTAGGCTGGTCCGGAGTTGTGGAGTGCTTTGTGTGCGTGGGTGAGGAGCTTGAAGGTTATCCTCTTGTTGACAGGGAGCCAGTGCAGGTCTCTCAGGTGGGGTGTGATGTGGCTGCGGCGGGGGATGTCGAGGATAAGACGTGCAGAGGCGTTCTGGATGCGTTGCAGCCGTCTCAGGAGCTTAGCCGTCGTTCCTGCGTAGAGGGCGTTTCCATAGTCCAGCCTGCTGGTGACGAGGGCCTGGGTGACTGTTTTTCTTGTTTCGGTGGGGATCCACTTGAAGATCCTGCGGAGCATTCGGAGGGTGTTGAAGCAGGATGAGGAAACGGCGTTGACCTGCTTAGTCATGGAGAGGGTGGGGTCGAGGATGACCCCTAGGTTGCGTGCGTGGTCGGTGGGTGTCGGGGCTGTTCCCAGTGATGTCGGCCACCAGGAGTCGTCCCAGGCTGAAGGGTTGGAATCAGGGATGAGGACCTCCGTCTTGTCCGGGTTCAGCTTCAGGCGGCTGGTCCTCATCCATTCGGCGACGGCCTTCATTCCTTCGTGGAGGTGGGCTTTGGCGGTGTGAGGGTCTTTGGTGAGGGAGAGGATCAGCTGGGTGTCGTCGGCGTAGGAGATGATGTTGAGGTTGTGCCGTTGGGCGACGTGGGCGAGGGGTGCCATGTAGATGTTGAACAGCGTCGGGCTGAGGGAGGAGCCTTGGGGTACGCCGCAGATGATCTTGGTGGCCTTGGATGCATGAACGAAAAAAGGCAAGGGGTGAGATAGGAGAATGGCTATTACCTTTGTCATTTTGAAAGTGCTTGACCAGGTGGGCTCTGCATGCACATTCTCCTGACAGTTTAAGTTTTGAGCAATTTTCATGATGTTACTTTTTGGAGTCTTAAGGGTTTCCAAAGTGGTGGGAGTGAAGGGCTATGCAGTGTTAAATGGTGATGACATTATATAGAAAGGATAGGATGTACATTAGGATTAAAAGGTGCAAGACTGAACAGAGGGTTGTAGGTTCTTGGGTGATGTTGAGACTCTCGGGATAGGAGAATATGTCCAGGTAGAGCAAACATGTGCTTCACAATACTGACAGGCGGTAAGGTTGGGGATGGGCATAAGGATGGAAACAGAGTAATGAAGAGGCACATTTTAGGGGTATTTAGGATGTGCCTGAAGGCTGGAAGCTGGTTGTCTGCCAGCTATGGCACTCATTCCTTCTGAATTGTGGTAGCCAGGAGAAGCCACAACTTGGGTTTGAGTGAAGGGAGATTGAGAGGACTGGGTCGTAGGTGGTCAAAGTGCATGAGGGGTTATGTACACCGTATGAGGAAGACATCAGATGGGCGGTGATAATCTGGATTATTTGCTAGTAGAAGCAAACGTTTGCTAGATATTAAAGAGAACGTTTTGAATGAGCAGGAACTCAATGGTAAAATGGGCATGGGAACATACAGGGAGATAAACGCTATGGACAACCACTGATCCTAGAGGAGAAGAAAGCAACACTGTATTGGTATGCAGTGTAGTCACGTTTTACCTATGCCGAGGGAAATAAGGGATACGAGACCAGAGACCTGTGAGCAAGAATGCATTGGTGCAATTGTCAGCCCTGGAACTGATAAAGATGATTAAGAGAGATTTGAAAGTGATCAAAAAGAGATATAAAAAGGCGGAACATTTTGTGCACCCAGCTGCTTCTCAGAATGGAATGTGCTGAGCAGCAAACAGCCATCAAAAGGGCTTGGAAAGTGGTAAATATAAAGGTGTCTGGTTTGTGTAAGGGCAGGTGCATTGGAGCGATGGGAAACTTTGCAGTGTGGCAGCACTATTTTATCACAAAGGTGCGTAGCCCTTACTTCTGGGGTGACATTCGTGGACATTTTGAAAGACTGGTATAAGGCCAGACAGGGTTAGATCTCATAACAATTTAGGAGGAAGCAGAGATAATTAAGAGCAGAAAAATGGGAGAGAGGGAGAGTGCACTAAAGAAGGTTATAGATTACTGCCTGGGCCTACTTGTGGCAGATCTGGGGAGCATATCTGGAATAAGGAAAGAAGAAGGGCTTGGAACTGGGAAATCATGAATAAAGAGATGCTTACAGTTTAAGTTTGAAATTTATAACAGGGGGCCTTAAGGAGTCGGATGTGTTAGGTGACATTGTTGAGGAGATATATATATATATATATTTGCTGAAGACTTGGCTCTTCAAGCAAGCCTATTAATAAGTATCCTGAGCTGTGTTGGGACAGTTACCTAGCGACAAGAGACCGTTCGGTGTATGTGCACTCTACAAACTTCAGTACCATAAAATAACAGTATGAATGGTGCAGGTAGTAGGATGTTTAGCACCTTCAGATTTTGGTTATTTTTAGCCAATAGTGTCTTTTCTGACAGCTGTCACATAGAGTGTACACTGTTCTTAGTAGATGTTTTTAAATAGTCTGTGGTGTATTTCTGATGAAAGTTTCCGTGTTTGCAAACATTGTGGCATATAGTAAACTTTCTCTCTGGAGTAAGCACTGTTTACAGTACTCAGTTCCCTACTGATATCAACTTCATTTCTTAATGTAGGTTCGGTGTGTGTCAGGGGTTTGATGCAGATAAAAGCTGTCCATAGTCTGGCATTTGTATTGGAAAATGGCATTTACTACTTTGGCTTTTCTAAACAGTTGTATACAGATTTAACAGCATACTCAATGAGTCATGCTTATATCTGCGGTTGATTGTTGATGTGAACTATGCTATGTGTAAAGCCATAGCATTTTAAACTGCAATATGCGGGAAAACGAAGCTTGGATGATGTCATCACTGATGTCATCAATGATGTTATTTGATATCTCATGAGTGATATCATAAATGATGTCATAGAACATGTCATGAATGATGTCATATGTGAGGTGATAAGCAGTGCATGGTGGGGGCGCAAATTATAGTTAGCACTGCCAACTATAACTGGTGAATTTCTGTGCTTTTTTTAGCTAACAATGTTAATGTTGTCACTGAGAAATTCACCTAACTATAATGTTACTTTTAACCTTTGTTTTTTTTTATTGAAAAAAATATATATATATATATATTTCAAAAACTCCTTCTCCTTCTTGTATCACCAAGGAAAAACGGAACAGACACCACTTTCTTTGTGCAGAGTTATTTTATTTCTCGTGCATTGGCCGCCATCATATATATATATCCAGTGGACTATCCTCCCCCAGTCTGCACTGAGATGCATACCATATGATGCTTGAGCAGTACCAGCTATCCCTGTGGCGAAACCCCTTACCCTACACCCACACCAAGTGTAGGGATGATTCATTCCCTTTACCAAGCTAGTTGGGGAGTTTCTCCAGCACTTTCTTGGTGTAAAGTTCTGACTGTATTTTATGGTGGGAAGGTTTGGATAAGGGTTTGTGAATGCCCACAAACTCACAACTATGTAAGAGTTCCCAAATTTACAATACAAACCAGGCTTTGCTCCTGCCAGTCCCTACCACTTGCACAGGGTTTATTACTGTGTAATTGTACACCCTTGCTGCAGAGAATTATGCAGTAGCAAAACCAGGTATGCTTACCAGGTATCCTTTTGTCGTTAGCTTGTCAGTCGTAAATGCCATTGTGAGTAGGGCTCTCCCACTTTACAATTTCTCTCTCTCTAATAAACAGAATTGATTTTTATTAGAACTACCTGCACACATTCAGTCTACTGTGTATGTAACACAGTGCATATATAGGCATGGTCTTCTTGCATACATTATGTTCTGCATTAGTATGCTTGAACAGCATTTTGATACACATTCCTATTGGATGAGAGCCAGAGTTCCTGGCATCCTCTGTAGCTCCATAATGCTAGCGTTATGTCATGGTTCCATAATATCATAGAAGATTGTGTGACATCAAACTCATTACCTAAGTATAGTTTAAAATAGCATTACCCTTATGGAGTTTATTATTGAAAAGCTACACACAATAAGCTATATTTTTGTAAAAAGAAATGCAGGATACATTATTTGTGTCCGTCAATATTTCTCACTAGTGTTTTGAGATGTAACCTAGTATTATTACCAACCAGAGAAACATTTACTTGTGGCTTAAACCGATGTTTGAGGTGAACCCAATATATACTGCAGTCTTCAAAAAAGTGTTCAGTCAGGAAAACAAAGTACAGACTAGAGAAAAAATGCACAAAGATGCCCATCAAAAACGACCCTTTGCCCACTTGGACTGTTTGTTGGTCACCCATTCCCCACCTGTTGTTAATGCCATGAGACTGAACACCAATCTCACCTCAGAACTAGAATGGGCTTTATTTAAACTGATCTAGAATCAAAGTGTACCACTAAGAAGACACCTGAGAATATCGCAGTCTAGTTGGCCAGAGTTTGCAGCCTCAAACAAATAAAGTGTGTCCCTAAAGCACAGAATGTGCGGCATTTCGGTGACAGGATGATCCACACCAAATGTATAAACTCTATACATTGACCATTTCTGATGATCAAGAGCAAAACTGGACCCAGCCATAGCATGATATAGCTTAGGGGGTCACAGTATAGAAGAATATTTTCTCCTACTTGAACTAGCTTAACAATGTCTCCTTTGTCATTAAGAACAGGGAAAAGCCATATGACTGCTAGCAAATTATTCAATATGGGATTGCTATAGAGCCCTTTGCTGGTATGGCGGCAGCAATATAGGATCCCATGGTTGCTTACACACCCTACTGGATAGCTGTAATCTTTTGACAAATAGCTGCAGGAATACTTAATACTGTTTTATCAAAGCCCACTTATCTGTCTTGAACAATGGAATTGTTTGGAGACAGCATACCCCTTTAGAAATTAGATCATTTAAGAAGCAGATAAATCCACTTTCTTCTTCTCTGCCTGGAAAGTGCTGGAGGGGTGATGGAAAATTCTGGGTGACATGAAAACTTCAGTGTGAGAGAAACACTCTCTTGGATTTGTATGTACTAAAGAGAAGGGTTAGGGAAACAATCCCCTATGCATCCTGGAAATTCTGGGATGATATGACCTATCAATACTTTCTCATTAAGAGTGCTTCATCTAGACATAGCTCCACCTCCAATATCCAATAGTACATCTAAAGTACATCAGCAGGCTAGGCGAATTACCCCAAATATAATATCTTGTCGTGGCTCCTCCCCTAGATCCTTGATCAGAGCACCAAGAAACTTTGATAAGTCCCCTCTTTGACATGTCACTTGACCAATCAGATTGTTAATAAATGTTACAGTTGATTTCAGTGGAGAGTTTAATGTCTCAAAAACAAAAAAGGGAATGAGGACATAAAAACCTATGAAGTGAAAAAGCATAGGACGGAAATGTTACAAGGCCTTGATAAACCCATGACATTACTAAATGTCTTGCATAGCTTTCTTTGGGGTAACACTGTGTTCTGTGGTATATGGGCACTCAAGGAGTACTACACATACTTTTCAATAGTAGCCTCTGCCCTCAAAAAGATCACATTTCCCTTAGTCAAATTTCTACATTTAATTGGAAAAGAGAACAATTATCTGGCCACATAATTTAAGTGTTTTTATTTTTTTAAATAAAGTAAAATATGTTTTCCTGGTGAGTTAAGAAAGAAACATAATAGGAGTTACAAAAATAAAGTCAACAATGTATACAGGTCAATATTTACAGTGTGGATATAGATACAAGTACTGAAGAGATAAATATGAAATAATTAAGGTGGCATAATATTCACTGGTATTCCAAGTCCTATGAAAAGAAGGACAAGGTACCAAAGAGGCCCAAATAAAACAGGAATATAAAGTGGGGAAGAACGTTATGCCAGAAAAGTGTCACACCCATGATCAACTTATCCTATAAACAATTATGCAATACTGTTAAATATTTAGAATAGAATATATCAACTAACGTTTCAGTATTTTGTCCCTAGAGATAATGTACTCCGAAAGCGAGGTGGGGAGGGGGGTTGATCTGTGCTTTCCTGGCCCCTGTCTGCAATGCTTTGGTTGGTTGACACGGGCAGGGAAAGGAGTGTCACCAATCTCTCCACTCTCAGTAGGATCGGGAGACTGTCACGGTTACCTGGAAGCCTAGCTCCTTGATGGATGGTCTACCAGGTCAGAGGTTGATAATGGTGGATCCAACGGAGGCCGCACTGGTGTGAACCTGCCACCACCCCTGGCTCTAAATAGAGTGGAGAAAATGCAAGCTTTGCGGGTCAGGAGCACCACAATGGGGCTCCCACTCCAACAACTGCTAAGTAGTTGTGGAGATTCGCACCATTATAAGGGCATGTATTCAAACCAGAAACCTGCCTAGGCTCATTATTAAATCATTACATCTTTTTTACTTGCAACTTTGCATTTGATATTTTTTTTTAAAAACTGCCCCCTAGTGGTGAACTTCTTTCAACAAATTTTTTATCAGTTTAACATACCCTTCTGTAAAGAACACTTGCAAAAATTGCATCAGGTTTCAGAAATGACGTCAAGTTTTAGTAGATTGTAACCTGAACCAGTCTTTAACGTCTGCTTGGAAAATTAGTTCTCAGTTCAGAATACCCTGACTTTACTCCATCTAAAAGACTCAAAAGCACTAGCTTTCTACATTCAACCGGAGACCTACATATAGTGTAATTGGGTAAAGCACTTAAAGAATGATGACCGAAGTTTCAGTTCAACATCAATCCAATGCAACTTTTAGAATACGAGCTAAGGTGGATGCTGGAGGGCCAAGGTGACCTCAGACACGTCCATGCGGCAGAACATGATGTCTTTTATGTGAGGCAGGGTACTCTTCACATGGGTACAGAGGACAGCACCTTCCAAACCAGATAGTAAATGGGTCAGACAAACTTGCTAATGAGGATTTGTGAAACGTGTTTAGAAGCTGCCTTGTTATACTTTAAGTTGGTGAGTGTTTACATAGCATGTTTATGTTATATTTATAGTTTATGTAGTAGAGCATGCCATAGGGGTCTTTCTGGGTTTGAAAGTATTGCTTGCATTGCATACAGTGGAGCCATGGCGATCATGTCAGATTGTAATTACGGGTAGTGGAATGTATTTAAATCTCACACTTCTTGATGATCGCTATTAAAGGGGTCTCCACAAGCACAGGGCTTGCTTTTTGCTGTGAGGCAAGTATCTGTCACCTCTTTAAAAGTTAAGCATCTCTAGAAAGACTGTTCCATTAGAGCAGAACTTAAAACTGTTTGTTTCCACAGGTTTCTATTCACAGATTGCATGCTACTGCACAAATCTTCACCTGCTTTATTCCTAAAAGTCCTGCATGAAAAATGGACCATGAATTAAACTTTTACTCCCCCCATTATTTAATTTGAATGCATCTCTGCTTCTCTTCTACTTTCTGCATGCATCTTCTGTATATAAACTACTCTAAATGTCATGCCTGTTGGTCTTAAGCTCTTTTTTTGGATACCATAACAATATCTATGGATTCCCGCAAGCATAGCTTCTCACATAGCCCACACTAATGATCACACCTAAGTCACTATTGTAACACACAGAAACTGGAGTAAATGCATGGAACGGTTTCCTTTAGCATGCAAGACTAACCCCAATAACCAATGAACTGACCTTTGGGCTCCCGGGTAGCACGCTACTCGCTGTAAAGCACTTCACTTGTGTGGGGCAGTAAGTGCTATATAATAGCAATTTTAATAAAGGCTCACTCTGGCATGAGAAGATAAAGGTCTCGAAAACAAACCAAGATATTTTTTACTGCAAAAATAGGCTAGGCATCAACTGCTGGTGCTTTCCCAAACACCTCCTCTGTGCTAGGTTTACATGATAATTGAAACATGGTTTTCATTGAAAGAATTTCCTAAATAAGATCAGGAATCATAGTCCGGTGCTGTGGGGGATTTATTGTGGAAATATACTCAGGTGAAAACTAATATTTATATTATACTGCCACAACATAGCATCCTGTCTCAAAATTTAAATTACAAGTTTCTTTGATGCCTATCTGAGCCCAAACATAACCATTTAGCCCACAAAAGCCCTTAATAACTTTGCGCTGAACAGGGTGACTAATGAATCTGTCGCTACATTGCACCCATCATTTTGGATATTAAAATATATTGCCACCTCTGAGGTTCTTGGAACACAGACAGTCTCAGTCTGGATTTAGATTCAGTCACTGATTGAATATGGGATTTATACAGTGTCTGAATCTAATATCACTCTGGATTGAACCATCGAGGTCGACATTCTATGCGCTACTGTTGAAGTTACCATTATTTGCCTTTTGGCCCCATTCAATATTGTAGGTGGTCTTATTTCCTTCATCAAAAAGGATGCTGATGTCTGTAAGGACATGCTATGGGGATTCAAACTATTTCAAGTCAAGATGCGCCAGGTCAGGTGGGGTTCCTTCCTTTTCTTTGTTTCTGGGCAAACTGTTACGCACAATTCTACATGCATCACAGGTGCACCACTCACCATCCATTGTCCCCCTCTTTCATGTTACCCAAAACACCTGCTCCTTAAAACTAGGCCTGGGACAATTGTATTAATTAAAGTGTGAATTAGGTTCATTTTAATTCAGAACTTTCATCCTACAGAAACGCTACCAATGTACTCCATCGCACTCGCTTCAGGACCATAACCTGCTGTTATCAATTGAGCTGACGCCTGAATGCAAGGATGTAATCCATCAGAGAGGAGTGGAAAACACAGTAGAGGCTTAAACTGATTTCCCTGAGCTTCAACACACTTAAAATCAACTATTCAAGACTAGCGGAAGGGCAAAACCTCTTATGGTTCCAAAAGTCGTTTGCTAACTTGGCTGAGTTTAGAAATTGGCCCTGCAAGACAGACAGGGGATGCAGGGAATAATAAGAACAATGTAGTTAAATATGTTTATAAAAAGAAAGTAAGGATTTTTAACTCAATGCCACTTTCATATTACAAGAACAAACTGAGTAATAACCATGTAAGGAAGGCCCAGAAACATAGATGCAATTGTGGTGTCTTAAAATAAAGGCTTAATCTCAGGTTCTATGAAAGTCTGTGCAGTACTGATGGGAAGGCTCCAATCTAAGCACAGCGTGAAGGGCATCCACCCAGCATACTTCAGAGGTGGACAATCTGGGAAAGGTTATCATCATACTGAGTCTTTCTTGCAGAACAAAGATCTCTCAAGTGATTCCAAGGTGGACACTGTTCGGCCTTTGAGCAGTTTTTGAGGCTGTGACATCATATTGTCCATGACTGGTTTCCACAAGGTTTACTTATTCAATATTCACAGTTCTTGTGGAGATAAATTACTGCACTTAGGGGTTTAATGGATTTTTGGGCTTCCACTTCCCAAAGACACCAAGATCAAAATGATGATCCAGTGTACATCAGGATTCCAGTGGTTGGGGTATGGCAATAGATGTACACCACATATCTTCATGCATATATAGGGGAGAGAGAAGCAAAGATTCATTCAGCTTCCAAAATATCAATCTTATGATCAATGAGAAATGAATCACTTGTGTCAACAATCCAGAGCCTCAAGGAAATTGTATCGGAGAACCTCAACCACACTCTCACAGTACGGGGTATATATTTTTTCTCTGCTCTTGTAATAAGGTGGTTAGTGTCATCATAGGGTCGTTAGCTCTTGAGAGTTCAGTTCTCCAAGTGATTAACCAACCTCCACCAGGAGGGAGACTGTCAGGGTGATGGCAGTCGTGAAAAGTGATTACAAATATCTCCTTTCCTTTAAAGACCGTTTATTAATCAGGAGAGGAATATGATTGAAAAGAAACTGTGGTGCTTCAGTGGATTAGTTACTAGTCCACAGAACCTTGTGGAAGGTCGGCATGTTTCAGCCAAGGATAGCTCATACGAGTCAGGTGGCCTTCATCGGGACCGAAGTGTGAGTAGGTGGTCTTAATTCCAGAACACCTAGGAAGTGGTTCGGGTGAGTAGATTCACTTACCCTTCTTCGTCAGTGAGCTAAGTAGCTTGTAGCTGACGTGGTGATAGGTGCAGACTTTTGCCTATGACTTTAGTAGGAGGTTGTTGTCCTCCATGGGATAAGGGAGAAACTCACGGTCCTGTCTAGATGGCCAACTCCACTAATGCTGCTGCCATGCTCCTGTTCCCGGATGTCACCATGTGATGCCAACAAAGGGCAAAGCCCTGAACTGAAATTGTCCTTGTGCCAAAACGTGGTTAGTGACAGTTAGTCCCTTCTCCATTTTCATGATCAGTGCCTTTAGTAACTAAGTCAGGGGTTCAAATGGTATTGTGAGGCTTTTCCCAAACCCCAATTCCCATGGAACAGCAAACTCTCAATTTCTATCGACTCCTAGTGCTATACAGCTAACACATACCACTTCTTATGGCTTCTAGGCACACTGCTTCCAGCAGGGAGATCAGTTTCATATTTCCTGCATTGCTCTGGGATTGCGACTCGCCTCTTTGTTACACAGTTAACGTTATGTTTTTTATTTCAGTGTGTTTTTGTAGACTTCAATTGGCTATCGAAATCTGTTCCGCTTCAAAAACATCAATAAAATCTGTTTTTGCTCCAGTTAAAAAGGGACAACCAACAGACACAGTTAAATACTAAAAGTAAAAAATGAATATTTTGAGTTTAAGCGTGGAGGCCCTTATATGTATGCCTTCAGGGGCCCCCAACTCTTCAGAGGAGCTCTATTCAGGCCAAGGCTAATGAATATCTGCGAGATATGGGAGACTCGGGCGCCCCTTTTCACATTCTGCAGGGGGGGGGCATCTTTAAGTGTGACGCCACTGGCAACTAAAAGGTGAGCTGAAGAGAGAGATTAGCGTCACTAAAGTAGAAAAAATAGGTGCTCATATTTATGCACTAAATAAGTGGAATCGTGCTTGCTTGAAGGTTTGCTTCCAAAAATGTAGTAATCAAACCTGGTTGCTTTCCTAAAAAAAAGTGTCTTTATACCACATTAGTAATCAAGTTAGCTTTTAATTATTTAAATGTGTATTACATTCAACACAATCTACAACGTGGACAATAGCGACGTATCAAAACCTATTCACATTTAGAGACTTTATGAACCTAACACCAACAAAGAAGAAAAATAGAAAGTATTTGTAAAGTGATATCTAAGATTATTTCATACCTTTTTAGAACCTTGCCATAATTCGATTCAAATATATTCCAGGCTAGTGAGCTCCAAGACACGTTTCTCAATCGTTAGTTACTTTCTACTTTTGCTGCTGCCCAGCACAATACTTTTCGTACACGATAATGACTTTGGGACACACAACCTTTCATACTTGTGTGCAATTCTTACTTCTATGCTCATGACCAGAATGTTCTTCCTAAAATGTCCTCACACATTCTCATTTCGTTTATTTACGTGAAGTGTGACAGGGAGTGGCAGCTCAGAACTGGCAATATGCAAAAGGAGATGCTGGTAAATAAGATTGGTATCTTAAACACAGGGCTCGAGTCGGGGTACCACGCAGGTGGACGGCGTCCCCCCACTTATTTTTCCGGGTTTTTACCGGGTGGACGCCGTGCCCCCTGCCCAAAAGATGGAGCCGGTACCCGAGTCTGCACCTGCGCGCGCTCAGCACTCACCAAACCTCACCTCCTATTGTCGAGAGGGGGCGAACAGAGTTTCACGTTAATGGAGCCGTTCAGTATGACAGACGGGCGCTCGTGGCCGTATATTAGAAAAGGTCAGTATGTATTCACGCATTTCAGACGGAGACCGGCAAATTTACTGTGGGCAATAAATACGCACCGAACAAGCGCAGCTTTAATTTCCCCGCTCCTTTGAGTGTCAATACGGTGACGAATTCCAACGTAAACATTCTGCTTTGCCCTTTGAACCTGCCCCCATCGCCTTGTAACCTTTGTTAATTAGAGGGCACTACATTTCGTGACGTCACTTCCGGTGACACCACCTAACTTGGAGCGTCCCCCACTTCTTTTTTTAGGACTTGTGCCCTGCTTAAACAATACCACAATTTGCTTTTAGAAAGCTTACAAAAAGTTCCAGTGAGAATTAATAATTGTACCCTGAATGAAAAGAGTGCTGGCAGAGCTGGAATATTAATTGAAGGCAGAATGTGGGGCCCCAAAAAGCGGAAAACATTAGGGTTCAGCACATGGATTCCCTACACTTTTCCAGGCTTCATCTCCATAGTACATGCTTCTTTGAAGTCTTCCTTTCCTATATTTACCTGGTCACCATATCACTTGCACGCTCGTTTCTCATTCTGGAGGTTTCTGGTGAGGCTAGATTGCCTCTCTGCACACCTGTCCACAATACTTTATGTACGTAAATGCTTCAGATGCTTTTACACATGAAACTTTCTTGATTTTAAACAGGTGTCAAAGTTTTAGTGCTGTTTCTTCTAAACTACGCCTTATCTTCATTTCCACTTGTTCCTCATATGAAATGGAGATCTATAGAGAGCACAAAGCTCTTCATCAGCTTAACCCACTGCTGGTGTCCTACGCGTCCACCAACAGAGATCAAAATCTGAGCTGAACCCGATGCTTCCAGGAACAGCTGCATGGAAAAGTGGAGCATTCCATGCAGCTTCCCTAACTTTTAGTGAAGGGGCTCCCTCACCCCACAATGGGGGTGCTGCTTGAGGTCCGTGGTTCAGCACCCACCATCAGATGATGGTACCACGTTTGGTGACTAACGCCAATCTCTGACAGCTTTCAGACACCAAATATACAGCTGAATGGAAGACCTTGGAGACGAGTGACCCATTCCCGCCACACTGGAGGGGATATGCATGCCAGCATCCCAGTACCTGCCACCAGATGATGACAAGACTCAATCATGAGCCCAAATGAATCTATCACCTGGTAAATCCTCACTCACCCCTACAACGAGTCAGCTGAGGCTTGAGGCATAGGAGCTGGGGGGACCCGACTCTTCCGGTACTCTACCAGGATCGACTCATTCTTCGCACAAGGAATGGCAGATGAATAGTTGGTGGGACCAGAAAGGCTCTGGGCAATCACACAAATGCCCAGCTAGAGGGTGAGGATTTGTCTAGCTGTCCCCCATTCCCTGACCATGTTTGGAAATATCTCCACCCCCTCCCCCCCAATCTTTGGGAATGGGGGTATATAAGGATATTTGGGCTACATATGTATTTATGCATTGGAGGAACCATAAATCATTTCGAAATAAAACACTGGCAGGTGCCATCTTGTTGACTTTATCAATCTAGACTGCACCGGATTTTACCAAATGTGGAGAGCTGGCACTTGTAGTCTAGCGAGACCTGGGCTGCATTCGTTAGTGTGGTTTCCCTCGCCGAGGGTATAGCATTTTCAAAAAAGAATGCCAGACCACTAAGTAACTAGTTTTGCTAAGAACAGTAACATGCTTCCTGCATCCTCAACATATAGTCACAGGATATTGTAGTCAGAGAGTATCGCCTGACATAAATATCTTGTTCTAAATATTGTTTACAGCATTGGAGTTAATAAGAGAAAATCTACATAAAATGGGATGGTATTTTTGAAAACGATATTTGGGACACTTTATGTATATCACACAATATTTCTGTACGCGATATGAGGAAATACAACCTCAATCTTTGGGGTCCAGCCTGCAGCATATAAAACTTGAAAATAAAATTAATCTGGACAGCCTCCTTGTCTCTCATCTTCCTCTTACACATCCTCCTCGTTTTCTTAACCTTTGATTCCCGCCAAGAACCTTTAAAACTCCGTCTTGCTTAGCACATTTCAACTATTGACCACAGTTTAGCTTCAACATTCAACACAGGTAGTGATCTGGTTCCCACCTGTGGAGCATGGCGGCATAGGTTTGCATAAACACGTCGGCATCGAAAATAACATTAGGGAAACATGTACAGTGCTCTGTGTGAGCCCTCTTCGAATCATGTTTCCTGTTCAGAATATTAACTTTGGAATAATTTCTGTTTGCTTTTTTTTTATTTGTAGATTTTGGCTGAATCAACTATACATTCCAGTATAATAATAAGAAATTCCGTAAGAAGCAAGCATTCTCTAGAAAGCACAGCGGGTTTATAGAAAGGTTGTTCTGTTGCGTTTGCTGCTTGGTGTGTGACCTTCACAAACCAAGGTCAGCATCACAGGCAGTGAAACTAGTTCTTACCCATTCCATTTTCTGGATGCCAACATGGGACATGCTGTATTGGGCAAAACAAAGGACCTGATGCATAGAAATTTCTTCTGCACCAAATAAGATGTCTCAAATGTACACCAACTACTGTGCATCATATTTTCTTGTGGTGCAAACATGGAAGAGCCCAGTGCATATGCAAAATATACTTAAAAGCTCAATGATTCTTGGGACATTTCTAGGTCAAGGTTATATGACTGAAGTGTATGGCAACTCATTTAAAAATCTGAGATGCTCACTATATCCCCAGGCTTGATCCAGAAGGAATCTTTGTGAAACTGGCCCGTAAAGTACAATTATAAATAATGCATAATAAATAATTTCACTTCTAAACTGTAGGAGAAACTTTGACCACGGTAGTGCAGATTAAACATGAACATTCCTCATAGACACTGGCAGCAACCCCTCCAAAGGAGCCCTTTATTAATATGGATGTGCCTGTCCCCACACAAAGAGTTGCATACTCCCCTGCAGTGTAGGAAAAGGGCAGGAAAAGGCAGGGGCTTGTGCACTACAATGACCTTTCTTTGAAGTAGCCCTACTTCAAAGCCTAAAATGGGTATAAGTACTGGACCCCCGACATTCTGTAAGGAAGAAGAGCTGTTGTGCTGCCAGGATGAACTGCCACGTTGCTGCTTGCTTTGCTGTGTTGGCCTGCTGCCTGCTGCTTCTTGCCTTGGAGTGAGAGGACTGGACTTGACTCTCCACATCCTGCATCTCTAAGTGTTCTCCAAGGGCATGTTAGGCTTGCCTCCTGTTTCTGAAGTCTCAGGAATATCAAAGACTTCACCTGCATCTTGCTACCAACACCTGGGCTCCTCTGCTGGGAGTCCTGCTCTGCCAAGTGGTGCCACATCCAGTCCTGGGCCCTTGGAAGTGAGTGGTTAGTGCTGCAACCCAGGAAACCAACGAATCGACACTGAAGCGTCTTTCAGGACTGGCGCATTCCCTGCGATAGGCGCATTGCCGCTGCTGCACCGAAGCCGTGGGCACTGCTCGCCGACTGCGCGACGCAACCACCTCGACTTACAGTGCAGCCCTGACTTTGCTGACGCAGCGCCTCCAAATCACTGCTGCTGCGCAAATCTGAGACACTGCATCGCTGATGTCTGCAACGCACCGTCCCCGACTCTGACGCAGTCCCAGCTCTGCGTGGCTTTGCGCCAACGTAGCACCTACAGCCCAGCGGCTCAACATCGACACATCGGAGCCGACGCACGGCGCTCTTGACATCAACACATCAACGACGTTGCCAGACTTCGAAACCAAATCATCGCCGTCGTCAGTGATGCATCCCCTCTGTTTTTCAACGCATCCAAGGTACTATAAGCGTTCTGTGTGACTCGCCCGCATTCCATCACAGTCGGACTGAACTTTTGGATTTGCCCCGGTCAAGCGTGACTAAATAGCCCCAGTTGGAGTTATTGATTTCTAAGCACTGCATTTTGATTTAATCTTGCAAAACACATATCTTGACATATGTATATTGGATTTTTGTTGTTTTAGTCTTGTTTAACTCGGCTAAATATTGCCTTTTTTTCTTATCTGGTGTGGAGTACTTTTGTGGTGTTTTCACTGTGATACTGTATGTGTGTGCACAAATACTTTATGCATTGCCTCTTTAGTCTAGCTTGACTGCTCTGTGCCAAGCTACCAGAGGGTGAGCACAGGTAAACTTATCCTGATTAGGATTGTGGTCCCTGCATGGGCAGGGTGCATACCTCTGCCAACTAGAAACCCTATTTCTAACAATCATTGATTAAAACGTATTTGAAGTATCACCTATAACATTTATTTTAGACTCTTGCAAATGTGTTAACCCTTGGGTAAACCTTGCTGTCGCATCAATGGTTGGCAGCCAAGCTTTCTTGCATTTCATCACAGTGATTCAGTACAACTTCCTTAGCATTCATCACAGGAATCTCGGTTGATGCAGCTGAATCTTGCTCGCAATATTCATGAAAACCTTTTATTATTCCTGGGCACTGGATGCCTGTGCAAGTTTGGGATTCAGTCCTATCAGGAATGTACTCCACCTTGCATCTTTCCCTGTGCTATGCCTCCAGGAGTGCCAGGGGGGGGGTGTCTGCTCTTGTGGAATCTGTTGGATATTTCAAACATCTTGTGAATACTGCAGGGGGCTAAAAAGAATCTTCCTAAATAGTTTTTAGTCACCTGTGCATGTCATATTGCTGGCACTTTCATGATGCTTTGACTCTTTGACAGTTCCCCCATCATTTCAGGTAGCAGTCTGTTAGGCTGCACTGTTCCTATTTTCTCTCACCCTCGCTTTAAAGAAAGGTTTGTGAAAGAGGTTTCTTTGCCACTATACTGAATATAGTGACTGTAGTTCTAATTGACTTCTTTTTTCAAGTAAATGGCGATAATTACCCAATATAGCCTCTTAGATACTGTGAAGAATATTGTGATTAATTTCAAAAATTGCCCTTGGAAAGAAAAGTGTAATATCTATATGTTGTAAAACAAAAGAACAAGCATTTGCAATGCAATAGGTCTTGCATTTGCGAGAGTTTGAGCTTTTGGCGTTGTAAATGATATTATTTTATACTTATGATTTTTGTTTGGAGTAGAGTGGGTGTATGTTGTTTGAAGTGGAATTGGGTGGTTTGAATTGGAATTGCTAGTTGTGAAATTGTGTGGGGTGGAACTGTGTGGTGTGTAGTGTATTTGTGTAGTGGAATTATGTGCTATGGTGAATAGATAGGGGTGAGAGCTGTATAAGATAGATAGAAAGTAAGATTGAGAAGGATAGGTAGTTTGTGTATTAAGTGGTGAATGAAGTCTAGATAGAATAGTAGAAAGAGTGTGTGCGAAAGAGAATGAAGGGGAGAGAAGGTTATAGACGCATAAAGAGGCTGTGTTTGTGTACGCACAAGACACTTGAAAGAAGTGGAGGAGAGTGTGTGTTTGCGGTTTGGATTTTTTGAAAAGATATGGTAAAGAAACTGTGCTGAAAGACCTGAAGTGAATCAATATGAGAAATGCTGGTTCAGTGCGTGCTTGTGCAATGGAAGTATGTGGATAGTAATTATGTGGTATTAAGTGTAGTGGACTTATGTGTAGTGGTATTGTGTGTTGTGGAGTGGCATGTATTGAGTGGAATTATGTGGCATGGTGTTGAAATATGTGGCATGATCTGGAATTCTGTGGTGTGGATTGGATGTGTGTGGTGTGTAGTGGAATTATGTGTTGTGGAGTGGAATTTTGTGCCGTGAAACTGAATTGTGTGGATTTGAATTGTGTGGCACTGAGTAAAATATTGTAGAGCGGGATTATGTTGCATGGTGTGGAGTATATTTATGTGGAGTGTTGCTACGTGGCATGGAGTGGATTTAAGTGGAGTGTGATTATGTGCTATAGAGTGGAGTGTAACTTTGTTGTGTGGTATGGAAGTGTGTGGCGTTGAATTGTGTGGTGTGGCATTCTGTGGAATTATGTGGTATGGTGTGGAATTATGTGGAGGGTAAATATGGGGCACGTTGCGGAGTTGAATTTTGTTGAGTGTAATTATGTGTTTTGGAGCTGAGTGAATATATGTGGAGTGTAATTATGTAGGTTGAAGTGTAATTATGTGTAGTGGAATTATCTGGAGATGAAATATGTTGTGTGGAGTGTAATGGAATTATGTTGCATGGAGTGGTATTATGTGAAGTGGAATTCTGACATGGAGTGGAGTGGAAATATGTGGAGTTGAATTTGATGGGTTGTGATTATGTGGCATGTAGTGGAATGATGTGGAGTTGAATTGTGTGGTCAGGAATTACGAGATGTTGAAATGTGTTGTGCGTTGGAATTATGTGGTGTGCATTTGTGTGGAATTGCATGGCACTTAATTGTGTGGCGCTGCAGGGAGAGAGCTCTGCGACTGGACCGAGCTCTTCATAAAGACAGTGGCAACCTTCAGAAAACTTACGGAAACAAAGCTGTCCAAAACATTGCGCATAAGTGTCACAAAAACAGAGGCAAGCTTCCCAAAACTTATTAAAACAAAACCATACAAAACATTGTGTAATGTGCATGCAAAATTAATTAGATGCAATTTGTGGCATCGAAAGCACTACCTGGAATGGAGGACACCTTCTTGGCATGTTGAGCATATGTTGGAATTATATTTAATTGACTCATTACATAAATTAAGCATTCGTTTTTAAGCACACAACGACTCGTGTAACAACAACAGCTGAGACATACACCGGGGAAGGCACTTTCAGCTGGAGGAGCAAGGGGAGGAGGGATAGCTGGAAGGTAGAGAACTAAGCGCTAAAAGAATGGGGATTGACACAAAACATGGCAGTGGGGAACAGAAAGTGGGCGAAATTAAAGAACAAAACAGAACGAGATGCAGCGCCGGGGGGGGGGGGTAGATTTGGGATGGGAAAGCGGCAACCTGGAAGGGGTGGTGAGGGCTGGGAAGCAGTTTGAGGGAGGGAGGTTCCCGGTTGGGGAGACGGGTGAAGGTGCTGCGCTGGGTTTTTAGTAAATAGTACAGTTTGTGAATTAAACTCCTGTATGTGGTGCATTCTAAGACCGGCTGACAGAAGACAGAGATATTTTACAAATCAGCTGCCAAATGTATATGTTGGAATAACTTTGTTGTCCATATTACATGCTTATATTACCTTGGGAACACATCTTTCATTTATTAATATAAGGGTTTAGGCATAGGCTCTCATTGAGGCACCCAAAGATAAGACTGCATCCTAATCAATCCAGAAGGAACATTGCGTATGTACTTTTGAATACAAATACATATAAGAAACATTGCATTTCATTTTAATGTTTGTCAATCCTGACAGATGCTGCTATAGAACAAAGATTCACTAAACCCGAGTTAAAAACTGGACCTAAGAGACAGCCTGAGACACCTAGTAAGAATGCCCCATAGATTGTGGCTCAGTCTGAAAGAAAGCAATCAATCTAGCAAACACGTAGATATTTATCTGCGTATATATTAAAAAGAAATTAAGGCACCCTTGTGTATAGAACAAAGTCACGTGCTCTGAGACAATTACATTCCATTTTGAAAAGTCACCTCTGAGTGAACAATCAGCACGGATATCCTTGCAAAGATTAGGAAAGAAAATATTACTTTTGCTTTTAGAATCGGGAACGGTTGAATAGAGCATTTTGTCCATTTTTGCATTTGCCGTGAAGTCTTACCCGAGCCTGAATGATTTTAATCAGCGACGGAGGGGGGGGGGGAAGCCGAATGGCTGCAGTCGAAGTAGTGGCGGGCCAAAAGCAGGAGCTGGACCGGCTCGGTGCAGCAGAGGGATCCCGTGGCCTCACACCGAAGCGAGATGACGGCTGGACGCAACAAAAGCAACAATTACAAAACCTCACACTGAAATATGATGGCGGCTGGACGCAGCAAAAGCAACAATTACAAACAAAAAAGAGTTCTCCCCAACAACAGATAAAGAATGCAGGTGTATGGAAACTGTACTTGGCCGGAGCTCCGCTGCGAAAAACAGAAGTGGCGTATTGCTGCCTAAACCAGTTATGAGGCAGCAAAGAAGAGTGACACTGGACTTGACCAATGGTAAGCAGCAGGCGGGAGTAAAATCCTTTACAAAATATACAGCAGGTTTTGCAGACAGCGCCTGCGTGCTGCCTAAGCTCGCCATAAAAAGTGCTCTGGGATTCCACACGTGGAAAGGACAATTCAATGCTTATGACTAATAATGAAGATTCCCTGAAGAAGAACCGAATGGCAACCAGAAAATCCATTCATGATTAATTATTAGGTTAGGGTATTCCATGAAACTATACTGGATATATTCCTACGTCCCTGGTCAAAAATATTCCAGGCATTTAAGACACTTATTCTTCCCACGATAAATGAAAAAAAGAGCAGAAATCATGGCCATATCCTAAACATATCCCGCCTTCTACTGAATAGGTAAATGATGAAATATTATATCTCCCTAAGGTCATAACCTTCAAACCATGATGCAGAAAGTCAGATACTAAAGATTTCTAGTTGTTAATCAAATGCACTCTTCTTAATCTACACAGATTCTATGTTCATTTTTACCTACCTAATTGTGTCAGTGGTTTAAAAACACATGCAATTATTACACCGAGATACACAAAATATAATCAGTGTTTTATGTCATCAAATAAAAAGGTATTCACAGTACAGTACTTTGAATTACAAAATTCCATATTATCATAATCATTAAAAAATTCTTCTGTGAAATTTTGTAGCCCTAGTACACTTCTAGAACAATAAATTTCACATATATACACAAGATTGTATATCATCTTTCATTAAGAGTTCCCTCAGTATAATTTGATTACCACACAACAAACCATACCACACCATGTTATACCATCCAGCACCACACTACATCATAGTAAGTAAATTACAGGTACTGTACCACATTATACCATACAACACCATACAATACTTCATCATATCATACCATACTATGCACCACACCATAACACACAATACAAAACTTCATTATATTACACCACCCATACAACATACAATTCTACACCACGACATACTACAACATCCAAAACCGCAAACTTTCTCTTTCTCACCACACCAGTCTCAGTATTGAACACCAGAACATACAGAATACTTCATGCAATAGATCATGCTGCATTATCGCATACACCACTCCATCATGCCATTGTACATCACAACACAAAATACCATACAGCAACATACCCCACCACAGCACATCATACTTACCCAGCAAACTTATACCATACACATGCAATAAAATTCAAAGCATAAGACACCATTCAAAAGCACATAACACCGCAGCACTTAATATCACCTCATTCTTTACTGGACCATAAGACATCAAAGCATCTAAGACACACCACACAAAACCACACTATCTCTCATCATACAATGACATACCACTATCCAAAATCACATCATGCAACTGAACAAAACACACCACATAACACTATTCTACGCCATATACCACCTTATACCATACAATATAACACTATAACACACCATACAAAACTACCTCAAATCACACATCATCAAGCTGAACTCCACATCATACCATACTGCACCACAGAACATTATACCACATCATATAACACTAGATAGTACAACAACAATATGCACACCACGTCGTGCCACACAAAGCCACAGATTATCATCTTAAAGAATACAACTCTCCAGCCACATCACAGCATCTTACTCAAACCACAACACCCAGCAATACATCATACTATTCAGTGGCACTTCAACCATAAAACGCTATGTAACTCGACTGGCTCCCGGATGTCACCAATCCCTACCCACCACACAAAGCTGTAAACAGATACCTGGAAGATGAGAGGAAGAAGGACAGAACTGAGAACGTATGCAAGTGCTCCCATGGAAAGCAGAATTGTTAACCATTCGGTAAATTAAATTCTGAGTAACATGGAATAAACTTTTAATGTCTCCTTCTTGAGGAGCCTCTGTAATTTATACATCAAGGTTAGTTTTGTGGCCCCCACAGATTAGCGTGCTACAGAATCAGAGTGACCGAGAGGGTGGGTAGAAAAGGGTGGAAGCAGGCTTGGCACCCCATATTTATGGTGCTTGTGCACGGTCCTCCTCACTGCCAGTATACAAGGGTACACATATACCATTGATCTCAGCGCCACATGGTATGAGCTAACCGTGTAGTACAGGCAAAAACACTGTTAGGATTGACCGCCGAATTAAAATGAGGTTACACCTACACTGCAGGGGGCCACAAGGAATTCATATTCACCTACGCCTCTGTGGCTTCACAGAGTCAGTGCGAAAACCCGAGTTTTCGTCTGTTTTCCTTATACTTGTCGGTAAAGGAAATAAATACGTGGGTTTGCCATATTGTTAGTTGCCATGCAAGCCACTTCACTTTATATTGTTGCAATACTCATTTTCCTCCCTTTCTCCTCACAGGCAATCTCCCACGCACCAATTGTAAAGTCCATATGGGTAATCACTTTCACCAGAGAAAAGGCGGTGTAATGCATTTCAAGCACAGCAGATAATAGTACAAAATGATCTTGCCTTGTGGAGCAGCTGGGATACCCCTATAATAAATAATACGAGCACCGAATGTTATTTCTAAAGAGCATGCGGCGCTTTTTGCTGCCATCTACAGGAGTTCTGCTCTCATAACAATCTCCCATCACACCATGCCTGATAGATGCACTCTTCACAGAAAAAAAGGGAAGCCCTTTACCTTAAAGAAATGAATTACCACACGTTGTGCTGCGGGTAAACGCTGTTTTTAACGTTCAGTGTACGGTCTACCCCATGCGTCCTTTAAAACAAAGGAAACAAACACACAAACCACATCCTGGCCTGTTTCCACTGTTTGGCGTCCACATTGTCCAATACACTTGACAAGATGGATAACTCTTGCAACCGTGGGCCTGCCCACTGACGCAGACATTTTGAAGAGAACAATAACTTTTGATTCACGAAAGCACGTGAGTGCAGCGAGCAGTTGGCTTAATCCCCATTCACCCGAGCCAAGGCGATTCTTTTCACAGATGCCTGTTCAAACTAAAACTGCCTAACGCATACACGAGGGCGCAGTCATAGATAATGTCCGTCTTACAAATGCTTTCGTTTTAAAGCCAGCCTTTATATGAAGATCGGATGTATGCCCCATACATGTGCACAACTCCTCTGAGCTGTCAGAAGAGATGGATTGTCATCTTTCTGGTGATGCCCGACTACTTCCGGTGTCAGAGGCTGAAGGGGACAGGAGCTGGTGAGGGTCAGTATTATGCTGGGATTGAGAGCAAGGTGCGACCCTGTTGAAAGGAACATATGACCCTGTGGGATCAATATTATATCAGGATCCAGAAAAGGTGCTATACAGCATATTGTTGAAGTGCTGCCTTAAAAGAAGTCTCCCAATATATAAGGATATTGGCCACTGGTGGCAAAGCAACCACCAAACGTCTCACAGTGCATACACCCCGCGATAACCCGACATGTTTTTTTAATAAACTGTTGATTAATTCACTGGTTAGGAGGTCGAAAATTCTTCTTCAGCCCTGTCACCCACTGCTCCAGCAACCTGAACTAAAAAGTGGACTCCAGAAGAGGTAGTTGCCATACAGAAATGTCAAAGAGCCCATTTAGGGCAAGCCGTAGGGCTCAACCAAAGCCTATTCTGCAGCTGAAGAACATTTTGAGCCCGATGGCCACAAACGCCCAGCCCCCTCCACTCAAGGTAATATCAAATGTATTCACAAGAACAGGACTGGGCCCCAGCTCACCCTTCCCTAGGTGTGAGTACATGAAGGTAAGTTGGTACAGGTGGTTGATATGAACTCCAAGTCCCATCTAGCCTAACTGCTGGACACCGCTGGTCCTATAGAGTCACCATCCCATTTTAGATTAATTTATAATCTGAATTCGCAGTTGGATGTATTAAGCACAATTTTATGTATTTTATAGGCTGGCTTTTATACGATGCTATATGTATTTTATTGCTATTTTGCACTTGTTTCGTGTTACTTTTATGGCTGGTGACAGCCGAATAAAGATGATTCTGATCTGAGTCACCATCTCTAGCTTTCCTCTCGTGCGGCTATTCCTCACCGGTTTATGATTCACCTACACGCTTTATGGCTACCTTGACTCACCCGAACCTCACCTGTGCACTTAACTCTAGTGGCTGATATCCCCGAACCAATCCCAGGATTTCATTAACATGGATCTTCTGCCCCTATGGTTGATGATAGTGAATCTATACTGCCCTTTATATACTTTCCTTACAGATATAGTGGTAGTCGATATTCTGGATTCAATATTTTTGTAGGTCGAGGTACAAAACTTGGTATTTTGACATTCTAGGCAAAGTGTGAGCTGCTGCACCCAGGGTGCCTCAAAGGCCAAAATGCTGAGGACCCTCGCCATCTCAGCAAGAGTACGGCTGCATAAGGAAGCCCCTAACCTGAACCACTGCTCCAAAGAAGAGTGAGGCAACCCCATGCAGCTCTAATCCCCTTACACCGCAGTGTGCTTTCCACTGTGGGGGTCAACACACTCGTCTTCCCCATTAAATGCCAGCACTGGCCTCCACTTTGAGATCGTAAAGGTAACATAATATACTGTGTATTTTTAGAAGGCACATTCACACCACAGACATCTTTTCCTAATCACAGCGGGTGATTACTGTCACCCAACACAGTGGTACTCATTTTACTGCACTCAGGAGGATAAAGGCTGAGTGCGCGTGCCTCACTGCGGTCAGTCACAGATCCTGGCAGAGGATGAGTTTGTCCACTAAGCTGCCAGACCAGACTGTGCATTTGATGCCCCTTGTCTGTCTCATACAGGCGCAACAACAGTCCCTACAGATTTGATATAACTAAACAATAAGCGCAACAATATGTCCCTATCCAACGAGTATGAGAATATATCAACAGCACTCAGTAACTTTTTTATGTCCAAAGGGGGTGCACAGCTCACAAAGTCCAGTAGTACACGAAGAGGGAGAAACACCCGTTCTGCATTAAGGAGTTATCATACCTGTTATCGCTGTGCTGAATCCCAGTGCAATACACGGGACTGAGCAAAATTGAATAATCAGAATACTACCTAAAGAAATCGACGCGTTTTGTGATACAGTCTGCGTATTTGCTCTCTGTCGGTTGGGTTTCATCTTACAACGCGCCACGTCTACCTAGACTATTACAATCGGGCAATGGCCAATTAGGCACATTTTAAGACGTACATTTACTTGGGGAGAGTCCACCTCAACTAAGATAACGGAACGTGAAAACTTGCCAGTGTGAGGCGATAGCTACAAGCAGTTTTTTACTTTTTTCATTTGCCCTGATGAAGTTCCCAGTATGGGAAAGAAACGCGTTGGCTGGAGTGTCTATGTTTGATGATTTTGACACAATTTGAAATAAATAAAATATTTTCTCACCAACATTTGACTACTGGACTTGTGAGCTGCGCACCCCCTTTGGACATAAAAACGATTTCTTGATCTGGAGCACAGTGACGTCACACAACGGCTGGCGTTGGGGGTGTTGTGCGCGGCTAACTCACTTATTGGAACTGGCGTGAGGTGCGGAACGAGTGGTCCGCCGTTGCTCAACTGGACTAGCATTCAGTAACTTGTTTATCACAAATGTAACTTAAAGCGAAATCAGACTGGACAATGACAATGTATTAAAACATGCTAATCTTGATAATAACATTGAGATTCCAAAAGAAATATGCTCTCTGTCTCATAAAAGGCTCACCTGCAAGCGAGAACATGCACACTTTTGCCAAATTCCTCAGCCACTTAAGGCAAGCCTAGGTTCACTTGAAGACGTGCGCTTCTCAAAGAGGGGATTTATTTTTTAAATCAAAACAATTGAGGCGCTACAATTTACAGTATGATACAGAATACTTTATATATATATATATATATATATATATATATATTCAATTCAATTCGTTCTTTATTCGGATAAAAGATATCCATAAAAGTACAGAATAAAATACCAGCACAAATATGCATTAAAAACAATGACAATCGACATACATAAAAACAATGAACGCATAGCTAAAAGCAATAGGCACACAAAAAACATATACATAGTGCAAAAATCGATACGGCAAATTCATCATAAACTTGTAATTTAGTTAAAACCAATAACAATGATATTTCTAAAAACAGTGTGAATCATAAAATGTAGCAGCATAATGTAATAAAGTGCAGACAATTTAACTTATACAGTACCCATAGAGGGACGGGATCGAACAGCCAGTCTTAAAAAGGTACTAACACGAAGGGTTAAATTTTCCCCATTAAGCGTAACAATATCCCTGTAGGCCGCCTTAAAATCAGTAATGGCCGAAGCCTTAAAAAGGGAATCAGCAGCTGTTTACTATATATTTGGTAGAAGTTACAAAAAAACAGAAAGTGTAACATGGATTGATTACCGCGGTTTCCACAGGGGCAAGGCATTTGCTCAAGATTGATATTAAAGCCCAAGGGGAAGCACAGTAGGTATTTTAAGGTGCCAGCCCTAAGGCGAAAGAGCAAGCTTCGTTCCCAGCGGTTGGTCACTTTTAAGAGATAACTAGCTGGGAATTTTGTAGGGGGCCGTCAACTTCCACCATAGTTATATACCGGGCGACTGAGGATTTCAAAATTTCTTGCTTATATCTCAAGTTGCCGTAATACTCATACAAAGACTTCTGGATAATCTTTTTGTTAATGCCTGCCATGGTGCTTGGGTTTGTGAAAATATGCAACAAGTTTACAGTGGACAGGCTATCCTTAACGGCCGCCAACCATGGTATGTCACACCCCTTGTTACATTTAAGACAGTCAACTATGATTTCTCTAGTTAACGTGGCTGCTGGATTTTGCCATACTTTTATCCAGAAAATGGCTGGGCGGGTCCTAATATAATCCTCTATATAGGACAGTTTTAACTCATGGTGGCAGACAAAGGATGAGGAACTCTCCGACAGAATCTATTTTCTTCTACCTGGATACTGTTGCAATTCACGTGGCCCCAAACTTCAGCTCCATATGTTGCAGTAGGTAAGCACTGAGTTTTGTATATTTTCAATAGAGATAACACTACCTCAGTTCTTCTAGGTTGGGGAAGGCACAGGATCGAATTAACGGCCTTTACAAACTTGCTCCGGCTATATGCCAAATGAGCAGCCCAAGAGCCAGTATCTGCAAAAACCAAACCCAAATATGGAAAAGTGCGTGTGCATAACAGTTTTTCAGAACCAGAGGTAATTACATTAACATGGTGTTTTTTCGGGCCACAACTCATTAAAAATGATTTTTTTAAATTTGTACAAAGATCCAGCTTATTCATAAAATCAACAAAACCCCCAACTAAAATGCGCAGAGCGTTAGGTGTGCGGCCCATTAGGACTGCATCATCCGCATATAATAGGGCAGGTAATTTATTACCGTTGATCATCGGGACGTCCATAGTCAGTGTAGACAACTCATTATGCAGCTCATTAATGTATAGAATAAAAAGCTGAGGGGCCAGCACGCAGCCCTGCCTGACCCCTCTGCCAATAATAATATTCTCTGAGGCTGCCCCATCCCTACTGATCCTCACCTTTGCCCCCAGGTCCCTATGTAAATAAGCCAAAAAGTGCACTAAGGCCTCATCCAGCCCATATTTTAAAAGACATAACCATAGGCGTGATCGGTTTACAAAATCAAATGCTGAGGTGAGGTCCATGAAAGCTAGGTAGATGGGAGACTTCCGAGCTATTGTGTACTTGCCAACTATCAAATGTAGATTGAGGCATTGCTCTACCGTTCCCAATTTACTTCTAAAACCTAACTGACATTTATTTAAAATACTTTCATCCTCAGCCCAATTCCTGATTTTGTTGAATAACACCCGCCCAACTATCTTAAGTGTATTATCGATCAAAGAGATCGGTCTATAACAACTGGGTTGGACCTGTCCCCCTTTTTGAAAATTGGGACTATGATACTGGTCGACCATGTGCTGGGGATCTGGGAGTTTGTTAGGTTGTTAAAAACATTAAGTAAAAGCGGTGCCCAAAACTCCGGTTTAAGCTTAATGAGGTCAATAGAAAGCCCATCAGGACCAGGGGCCTTGTTACCTAAACTTTGGTCAATTGCATCCTCAACTTCAGATAATGATATCTGGATTCGTGTAGCAGCTTGAAGGTCTATATAGACCTCATTCTGAGGAGAAGCTGTATATATTTTTGAGAAATGGGCAACCCAAGCCTCGCTAGTTATATTACAGCTTAGGGAAGTTAGAATCTGGCCCATAGTTCTCATGTTTTTAGCTGCTGCCCAGAAGCTGTTTGTATTGTTAAATCTTGCGGCACAGGCCAAATTATCCCACTGTTCTTTCAAGATCTCCTCTTTCCTCTGCTTAACCACTTTGTTATATTGATTCCTCATTAATCTGATAAGGTTTGCATCCCTGGGTGTAGCTGACAAGGCAGCACGAAGCTCTCTATTGGCCCGTGAGCAAACGCTATTAAACCACTTGGGATTGTGGTTATTATTAGGCGCAGGTTTTGAGATCATTTGTTTAATGCCTGCGCATAAGTGGGCAAAAGCAGCAACTACCTCAGGGTTAGGGTCAGTAAGCGACAAACACGTATCAATAAGTGATCGATAAGATGTTAACATGTTCGAGAACACAATACTGTTGTCGATACCTTTCCAGATAACTCTTAGATTATCAGTTGAGGATGATAGATTACAGGACCCTGGTTCTGCAGTAAAATTATTTCTAAGGGCAATTCTAAGCATAACCGAGGTTGGGTTGTGGTCCCCAAACACAATATATATATATATGTATGTGTGTGTGTCACACTCTCTTCTCATGCACATTTTATATTTACATAAAGGTCAGTTCTGTACTCAGAATCATTACACAGCACTTGCATATTCTAAATTCTATAAGTTATGCAATCACATAAAAGTGACTTTCTCCAACTGAATGTATCCAACTTCATCCATGAATTTGCATATGGTAGAGCATTCCCAAGTTTGCATGCCCAGAAACAGAAAAAGAAGGGTATTCTCTACTGTATAAAACTATGTACTAATAAAAAGGGATGGAAGGAAAGGCTTCAGCCAAAGCTTCTTCCCCTCTAAAACTGATTTGGGTAGCATTTCATTCTTCGGTTTCTTAGTTCGTTTGCTCGCTTGAAAAAACAGTCAAACATGAACTACTATACATGTCCTTTCTGCGTGCAAACATACGCAAACTAATTACATTTTGGTCTTATTGGACCTCAAAGATGTTTCTCTAGGTCCAGTGAGCTTGGCACCAGCATGTGGGAATACACGAGACAATTAAAAATTGAATCTTGTAATAGCTTCAGTCAGAGTTTTTTTTAAATGTTTTTTAAACTCCAGTGTAGTCCTCCCCTGACAAACAAATGATTGTATCTAGTGCTAGTCAGAACAAATCCAAGTGGTCGAGGTGTGTTGGCTTAAGCAGAACGATTGGTCACTTTGGAGCTTTCTTAACTTTACACAATTCCAGAATTGCATTTTGTGGCATCATATTTCTTGGCTCCTTTTGGCATAGAGCAGGCAGTGACCAACCTTGGGTTAGGTTTCTCCAGTCCCAAAGACTTGTATGGAGATTTTCCCAAATCCCCCGGCGCCAGCCTACCCTGAGATACCTATTTATTTCCAAGTGTATTTGCAGCACCTTCGGTTCAAAAGGAGGTTTCGAATACTCTACTAAAAGTGCTCAAGTCATAACATTCTGCCAGCTCGTCTCCAGCGTGCTGGTGTTGCTGTTTCCTTACATCCTTTGTCAGTGCCCAGACCCTAGTTCACTACTGACCTGATAACTTCTCGAGTCAGGCTATTACTGGAATTTTTTTCCAAACCAACCCATTCAGTTGACTCGTTTCTAATGGGACTGATGTTGTCAATATGTAAGATTTTCTCACTGTCTGCTTGACAATTTCGCCACAAATTCTCATTACAGGGAAGTGCCATTGGAGCCTCATAGACGATCACCGAGTTCCCTCGGTTATCCGCGTGACGCTATAAAACATTTCATTGTCGTTTCCTTAATTGTGAATTTCAGCACAAGTTTTGCAAAATAATCCGCTGAAAGAAATGTAACTCTTAAACGTGTTCGATCTCTTTGCCAATAAAGCTTTGCTTTATCTTTCTTTGTTCTGATAGATCAGAGATGTTTCTCTTGTTCATGGTCATTTGTAACCTGTTAAATTGCTTATAAAAAGCTAACAGGTTCAGCAGGTGTTGCAGACCCAATTCACGGTCTGGATTTATGGCGTTTCCTTAGCTGATGGCTTTTTTTTGTTTCAGGTAGGCACTGAGGTTTAAATCAGGGATTGCTTGTAATAAAAGAGTTGCTGGATATTATTTTCAATGGTTTGCATTATACTGTCCTTAATATTAACAGAAGCAGTGGTGAAATCTGCAAACGGACAGGGTTGACCCTGCTGTCTCCTACGACTTGATTTTATCACGTGTGATGTAAATGTTCTAACTGCATTTATTCTTATTCCTCTAGCCAAATTGCCCGGACTTAACCAGTGTTTTGCCTCCATGCCACGAAAAGAAGGGTTTATATTTTGATGGTAAGCCTGGGTACTCGAGCTCACTTGTCACCACACCTTTTACTAACAAACACATATTTCAATACCAGGAGGAAATGCAATTGCATTTTTAGGTGAGTTGTCTGGCAAAACCTGAATGATGCAGCCTACAAGCTATGTTAGATTTTGCATATTCAGGATAAAACACTATGGGGCGCATGCATCAAAGTAGGCTTTTGCGATTCCTTACATGCAATCGCAATTTGCGATTTTTGCATTTGGGATGATGCATCCCAAATGCAAAAATACCGGTCGCAAAGGGGCAGATTCTGAGAATCTGCCCGTTTGCGACCGGTTTTTAGTTTGATGCATGGGGCCCTATATGAGGATGCTTGATGCTAAACAACGTGTGGGTGGGTGGGAGCATAATAGATTAAACGTGTATGATTCTTAAACGATTCCAGTACAGAAAAGCTACAAAAGATTCGACATGACAGGAATTGTTTAAAGCTTTTTATGCGACATCCCTCCTGTTCATAAGAGCTCCTGTGTCTCCTTATTCTGAGGGCCGCTGGAAATATAGAGCACTGAAGGAGAAAATGATGCGGCGATGCTGATTGAATTATGGGCCAAAAAAAGACAACTTATGCGGCGACAAACAACACATTCTATTGCAGAATTATTTTAAGGTTTTATCACATATCATGCAATAGATGGTGGATTTTGTGCATGTGCAGTAAATCCATAATTATGTGGAAAACGTCACTGCCACTAAATTGCATTATTCTATTGACCCTTTTTGTAAAACAGTTCTCTTCGTTTTTATGCTGCATTTCACTAGGGAAAGTAACATTCTACTATCTGCCCTGCTGAACAGTGGAGGGTACCCAACTCCCTTCAGGTAATAATAGACACTGTTTCCAGTCCTGGACTTTTGTGTGATAGAACGGTGAATTGTGGGTGTTGTAGTCTTGTTTTGCTTCAATTGACCTAATTAAACTAACACCTGTTTTAAATGATTTATTGGGAAAGGTTCGGGACTGGAGACACGCGTCTGTAATGATGTGGAGGGAGGTGGTCACCAGTGACAGTTATGTGACATTCAACTATGCACTTTTTAATAAACCGAGCTCGCGGACTTTGGTTTAAGTAACGGAAAATTGTGAATAAGTCGATCTCAGTACAAGCACACAAGCAGTACCCAACTATAACACCACGTTGACTGCAGAGCTGGGGTCAATTTCCAGTCAGGCCGCGACTTGTCCGCCCCTCTCCTCTCGTGATGCGTTCACGTCTCGCACTCAGCCACTCTTAGGCTATCGCGAGTTTCGGTTAATTTCGCCAATGCTGGCACACCTGTCACTTCTATTTTTCCCGCTATTTCTAATTCCAACCAATAGTAAAACGTGAAAGTGGCCGCACGCGTGTTGTCTGCCAATGAACGGAGAACAAACGTATCGTCGCTGTCACGATCAGACGTGCTGAGAACAGACCCAGAGAGGTGTCTGTCACACGGGCTGTGGCCCTGCTCTCGCGAGGCTGCGGTCACATACTAGTGATGACAGTAATTGTAACTGCATTTATATAGCGCTTAGTACCCTTCACGAGTCGTCGGAATGAGAGAGCCCCCTCCTCGCGAGGCGAACGTTCATGTGTGGGGGCGGAGGAGGGGAGGGTCTTGAAGCAGAGACGGGCCTCGGCAGCATTTGAGTTGCCCTCGACCAATGCTTTGCGGTTTGCCGCAAATACAGCGTAATTAGCTCTCACGGCCTGCTGTGCAAGGAGTCAGGCGAGGGGGCGCGACTGCTACAATTCTAATCAATTATTCCACATTCCAGGGAGACCCACAACTCGCTATAATAGAATTAATTACGGAGAGAGCGCGTGGGAGTCTGCTCGCTAGAGCTGTGTGATTTTAGTCCTAGGTAGAGGGAATTCCATGGGAGGCTCGAACGCATCCCCATTGGCCTTATGTGGGGAAATACTAGGCTATGTAAAAAAAAAAGGACACATTTCCGTTCGACAGTCTACAACACAGCAGCATAGCAAGGGTTCCGCAAGGCCTTGATGCAAGCAAGGAAACTGGGCTTTTCTAATTCCTTTGAGGGCAGTAGACTCGAGACCGTCATAACTGAGCTACACACTGCCTCTCACACACGTGGGCCTGGTGCCCCGTATACCTGGAGTGTTTATGACCTAATGCATAAACAAGCTTGTCTTTGGTTTTCAAAAATGACAATATGTTTTTAAGGTCAGTAAATGTTATTGCAGCTGCAACAGTCGCCTTTGTTGGCCATTGTTATAGCAAGACCTCAGCCACAGCAGGTTATTTGCATCGGTCTGTGATGAATTAGGCGTCGTTTATGTAAACAGGAAAACAGTCCAGCCCCGTGGAACTGTGTGACAGGATGGAGGAGAGCAGCCCGCCCGCCACTGCTGCTGTAACCATTCTGACAGGGGTCGCACCAAACAACACATAAGGTCGCGTGTATAGCTTTTACCACAATCTCCTAAAATAAAGCTCTCTGAGTGGCACGTGGCTGCAGTTCACCTGCAAGGATCCCAACACCGCCGCCAGGTGCTGTACCTGTGCATTCCGGTACTACTATTTTGCATTTCCCCTTACATAGCACAAGCGTAGGAATGTAAGGGGGAAAAGGACTGGGTGCGCTACAGACCCGTGGTGGGTTCTGCAAACCCCTTTCTAAAAGCAGGACTACCAGTACCAGGATGCAATGGGAGAAAACAGGGCTGGCAGGTTTTGCTATTCCCATTATAAGTACAGGACTGCCAGCATTAAGTTGCAAAGTAAGAAAATAGGAGTAAATGAGGTACTGAGTGCGGACATTTACTAATGCTTCAGCTATCCCCATTATAAATACAGAACTACAAGCACCGGCATCCAACGGAAGAAAAGGGAACTAAATGAGCTATTGAGCAGGGACATGTTTTACTATTGCTTCGGCTACCTCCATTGTAACTACAGAAGTCCTAGTACCAGTATGCAAAGGAAGATAACAAAACTGCATAATTACTGGTCCCCAACATATTTTATTGTGGTTTTTTTTACTTGACACATTGCAAATGCAGAACTACAAATATCAGAATGCAAAGGAAGAAAACATGACTAAATGAGAAATGTCAACGGATGTGTTTTGTATTCCTACTGTAAATGCATATCTACAAGTAGTCCAATGAAAAGGGGTTAAAGACGACAGATTGAGTCTGTGGCAAGACGTGTTTTGTTATTCTCATTGTAGAGATACGAACCTCCCATTACCGGCATCCAAACAAAAACACTGAATGAGCTATCGCCACTGTTTGTTAGTCTCATTGCAAATCCTAAACTACAAGTACGAGAACGTAAAGTAAGAAAACACTGGCTAAGCTAGTGACCGCAGACATGGAACATCTCATACACAGTAAAAAAAAATAGAAGGAAAAAAAATCAGTGCAATTCTGTCAAGTACTTACCACACATCACGGAAGCTAAAAGTTGCAGCAGAGCAAAGGCATGCTTCTCCATCCCGAGTCCAGGGAAGACGAGTCCGTGAAGGGGTCAGAAAGCATGAGAGGAGGCAGTGGAGGGCTGCTGGGAAGTCCAGGGCAATCAGGACAGTGGGTAAGAGGCTACCAGCACCTTCCACCCCGTCATGCCTAGTACCACAGTTGGACAGAAGGAAGGGCGGGTGGATGGGGGTTCTGCGCCCCCTTTTAGAGGAACCACAACGAAAAGAGGAACAGGCGAGAAACTGAAAACATGCAGCCACGCTGCCGAGTCAGCCGCGAGCAGCTCCCCGGCCTGGCCGATGCCAAACTTCCAAGCCCTTCCTTCGGGGATGTGAGTGGTGGTGCCTGGACGGGCTCCCCAGGTGCGTCCTTCAAGGTCCCTGTTGTGGAGATGAGGATGCGGGGCTGCCTGCTCGCTCCTTCGCGATGGGAGCGCGGCTGTGGTCCTGCCCAGGGCAGCGGCAGCCGGTGGTATCAGATGGGATCCTGTAGCTGGAAGCAGCGCGCCCGGCACTGTTGGTACTGTACACAGCGCACGGGATGGCGTATTGTACAGCCGCGGCTCCCACAACCAGCCCCCTCCTCCCTTCCTGCCCGCTCCGTGGGGGGCGTGCGACTGCAGAAGGAGGCTTCCCGTCTCAGCCACCACTCCCGCACTCACTCAAGAGCCCCTCACATCTCAGAGGAATACCCTCCATCCGCCTGAGCTCGCTCACGCCTTCCTCTCTATTCGGATGCTCCTGGAGAGTGGAGTCCAATTCCACAATTGTCACTGTAGTTATTATTTTTAACGTTCTGAATTTGAGAAGTAGGGATTATCTTTTTACATCCCTCTCCCTCACTGTCCCTTTATCTCCTCTCTCTTCTTCTCTCCTTATCACATTCTCTCCTGCTCCTCGTTCACTCTGTACTCCGTCCCCTCTCTCGAGCGCCCTTTCTCTCCCTCGGCCTTCCGACAGTGTCTCTTTCCTCTGCAACAGGAAGGTCGGCGAGTAAGAGGATACTGTTCGCAAATATCGCTGCTCACTTTTTTAATTTCTTTTTGGAAGTATAAAAAGCAAATGAAAAAAAAAAAGAAGTTGGGCTACCTTTCTGTTTCTTTTCTATGCGTTTCTCTACTCTTCTTCACCCCTTTCTTCATTCACCATTACTCGCCGTTTGCTTTCCTACCTTCTTTCTTGATCGGTTTCGCCGTGGGTCCTTCCTCTTTCCTCCTTTTCTCCCTTGACCCTACCCCTATTTCCCCCACTGTTAACTGCCCCCTTACTTTCTCTTTCTTCCCTTTCTCTCTTCAGTTCACTCCCCTGTTTCCATCTCTGCTGTTCCCTCACCCTTTCTCTCCCTTATCTCCCCACATTTGCACAGCTCTCATTTTACTGATATCCCAGCTGCCCCTTTCTCTCCTTCCCTTCTCACTCGGTTTCCTTTCTCTTTAGCCATCATATTTCTATCCCTTTGCCTCATCTTCTGCTTTTTACCTCTCCCCCTTTGACGCTGCCTCCTTAATGCGCCGGTTACTTACCAGTAATCTTCAATACTCTGAGTCCTGGTCTTCCTCAATGCAGTCCTTACAACCGAGATCCATTCCCTGTTCGGCAGAACGTATTCCCTAGCTGACAAACAAGAAATAGTTCACCCAAGATGGCGGCCATTACCCAAGAACCATTTCAAAAACATCACATCCTTTAATGTGCCACTTAGAACCAACCACTGGAAAAATAAAGGTACTAAATAATCAATCCCTTATTCCCCTGGGCAGGGAGCAGGATTCAGGACTGCATTGAGGAAGACCTGGACTCAGAGTAATGAAGATTACCAGTAAGTAACCAGGGCATTACCTCCTTGTCCGACTCCCTCTATGCAGTCCTTACAATTGAGAACTTATTATGTTGAGAAATGAAGAGAAAAATGAAAGCAAGTTATGCGACACCCAAAGTATTGATTTATTATGTGGTAAAGGCTTTAGATAGCACAATCGTACATAACTGTGATTAAGACTCAAAAACAGAAGAAAGAACACAATCATCAAAAGCTGAAGAAAAATTCTCGCCTAATTGCAAGCGGTAGTGAAAGAGAAAGGTATACAAGGACTTCCAGGTATCTGCACAACAAGCATCCCTTAGAGAGGCTCCCTTGAAGAAAGCCCAGGAGGTGTAAACACCTTGGGGCCGATTCCGATCTCGGTCGGAGGCGTACCCAACACCATTCGGTCGGGAAAAAAGCCATGCGAAAGCCTGTTTCCCGACCGATCCGTACAGCACACCGAATGAGTAAGTACGATGCGCACAACAGCAAAGAATCCGGCCGAGCCGTACTCACCCAAACCAGGTCCTGTTCCCCGACCGAGGCGAATCCGGAAACGCCGAATCGAGTCGCACGGAAGGAAAAATGCAGCCCCGTCCGGCCGGACAAGTACGATGCGCTTTCCGTACGCGCCGAACCCGTCGCTACGCACGGCACGTCAAAGCATCCGGGAGTGGCGCACATAAGCTCCGATTCGCGCCACAACACGATCCACGGCTCCGAGACGAACACGGCAGCGGCGAGGACGAGGCGAAGCGACGAGGACGAGGCGAAGCGACGAGGACGACGCGAAGCAACGAGAAGGACGAACGACACAAACCAACCATGAATCCCTTCGTCCCGATCATACCAATATTCTACATTTACTACCGGAACAGGCACGGATGCGTACGGCGCAGAAGGTAAGCCAGACACCAACCACGAAACACATACAACACGTACACGACAAATCACACACACACAGAGGGATGCAGAATATACTTACACCAGCAACAGCAGCACCATAGGGGCGGGATGCCCATCACCAATGCCACATATGCACACAGGGGCCTGAATGCGCACCACCACCCTCACCCAGGGGGGCAGGATGCCTACCACTACTACCACCCTTAGCCAGGGGGGCAGGATGCCTACCACTACTACCACCCTCACCCAGGGGGGCAGGATGCCTACAACTACTACCACCCTCACCCAGGGGGGCAGGATGCCTATCACTACTACCACCCTCACCCAGGGGGGCAGGATGCCTACCACTACTACCACCCTTAGCCAGGGGGGCAGGATGCCTACCACTACTACCACCCTCACCCAGGGGGGCAGGATGCCTACCACTACTACCACCCTCAGCCAGGGGGGCAGGATGCCTACCACTACTACCACCCTTAGCCAGGGGGGCAGGATGCCTACCACTACTACCACCCTCACCCAGGGGGGCAAGGTGCCTACCACTACTACCACCCTCAGCCAGGGGGCAGTATGCCTACCACTACTACCACCCTTAGCCAGGGGGCAGGATGCCTACCACTACTACCACCCTTAGCCAGGGGGGCAGGATGCCTACCACTACTACCACCCTCACCCAGGGGGGCAGGATGCCTACCACTACTACCACCCTCACCCAGGGGGGCAGGATGCCTACCACTACTACCACCCTCACCCAGGGGGGCAGGATGCCTACCACTACTACCACCCTCAGCCAGGGGGGCAGTATGCCTACCACTACTACCACCCTTAGCCAGGGGGCAGGATGCCTACCACTACTACCACCCTCACCCAGGGGGGCAGGATGCCTACCACTAATACCACCCTCACCCAGGGGGCAGGATGCCTACCACTACTACCACCCTCAGCCAGGGGGGGCAGGATGCCTACCACTACTACCACCCTCACCCAGGGGGGGCAGGATGCCTACCACTACTGTGAGAAGTTGGCCTGGCATATGCTGTCCACTAATTATAGTGGGCACCTTGCACCAGTCCAAATCGACTCTTATGGTAGGTAGGTTAAAGACAACCTTATTGAAAGCTATCCTAGTGGTAGCTATGGAGAGCAGCCTTCAGGCTAAGTCTTGAAGGAATGTAAAGCAGCTTGTTTTACCAGTCTATAATCTCTTGAGTGACCAAATGAAAGAGCACCACACCAGGTATATATTCAAAATATATGTATTTATTACTAAACACACCCCTCTAGTCTCTTTATGAGGCTAGAGTTCGAAGTACATAAGTTATAAGATCTTAAATCACAATAATAGCACAAATACACGTTTGGGCCCTAGGGGCGTACCAAACCATATACCAATAAAGTGGTATGCGAACCACGACTGAACTAGACACTAGGCCTAGAGCCTCTAGAAGTGCTTGGACCACAAGGAACCACCCAAGGTAGTGACACAGGGGACCCACGGGAGACGCGTGCAGTGTAAATACACAACCGCGATACGCCGTTAACTTCTATGGAGAAAGTCGGGATCGGGAAAATAGAGGAAAGGGACACTTAGAAGAGGACTAGGACAAAACCCTTTGAGATCTAGGTCTTTGAAGAGTCTCTACCCACGGGAGCACCGGAGTACTCGTGTTACCTCACCCAGGGAAGCCGGGTGCATAGGTGCCTTTCGGGGTCGGGTTTCGTCGTCGATTCGAATGGCGATCTGCTGCAAAGTGCTGCTGGCGGCCAAGGGAAAAGTGTCCGGGTGGATCCAAGAGTGGATCGGAGTTCTGGTGAACCTGAAAGCAGAGGGGACAGAGTCTGGGTCACTAGCCAGTGACCAGGAAGGCGATGGACAGATGCCCACCGATGTCGAGTGCTTCAGGTGCATTGATGGTCGTCTTGACTCTTCAGCCACGAGGTCCGGGAGGCGTTGTCGGCAACCAGGAGCAGGATTCGGGCTGGGGCTTGATGTTTGTCGAGTGCTGAGGTGTCGGCGACCGGATTGGACCCAACAAGCCTTGGCAACGGCAAGTCTCGAGTAAGATGTAGATCGTCGATGATGCAGACCAGCAAGGTCTGGGGAACTCACCCAGCGAGGGTAAGTGAGGGCAGGCCTGGAGCAACCAGGATGCCAAGTAAGGAAAAGATTGGCCTTCGTTAAGGGCTACTAACCAACGGGCTAGCGACCGCGAAGGAGCCTCGTGATGCCGCACGTGGAGCTGGCTTGCAGGACACTCGTGGAGTGGGGGCCAGTGATCTTCAGTGCAGGTAGTGCTGGAGGCTAGGGCTACTCGGAGCCCAAAGCACGACTTCTTAGGAGACCCAGAAGATGGTGCACTTGCAAATGTGCTCGGTGTCCAGGGGTCATGGTCTCAAGTCACCCACGATAGCCACGGGCCTCAGCTTTGCTGGGGACTCAGGGTAGCCTCGGGGAAGTCTGGGAATCCACCTCTGGTGATGCGATGACTTCGGCGTCCGACGGGAGCTTCAGTAATGCGAACCGGACAGATGCTTCTTTGGTGCCTGCCAAGCAGGGGAGTCACTCCTTGACCCCAAGGGAGATTCTTCAGTCCTCTAATCTTGTCGTAGAGCGTCGAAGGTCCAGGATTCAGTTTCAGAGTTTCGTCCAGGTATAATCTAAAGTCCTAAGGACTGGGTTCCTACCTTTATTCTAAAAATAGGGGATGGACTACTCTGTGGCCCCACCTATGGGTGGGTCAGGGCAGAGGGGTGGCTACACCCCTTTCCCTTTGTCCAGTTCGCGCCAAAGCAGGGGCTGCGAGCCCCTGATCCGGTTTGAACTGGGGTATGCACAGGGACACCAAATGTGCCCCCAGTGCAGGACTTCAAAGCACCCGAAAGTGCTCCCGCCCAGCCCCAATACACATTGTCCTGTCTGGGGAGGTGGTCACACCTCCTTGGGACAGGAAACCTATTGTCCAGGCCTCCCCTGCCGGAGTTTCGTCCAGCAGCAGGAGGCCAGACTCGTGTCTGTGGCAGCAGCATCCATTTTGTGATGCCAGGGCTCTGGAAAGAAGTTACCGGACTCGTCAGAGTTAACATGCCTTTCCCTCTAGAAGGGTGGAATGCTACCCCCGCCACCAGGATTGGCGGGGGGTAGTATTCCAAGATGTTTGACACCAAACACGACATGTTTAGGTGCAGCCATTCCAAAGTTAGCATTTTACCGCGAGGATATAATGCGCTTAAGAGTATATGGTCAGGCTGCACTACAAACAGCATCAGAGATGGTCTCCGAACGCTGCAGAGGGGCCCTGCTCATGCAGGGGCACCCTCTCACATAGGAACCATGCACTCTGCCTTTAGGATTGATAAGGCCTGCCTTAGGAGTGACTTATAGGTTTATATGTGTGTATGCTTTTAGTGATATAGGTAACCTATACCACAGTAAGGGGTGCATGCACCACCTTACCCAGGCTGCAGTAGCAGACCTGTGGTGTCAGTTTGGATGGCCTTCCAGGGGTGGCATAATATATGCTGCAGCCCCTGGCAGGCCTCTGAGGTACCTATGCCCTTGGTACATAGTATACCATATACTAGGGACTTATAAGGGCACTCCAGATCCCAATCAGTGATGTGCCTAAGGCACATGGAGACCCTTTTAAAGAGGAAACAGCTAGGCTGGGGTTCTGAATAGCAGGGCCCCAGCCAGACTAATGTCGAAAACCAGTGAAGCATCATCAAAAAGTGGGGGTACCCATGTGAAGCAGATCCTACTCTCCTACACAACCCCCCCAAACGTAGGGACATTAAACTAACCTTGCCCAGTTAAGTCTTCATGTTCTAAGTGGAAATACCTAGAGAGTCCATCTGCATTCGCATGGTTACTCCCAGGCCTATGTTCCACTGTAAAGTCCATCCCCTGTAGGGAAATGGACCACCTAAGCAGTTTGGGGTTTTCACCCTTCATTTGTTTTAGCCATAAGAGGGGCTTATGGTCTGTCTGAACCAGGAAGTGTGTACCAAACAAGTATGGCCTCAACTTCTTCAGAGCCCAGACCACAGCAAAGGCCTCCCTCTCTATGGCTGACCAACGTTTCTCTCTAGGGGTCAGCCTTCTGCTAATAAAAGCTACTGGCTGATCCTGACCTTCTTCATTCAATTGTGACAGTACAGCCCCTACCCCCAATTCAGATGCATCTGTTTGAACAATGAACTTCTTGGAGTAATCAGGACTCTGCAGAATTGGAGCAGTGCACATGGCCTGCTTGAGGTCATCAAATGCCTTTTGACAGCTAACTGTCCACTGAACCTTTTTGGGAATTTTCTTAGAAGTTAAGTCATTCAAGGGTGTCACTATTGATCCATACCCCTTGACAAATCTCCTATAGTACCCAGTCAGGCCTAAGAAGGCTCTCACCTGAGTCTGGGTAGTGGGAGCAGTCCAGTCCATGATGGTCTGGATCTTGCTCTGCAAAGGTTGAACCTGGCCTCCACCCACAAGGTGGCCCAGGTACACAACCTGACTCTGCCCTATCTGGCACTTAGTGGCCTTGATAGTCAGGCCTGCCTTTTGCAGGGCCTGTAAAACATTCCTGAGGTGGACCAGGTGATCCTCCCAGGTGGAGCTAAAGACAGCAATATCATCTAGATAAGCTGCACTATAGGCTTCCAGTCCTGTGAGAACTGTATTCACCAACCTCTGGAAAGTGGCAGGTGCATTTTTCAGACCAAAGGGCATTACCACAAATTGATAATGCCCACTAGGGGTTGAAAATGCTGTTTTGGGCTTTGCCGTATCAGCTAGTCGGATCTGCCAGTAGCCAGCTGTTAGGTCAAATGTGCTGAGATATTTGGCAGAGGCCAAAGTATCAATGAGCTCATCTGCCCTGGGTATGGGATGGGCATCAGTCCTAGTGACTGCATTGAGACCCCTGTAGTCTACACAAAACCTCATCTCTCTTTTCCCACCACTGGTGTGAGGTTTCGGTACCAGGACTACTGGACTAGCCCAAGGGCTATCTGAGGGTTCAATTACTCCCAACTCCAACATTTTCTGGACTTCAGTCCTGATACAGTCCCTGACATGGTCAGGTTGTCTATAAATCTTGTTTTTAATAGGCAGACTGTCCCCAGTGTCCACTTCATGAGTGCACCAGGTGGTCTGACTGGGTGTCAGTGAAAACATATGTCTAAACTGATTGAGGACTTGCCTGCAATCAGTTTGTTGCTGGGTAGTGAGGCTGCCTGCCAAGGCTACACCATCAACTGACCCATCGTCAGGGTTCTGTGAGAGCAGGTCAGGGAGTGGGTCACTCTCTTCCTCCTGCCCTTCATCAGTAGCCATGAGCAAGCCCATGTCTGCCCTGTCCACATATGGCTTTAGTCTGTTGACATGGAGAACCCTTTGGGGACTCCTGGGTGTTCCCAGGTCCACTAAGTAAGTGACCTCACCCTTCTGCTCAACAATAGTGTGGGGCCCACTCCATTTGTCTTGGAGAGCTGCTGGGGCCACTGGCTCCAACACCCACACCTTCTGTCCTGGCTGTTACACAGTCAGAACAGCCTTTTGGTCATGCCAGGCCTTCTGAAGTTCCTGGCTAGCCTCAAGGTTTTTGGTTGCCTTTTTCATGTACTCAGCCATCCTGGAGCGGAGACCAAGTACATAGTCCACTATATCTTGCTTTGGGGGCTTGAGAGGTAACTCCCATCCTTCCTTTACCAAGCACAGTGGACCCCTCACAGGGTGGCCAAACAGAAGTTCAAAAGGGCTGTAACCAACCCCCTTCTGAGGCACCTCCCTATATGCGAATAAAAGGCAGGGCAAGAGTATGTCCCATCTACGCCTAAGCTTTTCTGGGAGCCCTTTAATTATGCCCTTCAAGGTTTTGTTGAATCTCTCAACTAAACCATTGCATTGTGGGTGATAGGGTGTGGTGAACTTATAAGTCACTCCACACTCCTTCCACATTGCTTTTAAGTACCCAGACATGAAGTTAGCACCCCTGTCTGATACTACCTCCTTAGGAAAGCCCACTCTTGAGAAGATTCCCAGGAGGGCCCTTGCCACCACAGGTGCTGTAGTGGTCCTGAGGGGAATAGCTTCTGGGTACCTGGTGGCATGATCCACTACCACCAGGATAAACCTGTGCCCAGAGGCTGTTTGGGGATCCATGGGACCAACAATGTCAATCCCTACCCTCTCAAAGGGCACCCCCACCACAGGTAGTGGTATCAGGGGGCCTTTGTAGTGCCACCTGCTTTGCCACTGGCTTGGCAGGTTACACAGGAGCGACAAAACTCCTTACTGTCTTCAGACATGTGGGGCCAGTGAAAGTGAGGGACAATTCGGTCCCAAGTCTTGTTCTGGCCCAGGTGTCCTGCTAAGGGAATATCATGGGCTAGGGTCAACAGGAAGCCCCTGAACTTCAAAGGTATTACCAACCTCCTGGTAGCACCAGGCTTGGGGTCTCTACTCTCTGAGTACAGGAGTCCATCATCCCAATACACTGTATGGGGACCACTAGCTTTCCCAGCAGCCTCAGCAGCAGCTTGCTGTCTGAGGGGTTCAAGGGAGGGGCAGCTCTGCTGCTCCTGGCTCAGATCTGCCCTAGAAGGTCCCCCTGTCCCCAAGAACTCAAACTGGTCAGGTTCAAGTTCCTCTGGGACAGTTCCTTCTTCAGGGCTGAGATCATCCCCCTCAAGGGACTGATCTTCCTCCTGAGCCAAGGGGGAAGGCACTGCCTTAACCCTACTACTCCTCCTCTTGGAAGGCACTTGGTCCATTCTTCCAGAATCCAAGGCCTGTTCAGTGCTAGACATTTTGGCTTGTGACCTGGTCACAGCAAACACATCTGCAGGGATCCCCAGCATTTCTGCATGGGTCCTGAGCTCCACTTCTGCCCAAGCAGAAGTCTCTAAGTCATTGCCAAGCAAGCATTCGACTGGTAGGTTTGCACTTACCACAACCTTCTTAAGGCCAGTTACCCCTCCCCAGGAGAAGTTAACAACTGCCAGAGTATGGTCTGTTCTGACATTGCTAGCATTGGTCACTTGGTACATTTCACCAAGCATAACTTGCCCAGGTAGCACAAGGTCTTGTGTCACCATTGTGACACTTGCCCCTGTGTCCCTAAATGCCAAAGCCTCTCGTCCATTGATTAAAGGCTGTTGTCTGTACTTGCCCAGATTACTGGGACTCATAGAGGAGGGCACATCCATGCCTCCATCACAGACTAACACAGCCTGAGTCAGTTCTCTAACTAGGTCAGAGCCCAACTCAGTTCCCAGGGTGAACCCTACTAAACCCTTTGCTGGAGCACTTCCACCAACTGTACTAGGGGGAACAGGTGCCTTAGGGGCATTGGTGGGTGCTGGACTGGAGTCTTTGGACTTGGTGCAATCACTGGTCCAGTGGGTCTTTTGCTTACAGACCTTGCACCATGGTTTTCTTTGGCCTTTACCCTTGGTAGACTGGGAATCCCCACCAGAAGAAGATTTTTGGGGGCCTGATGAAGACTTTTGATCTTTACCCTTCTCCCCACCCTTGTCAGAGTTCTTAGCATCTTGCTTCTTGGTTTCCCCACCTTGGTTCTGTACCTTCTGCTTCACCCTGGTTCTGACCCATTTGTCTGCCTTCTTTCCCAATTCTTGGGGAGAGGTCAGATCAGAGTCTACCAGGTATTGATGCAACAGCTGATTTTGACAGTTATTAAGAATCTGCTCCCTCATTATCAGATTATACAATCCTGAGAAGTCACACACCTTACTGCCCATTAACCAGCCTTCCAGAGCCTTGGCAGAACAATCCACATAGTCTACCCAGTCTTGAGTCTGTGCTTTTTGGGTGTCTCTGAACTTCAACCTGTACTGTTCAGTGGTTAGGCCAAACCCATCAATAAGAGCACTCTTCAAGACCTTGTAATTGTCAGCATCCTCCTCTCTAACAGTGAGGAGCTTGTCTCTACCTTTGTCAGCAAAGGAGAGCCACAAGATTGCTGCCCACTGCTCCTGAGGGACCTTCTGTACTTTACAGGCCCTCTCTAAAGCAGTTATCCATTTGTGGATATCATCCCCACTCTGGTAGGGAGGGACAATCTTGCTCAGGTTCCTATGGTCATAGGACCTTTCCCTATCTCTAGGGACATGGCTGCCACCATGGGACTCTAGTCCCAACTTTCTTCTCTCTCTAAGGAGATCTAGGGATTCTCTATCTAAAGCCAATTGCTTCTTCCTGATCTCTAGTTGAGTTTCCTCATACTGGACCAGTCTCTTTCTTCTCTCATGAGAGGATTCCCTCCTGTGAGAAGAAACAGAGCTCCCTATGGAGGTGCCAGAGTGGTTAGACTCCTGAGAAGGAGACCTAGACTTTCTGAGCACACTCATAATCCTTCCTGGGGGGACAAAGGTGTGGTTCTCTAGATCCTCATCTTCATCTTCCCCAGAAGGGATTGGGTTTTCCAGGTCAGGGTCATTGTCACCCTCCTGGTCAGTTTCAGAGGGGGCTGGGGGTAGTGGTACCCCTGGCCCCTTCCTCATCTGCTGGCCCACCCTCTGCTCCTACCCCTTCAGTCTCTGAGGACTTACTAAGATCATAAGCCACCAACAACTCCTTGAGGTGTTGGGTGGTGGGACTTTGTCCTGTCCTTAATTTCCTCACGTTACATAAAGCTCTCAATTCCAAGAATTGGAGTGTATCATACTTGGAGGGTGGAAGCTCAATGGCTTCCTGCAAGGAATCTTTGGATCCTGCTTTTAAAGACATTACTAGTGTGGTGTGGTGTATGCACTACCTACTCTAGTGTGGCCTACTAAACTCTCTTGAGTTGTAGAAAGGGTTGTGCTATCCCTTATCACACAACTCTAAGTTCAGTAGAACTTACTGTTATTCTAAGCTTAAATTATATGTACCTTAGGTACCTTTAGTGGTTTTCAGTTGATCAATTCAATTGAGATTATCTGGTAAAACAATAGCAAGCTGGAATCCCACACGCTGCACACCAATGTGAGAAATTGGCCTGGCATATGCTGTCCACTAATTATAGTGGGCACCTTGCACCAGTCCAAATCGACTCTTATGGTAGGTAGGTTAAAGACAACCTTATTGAAAGCTATCCTAGTGGTAGCTATGGAGAGCAGCCTTCAGGCTAAGTCTTGAAGGAATGTAAAGCAGCTTGTTTTACCAGTCTATAATCTCTTGAGTGACCAAATGAAAGAGCACCACACCAGGTATATATTCAAAATATATGTATTTATTACTAAACACACCCCTCTAGTCTCTTTATGAGGCTAGAGTTCGAAGTACATAAGTTATAAGATCTTAAATCACAATAATAGCACAAATACACGTTTGGGCCCTAGGGGCGTACCAAACCATATACCAATAAAGTGGTATGCGAACCACGACTGAACTAGACACTAGGCCTAGAGCCTCTAGAAGTGCTTGGACCACAAGGAACCACCCAAGGTAGTGACACAGGGGACCCACGGGAGACGCGTGCAGTGTAAATACACAACCGCGATACGCCGTTAACTTCTATGGAGAAAGTCGGGATCGGGAAAATAGAGGAAAGGGACACTTAGAAGAGGACTAGGACAAAACCCTTTGAGATCTAGGACTTTGAAGAGTCTCTACCCACGGGAGCACCGGAGTACTCGTGTTACCTCACCCAGGGAAGCCGGGTGCATAGGTGCCTTTCGGGGTCGGGTTTCGTCGTCGCTTCGAATGGCGATCTGCTGCAAAGTGCTGCTGGCGGCCAAGGGAAAAGTGTCCGGGTGGATCCAAGAGTGGATCGGAGTTCTGGTGAACCTGAAAGCAGAGGGGACAGAGTCTGGGTCACTAGCCAGTGACCAGGAAGGCGATGGACAGATGCCCACCGATGTCGAGTGCTTCAGGTGCGTTGACGGTCGTCTTGACTCTTCAGCCACGAGGTCCGGGAGGCGTTGTCGGCGACCAGGAGCAGGATTCGGGCTGGTGCTTGATGTCTGTCGAGTGCTGAGGTGTCGGCGACCGGATTGGACCCAACAAGCCTTGGCAACGGCAAGTCTCGAGTAAGATGTAGATTGTCGATGATGCAGACCAGCAAGGTCTGGGGAACTCACCCAGCGAGGGTAAGTGAGGGCAGGCCTGGAGCAACCAGGATGCCAAGTAAGGAAAAGATTGGCCTTCGTTAAGGGCTACTAGCCAACGGGCTAGCGACCGCAAAGGAGCCTCGTGACGCCGCACGTGGAGCTGGCTTGCAGGACACTCGTGGAGTGGGGGCCAGTGATCTTCGGTGCAGGTGGTGCTGGAGGCTAGGGCTACTCGGAGCCCAAAGCACGACTTCTTAGGAGACCCAGAAGATGGTGCACTTGCAAATGTGCTCGGTGTCCAGGGGTCATGGTCTCAAGTCACCCACGATAGCCACGGGCCTCAGCTTTGCTGGGGACTCAGGGTAGCCTCGGGGAAGTCTGGGAATCCACCTCTGGTGATGCGATGACTTCGGCGTCCGACGGGAGCTTCAGTAATGCGAACCAGACAGATGCTTCTTTGGTGCCTGCCAAGCAGGGGAGTCACTCCTTGACCCCAAGGGAGATTCTTCAGTCCTCTAATCTTGTCGTAGAGCGTCGAAGGTCCAGGATTCAGTTTCAGAGTTTCGTCCAGGTATAATCTAAAGTCCTAAGGACTGGGTTCCTACCTTTATTCTAAAAATAGGGGATGGACTACTCTGTGGCCCCACCTATGGGTGGGTCAGGGCAGAGGGGTGGCTACACCCCTTTCCCTTTGTCCAGTTCGCGCCAAAGCAGGGGCTGCGAGCCCCTGATCCGGTTTGAACTGGGGTATGCACAGGGACACCAAATGTGCCCCCAGTGCAGGACTTCAAAGCACCCGAAAGTGCTCCCGCCCAGCCCCAATACACATTGTCCTGTCTGGGGAGGTGGTCACACCTCCCTGGGACAGGAAACCTATTGTCCAGGCCTCCCCTGCCGGAGTTTCGTCCAGCAGCAGGAGGCCAGACTCGTGTCTGTGGCAGCAGCATCCATTTTGTGATGCCAGGGCTCTGGAAAGAAGTTACCGGACTCGTCAGAGTTAACATGCCTTTCCCTCTAGAAGGGTGGAATGCTACCCCCGCCGCCAGGATTGGTGGGGGGGTAGTATTCCAAGATGTTTGACACCAAACACGACATGTTTAGGTGCAGCCATTCCAAAGTTAGCATTTTACCGCAAGGATATAATGCGCTTAAGAGTATATGGTCAGGCTGCACTGCAAACAGCATCAGAGATGGTCTCCGAACGCTGCAGAGGGGCCCTGCTCATGCAGGGGCACCCTCTCACATAGGAACCATGCACTCTGCCTTTAGGATTGATAAGGCCTGCCTTAGGAGTGACTTATAGGTTTATATGTGTGTATGCTTTTAGTGATATAGGTAACCTATACCACAGTAAGGGGTGCATGCACCACCTTACCCAGGCTGCAGTAGCAGACCTGTGGTGTCAGTTTGGATGGCCTTCCAGGGGTGGCATAATATATGCTGCAGCCCCTGGCAGGCCTCTGAGGTACCTATGCCCTTGGTACATAGTATGCCATATACTAGGGACTTATAAGGGCACTCCAGATCCCAATCAGTGATGTGCCTAAGGCACATGGAGACCCTTTTAAAGAGGAAACAGCTAGGCTGGGGTTCTGAATAGCAGGGCCCCAGCCAGACTAATGTCGAAAACCAGTGAAGCATCAGCAAAAAGTGGGGGTACCCATGTGAAGCAGATCCTACTCTCCTACAACTACTACCACCCTTAGCCAGGGGGGGCAGGATGCCTACCACTACTACCACCCTCACCCAGGGGGGCAGGATGCCTACCACCACTACCACCCTCACCCAGGGGGGCAGGATGCCTACCACCACTACCACCCTCACCCAGGGGGGCAGGATGCCTACCACTACTACCACCCTTAGCCAGGGGGGCAGGATGCCTACCACTACTACCACCCTCACCCAGGGGGAGCAGGATGCCTACCACTACTACCACCCTCACCCAGGGGGGCAGGATGCCTACCACTACTACCACCCTCACCCAGGGGGCAGGATGCCTACCACTACTACCACCCTCACCCAGGGGGGCAGGATGCCTACCACCACTACCACCCTCACCCAGGGGGGCAGGATGCCTACCACTACTACCACCCTCACCCAGGGTGGGCTGGATGCCTACCACTACTACCACCCTTAGCCAGGGGGGCAGGATGCCTACCACCACTACCACCCCCACCCATAGGATGGACAATGCATGACACAACCAGCACACCACAACCTAGGGAATGCAAGAAGAAGACATCCCCCCAACACCATGACAAGCGTGTGTAGACTGTGTCAAATGCCTACAACACCGAACATGACTTTGAACATACAATGTGACCCCCTAGCACATGTGCCACACAAATATGTGTGTGGCACCCACAATGCAAGCAGGCCATGACCATTGTGGCAATGTGGTCCAAACCCCCATCATCACAGTGACCAAAATGTAAGTGTGGGGTCCATAGCTGCAGCACATTTTGAACATTGTGGCAATGGGGTCCAAACCCCCATCATCACAGTGACCAAAAGGTAAGTGTGGGGTCCATAGCTGCAGCACATTTTGAACATTGTGGCAATGGGGTCCAAACCCCCATCATCACAGTGACCAAAAGGTAAGTGTGGGGTCCATAGCTGCAGCACATTTTGAACATTGTGGCAATGGGGTCCAAACCCCCATCATCACAGTGACCAAAAGGTAAGTGTTGACAAAGTAAGAGGTGCAACTGCCAAACTGCATGGATGATTCCTGGTCACAGAACAACAAACACATCAGTGGCAAAGTAGTGTATGTGTCCCATTGCAACATAAATTGGGGGAGCCAAATCCTGCAGTGCAAATAAGACATAACTTTGGCCATGTGCAGACAAACAACACCCATGGGGGCTGACACCGTCAACAATCATCAATGACACAATGACAGAAGTGACCATCCGAATGCAGACCCACATATTTGCACCAATGGGCACACACATGCAGATACCCTGTGGAGACTGCAGATGTGAGGTGAACAGATACCATACCATGGCAGCAATGGGACACACAAACCATGATCATTGTGCTGACCGATGACCTAGGAGTCCCAGGGACAGCAGGGGAAACCCACCAAACTACATACAGCCAATGGCACACCCAAGATATGCCAATGCAGTGGTGCTGATGCACAAACACAAACAGGCAGACCCACCCTGCACATCATACACAACAGGTGAGGGTGGGGGTGCCAGTGTCCCCAGGCAACCACACAACACATGAGGAGACATGAATACCAATCATACAGATGTGCATACAGTGCCACACAAAGGTAACTCATGGATCCAAATTCCCTATGTGGGCAAGCAGGCATTGTCAGATGAGAGGGAGCACAAATCACACATGTCACACAGGCACGTAGGGACAGCAACTGACACAGAAAGACACAGACACACCACAGCACCACCCCCAGGGCCCCCACAATGTGGTGACCCTGGGCTGCATTACAATCCCACTGTGATGACAAAGCTAAATGTGGTTCACACTGTGAACCACAGTCATGTGTACTGAGCAACTAACTACCATCACACCTACACAAGCACAAATCAAACAGCATGGCCAGTGAGCCAAGGCCAACATGGAGGCAGGGGCCTAGCCGGGCAACAACTCTCATCTGCACACACTCAACACCACACCCCTCGACCTCCAACAATGTGCAGCAGTGAAGCACACATGCACTGGTGACATTGCACATGCACCCATGACTATTCCAGGGTGGTGGGTGGGAACCAAGGTGCAGAAACACATCACACATGGACACTCAACAAGACTCCTGAATGTCTGACACACTGCACACTACGCCGTACATGGACATGACGGCAATACCACACCAACCAATGGGATCACAGCCACAGTCACACACCAATGAAGAAGCCAAGGTCACCCACAAAGAACACACATAGACAACAACCAACATTGCAGCCCGGAACCTGAGGAGTGCCAGCAGTCACACACACAACGTGTCACAATCACTGAAAGATAACACAAACTGGAAATCACATGACAGGGGCAAACAACAAGTGCCAAGGGGAAACCTGACTGTGACCAGCTGCGTCTGCACACAAACTCAGCCCTGACAGCAAGCACACCTATGGGTGACACCCTGATGACCAGTAATGTGCCATGCACCCACATCACAGAGAACCCAGGGAGAAGACTTTGGGGGAACAAAGCTCAACTCAGCTAGCATCACAAACAGGTACAACACTAGGGATCACAGCATGCACAGCTAAACGGAAGTGAACACACAGACATGCACATACAACACACACCTTGGGCGCAGGCAATGTCACAGGAGTACACACTGCCATGAGGGGACTCCACTCCTGTGTGAGGACAGCTGTGCCATATGTTGCCTCAGTAGGGCCCCACCATGTCAGCTGAGCACTTGGTCACACAATCAACAATTAGCACCAAATGAGGGCTCCCGTCACATCAGCCTGGTCATGGAAGTGCCAACGGAATCATCAGCACAGATCCAACACACTTGTATAGCAATGTTGCACTGACAACACAGATGAGTCCTTCCCCATTGATGCCCAAACCTGCATGTCCAGTGGAGATGGCCACACGGTCAGGGAAGTAGACGAATAGAACAATGGCAGGCACAACAGATGTGCAGGGGTGGAAGCCACAGATGTGAAATTGCCAATCTAAGTAGGAAATCCCATTGCCAAATACTGAACACATGACACCCTCAGATGCTGCTATGGATGACATGGATACACCACAGGATAGGACACATTCCCCCTGGACCACATGGATTCCTGCACAGTAACACTTCATTATCATGAGACCAAATATCACCATCACTGCAGCAAGGGCATGGTTAGCATCATCAACATCATGTACATCAGAAGCAAAAGCACTAGAGAACAGAAAGTTGCTTTATTCAGCATATGTGGCATTAAAAGTAGAAGTCCGGTAGAACATAAACAAAGGCCAATGGCCAGTCCATCAACAAAGTCACAAGTGGGTGACAGTGGCAGATGCCACCCTACACATGCCTGCACAAAACCAGGGACAATCCACTAGGAGGGGCAACCGGGGGGTAGGCCAGGCACCGCAGGGACAGGATCAGGGCTCACCAGGAGGAAGCAGGGAAGGGGTGGTGGGTGCTGGAGAGCCACTGACAACTGCAGTGGAGGTGTCTGACATGGTGTGTGCCGGCACAACTGGGGGGCATGGCTCAGATGTTGTGGGTGCCGGCACGACTGCAGTGGACCCTGCAGATGGAGTGGACAGGTCTGCCACTGCAGTGCCCAAGTCAGACAGGGTGGTAGTGGACTCCACTGCAGTGCCTACCACCAGGGGAGGAGAATGGGGAACAGGCAAGGTGGGCTGGACAGAGGGGGAGGACACCCTCACCACATCAGTGGCACAGACAAGCGCAGCGGGGGTGTTGTTCCGGGAGAGCAAGTGGCAGGGGGAGAAGGCCGGAGCCTCTTGGGGATGGTATATCTGTGGGTGGGGGAACCTGTGGCAGGGTGTGGTGGGGGCACCTGTGGAGTGGGGGCCTGAGGGATGGAGGAAGGAGACCTGGTGCTTGAGCTGCAGGGCAGCGGCAGGGTCTTGCTCTTAGCACTCCGGGGGACTTGCGGGTGGGGGCCTCAGTCTGTCTGCGCCTGGGGGAGGGTGTCCGGGGGCGAGGGGCACTCTGCTCCGTGTGGGGGGCTTCCTCTTCCCCCTGGATGCTGGGGCAGCTGGATCGGAGGGGAAGAGGCCGAGGTCACTGAGGAAGAGGCGCTGGGTCTTTGGGGTTGCAGGTGAGGCAAGGGAGGGTGCTTTGGAGGGAGAGGCAACTGAGGACTGCGCAGTGCCCGTGGATGCGTGTGTGTGTACCAGGGCCCCATCCCCTGTGAGTCTGGTTGCAGTCCCCTGACTGTGCGTGCGTGTGCGTTTAGTTTGTGGCGTGTGTGTCTGTGTGCTGGACGTGTGTGTGCTGGTGTGTGCCTGTGCCGGTGTGTGTGTGCTTGGGACGGGTAAGGTGCTGGGGAGTGTGGATGGAGCAGAGGCAGGAGGGGTGAGGGACTGTCTGAGGAGGGACACTGCTGCCGTCAGGGAGGAGTCCATGGACCTGTTGCCCCTCTGTAGGTCAGACATGCCCGATGAGATGCCCTCCATGAACGACACCAGCTGAGTCAAGAGTGCGGTGTGCGCATGGAGGACACTCAGCATGGCTGTCTGCCCTACATGGAGCTGGCGAAGGAGGTACACAGACTCCTCACTCAGGGCAGCAGGGGACACAGGGGCAGGGGGTGCGGTGCCTGGGCCAAAGGAGACACGCTCCCGAACATGGGAGCCTCCACGGACCTGGGGAATGGGAGCCGATGGGAGGGCGGTGGTGGTGCTGGTGGTGGCGGGGACAGCAACACTAGCTGGCGTGTGGTGGCTGCTGACACCCGCCTCCACAAGGGAGTCATCCTCCGAGTTGCTCTGGTCCTCAGCTGAGGTGGATGGTGCTGAGGACTCCTCGGTGTGGCTCCCCTCGCCCTCCGTGCCACTGGGTCCCTCCGACCACTCCTCGGCTGCTGACCCAGTCTGGCTCTCTGGCTCCTCCTGGTCCGTGGAGCTGTCCCCTTCCGTGGCCGTGGATGTATCTGCAAACAATGGGGAAACAGACAGACATCAGTCACCTGCACCAAACGCACACACCACTGTGAGCACAGCACATTACAGAGCAAGCCCTGGCATAATTAGTTGTACATTGCTAAAAGTGCCCTAACTGAACAGGAGAAGCCAATTGTCAGTCTGATGCCAAGCATGGCACTCACATCCCACATGGTCTTGCACCCATCTGTCTGGTGTCTGTTGGATTGCAACACCCCAGTGTGGACACATGCACCAAGTACACAGTAGTTGGACAGTGCAGAGGACACGGTGTGGCATGTGGACATGCACACATCATAGCTCTTGCCACTGAGTCAGTACAGGTTTCCGGATGAAAGGGATGCCCAGAGTCAAATAGGAAATGCATGTGATGCATACCAGCGACAGACACAATGATGCACCCATGTCCTGATAGCCAGCGCCACTATGGTGTGCATGTAGCACATGTCACTCCCCTGCAGGACCACCAATAAGTTGACACATGCCATGGCAGAGGCATGACTGCTAAGTCATACATCACTGTCTCAGTGATGTATGACTTGGCAGCCAGACAACAACACTATGCACTGTGTCACAATAGTAGGTCATGGGGAATGCAAGTCCTGGAGCTGCACAAGTGCACATGTACATCCCCCACACAACACATCATCTTAACCCTCATCTGTCCAGGTCACACCTATTGGACATATGGGAGACCTGTGACACTACCCTTGGAACCTGAGCCCCTCACAATTTGCTGTGAATGGGGAACAGCTGCCTGAACTTCACATTCGCATACCCCAGTCTGCACGGGCAGCTGATCAAACACCTGTGTGACACACAAGTATCGTCTCCTATGGTCACATCTCCAGGGGCATGCTGAGCCCCTACCAAGAAACACCCCAGCAGTCCTGGCAACTAATCCACAGCACACTGACACAGAGGCAGACACCTGAGGGGTCAAATCACTGTGCACAATGTGTCAGCTGATACACGGGAGTGGGAGTACAGAGTGCATTGCATGGCCTGGAGTAGGCATGACTGTCCTGCTCCACATGAATGAGGGATGTGCCCTGGACAGTGGATAGGTGGCCATGTATGTGTGACACACGTAATCTGCACACTCCTGGGGCCCAAACATTGTTCCCACCCGCTGCATGGGCGTGTGCCACATACCCCAGGCACATGTGGTGGCTCAGCTCAGCAAGTGGACCGCATATCAAAGCAACACGCAGATCACATGTCCAAACCCAGGCGTTGTGTGAACAATGGACCCACCCATGATGCCCACAACAGAGTTAGGGAAACAGATGCTGTCCCCCACCTTTAGTGAAGCAAACTGCAAGGACACAGTCCCAAGTGACACAATTCCCTGAATGTAAGGGCCACACCTGGGTATCAGATGAGCAGTGGGCAGTGCACAATAGAGGGACATGGCTCCTGGACAACATGACTGCTGCACTGTGGCAGTTGAACCAGGCCAGAGGAGGGCACAAAGCATGTAATACAGAGTTCACAGTGCAGTCTTTGACTCACCCCCTCCTTGCTGCTGTCTGGCCTTCAGCTGCCCATCCAGGTCTGGAAACACCACCGCCAGGATCTGGAGCATGTGGGGGTCAGGGTCCGTGTTCCGCCCCTCCTGCGAGGAGGCGACAGCTTCAGCTGGACCCGTGCAATCCTCCGGGTCCAGCCCCGAAGGTCCTGCCACCTCTTCTGGCAGTTGCGGATCCGGCGCTTGTAGACCCCCACGGACCGGACAGCCCGGACGATGTCCTTCCAGATTTCCTGCTTCCGATGGGCATTAACCTGTCAGGATGACAAAGTGAAAAGGCCATTACCACACATGCAACATATCCGTGCAAGACACAGTTGTATATACATGTCTCAATCACAGGGGCACATGATGTACACAGGCAGTGCAAAGCTGACCATGGACAGTTTGCCAGACGTCACTACATGGTATCATTGCATGGGAAGTAAAACCATGTTCAAATGCACTGTCACTGCACCATACCTGTCCAGTGCAAGTCACTACACACTATGGGGGTGACAACTACTCAGTGAGCCTGCTAGCCAGTGGCGTGCAGACTCTCAGCCTTGCTAGTCACACAAAATGCACATTCAGAAAGGCAGTGCACAGAACACTCACCTGCTCCCCTGGTGTCCCATACAGCTTGCTGTACTGTGGAAGTAGGCTGTCCAGCAGGGCCTGGTTCTCTTCAAGGCTGAAGGCTGGGGCTCTCTCCACAGTACGTACCATTGCAGGGTCCAGAGGGGCAGAGACAGCAGCAGTGCAGTGGCAGATGTCGTCCTGGAGCATGTAGTGCAGGCAAGTGAGCTCTCAGGGGAACAGCCAGCAATATATATGTGCTGGAGAGGCAGATACTGTCCCTTGTGTCCAAAGTGATAGGTCCAAGTCGTTTGCATCTTCTGAATCTGGCCAATCCATGGAATAGCAGCACCAAAACACGCCCACAGCATCCTTCAAATCTTCAACTTCATGACATACATGATTTTGCAACATTGTTGTGGGTGACCAACTGAATTTACAGCAACCGACTCGTTCGAAATTCGAAAACGCGTCCGTTGCCAGGCAAGCCCATTGTCAATGGGTGCGCACCGATCGGTCCATTGCGGTACAACGCGCACAGGGGTACAACGCGTACCCGCACACATTGAATGCAATGGGCCGGCCGGAGGCACCGATCGGTCCATTGCAGTACAACGCGCACAGGGGTACAACGCGTACCCGCACACATTGAATGCAATGGGCCGGCCGGAGGCACCGATCGGTCCATTGCAGTTCAACGCGCACAGGGTACAACGCGTACCCGCACACATTGAATGCAATGGGCCGGCCGGAGGCACCGATCGGTCCATTGCAGTACAACGCGCATAGGGGTACAACGCGTACCCGCACACATTGAATGCAATGGGCCGGCCGGAGGCACCGATCGGTCCATTGCAGTACAACGCGCACAGGGGTACAACGCGTACCCGCACACATTGAATGCAATGGGCCGGCCGGAGGCACCGATCGGTCCATTGCAGTACAACGCGCACAGGGGTACAACGCGTACCCGCACACATTGAATGCAATGGGCCGGCCGGAGGCACCGATCGGTCCATTGCAGTACAACGCGCACAGGGGTACAACGCGTACCCGCACACATTGAATGCAATGGGCCGGCCGGAGGCACCGATCGGTCCATTGCAGTACAACGCGAACAGGGGTACAACGCGTACCCGCACACATTGAATGCAATGGGTTGGCCGGAGGCACCGATCGGTCCATTGCAGTTCAACGCGCACAGGGGTACAACGCGTACCCGCACACATTGAATGCAATGGGCCGGCCGGAGGCACCGATCGGTCCATTGCAGTACAACGCGCACAGGGGTACAACGCGTACACGCACACATTGAATGCAATGGGCCGGCCGGAGGCACCGATCGGTCCATTGCAGTACAACGCGCACAGGGGTACAACGCGTACCCGCACACATTGAATGCAATGGGCCGGCCGGAGGCACCGATCGGTCCATTGCAGTACAACGCATCACTGTACATGTGACTGGCATATGTCAGCATGCCTGTCTCAGATGGACATATGCCAGCCACAGATAGCTCCCAGGGAGTGAGGGGCACACCTACATCACGACAGCCTGTCCAAACTTTATCATAAGGCATGTAAGGCTGCATTTCCTATTGTGTGTATGTTGGTGTACATGTTGTCCTGTGGGTGTCACCTGTGGGCAGCCACCCCCAGGCTGTGCACGTGTTCATGGGGACAGGATCCTGGGTGTTACGTGTACATGACCACTGTGATGTGCAACTGTTCATATCTGTGCATGTGCCATGGTCACATTTCACAGTGGTGTATGTGTATGTCATGTCACATACCCCGTGAGTCCCATGTGGGACGGTATGTTTGAGCCAGGGTGTCCCAGTGGCACAATAGTGATGGTCCTCCACAGTCTTTGTGCATGTAGTGTTTACAATGTCTCTGATTTCATGTGCACAATGGGAGACAGTCTCCACATCCACGTTGTGTGTGCATGGACTCTGATGTTGTGCTTGTGTGTGTCACAGACGTCCATGTCTGTCCTGCCGTGGCAAGTGGGCCCACTACCTGTGGGGGTCATGGTTGTTTTGCTGTGGTGTATACATGATACTCCATGTAATGCCAGTGTCCATGTGGCATTACAGGGTCCCTGGGAATGTACCTGTCGTTGAGCTGTGGTGCCTGGGGCACATCTGTCCTCACATGTCACTGTGGGGGTTATTGTGACACGGCAGCAGGAGATGGGAACTGTGACACGGCCTCATGATATCCAATGGGCCAACCTGGGACTAATTGATGCCACCTGTTGGACCGTGTTGACAGATGTTGGCCATGTATGTACCATACATGTCCTTCCGGTACTGCACACTTCATGTAGTTGTGCCTCATAATGATGTATGTTGGGATCTTGAGTGTGTTCAATGCCGCATATGTGGGGTGACTGACAATCTTGCTTACTTCTCCTCTGCACTGCAGGGCTCCTGCTGTCCATCGACCATTCCCAGACCTGGCAACGATGGTGGAACGGGACAGCATCCGACGGTACCGCTTCACCAGGCAGCTGATTGAGGAATTGGCAGTGCAGTTGTCCCCACATTTGCAGCCTGGCCGGCCGTATCCTACAGCGCTGACCCCCAAGGTGAAGGTGATGGCAGCCCTACACTTCTTTGCCACTGGTACCTTCCAACATACTGTGGCGACTGCTGGTGGGATGTCACAGACCATGTTCAGCCGTGTGCTCCGCGATGTTTTGGCGGCAATGTTGCTCTTCCTGAACCGGTACATCTATTTCCCTAGACTGCGACGACTCACTGACGTGAAGAGTGACTTTTATGCCCTGGGGAGGATGCTGCATGTCATTGGCTCCATTGATGGGACACATGTGGCTTTGGTACCACCACAGGCCCAGGAGCAGGCCTACAGGAACCGCAAGCACTACCACTCGGTCAATGCACTGGTGGTGTGTCTTGCAGACATGACCATCACACACGTGTGTGCCCGTTTCCCTGGTTCAGCACACGATGCCTTTGTGATGAGGAGTAGTCTCATCCCCAGGATGATGGCACAGATGCAGAACCAGCGTGCCTGGCTTGTCGGTGTGTACTGACTTTGTGCCATTGTGTGTGATCTGATCTGTAGTATTCCGCCCACTTTTCCAAGTCAGCTAATGTGCACTTGTCTGTCCGTAGGTGACTCGGGATACCCCAACATGCCGTGGTTGCTGACACCCCTCAGGAACCCTGTGACACCAGCCCAGATGCGCTACAATGAGGCACATGGTCGGACCAGGAGAGTGATTGAGCGGACCTTTGGTCTCCTGAAGAGCCGCTTCCGCTGCCTGGACAAGACCGGAGGGTCCCTCCCATATGCCCCTGCGAAAGTGTGCAAGATTATCATCGTCTGCTGCATGCTCCACAACCTGGCAGTGCGGAAGGAGTTGCCTCTCATCCAGGATGACAATGACCAACATCTGCCACCTGTGGAGGATCCTGGCCTGGACCACGATGCCAGTGACGATGATGATGATGATGGTGATGGTGATGTCCGCACACAGCTCATCACCAACTTCTTTAGCTGAATGTGAGTATCCTGAGGTGTCATGTCAATGATGTGAGTTGGCATGATGTGTGGGTGGTGCTCTGGTGCTGTTGGAGTGTGTCCATGGGCTACTTGACTGGATGTGTGTTGCGATGTGTGGTGACAGGTGGGCTGTACTCCCCAACAGTGTTGACATGCTAACCTGGTTCTGGGTGGGTATCTTGTAACATGTATTGTGCATGAGTTTTGCTGTTCTGTCCTGTACTCCATTGCTTTTGACTGTGTGTCATTTCTGTCCTTCACAGGGTACTTTCAGATTCGTTTGGTCAACTGTGTCCACCGACGACGTGATTGCACATCCAGGCTGGTAGCTGTTGTGTCCCTACAGGTGATGTGCGCCACACCCATGGACTTCCTTCCGTCTACAGTTGTTGACTGTGTGCCCGCTGCCAGGTGGGATTGCCTTGCATCTGTAGTGGTTACGGCATGTTGCAACTGTGTAATAAACCTGTGCTTCACTTTGTGATGTGCGTTGTCTGTGGTCACACATTTGACTGCCATTTGCTTACTGCACCTGTGGGCTACTTGACTACAACTGGGAATGGGTGTGGTGTCTGTGCATTGCACCGTCTTCCCTGGCAACATCAGTGTAGGCAATGAGTCAGATGGCCTAGGTGTGTATGTGTTGTGTAGCCCTGGTGGTGTGTCTCCCTCATGTGTGTCACGTTGCCTGTACTCACATGCCTGTGTTGTCCTTGCTGTTGCAGTTCGCATACACAGTGTAATTTTGCAGTTCATCATCCCCATAACAGCACCCACGTTGGAATCACGACAGAGGCAAGTATGGTGTATTAGTGTGTTTATTGTGATACATTTGTGTTAATAGTGCATAGGATGGGTAGTGCTGTACATAAATCTTGCAATCCCAAGTTCCTAGGTGAATTGAAAGTCCTGGTAGACAGGATCCCCAGTATCGGGGCCACAGTTGTCTGACACATTGGTCCAACTTGTACTCCCCATGCAATGTGTGGGAGTAGTGTTGCCGTCAACAGGGTGAACAGTCTGTGCACAAAGGCGAACATCCAGAACAGGTTCAGGCTTCCTGGGAGTTGCGCTTGGCCATCGGCCTCTCACTTTTCCCTCCTCGGACGACCCCTCTTCTTGGGGCGGGGGGGCCCTCAAGTACAGGCTGCTGCGGTGCAGGGGACTCTCCGCCAGAGTCCTCCTCCCTCCCTGTGGCAGTTGCAGTTTGTTCGGAACCAGATGTTGTTGGCACACAGGGAGGTGTGGACTGGTTGCTGTTCATCTGGCGGAGGCATTGTAAAATTGTAAGATCCACAATTGGAGATAAAGAAAACCTTCCAAATATTTCGTAGGGATCTAAAAATAAGTTGATATCCTACATTAACTACTATACGTATGATCACTGTCCTCTATTCCCCAAGCCAAAAACACATAGTGGGGATTATCTGAATTCCAGAAGTCACAACCCCTAGGTAGTGAGGAAAATGTGTACCAAGGAATCAGCACCTACAATTCCTCTGGAAGGTATTCCCTCTTTGTCATTAAAGTTATCGTGCTGTTTGACGTGATAGTAATGGAATGTATGGAGAATGGGATGAATGTTTGTTATTATTGGAGTACTGTATCACCAGAATATAAATGCATTACAGTGGGCTTTTTCAACTATGTGTAATTAGTTTTTTGTGTATTTGTATAGAATATAAAGACTAGCTGGGAGATAGCGCTTGTCCTGAAGAAGGTGAAAGATATACGCTAGTACCCACCGAAACGCGTCGATGCTCTTTTTCTTGATTTTAAAATATTTTATACACTAAATCTTTGGACATTTTGGCGGTTTCAGGAAACATTAAGTAAATAAATATTCTGACTGTCATTAATGATCTTTCATGGACTAGTGTCATGTATAATGACATGAGCTTACTGTCATATCTGTTCTCCCACTTGTTTTGTGTACTGGTTTTTCTTGTCTTGTTATAAGATTTTTATACCTGTTTTTTAAATTTACTTGATGAAATTGATGTTTCTTTAACAATGAAATATTTTTAATAATTTTGTATACAATGATCGTTTTTAGTAATTAAATCTTTTTAAGCCTTTTCATGATTATGGTAATAAAGTGTCAAATATATATTTAGAAATATTTCTTGGTGGTATTTGTCCCCTTTTTTCCCCCTTGATATACATTTGTTTTTCTATTTATGTTTTGGTGATATGGTGTGATAGAATAATGTGGATTAACTGACTTGCTTGAGTCTACCAAAGAGGAAACCCGTCCTTTTGACTTGTGTCTATTTTGGTGCTCTACCTCTTCGGTTTGAAAGGGCCCCTCTCTTACTTTAGAGATAAATCCAAAGAGTGAAAAGATACCACTTCAGCCAAAGAAGGATTGGAATAGAACACTCGGAGGACAATGTCCTCTGAACTATAGAATTGCAATGTAATCTTGGGTAAGAATGCTGGACTCAGTTGGAGCACTGCCTTATCCATTAAAAAATGCATGAAGGTGGAAACTGCTGGCAGTGCTTCGGTCTCACCCACCCTTCTACCTGAGCAAATAGCAACTAAAAAAAGGGAGTACCAGTTAAGTCTCACAATACCAAAGTAAATCCCAAGGTGAACTGGAGAGTAGATTACCGGCCCCTGTAGGAAAAGGCTTCTAACAAATGGGATGCTAAGGGAACAGTAGCGGACAGTACCTCACCTAAATGCTCGAATAACAGCCCACTGCGGTTTTATGGTGGAATCTGCCAACCCCAATTAAATCTATCTTGCAAAAGTCTAGGATTTGAACTGGATCACAAGAAGTTGGATCTAGATCTTTAGATTGTCACCATGTCTCAAAATTTCCCCAACAATCACTATAAGATCTGTGAGTTGAAGATCTAGGGGACAGTTGAATTGACTCAGCCACCTCTGAAGATAAACCCTGGGCCAAAAGACTCAGTGTCTCAGCAGCCAAACCCCTAAACTGAGGTATCTGAAAGCGTCTTCTGATATGATCGTCTGACTCAAAGGAGAGGTTAGGTTAGGTAGTCTTGTAGAGCGCACAGCTGCCCCAGCAAAGGGGCGTCCCAGCGCTAATAGCAACAAAAAGGAAACAGACGGCAGAAGATAGCCTGTATTCACCAATAGAGGGATGCAAGGGAAAAAAACACGGTGGACAGATGTCCAGCTAAAGGAGGACAGGATACCATGGTGTCCACTACCACTCTGGGGCTACTAAAAGGACTTGGGAATGGTCTGTCCTGATCTTCGGCAACACCCTGGGGATCAGTGGAACAGGAGGGAAGCAATACAAAAGACCCCTTGGCCATGGCATGGACAAAGCATCTATAGCCCATGTAGTTGGAGATGGAATCAGGAAGCAGAATTGGGGAAGAAGAGCATTTGCTTCAATGGCAAAGAGGTCCAACCAGGGTGTTCCGAACCTCCTGGTGATTACCTGAAAGGTGAGGGGGACACATAGAGTGAGCTAGAGAATGGAAACCTCAGACTGAGTTGATCAGCAGGCCCATTCTTCTCCCCCAAAGGATGAACTGCTGTCAGAGAAAAGAGATTGTACTCTGACCACATACATCTCTCAAGGAAATAAGGGAGAGGGACTGGATCATGACCCCATTGACAACACAAGTATGATCTCGCTACCTGATAGTGTGTCTGAATGCAGACTGCATGACCCTTGATCATCGGAAGGAAATGGTAGCGTGCAGCTCTCACTGCCACCAATTCCTTTCAGTGGGAAGAGTTGAAAGCTTCTTGTCTGCTCCATTTTCCCTGAGCTTTGTGAGTCCCTAGGACCACCACCCACCACAACCTGCTGGAATCCGATGATATCACAATGGGGGAAGGTTGGAGAAAATGATAGCCTTTGTTGAGGTTGACTGGATTCAGCCACCATTGCATGTTAAATAAATGTCCAGACAAATTTGAGGAGTGACTGGAATTACGGCTTCATAGTTCTGTGAAACTGGATTCCTATGGTGCAGAATATGGGGAACCCTGAGATAAAGGGGAAGCAGACACCAAGGGACTGTAGCTATAGTCAGCACCTTTTCCCCTTGACTTCTGAGCCAAAGTCTAACTGGAACTTGTGGAAGCTTTAACAGGTCTGATAAGTAAAGTATCAGCCTGCTGTTCCTCTTAGGAGTTAAAAACACCTCTCCCCAAGTCCATCCGAAACAGCTCCAATGAACTTTAGAGATAGGGAAGAATGAATGTGTGATTTCTTATAGTACAGGAGAAACCCATACTTGAGAAGAAGGTTGCATACTATCTCATCATCCTGTGATGCCTTGGGGTGAGACGAAATAGCAAGTGACCAGTCATCCAGGTATGAGTATACCTGAATACATCTAAAGCACAAAATATCACCAACGTAGCCAAGTTTTGTAAATACTCTTGGCACAGAAGCAAGGCCGAATGGCAGTACTCAAAACTGGAACTGCTGATTGCAAATCTTAGATACTGCTGGTGAGGAGGAAAAATCGGAATGTGTAAATATGCGTCTAGCATGTTGCTGTAGCGTTATACTGGGCCAAAAGAAAAAGTTCTTGTGTACTCTAGATATTATTATTATTTTCTCACCTCTTGCTACCTAACACACTCCCTTGGTCTTCCGATGGATCTTGTTCTGTGCTGAAAGGGACTAGCTATTCGGAGGATGGGCAATTATCCAGTGGGGACTAGTAATAGGATAATTGCTAACTTCAAATGTCACTACTTACTATTGGAAATACACAAAAACAATTGTAAGGATATTTAACCAATGATTTACCCACAAGAAATGATGAGTCAGAATCAGCAGAATTTTAGTTTGAGTGTTTAGTTATTCATTTATAAGTAAAGAACATTGTTATCAAATAATAACACACAGCCCTATTATCCAATTAGAGAAATATTTATTATAGGGAATACTAAGCCTCAAAGATTCAGGGAAAATGGAGAAAATCGTTCTCATCTGAGGCAGATTTAGACTCATAAAGTGTATGTGTCATTAAGAAAGTCAGTTGAGAAAGTCAGTTGAGCCTCATACAAACCCTCAGGAAAGTTCAGTAAGTTCCAAGTGACCAGTTCCAGTTTGTATAAGACAGCAATCTGTCTCATTCTGTCGCTGCACTAGCACACCAGTCAGTAGCAGGTTGTAGCATCACGTCATAAGTAGCCAAAATATTTGGATGTCCAATATTGAGGCGTCTCCAATTTAACGAATGGGTGCCACTGCCATACTCTCTCTCTCTCTTGCTCTCCCATCAGTTCCCAGAATCAATCAATTAAACCTCAAATGTTTCTGGGGTGACACCCCTTGGCATCACTAGAAATGTCAGACCACTCTGTCCCATTGATCGTTTTCGGTGGGATGAGGATGATGTAGTTAGTAAAAAGAATACAATCCAGAGAATCAAGTAATGTAAACTACGTAGTTTCCTTAAACCATTGTAAGCATAGTCATGTGAACAATGAGATATTTCAGAGAGTAAGTGAAAATAACATTATGACTTGTCCATATTCCTTTCCCAAGCATCTGTTCTAGTATGTAACTGAAAATGTTGCAATTGTAGTTAAACTGTGCTGAGGATGTCAAAAGAAACATTCAAGAGTTGAAACATAAATGGTAACCTTGCTGAATATTACCACAAGTTTCAGACTATTCAGTTCACGAGTTCACGTTTGAAAAGAAGAAAAGAGCAAAATATGAGGCTTACGTGAAATACAACTAATACACGATGAATTATGATGAATTATAAACCTTGCATCAATAACTGACCTTAATTTAATAAGTGAATGTATTAATAAACACTACAATCAAATCAAAATTAATTAGTGTATGTATAAGGTACTCATAAAAATTTGAAAGTGTCACGCGTTACACGTATAAGAAAAGTACACATAAATCTTCTTTACATGTATGCTATTCAAGGCATACATATATAAAATGCGTGTTAGAGGAAAGTTTTACAAAAACAACATTAACTAAACCCGTGTAACACCTACTTTTCTTTTGTAGTTTTTGGTGCACACATTACAATAACAATTTTTCTTTTCACATGCAACTTTATATTCTGCATCTCAAAATCATTTATATCGGTTGATAATCACTTCTATTGAAATTGAAGATAAAATGCAACATAACTATTTGCCATGTGCATGCTTTTATGATGCAGTGTATAATTCAGCTTAGCTATCAGTTTCAAAATGTGGGAGTCTGAGCACATATTTGTCATCAATTATGCAAATATTGTCACAATCATGTGGTTTTTGTCTTACAAATTGTTAGGGGGAAACTCTGCTCTATTAATTCCCCCTTTGATGGTGAATCAAGCCATCACACCTTTATCTCTTACCTTATCTGATTTCACTTTTATGGTGCTGATGTTTTCAAAAGTTTCTGCCTAGATTGCTCTAAGGCGTTTAATTCATCATAGTAGCCACATTGTCTCTCTTCAAGTTCTATTCCAGTTTTCTTTGTTTTCAGTCCTCTTGTTTCCTTTTTCTTTTTCATGTGTTTATAAAAGCTAATGAACAATATTAATAATAATATGCAAATAGCAATGGTTAGTATGGGTGTTAATTTGTTTCCCACTAAACTACCTCCCAAGGTTGCAAACCATTTTCCCACTGAAGAAAAACCTTTCCCAAGTGATTCCCATGCTCCATCAGCCTTAAGTTCACCCAAATCCTTTTCTAAATGGGTAACGTTGCTAATATATCCCCGCAAATCCTTACTTTTATCAGGGATATAAGTACAACGCTGTTGAACTTTCAGCATCTGGCAGACCCCACTCTCTTTTGCAATAAGGACATCCAATGCAAGACGATTTTGCAACACCATTGATCTGATAGAAACCATTTCAGTATCCATGGCAAGAAATCCTCCAGCTGTGTCAGTTTTTAGTCAATCAAGTACAGTTGAAAGTTTTCGAATTTTGTGAGAATTTCGAATCACCCCAACTGATGGTATTATTGCACCAAATATATCCCCAATTACTTCGGCAGCACTTACTCCCCTTCTCAAGCATGTATGTTTAAATTAGTTGGTCCCATCTGTTTGTCCCACGTGATACATTTTTGAAAATACTATTCTCATATAACAGCATCCATACCAATGCTTTAGAAACCTGAAATAGGCATTTTTCGCACAAATATAATAAATTCCCGGGAATACAGGATCTACTCCCCCAAGATACAAGCCCCACCACCCACGATCTGGAAGGCGTGGTCACATTTGCTGGAACCAACAAATTTATTGTTAAATTCATTTTGCGTTGCAATATGCATAGCTTTCCTTTATGTTGCCAATCAAGAACCATTGGAATTTGTGCATCACCCTTTTTAAGTTCAGTTTCACTGTGTGCCCAAGGTGGAACCTTCGAACGCCCTTCAGCATTATTCTTTATCTCCCCACGTCTATCTTCAACTGAATTTATAAATTCCTTTTCTACATTATGTAAGAGGCATGTTAGGTTATGTCGATGTGCATAAACAGTATTTATAGTTTGTGTAGGTTTGAAAAATTCACCCATTATTTCGCAGTTTGTGTATCTGGCACAATATTCATATTTTTCTTAATCAGTACTTCATAAAAAATTAGATCATAATTAGAATAGTAATATTGAAATTGTCCTTGGCAATAAAACACACTTGTTATCACACTACATGAAATTCCATAAGTAACAGATAGGTGTTGGTAAGTCACCCCCTCTGAGACAGAAGTAGGTAGTTGCATACATACATAGCAATCTCGAGCATCCATGGTGTCTACATATTCATACAACAATTTTGTAAAGAGGTTTAGAGAGAAATCGCTAATAAATTGATCTAAATGTAGAGTTTTGTCAGTTAATATGTTAGATTTGACTTCGTCATTTTTCTCTACTAATGGTTTAGTAACAGAAGTGGGTTTAATAATATTTTTATGTAGACATGATGAGGAAGATTTAAAACAATAATGAACACAACAATAACTATAGAAAAAGCAGCTAACAAACATGCACATCCAGGTTTGCGGTTTACGGATACCGGGTTTGAATTCTCGACTTCTCTAGAACTAGGTTTCATGACTCCTTATTTGAATTTTCAGAGGATGTTAATATAGCGTATTTGCAGCAATATTTAATATTGAGTCTTTAAGTGGTTGTTCATTATTTCTTTTCACTGTTACAGTTTGCAGGTTTCAGGTTTTTCTTGCGTATATTAGTATATTTTTTGTCTCTTCAGATTTTTATTGACCTTTCCAATTCATTTGCTTTGTTATTGTCCCTTCGTTAAGAAAGTTTCTCAAGGTGGTTTTTGTGTTCTTGAATCTTTGAAGCAAAAAGTGTGGTATGCTTTCTCCCAGTCATTGGCTGCTGCTAAGTAAGTCCACTCAGGTGCAGCGTATTTTTGATTTGGTACCTTGGTTCTTTTCGACCTTCTTACTGTTGGTACATCATCATGAGTGTCGTTCTGTTCTGATTGACTTGAGACTTCGATAACAGTTGGGGGTACCCTGCCTTCTGTCAGGATTTGCCTCAATCTGTTTGTTCTTTTGGGCCAACGGTCTCCGTTTATCACTTGCGTTTCGGTTGCACTGTTCGCATTAACTTGGCCATACCTCGCCTAGCCAGGTCCCCCTCCCCATGACCCTCGGTACCTACAGAGACTGACTCCCTCAGACCCTTACTTGAACTAGTGTATTGAGACCCAGTAGCTGGGGCCCCCTCTACTATTTGACTGACCTGAGTTGAATGTCTCACTGTGACCACCGGTACATCCACTACAGGTATTGCACCTTCAATGGGACATGGGACTTTGCGAGTTTGGCCAGCATGTACCCAATTAGGCAGACACCATATTTGGCAGCAGTTGTGGTAGCAAGGATCACCTGGTATGGCCCATGTCAATGAGGTTCCAAACACGACTTGCGTATGTGTTTCTTCACCAGGACCCAGTCTAAGGGACTAAGGTCATGGCACTGCTCCTGTTGAGGTGAAGTGGGAGCTTCCCCAACCTGCTGAGACACAGAATGTACCACATCAGCCAATCCTTTACAGTAATCGAGTACCAAATCATCAGCTATGTTCACTAATTTATTAGCGGGGACTGCGGGCTGTCTTATAGCCCTCCCCATAATGATTTCATGTGGGGACAGCCCTGTCAGAGGTACTTCTCAAACTCATCAACACCAAAGGCAAAGCATAAGACCATTTTAGAAACGTAGACGCACACACTTTCGCCAATCTGAATTTCAACGTTGCATTAACCTACTCAACCACTCCAGATGCTTCTGGTCGATATGCACAGTGTTCTGCTCAATTTGTAATGCTGCACAAAGCATCCATAAAACCTCATTGTTAAAATGAGTCCCTCTATCCGATTCTAAAGAAGTCGGAAATCCAAAACACGGCATGAGTTCTCTAAGAGTAATTTTGCTACAGTCAAACTGTCATTTCTCCTTGTTGGTTATGCTTCCACCCAACGAGAGAACAAACACACAATCATCAAACATATTTCAAACCATTGCAAGGAGGCATTTCAATGAAGTTGAATTGCATCCTATTAAACGGTCCTCCAGATCTTCCCACATGGCTCATTGTGACCAGTGTTTTCTTTCCCACATTTTGCTGTTGGCACACTACACATCTTTGACACAGCACTTCTGCTATTGCTCTAAGTCGGGGATTAAACCATGTTTGACGAAAGAGACGCATCATAGCATTCCTTCCAACATGTGCAGGACCATGATAATTTTCTGCCATGGGCGACAACAAACTATCAGGTAGGATTCGTCTTCTATCAGTGTACACCCACACCTCATCTTCCTGTCTCTGTGTGCACCCTGCTTTAATCCACCCTTGTCTCTCAGTTTCTGGCACTTCATCTTGCAAGGCTCTTATTTCTTCCCATGTTTCCACAGTTGACAACATCAGCCTACATTCCATGACATGAGTTTTCTGTTTTAAGGGGTCTCCATTAAAATATGTATGAATTTTGAGCACAATAGCACGCAGTCTTGTCTGCATAATGGTTACCGGCTGTTACATAATCATTCCCCTGTCGATGGGCTGGGCACTTGACCACTGCAATTTGGGTGGGCAGTTGTAATGACAGCAGTAGGTTTATCACACTCTCTCTGTTTCGGATAGGTGAACCCGAAGAGGTCATGAATCCACGCTGCGACCACAACTGCCCAAAGTCGTGGACGACCCAGAAGCCATATTGGCTGTAAGTAAAAATGTTAACTCTCAATTGTTCAGTGATGCTGCAAGCCTGCATCAAGGCAACCAACTCCGCGACCTGAGAAGAATGCATTCCTTGCAACCAAGAGCTTCCACCACTCCCACAACAGTACAGATGGGATATGCAGCTCTCAAGTTTCCTTCTGCATCTCACAAACATGATCCATCCACAAACAACACATGATCTGATTCATGCAATGGAACATGCAAAATGTCCGGTCGAGGCTTTGTACACAGCTCAGTCACGTCCAGGCAATCATGATCTGCTTCATCAATCACAACTTCACTTCCTGGCAAAGGCATCAATGTTGCTGGATTCAAACTTGTGCACATCACCAGTGACACATTCTCAGCACCCAAAATCACTTGCTCGTATTTTGTTAATCGACTACTAGTGAGATGTTGCGTACGAGTAAGCAGGATCTCAACAGAATGTGGCACATGTACTTTCAATGGATGACCCATCACAATGCTCTCACACTGCTCCAAAATCACACATGTGGCAGCAGCGGCTTTAAGACATCCAGGTAAAGCTGCGGCTACAGTATCTAAAGTAGCTGAAAATATGCTATAGGCCTGCCTTTGCATTTGCGATAAACTCACAATGCGCAGCCTTCGCGCTCACTGTAGAACAGAGTGAAACTTTTGTTAAGGTCGGGCATTCCCAATGCTGGAGCTCGACACAGACTCTCTCGCAGTTCATTAAAAGAGCGCATGCATTCATCTTTTCACGGAACTGGATCTGACACATCTTTGTGTGTAAGTCTTTGAAGTGGTTTAGCTGTCAATGAAAAATTTGGAATCCATTGTCAACAATATCCAACCATTCCCAGGAACATGCAAACTTCCTTTTGTGTGCTAGGAGGATTCATCTGTAGAATCACAGTAATCCGATCCTGTGACACTTTTCTGGCTCCTTTTTCAATGTGATGTCCTAAATAAAGGATTTCTTTCCTGTAGAATTGAAACTTCGCTGGGGATACTTTATGTCCGTCTACTGCCAAATGATTTAATACGTTTCCTGAGTACCTGACCCTACTAACAAGTTGTCAATGTACTGAACCAACACAGTGATTTGACATTACCAATGACTCTAGGTTCTTCTTCAAAATCTGATTGAAGATGGAAGGACTTTCCGTATACCCTAGTGGAATTCGGCGCCAAGACGCAGTTTCCAAAACAGAAAGCAAATAAAAATTGGCTATCCGGATGTAAGGGAATGGCAAAGAAAGCTTGCCGCAAGTCAATGAGAGAATGCCATTCGGCTTCACAATGGATCGGATATAGTATCACAGCTGGATTTGGCACAATCGGACTACATGGGATCACAATCTGGTTGACCTTGCGCAAACCCTGCACAATTCGATATTTTCCATTCAGTTTCTGAATTCCGATAATAGGTGAATTGCATGGGCTTCCCATAATCTCTGTCAGAATTCCTTGTTCAATCAATGACTCAAATAAAGGCGTTATACCTGCAATTGTCTTTGGGCTCAGGTTATACAGTGGGATTAGAGGAAATTCTGCATTTGGTTTTAAAGTAATGCATATTGGAGCCACCCCTTTAATCAATCCGATATAATTTCCCATGAAATCCCAAACCTCAGGTAACACAGTGTCTCTTAATTACAAAGGTAAATCAACACTCGTCAATAAGTTAAATAAACCTTTGGTTTCAGATTTTTGTTTTGCCATTTTACATACTATGGCTTCATCATCGGTATGAAATTCAATTCCCTTTGGGGTACAATAAATGGAACAATTTAGTTTGCACAACAAGTCTTGTCACAGTAGGTTTGCTGGACTAAGATCACATATCACAAACTTATGCACGTCTTCCAATGACCCAATTTGTACCTTACAGGTTCAGTTACAGGATTTGACATTAATCGATTTGAAACTCTTACACCTTGGATTCTTTCTCCCGAGAGGGGTAGGCTGGGAACTTCCATTGTTCTAACAGTGGAATGGGCAGCACCAGTGTCGACAAGGAATGAAACGGGTGTTCCGTTTACCTTGCCATCCACATAGGAACCACTCTGGTCTACCTCTAAGGATGCGCCAAGTACACATTCCTCCTCCCCTCTCGTGCACCGTCATTGTGACAAATCAGAATCACTGTCATCAATCTGAATCAAATATTGGATTTTGGTTTGAATCAGTTGGGTCATTAGTATGGAATCCCTGATTCACAGTATATTTTTGAACTTGACCATTCATGTGTGGTGTAGGGGCTTGTGGCATATTTAAATTGAAATTTTTCTGTCTTTGAGTCTGCTGATTCTGCATCATATCACCTGCTTTGGGCTGTCCATTTCTACCCTGGGATACCGATCCATTCATCTGATTTAATGGATTAAACCTACACTAGCACTTCCAATGCCTGAACTTGCTGCGAATGTGACACGGATTGGTCTTTTTCAACATTTATATTAATGTCCCTCTACGTCCACCTTGAGTGGGCTCTTCTTGCACTTTAGGATCTGGAAGCTTACGGCTGCATGCACATACTCTGTACTTCTGTGATTCTGCTCTTTTCGCTTCATGGTCTATGCACGCCCTTGCACTTTACAGCACCATGCAAGCCTGGCTATTGCTTAAAATGCCTGGCCCTACAATGTAACCTCTGGAGTCACCTACTGTAACTTGTCCATGCACGCCCTTCCACTTTACAGCTCTATGCAATCTTGCTTGGGTTTCAAATGCTATGCTTCTATATTGTCTTAAATTGAATTTACAAACAACTCTCGCATGGGCAAGTTAACTCGTTTAAATCTTGAGCTCGGCTTTTATGTCGCGCACACGTAAGCTGTCAATCTCGCTTGGGGTTTAAAAGTCATGCCTTTTAATATTGTCTTAAACAGATTTTATAAATGATTTTCGCACAGGTTTTAATTACCTGGTTTTATACTTGACCTTTGCTTTTATGTTACAACTTAGATATTGTTCCTTGTAAATGATTTTAAGTAATCATACAATAAAGACTTACTCACACAACAATCTGAGAATTTTTTGAAGTCGTAACAAACCCTGTGGTATGTACACCTCCAGCAACTTGATGAACTTCTGGCCTTAAATCCACATCTGGAGGAGCATTTGAAATGACTCTGGGTAATATTGGGGCATTTACAGGCATTATGTGGGCTGTGGGCAGAGATCAACTGTGGAGTACCACAAGGATCATCGCTCAGCCCCACGCTCTTTAATATCTACATGGTTAATTGATTGGTATGCACTCCAGCCGCATTAGTCACAGTCGGAACTGAAACATATGGTTGAGCCACAACTGTTGAGACAATTTGGAGTATCTGTGCGGGTCTTTCAATCTGTGCTGAATCTGGATCTGCAGGAGCAGTTGCCACTATGGCACTCGCATCAGCACTTGATTCTCTGTGATCAGTAGTGGTTGTGTATGGTGGAGGTCTTGAGGCAAGCATCTGCTCTAGAATCGCGTCCCCTGAATCAGTATTCGTATTATCCCCATTTTTCCATTGGTGATCGTTCTCACTTCCCTTCTTAGCTGCTTCCATAGTAATAGCTGAATATAATCTTTCTCCACCGACGCTGTTCTTCATACCATCGAGCATCCGCATAATTCTGCACCACTCATTTTGTCCTTCTCTGGTATTTTTCCCTCTCCTTCTCCCTTGCAACCTTTTCCCATACATTCAGAACTTCGTATTGAGTGGGTATAGGTAGTAGATTAATCTCCTACAATTTGCCTTTCAAATTATCAAGAATACTGGTATTAAATGTTCCGTACCTAGGAAAGCTCAATGCACCTTCTTTCTAGGTGAGCTCAATGCACCTTCTTTCTTGGTGATTCTGCTCCTTTGGCGAAGCCAATAACAAGTATGTAACCCATGCTCAGTTGTCATAAATCGTGCAGGCGTACCTTCGGGACGAGCCTCTTCACCTTTCCGTACTGGAATAGTAACATCCCCTCCTACTAAACTTTTAAATTCTTTAAAGGATTTTGTTTTTGCAATGCAACGAGAGACAAGGCAAATTGCAGTCAAATGGTATTGCTTTTGTTCCGTATATGTCAAATTTCAATAAAACAACCCAATTAGGACTACTAGTTTTCTCAATTTCATTAAAAAATATCCAAATACGTTATTCACTTCTTGTAAACCAATCCCAGCACGATAACCTGACATCATCAACCAATCCCAGCGTGAAACAATATGACGTACGATCTCACTCCTTGTAGCAGTTCACCCTCCATTACAATTTCTCTTGCATTCACACTACTTCAACAATAAAACTTAAAACCCCTTCTTGTTTGCTCTACTAAAGAAATAACATATTACAATCACTCAAGAGCATTTTCCACAATCGCAAGTGAAATCTCGACCAGCGTGAAATCACCCAAATCAATGCAGCTTCCCTCATTTGCCAAATTAAGTTCCACTAGCATTGATCAATGTTAACCAATCACAACAATGCATAATGTTTATATGTCAATGGTAGAGGTGATGGTACCTTACACACTACACCTTAAATCCTGCAAACAAGTTTTTTATTCAATTTTATGTATGTATCTATGTATCCCAGGATCTCAACTACAGTGAGCCTGAGTTCTTCAATATCTTTTCTTGAACAGCTTCTTAAAACTTCTTTTCACTCACTCATTCATTCTCACAACACCACTGTCTAAACCAAAACACAGCTACCATAAACAACACATCACCCTATTAATATTCACACCTTCAAACCCCAACCGCCTTCTAGTACCACCTTGTCAGATCTTCAACTTCTGGACATTGGATTCAGGAATCAGGAATTTTATTCTGACTTGGAAATTATTTTATAACTCCATTCAGGGTGTGAACCATTCTCTGCTACTCAGAAACTGCTGGCGCAGAAATGTTTTCTATAATTTAATCAGTTCAACCTGTGACTTACTATAGGGGTCTCCAGATCCGCACCAAAATCATCTTTTCTGCAATGGATCTTTGCCACCGTTTTAGAATGGAGCATCAATCGAAATCATTTCAATAAGCATCATCTATTTAGTCATTTAGTTCAGTCAATGAATAGAGTTTTGGATCAGTTCAAAAACCTTTATGTATCGATAAGAGTTTAATATATAGTTTTGGTCTCTTTATTCAAATTAGTAAATCAGATAAATCTGTTTACAGAAATATCAAGAAAATCATGGTTAAAGTCAATCAAGAAATTACAGTGCGTTCCATAACGGAATTAAGCCCCTAATCTACTCTGGAGCAGATCCTGACCTACCAGAACTCATAAAAGTCCATTTGAAAAAGAGCAAGATTTAAAGGAGCATTGAAATAGAATCAGATTGAAGCCGAACTCTTCATGAAGAGTAGTTCCAGAAACTCGTCTGAGTCTCTACTCTCAAATCAGTATCAGCAAAGAGTCGCAGTAACAACTGCTCAGAGGTAAACTAAGAAAATAGTCACAGCAATAGCCATAACAGTTAAAGAAAATAGACAACCACAAAGTAGTAGGGTGACAGAAATCACTGTCAGCAGTAGCTCACAGCGAATAGGGCAAAAAATGCTAATGGAAAACGCATGGTCGCAGAAGAATGGCCTGGACCAGTCTGGACAGCACTGACTTAATTCTAACTAGGAACAAGTATATTATAAAACCAAAAAACATAAGAAACAATCCATGCTGGTGTTAGGTCATCTTAAGCAAATGAGGAAGGATCGTCCGATGGAGAGGAGCACTCTGTTGTTAACTCTCCGGGAGGTATCACAGCGTCGCTCATTGCGCTGCTTTGCTGCTTTGCTGCTTTGCTTTTAAAGCTTGAGTTATGCTATGCGCATTGTTTTAAAAACTGTTTAAATCTGCTTTTAAAACTTCACTGTCTCACTGTCTGTTGAAATGAATTTGAATCTGCTCTAATCTGCACTGTAGCGCTTTTAATCACACTAGTAGGCATTATACCTAAAGCCTTACCGCATTGCCAAGAAACTCCTTAGTGCGAAAGGCAGCTGTTCCACCCCCTCTGACCATAGAGAGGATCGCTCCTCCCCTCAGTCTCGGAGTGGGTGGGTCAGCGTTCTAGTTTCAAGTGGCCTGCCTACTTATGGCGGGAGCTGCGCGGACGCGCAGCTGAGAGGAGCACTCTGTTGTTAACTCTCCGGGAGGTATTGCAGCGTCGCTCATTGCGCTGCTTTGCTGCTTTGCTTTTAAAATTTGAGTTATGCTACGTGCATTGTTTTAAAAACTGTTTAAATCTGCTTTTAAAAATTCACTGTCTCACTCTCTGTTGAAATGAATTTGAATCTGCTCTAATCTGCACCTTACCACTTTTAATCACACTAGTAGGCATTATACCTAAAGCCTTACCGCATTGCCAAGAAACTCCTTAGCGCGAAAGGCAGCTGTTCCACCCCCTCTGACCATAGAGAGGATCGCTCCTCCCCTCGGTCTCGGAGTGGGTGGGTCAGCGTTCTAGTTTCAAGAGGCCTGCCTACTTATGGCGGGAGCTGCACGCCAAAGGCGCGCCAAAGGCAAGCCCGTCCGGGCCCGGCCGGGACCAGGGGCCAGGTACTCTGCCCAATTTTGTACGGATCCAGTTAACATAATCAAATTCTCTAAAGAGGAACTTGAAACACTCAGGCTAGCTGTGTCCCCTCTTTGCCTCCACTCCCTTGATCCCAATTGCCCTCTGAGCTGCCGAAAATGTGGATTTTCTTCTAACATTTCCCCACCTATTGGCAGTCGCAGAGGGCTGTTGAGTAACATGATGGGGCTAATTAACTGTAGATCCCTCCCAGGACACTATATTGAGATAGGAATGCTTATTGAGGAGGAAGATCTTGATGTATTGTTTCTTACTGAAACATGGCTTAAAGAGAGCTCTTCACCAGACATCATAGCCACCCTTCCCCAAGGCTACGGGATACACTGACATGACAGGGTGGGAAAAGTGGGAGGCGGCGTTGCCATCATATATAAGTTACATCTGAGCTGCTCCACAAGCCCCCTCAATATAACTAACTGTGAGGCTATCGTATTTTGACTGTCCCTCTCCCCCACATCCTCCTTTTCCGGCAGCCTCATCTATAGGCCTCCAAGGACCTGTACGTCTTTCGTAGAATCCATTCCTGATCTTCTGGCCAGCCTGAGCATAGGAAAAAGCGTTTTCACCTCATTAGGTGACTTTAACATCCATCTGGATGACACTAACTACCCACCAGCCAAGAGACTCCTGGCCGACCTTGAGGCCTTGCAACTTACACAACTGGTGGGCTCAGCGAAACACGAAAAAGGGCACATTTTGGACCCCATCTTTCCTAATGATCCCAAACTGCAGACCCTTACTCCCATCCAGATTCCATGGTCAGACCACTTTTTTATTCCCATTTTGTATCAAAAGGCCTTGCCACATAAGCCATTAGGGGGTTGTTCAGCACTGGGACGTAAGTGGCCAAGGCTTGCTCCTGACTCCTGGACCAGAGATTTGGAGGCTACCATTCCACCAGACACTGTAGATCTAGATGAGGCACATAGGCGGTGGTCAGACTGGATTTCCAGTTCTGTGGATAGAAATAAAAAAAAAACAGACTGATAAAGCAGGGAAACCTTAATAGAGCTACATGGTTTATCCCCCAACTAGTAGCCCAAAAGAAACTCTGCAAAAAGCTAGAGAGGAGCTGGACGAAAGCTTATGCCCTAGACATTAAATCCGCATATAAAGCGGCTATCCAGCAATATCACAAGGACATCCGAAAAGCACAGGCAGCCTTCTTTGAAGAAAGAATTGAGAGGTCTTCCAATTCTTCCAAAGAGCTGTTCAAAATAGTAAAATCTATTTCCATAATTGAACCAGGGGCACATATGCCTCAACCTTCAAAGGATAGATGCAATGATTTAGCCGTCTATTTTAAGAGTAAAGTTGAAAGTATTTATAACTCTCTTCACACAACAACAGGCGAGACCTTCGAAGAGACGAAGGACCCTACAGACAAACCTGAACCCCTTTTAGGCCCAGAACTGCTCACGCCCAATCCTTCTCCATCTCTGCTCACCTTCCCCAGGTTGAGCAATGAACATGCTGGCTTTCTCCTAAGCCACATTAAATCGGGGTCGCCAATAGATCCCGCTCCCCCCCCCCATTCTTCTACAGGGTGGTGACTACACAAGGGACAAATTGGCCAATCTCATCTCCCTATCCCTAGAGAAAGGTCTAGTACCTAAAGAATGGAAACACGCTATTGTAAAGCCTCTGCTTAAAAAACCCCAATTGGACCCCGCATCTTTGGGAAACTATCGACCCATCTCATTATTACCCATTCTGGGAAAGATTGCGGAGAAACACGTTAACAGTTCAATCTCGCAGTTTCTGGAGGATAACAGGATCCTGCACCAGTCCCAGATGGGGTTCCGTCCGGAACACAGCACAGAGTCGGCCCTACTCGTGGTCACTGAAAAACTAAAAGCCATATTCGATGAAGGAAGAGCAGCCGCAATTTTGCTCTTAGACCTAAGCACGGCTTTTGACATGGTAGACCACGAGATTCTTATCCACAGGCTCAAAGATATTGGGATTAGAGACACGGCCAATCAATGGGTGGCCTCGTTCCTGAGCAAAAGATCCTTCCAATGTATGGAAGCAGGTATCCTGTCTGATTCCTTTACGGCCCCATGTGGAGTACCTCAGGGCTCGTCCTTGAGCCCGACTTTAACATTTACTTAAGCCCACTAGCTCACCTGGTGCAGGAATTCGGACTGTCCATTGTTTCATATGCGGATGACACCCAACTGGTGGTCTCGGTGGCAGAAAATCCCAACTCTAACCATCTGCAATTGGTTCCATGCTTGGAAAAAATAGGAGCCTGGATGGTCAAATGTAGCCTTAAATTAAATGGGGACAAAACAGAGCTCATGTTTCTAGGTAATGGGCCTGGCCCACGCCCTGAGATTAACTGGCTGGGAAACTGGGGGCCCCCTCCCATTCCTAAAACTTCTATAAAGAACCTGGGGATGTGGTTAGACCAAAACCTAACCATGGAAACACAGGCAAAAAAACTCTCAGGGACCTGTTTCGGCATCCTCAGGATGATCCGAAAAATTTTGAGCCTAATCCCAGAAAAATCAAGAACAACAGTGGTACAGGCTCTGGTAGTCTCGCGACTAGATTACGGCAACTCTTTGTATCTCGGCTCCCCCAAATATGTCACTGACAGATTGCAAGTGGTGCAGAACGCAGCAGCGAGACTGCTTCTCGGGATCCCCAGACAGCAATCAGTTAGATCTTCTCTGAAGAAGCTTTACTGGTTGCCAGTCCAGGCCAGGGTTAAATTCAAGGCCCTTTGCTTAGCCCACAGGGCCATGTACGGGAAAGGCCCGACTATGCTACTAGCCTTGGTCTCTCAGTATTCCCCCCATAGATGCCTAAGGTCAGGAGCTAGCTTCCTGATGAATACTCCGAAAATTAGGAAAGCAAGATGGGAGGGAAGATCCTTTTCACACCTAGCCCCCAAACTCTGGAACAGCCTGGATCTAGAACTAAGGCTAACCAAGAATGAACAGCGTTTCAGAAAAAGCTCAAAACTTGGCTGTTCCCCTAAGACCCACATGTTGTTTGCTCCTCTCAGCAGCGCTGGGATGCCTGCGGGTAGTCATGTGCTTTATAAATCCCATTAAACTTTAAACTGCTGCTTCTTCCTTCATTCCCACGGTAAATGTACGAAGTGGGTGGTACTATCTACAAATGTCAACTTGGTTGCTAAACATTCATGTGCGTTAGCTTCACTCTAAGTTTCCACGAGATCCCTGCGGTCTATACTACTAGCTGTTCAGTATTCCACTGTGTAGCAATGAACTATTCTAAAGGCAGAAACATTCTAGTTGTAATTTAGGAGATTAAGTCATAAGATTTACGTCTTCATGTAAGCATTATTGTTTTAATATACTATTCAGCATTGTGAATATGGGGCAGCTAGAAATTAACTAAGTACGATAAGAACATGTAGCTTAGGAAAAGAAGAAATACATTTTTAAAGTCAGCTCCTTCTACAGAGATGACACGTTTAAACAAGTCAAGTGTGAATCATTTATCAAATAATATTGCATAGTTTAGCATTTCCTAAAAGCATTTATTTATTAAAGAAGAAAATTAACTGAAAGATCGAAAATGGTAAAGGCCTAGTCTGGCCTAGTAGTGTAATTATGATAGAAATTAGTGCTTATTGCAAAAATTATGCTACACGTTAATTTTGCACGTTTAAGAAAAGGCACATATTTCTACATTTCATTCTCTTAAGCATTTTCATTTTAATGTCTGGTGTAAATTATGGCACTTATTTTAAGCCAAATTCTCCTGCTCTATCAGTTCCTTGAGCTTTCTGTTACTGCATCTAGATATATAATACAACTGATATACACCTAAAACCAGCCAGGACTTTTGTCTTAGTCAGTAGTTGTTAGCTGTTTAAAATAAATGAATAACAACGATTTTCTTGCAAATAATGTTGAAAATGTTTCAATTTTGAAACTGGGAGACCCTGAAATAAACATTACCAAGGCTTGTGGAAGGGGTACTAGTCGTCAGAGTGTCTCAGTCACTCCTAACACTATTTCAGACATTTTAGACATGTACCCCATTTTTCTATCCACATTTCTTCCATTTGCATATCTTACACCTCATCTCATTACTCTGTATGTTCTGCAGAGAGGCCAAAGATTGTATTCCGAACACCTGTATGACCCACTGACAGGCACCGTGATAACCTTGCACTGCCTTCTGCCTCAACTCCAGAGCTCTCAATCTTAGGCCATTTTAAACTCCTGGAGGTAAATCCAATTAAAAGTATGCAATACACAAGAGTAATATGCTACACGAAAAAACATATAGAAACATGGCATCCTGGAAATAGCTAGCACCTTCAGGGAATACAAGATTAAGTAAAATGTGAAACATAAACAGGAGCTAAATCACTGACATGGAGCACCTTCACGATTTTTACTTTCATCGTTCTGAAACTGATCAGAGGTTTGGCTTGTAACGTTAAGGACATGTACATAGGAACCGATAGGGACCTGTTTCAATGTCCGTTTGTAATCACTACCAGATCTGAGACCTGAGGTGACACAGCCCACTTAAAGCCCTGATTGCTACGAGAAATTTCAAAATACACCCATCAAAAACACCCAAACATTCTTCTTTGGTGCAGCACCTAGATATTTGGCTGAACACCCACCCTGAACTCAGGACACTGCCATTGTACATTACTTTTAATAGAGGAATAAAATAACCCTAGATAAAACAACAATTTAATGCACCCAAGCGGATCTAATTATTGACTCTATGTCGCTTTTAGACCAACCCACTTACCATCACATTATGCATCTCGGCCTAGTGAAGGCCAGAATATCATCGCTCTCGTTCAGAATCAAAAACAGAACAGGCATTTGCACCTTCCTATCTGTATGTACCAAGTGATAATGTATATCATTCTAAATTCAGTGCTTATTTTGTTCTAAACGTTATACTGTATTTGCAATATGAAAGCATTATGTTAAGTTGGTAATGACTTGGTCGGCTCTATAGAAAACCACAAATTAATAAATAGTGCTGAAGTTGGTATATGCCTCAAAATTAGTTATACCCACACATGCTGTTCTGCACCATAATACTTTTAATCCACAAATGTCTGGTATTACCACGCTCAGGAGAACAAGAAGACAACACATTTATGCCCATCCTTCCCACGAACATGTTTCTGTGTAAGGGAGGTATATTAAAATGTAATGTTTTAGGGAATGTTAGGAAAACTATCAAACATCATTTTCATAAAGGTCTCCTGGTCAAGCAATCCCAGTGAGTAATGCTTGATGCTGGCTGCAGATTTCCATGCAATTCTAAGGTTTGTATACGTCCCCAAAACAGGTCTGTGGGCAAATCCTTCTGTAATGGTTTTTATGAAAATTGCTTATTTGTGCTCTTCATGTTTTGTCACCACTGTTGTTTCTAAACCCATTGTAAACTGGACAAATCTGGTGTCCCTACACTCAAAAGACAGAAGAAACTGACATTCTTGGTCTGCCTTCCACAGTGATTGATTCCTGTGTGAAGAAGGCTGAGAGCAATTGAAATGTAATGAAAAAGCACACAGTAAAAATAAACCCTTTTCCTGAAGGACTTTTGACCAATCAATCAAATGGAAAAATTCCTGACGGCTAGATTCTTTTGGGTGAACTGAATCTGAAGTTACCATGTTTTCTTTCCATATGATAAGGGCTGCTGGGATTTGTGACATTTTTCATTATTATGGATCATCTGCTGCATAATATGTAGATTTCAGCCCCCAAAATTTTTTTTAAGCTCAAACAGATCAAAAGTTACTAAAAAAGCAGCGACGCCTGTTGCTTTGCAGTGGAATGCCCTCCACAGAGGTTGACTGGTCACCTTTCTGTTCCTTATTTCTGTATTTCGGTGTCAAAGTGGTACGAATGAGGTGACACATTTGCCCAGAAACGTCTAAAAAGGCCAAAATAATGAGTGAATACTAACACACAATGTGCTACATTACACTGCATAATTTGGCTTTTCTTGCTGTATGCTTTAACCCCTTCAGTGCTCATGACGGAACCATTCCGTCATGAGGACAGGGGCACGAAATCCCTCTGCTGTAAACAGCAGAGGGATTTCCATTTTTTTTGGGGGGCCTCGGGAGGTGGGGAAGAGCTTCCCCAACCTCCCGAGGCCAATCCCTGGTTTTAAAAGTAATGACGATCGCGCGCATGGCGCGCTGTCGTCATTACATTGAAAACGAAACTGAAACTTAGTTTCAGTTTCAGTGTTTCAGTGCTTGTGGGGCTATCTCAGCCCCCCGAGCACCGAAACACTTGGGAGAGGTATCGTTGGAAAGGGGAGAATCTCCCCTTTCCAATGGTACCCTTCTCTAGTGGATCCCTGCTTGGGGATCACCACGGGAGGGTGATCCCCAAGCAGGGATCCACCCACTAGCACCACGGAGGGGGGACGGCCCCTTGGGCCTAGGGCCTTTGCTCCCCCCATTGTGTTTTGGGTACACCAGTCTTTCTGCCCCCCGGGGGGGCAGAAAGCCCACTAGCGCCAGAGATTTTTCCCCCCAAAATTTACTTAGGGTGGGGGTTGCCCAAAACGGGCATGCTAATGCCCCCACCCCCCCTCACCAAAATTACAGCCTTTCTGCCCCCCGGGGGGGGCAAAAAGCCCACTAGACGCCATGGATTTATTTTGGGCAAATGAAATTAGGGTGGGGGCTGCCCAAAACGGGCATGCCAATGTCCCCACCCCCACCCCACCAAAATTACAGCCTTTCTGCCCCCCCTGGGGGGCAGTAGCCCCCAATCTGCCCCGCCGGGAGGCAAAAAGCCCACTAGACGCCAGGGATTTATTTTGGGTAATTGAAATTCGGATGGGGGCTGCCCAAAACGGGCATGTCAATGCCCCCACCCCCTAAAAAAAAATTACAGTCTTTCTGCCCCCCCCGGGGGGCAGAAAGCCCACTAGACGCCAGGGATTTTTTTGGGGCAATTTTGCTTAGGGTGGGGGCTGCCAAAAACGGGCATGCCGATGCCCCCACCCCCCCACCAAAATTACAGCCTTTCTGCCCCCCCTGGGGGGCAGATGGGGCAGTAGCCCCCAATCTGCCCCCCCGGGGGGGCAAAAAGCCTACTAGACGCCAGGAATTTATTTTGGGAAATTGAAATTAGGGTGGGGGCTGCCCAAAATGGGCATGTCAATGCCCCCACCCCCCAAAAACAATTACAGTCTTTCTGCCCCCCCCCCCCCGGGGCAGAAAGCCCAATAGAAACCAGGGATTTTTTTTTGTATTCATGTAGGGGTGGGGTCTGCCCAAAATGGGCATGACAATACCCCCACCCCCCCAGAGAAATTCCAGTCTTTCTGCCCCCCCCGGGGGGGCAGATGGGGCAGTGGCCCCTGATCTGCCCCCCGGGGGGGGCAGAAAGCCCACTAGACGCCAGCAATTACGCTGGCTTTTTTTATGCATGGGGGTGGAGGCTGCCCAGAATGGGCATACCAATACCCCCACCCCCCAAAAAAATAGCCTCAGTCTTTCTGCCCCCCTTGGGGCCATATCGGGGCAAACTCCCCCCCCAATTCCCCCCAGGGCGGCAGAAAGCCCACAAGGCACAGACTTATTTTTAGCAATGTGCCTACCTGTGGAGTTTGGGCCCTAGCGCAGCCGGCACATAGGGAAACCTAGCAAGCCTGTACATTTTTGAAAACTAGACACCATGGGGAATCCAGGATGGGGTGACTTGTCTGGCTCTCACCAGGTTCTGTTACCCAGAATCCCTTGCAAACCTTAAACTTTGTCAAAAAAAACACATTTTCCTCACATTTTTGTGGTGGAAAGTTCTGGAATCTGCGTGGATCCACAAAATTCTACATAGCCCGCATTGCCCAAAGTCTTCCGAGAACAATGGTACCTCACTTGTGTGGGTAGGCCTAGTGCCTGCGACAGGAAACGGCCCAAAACGCAACGTGGACACACCACATTTTCACAGTGAAAACTGACCCTTTTTTTGCAAGGTGCCTAGCTGTAGATTATGAACCCTAGCTCTGCCGGCACCTAGGGAAACCTAGCAAACCTATACATTTTTGAAAACTAGACACCCAGGGGAATCCAGGATTGGGTGACTTGTCTGGCTCTCACCAGGTTCTGTTACCCAGAATCCCTTGCAAACCTCAACATTTGTCAAAAAACCCACATTTTCCTCACATTTCTGTGGTGGAAAGTTCTGGAATCTGTGTGGATCCACAAAATTCCACCCACCTCGCATTCTCCAAAGTCTTCCGAGAAAAATGGTACCTCACTTGTGTGGGTAGGCCTCGTGCCCGCGACAGGAAACGGCCCAAAACGCAACGTGGACACCACATTTTCACAGTGAAAACTGACCCTTTTTTGCAAGGTGCCTAGATGTAGATTTTGAACCCCAGCTCTGCCGGCACCTAGGGAAACCTAGCAAACCTATACATTTTTGAAAACTAGACACCCAGGGTAATCTAGGATAGGGTGACTTGACTGGCTCTCACCAGGTTCTGTTACCCAGAATCCCTTGCAAACCTCAAATTTTGTTAAAAAAAAAACATTTTCCTCACAATTCTGTGGTGGAAAGTTCTGGAATCTGCGTGGATCCACAAAATTCCACCCACCCCGCATTTCCCAAAGTCTTCCGAGAAAAATGGTACCTCACTTGTGTGAGTAGGCCTAGTGCCCGCGACAGGAAACGGCCCAAAACGCAACGTGGACACAACACATTTTCACAGTGAAAACTGACCCTTTTTTTGCAAAGTGCCTAGCTGTAGATTTTCAACCCTAGCTCTGCCGGCACTTAGGGAAACCTAGCAAACCTATACATTTTTGAAAATTAGACACCCAGGGGAATCCAGGATGGGGTGACTTGTCTGGCTTTCACCAGGTTCTGTTACCCAGAATCCCTTGCAAACCTCAAAATTTGTCAAAAAAAACACATTTTCCTCACATTTCTGTGGTGGAAAGTTCTGGAATCTGTGTGGATCCACAAAATTCCACCCAGCCCGCATTCCCCAAAGTCTTCCGAGACACATGGTACCTCACTTTGTGGGTGGGTCAAGTACCCGTGACAGGCAAGGGCCCAAAACCTATTGAGGTGACTTCAAAATTACCTATCACAAAACAACCTGGTTTTGCAAGGGGGGGTCCCATGAGTTTTTGGCCCCGGGCTCGGCGGCCATCTAGGGAAACCTACCAAACCCACACATTTCTGAAAACTAGACACCCTGGGGAGTCCAGCAAGGTATGGCTTGCGTGGGTCCCCCAACATTTCCCTACCCAGCTTTCCCTAGATGGCCGCCAAGCCCGGGACCAAAAACTCATGTGACCCCCCCTTGCAAAACCAGGTGATTTTTGGATACATAGGGGGCATCTGAGTTTTTGGTACCGAGCTGGCAGCCATCTAGAGAAACCTACCAAACCCACACATTTCTGAAAACTAGAGACCCAGGAGAGTCCAGGGAGGTATGGCTTGCGTGGGTCCCCCAACGTTTTCCTACCCAGAATCCCCTGCAAACCTCAAATTTTGATTAAAAAAATCAATTTTTTCTCAAATTTCTGTGTGGGTAAGTTCTGGAATCTATGTGTATCCACAAATTTCCAACCACCCAGCGTTCCCCCCAGGTCTTCCGATAAAAATGGTACCTCACTCGCGTGGGTGGGTCAAGTAACCGCAACAGGCAAGGGCCCAAAACGTACTGAGGAGACATCAAAATGACCTATCACAAAACAACCTGGTTTTGCAAGGGGGGTCACCTGAGTTTTTGGCCCCGGCGGCCATCTTGGAAAACTACCAAACCCACACATTTCTAAAAACTAGACTCCCGGGGGAGTCCAGCGAGGTATGGCTTTCGTGGATCCCCCAAAGTTTTCCTACCCAGAATGCCCTGCAAACCTCAAACTTAGCTGAAAAAATCACTTTTTTCTCAAATTTCTGTGTGGGAAAGTTTCTGGAATCCATGTGGATCCACAAATTTCCTACCACCCAGCGTTCCCTCAGGTCTCCCCATAAAAATGATACCTCACTCCCGTGGGTGGGTCAAGTACCTGCAACAGGCAAGGGCCCAAAACGTATTGAGGAGACATCAAAATGACCTACTTCAAAACAACCTGGTTTTGCAAGGGGGGTCACCAGGGTTTTTGGCCCCGGGCTCGGTGGCCATCTTGGAAAACTACCAAGCTCACACATGTCTGAAAACTAGACACCCGGGGGAGTCCAGCGAGGTATGGCTTGCGTGGATCTCCCAACGTTTTCCTACCCAGAATGCCCTGCAAACCTCAAATTTAGCTGAAAAAATCACTTTTTTCTCAAATTTCTGTGTGGGAAAGTTCTGGAATCCACGTGGATCCACAAATTTCCTACCACCCAGCGTTCCCTCAGGTCTCCCAATAAAAATGATACCTCACTCGCGTGGGTGGGTCAAGAACCCGCGACAGGCAAGGGCCCAAAATGTATTGAGGAGACATCAAAATGACCTACCACAAAACAACCTGGTTTTGCAAGGGGAGTCACCTGGGTTTTTGGCCCCGGGCTCGGTGGCCTTCTTGGGAAACCTACCAAACTCACACATTTCTGAAAACTAGACACCCGGGGGAGTCCAGCGAGGTATGGCTTGCGTGGGTCCCCCCAACGTTTTCCTACCCAGAATGCCCTGCAAACCTCAAATTTAGCTGAAAAAAAAATCACTTTTTTCTCAAATTTTTGTGTGGGAAAGTTCTGGAATCTACGTGGATCCACAAATTTCCTACCACCCAGCGTTTCCCTAAGTCTCCCGATAAAAATGATACCTCACTCGCGTGGGTGGGTCAAGTACCCGCGACAGGCAAGGGCCCAAAACGTATTGAGGAGATATCAAAATGACCTATCACAAAACAACCTGGTTTTGCAAGGGGGTCACCTGGGTTTTTGGCCACGGGCTCGGCCGCCATCTTAGAAAACTACCAAGCCCACACATTTCTGAAAACTAGACACCCGGGGGAGTTCAGCGAGGTATGGCTTGCGTGGATCCCCCAACGTTTTCCTACCCAGAATGCCCGGCAAACCTAAAATTTAGCTGAAAAAAACACATTTTCCATATATTTTTGGGTGGAATCACTGTGCCGGCACAAATGTCCTACCCCACAGCGTTCGCCTCAGTCTCCAGAGTAAAATGATACCTCACTTGTGTGGGTGGGGCAACAGCCTGTGACTGGGAAGAGCCCAAAACATAGGGAATGAGGGTATAGCACCGAGAATTCTAAGCGCTACATTTTCTTTCAAATACGTTTTTAGCCAATTCTGCATGTGACACCCACACAAGTGAGGTATCATTTTACTCGGGACACTAAGGAGAATGCTGTGAGGTAGGACATTTGTGCCGACACGGTGATTCCACACAAAAATATGTGGAAAATGTGTTTTGTTCAGCTAAATTTGAGGTTTGCAGGGGATTCTGGGTAGGGAAACGTTGGGGGATCCACGCAAGCCATACCTCATTGGACTCCCCAGGGTGTCTAGTTTTCAGAAATGTGTGGGTTTGGTAGGTTTCCCTAGATGGCAGCGAACCCGGGGCCAAAACCCCAGGTGCCCCCGCCAAAACCAGGTTGTTTTGTTATAGGTAACCTTGAAGTCTCCACAGTACAATTTGGGCCATTTCCTGTTGCAGCCACTATGCCTACCCACACAAGTGAGGTACCATTTTTATCAGGAGACCTGGGGGAACGCTGTGTGGTAGGAAATTTGTGTCAGTCTAGTGATCCTGCAACTTTCCCACACAGAAATGTGAAAAAAAATAGATTTTTTCAACAAAATTTGAGGTTTGCAGGGGATTCTGGATATGGAAATGTTGGGGGACGCACGCAAGCCATACCTTGCTGGACTCCCCCGGGTGTCTAGTTTTCAGAAATGTGTGGGTTTGGTAGGTTTCCCTAGGTGGACGCCGAGCCCGGGGCCAAAAACTCATGGGACCCCCTTGCAAAACCAGGTTGTTTAGTAATAGATAATTTTGATGTTGCCTCAATAGGTTTTGGGCCCTTGCCTGTCGCGGGTACTTGACCCACCCACGCGAGTGGGGTACCATTTTTAATCAGGAGACGTGGGGGAATGCTGTGTAGAAGGAAATTTGTGGATCCACGCAGATTCCAGAACTTTACCACACAGAAAGTTGAGAAAAAAGTGATTATTTCAGCTAAATTTGAGGTTTGCAGGGGATTCTGGGTAGGGAAATGTTGGGGGATCCACACAAGCCATGCCTTGCTGGCCTCCCCCGGGTGTCTAGTTTTCAGAAATATGTGGGTTTGGTAGGTTTCCCTAGATGGCCGCCGAGCCCGGGGCCAAAGACCCCCCTTGCAAAACCAGGTTGTTTTGTGATAGGTAATTTTGAAGTCGCCTCAATAGGTTTTGGGCCCTTGCCTCTCGCGGGCACTTGACCCACCCACACAAGTGAGGTACCAATTTTCTCAGAAGACTTTGGGGAATGCGGGCTGAGTGGAATTTTGTGGATCCACACAGATTCCAGTACTTTCCACCACAGAAATGTGAGGAAAATGTGTTTTTTTGGACATGTTTTGAGGTTTGCAAGGGATTCTGGGTAACAGAACCTGGTGAGAGCCAGACAAGTCACCCCATCCTGGATTCCCCTGGGTGTCTAGTTTTCAAAAATGTATAGGTTTACTAGGTTTCCCTAGGTGCTGGCAGAGGTAGGGTTCAAAATCTACAGCTAGGCACTTTGCAAAAAAAGGGTCAGTTTTCGCCGTGAAAATGTGTTGTGTCCACGTTGCCTTTTGGGCCGTTTCCTGTCACGGGCACTAGGCCTACCCACACAAGTGAGGTACCATTTTTCTCGGAAGACATTGGGGAATGCGGGGTGGGTAGAATTTTGTGGATCCATGCAGATTCCAGAACTTTCCACCACAGAAATGTGAGGAAATTGTGTTTTTTTGGACAAATTTTGAGGTTTGCAAGGGATTCTGGGTAACAGACCCTAGTGAGAGCCAGACAAGTCACCCCATCCTGGATTCCCCTGGGTGTCTAGTTTTCAAAAATGTATAGGTTTGCTAGGTTTCCCTAGGTGCCGGCAGAGGTAGGGTTCAAAATCTACAGCTAGGCACTTTGCAAAATAGTTTCAGTTTTCACTGTAAAATGTGGTGTGTTCACGTTGCGTTTTGGGCTGTTTCCTGTCACGGGCACTATGCCTACCCACACAAGTGAGGTACCATTTTTCTCGGAAGACATTGGGAAATGTGGGGTGGGTGGAATTTTGTGGATCCACGCAGATTCCAGAACTTTCCACCACAGAAATGTGAGGAAAATGTGTTTTGTTTGACAAATTGTTAGGTTTGCAAGGGATTCTGGGTAACAGAACCTGGTGAGAGCCAGTCAAGTCACCCCAACCTGGGTTCCCCTGGGTGTCTAGTTTTCAAAAATGTATATGTTTGCTAGGTTTCCCAAGGTGCCGGCAGAGCTAGGGTTTAAAATCTACAGCTAGGCACTTTGCAAAAAAAGGGTCCGTTTTCACTTTGAAAATGTGGTGTGTCCACGTTGCGTTTTGGGCCGTTTCCTGTCGCCGGCACTAGGCCTACCCACACAAGTGAGGTACCATTTTTCTAGGAAGACTTTGGGAAACGCGGGGTGGGTGGAATTTTGTGGATCTACGCAGATTCCAGAACTTTCCACCACAGAAATGTGAGGAACATGTGTTTTCGTTTTACAAATTTTAAGGTTTGCAAGGGATTCTGGGTAACAGAACCTGGTGAGAGCCAGTCAATTCACCCCATCCTGGATTCCCCTTGGTGTCTAGTTTTCAAAAATGTATAGGTTTACTAGGTTTCCCTAGGTGCAGGCAGAGTTAGGGTTCAAAATCTACAGCTAGGCACTTTGCAAAAAAAGGGCCTGTTTTCACTATGAAAATGTGGTGTGTTCACGTTGTGTTTCGGGCCGTTTCCTGTTGCGGGCACTAAGCCTACCCACACAAGTGAGGTACCATTTTTCTCTGAAGTCTTTGAGGAACGCGGGGTGGGTGGAATTTTGTGGATCCACGCAGATTCCAGAACTTTCCACCACAGAAATGTGAGGAAAATGTGTTTTTTTGGACAAATGTTTAGGTTTGCAAGGGATTCTGGGTAACAGAACCTGGTGAGAGCCAGTCAAGTCACCCCATCCTGGATTTCCCTGGGTGCCTAGTTTTAAAAAATGTATAGGTTTGCTAGGTTTCTCTAGGTGCTGGCAGAGTTAGGGTTCAAAATCTAGAGCTAGGCACTTTGCAAAAAAAGGGTCCGTTTTCACTGTGAAAATGTGGTGTGTCCACGTTGCGTTTTGGGTCGGTTCCTGTTGCGGGCCCTAGACCTACCCACACAAGTGAGGTACCATTGTTCTTGGAAGACTTTGGGGAACGCGGGGTGGGTAGAATTTTGTGGATCCACGCAGATTCCAGAACTTTCCATCACAGAAATGTGAGGAAAATGTGTTTTTTTCACAAAGTTTTAGGTATGCAAGGGATTCTGGGTAACAGAACCGGTTTGCTGGGTTCCCCTAGGTGCCGGCAGAGCTAGGGTTCAAAATTTACAGCTAGGCACTCTACAAAAAAAGGGTCAGTTTTCACTGTAAAAATAAAGTGTGTCCACGTTGCGTTTTGAGCCGTTTCCTGTCGCGGGCACTAGGCCTACCCACACAAGTGAGGTACCATTTGTATCGGGAGACTTAGGGTAACACAGAATTGTAGAACAACTGTTATTACCTATTGACTTTCGAAGAATTTCTGCCTTCCAAATGAAAGACAATGTGTAAAAAAGAAGTCATTTTGAAAAATGACCTATAATTCTCATGCTAGTATGGTTACTCACAATTTCGGAAATGTGCAAATATCTACTGTTTCTAAACTCTATATTTTGTTCCAATTTCAGAAATACATAGGTGTCTTTCATACCGATTTTTCCATGTATATATTTTCCCAAATTAATTGCTATATACCTGGTACATAATAAAAAACCATTGCAAGACGCTGCTCAGTTATTGGCTCTGGGTTCGTCGGGTTCTCGGTGAACCTACAAGTCATATATATCCCCACAACCAGAAAGGTCCAGATGATGTAACGGTATATTGCTTTTAAACAGCTGTCATAATTAGAAGAAGTTACAGGTGAAAACGTTGACACAAATGGCTGTTTTTTTCAACTAATTTTCAATTTTTCCTATATTCAATGGTTAGTTTCTATGAAAAAACCTTGAAGGATCTACACAAATGATCCCTTGCTGAATTCAGAATTTTGTCTACTTTTCTAAAATGTATAGCTTTCCAGGATCCATTATTGCTTTCATACCCATTTCTACCATTAACTGGAAAGAGGTTGAAAGCACAAAAAATAGCAAAAATAGGCTATGTCCCAGAAAAATGCCAAAACTGTGTAAAACTTTTTGGTTTTCTGACAAAAGTCTGCTTGTCCCTGAATGCTGGGAAAATGGTGATTTCAGCACCACAACCCCTTTTTTGATACCATTTGCCGGGAAAAAAACAGACGCTTTCATCTGTAGCCCTTTTTTCCCATTTTTCAAAAAAAATGAAAAATGTACCTGTATTTTGACTAATTTCTGGGTCCCCTCCAGGGGAATCCACAAACCTTGGGTACCTTTAGAATTCCCATGATGTTGGAAAAAAAGGACGCAAATTTGGCATGGATACCTTATGTGGTCAAAACGTTACAGGGGCCTGAGCGCGAACTACCCCAAATAGCCAAAAAAAGGCTTAGCACAGGGGGGAAAAGGCCTAGCAGCGAAGGGGTTAACCAACTCTGCAGCATCATTTGGTCCTTCCCTGCCGTATAATTCCAGTGGCCTTGCTTATTGTTAATATCTGTCACCAAGAAATATACCACAATTTAATGACACATGCAAATATCCTATTAGCCACTGTACAAACCAAGCCTGCATGAAAATGTACACATTTTTAGCATGTCATTTATCATTTGTGTGTTTGAAAAATGCTACACACACTGATCAATATTGTTAAAAAAGGAATATATTGCTTCACATCTCTAATTATGTCTTGAGGAGGGAAACACATTTATGCAGGAGTTGCACTAATTAACAGTGCTGACATTGCCCCAAAAACACACAATCCACACCAGGTCTAACAAAGTAAATGTATTTCAAATAGATCATATCAAAAATTGTAAATGTTATCCGGCACAGATTTGTGCTAACGCTACATCACTCAAATGTTTAAAGTATAACCCCGCTACCTTTTCCCACAAAAATACGTCTTTAGGATGTTCCTCCTGACAATACTTCTGCAAAAGATTAGAAGATTCTGCATCTTCCCAGAGACCTCTCTTTTAATATGAGTTTCAAACCATAAACCTACGTCTTTTCAAATTTTTCTAAATTTGGGGAGTTTTTAGATAATTTACCAGACACTCTAGCTAGCCTCATGGTGAAGAAAGCACATATAACGATCTTAGGAGACCTACATTTCCACCTCGAGGACCAGAATCTCCCGAATGTTAAGAGGCTGTTGCATAATCTTGAGAGGTTACCAGTAACCCAATTGATATCATCCGCCACACATATTAAGGGGCACATATTGGATACACTAATCTCTAAGGCCCCCAAAATTGCAGCATCTACCCCAGTACCCATGCCGTGGTCAGACCACTTCTTCATTCCTTTCACCCTTAGCATGAGGGAAGTTGGAAAGAAAAATCTGCAACACGCAGGGACTATTCAGAGGAGGAACTAGTCAAAGCTTAACCCAGAGGCTTGGGGGAATGCTTAATCTCCTCAGCTCCCAGGATACAAGGAAAGGTTGAAGAAGCATACTCCTGCTGGGAAAGCTGGGTTACTCGCTCATTGGATAGGGTGGCCCCAAAAACGACTCTCAAACCAAAGACACCAGCTAATAAGGCACCTTGGTTTAATGCACAATTGGCATCAATAAAGAAAAACTGTAAAAAATTGGAAAGGGAATGGAGGAAGAACTACGACGCCAAACTCAAAGCTTCCTATAAGGCAGCCATTAGGCTGTACCATAACAATATTAAAGATGCCCAGGCAAAGTTTTTTGAGTTAAAGATCAATCAAGCACAGAACTCATCTAAGGAACTCTTCAAGGTTGTCAAATCTCTAACCTCCCTAACAGACAATACCCATTTCCCGCAGTCCTCGGAAGAGAAATGTAATAACTTAGCTTCTTTCTTTTCCAAAAAAGTAATGGATATTTATAGTTCCTTTCAGAACGGGAAGGGCACAACCATATGCCAGGCTGAGAATGGAACTACTATTTGCCAGGGAGGGGATCAGGGGTGGAGCCCCACCCTGCCGGCCCTTACCTGCTTCCCATCTACCAACATAAATGGTGTGAGATCGCTGATGGAGAAGATCAAATCAGGCTCCCCATTAGACCCAGCCCCACTACACATGCTTGGGAAGGTCAGGGAAGCCTTGCTCCCATCATTGGTCGAAATCATTAATCTCTCGTTAGAGGCAGGCGAAGTTCCAAAAGCCTGGAAACACGCAATAATTAGACCCCTATTAAAAAAAGATAATCTGGACCCAGCACAGTTAGGAAACTACCGACCTATCTAACCTCTACCATTAATTGGCAAATTAACAGAGAAATATGTTAATGGAGCATTAACAGAGTTCCTGGAGACTAATTGTTGTTTCCACCCCACTCAGATGGGCTTTCGGGCGCAACACAGTATGGAATCAACACTGCTGGTTGGGGCGGACAAAGTAAAAATGACCCTGGATCAAGGGAGCTCAGCTGCTATATTGCTCCTCGATCTCAGTGCGGCATTCGACACCGTGGACCACTCGATCCTACGAAAGAGGCTATGGGAAAGTGGCATCCAAGACAAAGCGCTGGAGTGGCTGTCCTCCTTTTTGGAGGGCAGACCCTTTCAAGTCATGGAAGCTAATCTTTTTTCTAATCCTATGGAATTGGCCTGCGGGGTGCCACAGAGCTCCTCGCTTAGCCCCACATTGTTTAATGCCTACTTGGGGCCGCTGACACGGATCATCCAGGAATTCGGTATCTCTATGATATCGTATGCAGATGATACACAATTGGTGGTCTCTCTTGACCCCAACACCATGGGCGATGCGGACTGTATAGCGCCTTGCCTGGAAAGAGTGGTGGAATGGATGACAAGCAGCTGTCTGAAGCTGAATGGGGATAAAACCGAGCTCATGGTGCTCGGAAATAATGCGGTCCCCAGGCCTATGATCAGCTGGCCTTTGTGTCTAGGCAATCCACCAATCCCGAATACGACCATCAAAAATCTCGGCTTCTGGCTCGATAAGGAGCTAACTATGGAAACCCAAGCGAAAAAGCTTGCAGGGACTTGTTTTGGGCTGCTTAGAATGCTCTGTAAAATCCTGGAGCGCATTCCCCTGCAGCTCAGAAAGACAGTAATCCATGCGTTGGTTACATCACGCTTGGACTATGGAAATTTCCTCTATCTGGAGGCACCAAAATATGTCACAAAAAGACTTCAGATTGTACAGAACGTCACAGTTAGACTGCTGTGTAAAGCCCCATACAGGATGCCGTGGGAAAGCACCTAAAAGCACTACACTGGCTGCCGATTGAGGCGAGAGTCAAATTCAAGACACTGTGCCTAACGCACAAGGCCATACACAGCAAGGGCCCCAGCAAAATCAGAGATCTGGTAAGCCTATATGCCCCGAACAGAAGCCTTCGCTCTGGAACTGAACGGCTACTAAAAACAACCAGAATCAAAAGAGCCAGATGGGGTGGCAGATCTTTTACACACCTTGCACCCAAGCTATGGAACTCTCTGCTGAGGGAGTGCAGATTCGTGGAAGCTGAATCTATCTTCCAGAAAAAGGTGAAGACCTGGCTCTTTACTCAATACCATTAACCTCCCTTAGCCTCAGTATCGGATTGCTCCGCTAGCGCTGGGAAGCCCTCAAGCAGCCATGCGCTCTATAAATCCCCTAAACAAATAAATAAATAAATTTGATGTCTGACTCTTTTGCCTAAAGTTACCCAGCGAAATAAATCCTGTGTCAGCATTTGTGTTTGGTCTCAGTGGCCACTCCACCTTTGCTAATTATTTTAAGTCCCTTTCAGACTGATTCATTGAATTGCAATACACCTGGTTTGTCGTTAGGTCTGCAGGTATAGACTCCAGGGATGCAGTAGGCTTGCAATCCATTGGCATAATGAGAGATTTCTGGCACTCCCACACACCCATCTTGTCCCATGAGGTGACCCCTTGCCATCCAAGTTTGTAAACTGTGTTCAGTCTCTCAGTGCTCCAGGATTAAACGGCAAAATAGCATTTTTCAGTCTAGATGAAAGTACAGTTTTACCAGTTATTAATCGATTGCCAGACTGCTTCTTGAAGTTGCCACAATTGTGATGGTATTCAACACAACGGTTTCTAGATAGCATCATCTAATGGATTGAGCTTTGGTTTTGTTACCACTGACAAGAGCAGTAACAATGTCTGTCGCGAAAGATTGAAAATACTTCTATATGTTCTGTTTTTGCGCATTTCCTAAAACTCATTCTGCGTGTTTTCCTCCACTATGGTGGTTAACATTCCGAATGTCACAAAATGTCTATAGATTTCAGGGATTTTCTGGAAAAAACAGAATTAGATGAAGTTGCACAGGGCTAATGGTTTTCCTGTTAATTCGCTCATACAAAAAGTTCCAGACCGCTGACGTCCTCCTCTACATAAAATGCCGAGCTCTGCATGACTGTGCCAATCAGAAGAAAGGCAATACCTCTTCCTTTTGTTTGGCTCCCGTGCATTAGCGGTCAACAGTGTGGATCATCCAGAGGCCGCCAGGACACTGAATTTATAGTCCCGGGCTTTCATTTGACAAATTAGTGCATTCTGGGAGTTGTCTTTCTGTGTTTCAAATGAACCATTTAAGCTAAAGTACCCAGGGGCAGATTTACAAGCCCCCTGCGTCTTTTGTGACGTACTGGTGGCGTATTTTACTGCTCCATAATTTCAAGGACAGGAAAAGCCACCCTGCGTGGCTTTTCCTGTCCTTGTAAATATGGCCCCTTTACACGTAGCACTTTGCATGAAAGGGGCGTTCCATGGGTGTTGCTGTGGGTGTTCCCACGCAACACCCATGGAACAAGACACATTTCCAGATTTACGAGGAATCGTAAATCTGTAAATGCGTCTGAATGCTACGCCTCCCCAGGGGAGGCATAGGGAGGCGCAACGAGGAGAAATGTTTTCATTTCTCCTCGTTTTTTCCTCTTTCAATGCGTGCTGCATTCTACATCACGCATTGAAAAAGGAAAATGCCTGTAGTCATTGTTTTTGTGCAGGAAGGTGCCCCTTCCTGCACAAAAACTATCTCCCCATGACGCAGGCATCCTTGCACCATGGTGCAAGGGTGCCTGCGCCGGCGCATGGCAGCTGTTTGTGCGCCAGCTCAGGGAGAGCACAGGAATGCGACATATTATTGTAAATATGTTGCATTCCTGTGCTTTGGAAGTGCTGCAGCGTGGCTCAGCCAAAGGGCTTGCGTTGCCGCGCTGCGGCACTTCCTCGTAAATCTGCCCCCCAATATCCATGAATTATTAAAAGACAAGGCCTGAATTTAAGACATGGAGCCCTTCTTACAAACAGCAATGAGTCTACTGAGACTGAATATTTCATCCATCCCAGGCTCTTGCTTTACTGTCTGTGACTTGTAGTCCTGTTTATCACATCTTAACATCAGAGGTACAATTAGCAAGGTCGGATGAGCTATTCATGCAAAAATCTGAGAAACATGAGAGCTGCATTTGTCACAACTAAATCTAGTAAAAACATAATTCTATGTCCACAGGATCTGGCTCTTTAAAGCTCTGCATATGGAATTTGGGCATTTATTATACTTCTGTGGAAAACAATTGGAGTATTCAGATGCATCTTAGAACTGCTTATTGGAGCCTAAAGGTACTTTTTGATTCTAGCTGTCATTATTTATTTATATCATGGAATGGTTAATTTGCAGACAGACCTTGAACACCTGTTAAATGGCTCCATTTTACCTCTGGCACCTTAAGCAAGTCCTGGCTATTTAAAGTCAGCAGTAGTATGGATAACGCTCGATAAAATGAGAAAAAGCAAGAAAAAGATAATATTTCGCTGTTTCAGCTAATTAACGCGACCACAGATAAAGCCCATACCTGCCAAGTAGCTCCTGTCATGTGCTACACTTGTTAGCACCACCTGGATTTTTTTGTCAAGAGAGATATACATGCTGGGATTTTAAGTTTCTCCTCTGCCACTGTAAGAATAGTTTAAATCTCTGAGGTGATGAATATAACACTAGCTGAAAATGAAACACATGACCGGAGGGACACAGCTGGCAGCTCAACAAAAGTTTCCCTTTGTTTTCTGGTAAATGCAGTACATGATGATTTCATCAACTTACAAGAAGCGTTTACTATGGTTGCTGCAGCTGGTGGTGATGTTTCTCTGCATTCCTGGACACGTGTTTCTGCGCGATTGCAGGATCAGCAGGAAGTAGCAGACCTCCTTAGGGGGTGCTTGAAATGCTGCTTGTGTTTCATCAGCTCAGTACAACTCCAAAGCCCACAGGTGTAAAACAAAGCTCCTCCCCCAAGTCACCCCAGCAGGAGTTTTAACACTTGAACACTGCAGAAGGGAGGGAACACACAGACGGCCTCTCAACAAAAGTCCCCTATTGCATTCTGGTAAATGCAGTTCACAATAATTTAATTAACTCGCAAGTTATGAAGTGTTCATTGTCAGTTGGTGCAGCTGGTGATGGTGTTTCTCTGCCTTCCTGGACATGTTTTTTGGGCGTTTGTCCTCTTCCAGCATAACATAACATGTGTATTTGTAAAGCGCACATTCACCCAAGGGTGTCTTGCCACTGAATAACAGATGTTTATTGTTGCCCAACTCAATGGTATTCATTTTATATACCTCAGAAGGATAAAAGGCTGAGTGGACCCACCGGGATTTGAACCTGTGACCATGAGGTCACACACAGAACCCTACAGTAGATGCATTAGTCCACTAAGCCATCAGACCCGGCTAGCAGAAAGTATCAGGCCTCTTTAGCAGGTGCTTGTATTTCATCAGGAGAGTACCACCCCAAAGCACACAGGTGCAACACTAGGCTCATCAGTCAAATCACCCAAGGAGGAGCTTAAAGACTGCAGTGGGGAGGGAGCATGCTGCAGACATCTCAGCAACAAAAGAACTGCATTCTGGTAAATGCAGTTCAGGATAGGTTTATTACCTCTTCGTCCATCTTCCTATCCCATTCCATATACCATGAGCAGTTCTCCTGCTTCACAGAAACTAATTAGCTAGCTAAAGTCAAAAACTACCTCCAAGGCTCCTGACTACCCATCATGCATAAAGGGGAAAAAACACGTAATGAGCACATCCTGAGAATACCATAGCTAAAATAGAGAGAAGAAACAATCACCATAGACATGAAACAAGAGTGGGGGTGGGCTCAGCAATGTGACAGGAAGACTGGTACTCGGAGTAATTAAGACAACTGGTAAGTAACCAGGCATTAACTCACAAGGATGGAAGAGTTCGCCTTCAGCTGGTTCAGCCTGGGCTGGTGTTCCCTTGCATTACTATACACATATTTCTGGGTGATAACCATTTTTCAGCTGGAAGCAGCAGGCCTCTTTTGGGGGGTGCTTAAAATGTTGCTTGTATTTTATCAGCTCTGTGCCACTTCAAAGCGCACTGGTGCATCCACAGGCTCGTCGGCGTAATCACTCTGGGAGGAGCTTGAACAGTGCAGGTGGGAGGGGGCACTCTGTTGGCCTCCCAGCAAAAGTTCCCCATTGCATTCTGGTAAATGCAGTTCAAGATAATTTAATCAATCTACAAGTAATTAAGTCAGTGGTGTAACACAAAATGATGAGGCCCCCCTGCAAAATGTGATGAGGGCCCGTTGTCCCCCAGATTGCGCAGATATACTTTGGTCTTGGGCTCAATGGAGTCCCCTTGAAGGGTGGGAGCCCCCCTATGCTGCAGGTGGCCTGCTTGAGAAAGCAGAGTGACTTTCCCGAGCGTTTACCTATTTCTTAGTCCATGCCATTCCACTCAATCTGCAAGGCATGCAATGGCATGGCTTTGGGAGGTGAGGGGGCCCCCTCCAAAACAAGGAACTCTGGGGGCCCCACGCATTGCGGGAGTTGCAGGGACCTCCGTTACGCCCCTGAATGAAGTGTTCCCCATCAGTTGGTGCAGCCAGACGTGGTATTTCTCTGCATTCCTGTATATGTGCTTCACAGTTAATGACCATTTGGTAGGAATTAGCAAAGTTCTTTAGGGGGTGCTTGAAATGCTGTTTACATTTCATCATCTCACTACCACTGCAAAGCCCACAGGTGCATCTCAAGGCTCGTCAGCCTAACAAACCCAGGAGGAGCTTTATCAGTGCAAAGGCGAGAGAGCACACTACCGCCATCTCAGCAAAAGTCCCCCATTGCATTCTGGTAATACGGAAATTACCATGAACTACAGTTACCAGAATGCAATGGGGATGTTTTCCAGATTTTCAGAGATACCAGCAACATGCTCCCTTCCTTCTGCACTCTCACATGAACACTTGACTTCTACGCACCTGTATGAGGGAAACAAAAAAGGCGGCATGGGCAGATGCAAGCATTAACCTTACAACAGAACATGCACTCCAACAATAAAACAGTACATCTAAACACAGAGCATCTACACGTATACACTTTAAGTATAAGCCACATTCCTCACTCGAAGGCCCACCCATCTCTAAAACTAATCTGCCTATTCTCTGCGTGCCTGGGAGCCACAAAATTCGCTTTGTCGGAAAACCGCCGTATGGGTTAAACATTTTGTGGCATGAGAGAACTGCTAATGGAGAACCCTGGGATTAGCCTTGACCTTTGACACACGCTAATGGTTTAGATATGTGCATATTGTTCAAGCTATAGCTCCGTGCTATTTTTGGCAAAATGTTGGAATCACATTTCATCTTCTTTGGGTGAAAGAATGTTTTTTTTAAGCTGATTTTGTTCACTCTAATATAGCTTCCCTGTTGTTTGCTAGGGCAGAAAAGACCCTGATCTATTTTTGTGGCATGCTGCACTTTTTATGAACACTGCTCTAAGAAAGAGGATTTCAGTTAGTACATTAAATGCAGTAAAATATTTATTATTGAAAAAGGTAAGAAGAAAGGGTCTCAAAGGAGAAGCATGTAGTTGGGTAGGCGGGAGAAGAGATCGAACTGCATAGTGCTTTCATAAGCCTGAGCCCTTCATTTAGAGTTGGGGGAAGGGCTGTAATTGGGCCGGGTCCTGGCGGTGCTCAGCACCTGCAGTTCTAAAAATCCGATGGTGAGACGGGTCCCTATCGGGCTGTCCATTTTTGCCCTCACCCTCAGGGAGAATTTTTTTTTTTAACTCTGCAGCAGTACTACTCTTTACAGCCTTTGATGTAACTTCGAAGAGGCTCGTTGTAGGTCTTTCATAGTCTCATCATTTCAGAGCTAAAGTATTTTCATATTATATACAACGAAGGCATAGTTGTTGCTTATTTATCTTATGCAACTAATAACCATTGACAAAGCCATTAGTCCTGGCTTGTTGTAGGTGTATTGTTACTTGCTCCATTATATATCTGGATGCAATGACAGAAACAGCAAAATACCAGTCAGGTGGCACACAATGCTAAGCACAGGTTTTTAGCTTAGGTGGTTTTAAGCCATGCCCTTAATTACATAGGCCATGCCCCTTTGAGAGACCCCCCCCCACCCAGTTTTTTCATCCTACTTAAAGCCCTGGTTGGGGGTAATGGGGAATCCTCCAAAAATAGCTGAATTCCAGGCCACCCTCCCTCTTGGTTTCCCCGGATCACTTAAAAGTGGGGAAGCAAGCTTACAGAGGCAGAGCTTCCTGTCCCCCTGCCTTCGGGAATTATTTGCAGGCAGCATTACAGTGGAGACCCCTATTTTGATGGGTCATCTGGGCGGGGCGGATGGTGACTGGGAACAGCCATCACCCAGTGACAGCACTGCATAGGATATTGGCATGGAATGTTTTAGGATGCCTCTTCCAGTTGACAGTGTAGCGAAATGCTGGTGGAGGAATGGGGGCAATAATGTCTCAAAGCAGCACTTTTCAGGCTGCAAACCATTGTAAATTCACAGCTACTGCAGTGCTTAATTTGAGCTGGTGGTATCGGTGCTACACACCGGCACTTTAATTGTCAGCACCAGCACTTATGACTGTCTGCCACATGGTGGTGCTGTCTGTCTAATTTAGAGATGAGCACAAAAACAGTTGTTTATTCATTCAGTATACATTAAAAATGAAGAATACCTGCCACTAAAACCATTCTTATAGCTTTAGGGGCGGGGAATAGTCTGCTTGTCACACTTGTAGGAGTGTGATGGTTAGTATTTGTCTTGGTACTGTCATTGGCAGAGCTAGCATGGGCCATGGGTGGAGCAAGCTGCAGTGGCCTCCTGACTAGGGCCCTGGCCCTTATTTTGTTACTAATCAAGCACTGCTGCAGACACAACTTCAGCATAGGTAGGATTGGATCGTTTTCTGCCAGCAACTGTAGAAATAAAAACCTTCTTAGGGGTTCACTGATACATCTGGTCCTTAAGACCAACAAGGAAGAGATTGGCACAGAAGCTGTAATATCAAAAAACATGTTTTATTAACCTCAGATGAGGGAGATTGCATCTTACGGTACCCGCAGGCCACTGTAGGAGGCATTCTAATGAGTGCAGAGAACAGGGTCCTTATATATGTATTTGTTACATAGTCAGCATAAAATCAAGGGAGGTCCTAGCACATACAAGCATGCTTATTGACTAATATGGGTATACAAAATTTGCTTGCTCCACAAAGTGGGAGGGAGACTAAACTGCTTACATGAGTAAGAATAGCCTGACAGTTCTATACTAGGAGCAGGTGCATTCTACCAGCTAGGCCTCTCTGAGCATGTGCAAGACTCTGGAAGAGGGAGAAAGCACATGGCGAGCACATGGCTAACTAAAATGGCTGCCAAGTACAAAATGGCTTTCAGCTCATGCTAACAGCGATTCCTGCAATCTTTAACAGATGATCCTTTTAGCATGAGCTAAAGACATTCCCATGATCTAGTAGAGACATAGAAAATATTTTGCACATTTTCTTCTCATAAATTCATCAATATCCTATGCTAGGTGGGCATTTACATTCTAAACATTTCGTTAAGCAGGTATATACAAGGTATAAGCAGGAGTACAAAGTGAACAGAGCATTGGGTCATACAGGTAGCAAGAGAGAATAATGACTATTATCTCAAACAGAAATCTCAATATTTTCCAATCCTAAGCAGAAAGCAAATACCAAAACCATCTAGTCTAATTTTAAGTTTCAGGGCTCTGATGTATTTCAGTGACTATTTATGTCAATTTCAAAATAGCCAACAGCACATACCTAATAAAAACATTTTCAATAGACTTTCTCAGTATTTTTTATGAGGGCTAAATTATCAATTAATATACTTAAGGAAAGAGTAAAGTAACATGCTCAGATGAACTTTTCTCGTGCAGAATAAACATTACTCTTAAAAAATATTAAAGCAATCAGACATATTATTACAAAAACAATCCTGGCTCCGGGGACCAGGAGGACCACACAGGGCCATAGGAATTAAGACAAGGAGCCGCAAAGGGCTGCTCCTCCAAAAAAAATGGGACGACCAAAGGGGTACATTACTAACAAAAAAAAGAGTCCTTGGGAATTTCTAGAACCACCAGCCAGAGGGGAGTCTTCTCCTGTGTCCGTTTGAGCCTCACAGGCAGGCTCTTGTTGTTCCCACGGTGGAGCTGCACAACTCGCAACTCAAGAATCACAGAGAAGGAAAAGTCTTTCTTTCAGGATAGGGCAATCACCCCCCAGGGCAAATACCCTCAATGATCCTGTCCAGTGTCTCAGGCAGTGCACCAGTTTTCTTCACTTTAATCTAACAGGCACCAAGGGCACAGCACCTGTACCCTAAACTCAAGTCCTTCCCTAACTCCTGTATTGCACCTCTGGCGCACTGCTCTTTTGTTAGGGCCACAAATTGTACCCAGTGTGCTCGGGCATCTCTTGATCAACAAACAAAGGCGTAGACTTGCATTCACTTGGGACCAGGACTCAAAGGCCTGAAGCAACCCTTGTTTCAAAGGGGGTCACCTCAAGCAAAAGCCTCCTTGCCGTCCTTGTCGTTCTGTGACTCTCTCAGCTGGGCATCAAAAACTGGATCCACACAAAGATTTCTCCATCCTGATTTGTAACCCCGTCTTTCGCCCAAGACAGTGGCAGGGGTACACACTTCACGTCCCAGTGCTTCCGCCTTCACTGAGGTCCTAGTTGCCAGCAACGCCTGTGCTGGTTCCTTTCGTTTTGACTGTAGGCTGGACTGGTGCTGACTCCCAGGCTGGATCTGATGTCCGGGCCCCTCTGGCAATGGTTGTAAGGCAGCAAATATCTATTGGTGGACAGAACAAGAGGTCTTTAGACAAGGCACAGAAATAATCTAACAACAGAGAGGATAGTCTCAGAATACTTCCTTAGTCTCGGGCGCCCCATACATTAGCAAGGCACCCAAGAGCCACTTCATCTATCTGAGAGTAGAAAACCCTGGACCTATTGGCAAGTATAAAAGGAACGTTTTGGTGAACTGACAAGAGTAATACATCACCCAATCCCAAACAGCCAAGGAAGTCTGTGTTCATTTACTAAATTCTGAGAAAAAGAGAAAAACAATACAGACATACTCCAAATACTTACATTGGTGTATTCCTATATTACCAATCTGAAGAACCCTCAAGAAAAAGGAAATGTTCTACACTTTTACTCATAGATTTTACATTACTTGTACAGGACTGCAGACACTTGTAAAATAATTTCTCTTACATGTTATGCTTAGGACCATGCTCTCATGTTATAGGTGCAGCAGGAAAATCTAAAACTGCTAATTTAACAGGGATTCTTATTGCAAAAAGAACTAAACTTCAACATAGTGAGTACATTTTCTCCAGCAGAACATGTTATGACAAACAAATTCCTATAAAACAATATTTTCCTTCAAAATGTTTGCTAAGGATCACATGAGCGTCTTTCCTGCATTGTACTTTTCACGATCTGGACTATGCAACATCATTTTCAAAAGGAAAAAAACCCTATCTCCAGCTCTAATAAGGGCTGTCAGCTTATTGACAGGGACTAGCTAATAAAAACTAGCAATGCCCTTGCAAAACTGTATAGAACATGAGAATAACATAAACAATAATAGTGTTGCCACCTGAGATTTTTTAACAGAAACCGCCACTATACAGTTCTCCTTAAAGATCAAATAAGGGAACATCAATCTGTTCTACTCATTCTTTCATACAGGATGGGCAGTAACATAGCATAGATTTTATCATTTTATTAATGCTAACAATTTTTAAAACAGTATTACTGAATAGCCAATGAAATGTCTCATGGCTATTTCACAGACAGCTTAGACAGACTAAAAAAGTAAGAAAAAGAAGAGAGAAAACATAATTTTGCCTACCCTTAATTTGTAGAGGAGCTAGCCTCCTTCCCCCATTTTGACAGTAGGAAAACCTGAAACAGGTTTTACTTCTGTCAACACTTTCAACCCCTATTTGTAGCAACTGGGCACAAACAAACTTGTAGGAGATATCTTAGAAAGTGGCTATTCTCTGATTCAAGCACATCGAGTACTGTAGAAAGCGTCAGCAACAAATGTATCAATTCCTTGAGCAATTGTACTTGATTAACATGAGGGCGCATGAATGTAAACTAAAATCCATTTCCTCCTTATCGTAGCCCCTACACAGTATTCTTTAAACTAAAACCATTATTTTGATATACATGGCAGATCAATGCTCAACTGAGGGCTGTCTTCCTTCGTTTCATATGACTGCGCAAAACGTGTGTTTGCCAAAAATAGGAAGCAAAGCTTCTCTTCCTCTCTTTGCGCTATCATCTCGTCTTTCAAAAACTTTTCGAAGGTCGAAGTGTCCCAGCAAACATTACCCTTCACCCTGCTAAGTTGCTAAATGCAGAACTCCGACCTTTGACCCGTTCAGCAGCTGCTCATTTTGTTTGTGCAAGGCTTGCCATGCGGTTTTCGTAATGCAAAGCAACTCTGGAGAATCACAGCTAAAAGGCAGTCCTGTCCGATCCGTTTGCCAGTAATTTAAAGGTAGGATAATAACGTCTGCTGGTTTCTGTATACTTATTTTCATTTGTGTACAGTGTGTTGGGTGCAGTAGGTCAGCTGTTTATTCTATACTTGCATATACTTTATTGAAGCCTGAGAGCACGTTAAAACTGCCTTGAGTGGTAGAACTGCTTGTAAAATTGTGAATTTAGCTCAATTTCGACTTTGGTGGTAGGGGCACTTAAAAATGAATATCCTACAATATTTTTGCATAATAGGAACCCCCAGAGTGTTCTCTAGATAGCCCAGGAATGGGAAATCAGAAATGTATAAGATATACCCTTATAAAAATGAGTTTTGTACGGCTGGGTAAAGTGACATTTCACATTTAAGTTCCCTTCTTATTGCGGTACAGCACTGCTTAAATTCAACTTTGATACTAGGAATTCACAGTATGATGATTAGGCTTTATAAAGATGAAAAAACGAATTTAAAGCATTTATGTTTAACAATATATTTTTTTCATATAATTAATTTTTTTTTTTTTTTAATCAAAACCAACCATTTTAATGATTCCACATTTGAAAAGCAAGCTTCATTCGTAGCCTATCATATTTAAACGCATTCATTCATAACCCTAAGCACAGAAGCCTTACTTGAAACAGGAAAAGTCTGCGCCACTTTTTAAAAGGACAGTTATCATTTAACATCAGAACCACAGATGTACTTATGTAAAAAGGCATTAAGAAAGGAAATCCCTACTTTCAATTTTGTTCTCTGTTATCCAAAATAATGAAACTGGTTTTTTGAAACTTTTAAAATAATGCAGGCCCTTATACCAGTTTTACACTGACTTAAAATTTCGCTGACTCAGCATTCCTGTCTGTGGCCGTGATCAGGAATAGCCATATGCTATTTATGCAGCTGCTGTTTGTCAGCAGGCGTCGAATTTTCACGCCTTTCTCAGGAAAAAAACCCTTTATTATTTGAAATACCCTGACAGAGTTAAATCCCCATTTGCTGTGTCAAACAGTTTCTTTTCAGTTAGTCAGTTTAAACACAGCTGTTGGAAAGCTTTTTCCTCGGGTGCTGAAAGAAAAGCATGTCACAGTCTATTTAAAAACTGAGGCATTTCAATGCAGTCAAATCTATCTTTCTATAATGTGTATTTAGTTCAGCAACGACCAAATTCACTCATATGATGTGCATGCCTTTTAATGTCTAATACAATGTATTTAAGGAAAATGCTGTAACGTGTATTTTAGTCTATTGATTACAAAACACACAATTTCGTTTTTTTCCTCTGTATGAGGCCTATTTTAATCCTATTGAATACGAATTCTAATTTTATCTTTAGCATTGTGGCAATTTGCACACATGTACAGTGTCGTACTCTGTCAATTTAATAGTAACATGCAGCTGTTTAGCGTATGTCATATAATTCATTTCTGGATTTTTATTTAATATGTAAGTAACTAAATGACATTTTGCATAACAGAATGATGACAGCAAAAAAACATAAACAAACTCATTGAGCTCATTCAGATATTTACAGAAGGGGGTCATATACGCAGAGCACACAACACAGCGCGCTTAAAGCTAGACATTCTTTCACAAAGAGTACTCACACAAGTATTACCAATGTCAAACCACAAACCCCACATAGACATTTAAACACACATTTAACCCACAAATCAACACTTAGGACTGCTTACAAAGTGTACGCAAGACCAACCTATTTGTAAATACTAATTGTAAGTCATATTTACAAGAAGAGCTCTCAAAAGTAGCCCAAAAAACTGTTCCATGGTCAAGAAGCCAAAATACACCAAATTCGCCAGTTTTGGCTGGTAGAACACTCAAAAAGCGCTCTGCATATCACCACTTATGAATGTTACTAAGTGCGCAGATCCGGATCCATTTTATGTACATAATTAGTTCCATGGGGTACTTAGTCACCAAGGAAGAAATATCTTTTTACTATACGTAAACCTATTTAGGTATCCCCTCTGAGGGGAGTCAACTAAGTACTTACTAAATCCATATCGGTACCTCCAAAACAGCAACACTTTCTGCGAAGTGTACTGGAAACAGGCATGCCAAAAATAGTGCAGAATATGCAGTATTATAATCAAAGTAGCGCTTAAGGTACTCTTCGTACGTTGCGCTGTTCAAACAATTTCAAATAGAGAAAATTCTCCTCATTACCCGCCTATATGTATTGCAATGCATATATAATTACAAAACAAATTCCAAAATTGGCCAATCATACAAACAAAGCCACAGTAAGTGTTACTAAAACTACCTTACCAATCAAAGGCATCAAACCAACAGCAAGTGCCGCAAAACGGCTCTTACCAATCAAATGGTGTCCAGGTTCCAACTGCCAAGTTCTGAGTGACCTAACGGTCGTTTTAAAATACTCACGCCAAAGAAGTTCTCAGTCGGGAGCGGCAAACACTTGGAGGATCAGATCAGGAAGACCAGAAATATACTGGGCTGGAAGACAAACAATCTCCGTGCGCAGGGTACCTCCTCAGTAGATTCCTGTCCTGTACTCCTCAGTAGATTCCTGTCTCCCTTCAAGACCACTCCCTTGGATAGCCGCTGCACCGATGAGGTCCACTTTCGGGCGCCATTTGTAGAAATAAAAACCTTCTTAGGGGTTCACTGATACATCTGGTCCTTAAGACCAACAAGGAAGAGATTGGCACAGAAGCTGTAATATCAAAAAACATGTTTTATTAACTTCAGATGAGGGAGATTGCATCTTACGGTACCCGCAGGCCACTGTAGGAGGCATTCTAATGAGTGCAGAGAACAGGGTCCTTATATATGTATTTGTTACATAGTCAGCATAAAATTAAGGGGAGGTCCTAGCACATACAAGCATGCTTATTGACTAATATGGGTATACAAAATTTGCTTGCTCCACAAAGTGGGAGGGGAGACTAAACTGCTTACATGAGTAAGAATAGCCTGACAGTTCTATACTAGGAGCAGGTGCATTCTACCAGCTAGGCCTCTCTGAGCATGTGCAAGACTCTGGAAGAGGGAGAAAGCACATGGCGAGCACATGGCTAACTAAAATGGCTGCCAAGTACAAAATGGCTTTCAGCTCATGCTAACAGCGATTCCTGCAATCTTTAACACAACTGCCTTTTACACCAGCACCTGCCTCAAAATAACTTATAGGCATAGGTTACTCTCAAGGCAGTAATCTGCCTTCAGTGTTTCACGTTCCACTCAGTAAGATAGGCCTGCATTTGTGAAACGTTAAAGACGTGATGTATGGGCAGTATGCAGTACAGTGCTGCCTAGAAAGAAAAGAAAACACTGCAGTGCTGTTTTTGTCTCGAAATGCCAACTTGGCAGTTGTCAGCAGTGCCATTTGCTCTTTGCCATATAGGCAGGTGGCGCAATGCAAGCAGCTTTCTATAGCTGCCAAGTTTCCAGGATCCATGCGTGATGTACTCCTCCAGTCCAGGTTTTCTTATTTGAATTCTGGGACCTCTAGTCCTAATTTATAATGGAATAAATGACACTACATGTTCCAGAATTTAAAGAAGAAACCAGTGGGAGATTAAGGGGGGTAGATTTACTAACTTTTGGCTCGACACAATGCAGCAAGACAACTTGCACTGTATCACATGGAGGGAGCAGGAATGAGCCATATTTACTAAGATATGGTGTACCTGCTCTCTCTCTGCGCTGGCGCACTGAAGACTGCTGAGCACCAAAGCAGGCACTTTTGCACCATGGTGCAACGGTGCCTGCATTGTAGGCAGGATTGTTTTTTGCAGGAAGGGACACTTTCCTGCACAAAAACAATCCTCAGAGGCATTAGGAAATAACAAGGAGAAGTAAACATATAGCTCCTCGGTATGCCTCTGTTGGGATGGCGTAGCATTTTGATGCATTCCCAATTTTATTAATCTTATTAGATTTGGGAAAGGTGCCAAAATCCATGGGTAGATGCATGGAAACATCCGCTCTCCACCCATGGAACACATTCCTAACTCAGAGTAACGCAAGCCAGTGACTTGCGCTGCCTTGTGTTACTCTAAATTTACTAAGCCACGCACATCCAAGCAAAATGACTTTACATGGCTTAGTAAATCTGGTGTAAGGGCTTGAGTTGCCTTGCGCGACACAAGGGAAATGCAAGACCTCAGTAAATCTAGGCCTTAGACTGGAGCAGTACATCACACATGAGCCTGGGAAACTTGTCAGGGCTGCATTTGTGCAAGAAAGTGTGATGCGCATTACACTACAAAAATGTATCATGAAAATTCACTGCACTTTTAAACAAGCATTGGCATAGCCAATAGGTCTCGCCTTTGGAACCATATAAGTATTTAGTTATGCAGTACAATATCCTTGGTGCAACAACATCAAATGTTGCATGTCTAAACACTTATAAGGTCCCAAAGGCGAGACCTATTGGCTATGCCAATGCTTGTCTGGTCTATTGGCATGACATGTCCCTTCATGTAAGTAGAACCCTCGCTCGGTCCGAAGATGCAGGGAAAGATGGCGCCTCACACTGCTATTCGCCGTTAAAAAGAGCCCTCGTCAGCAGTTCAGACAAAATGACGAACCACGCACCAATTGCAGAATAAAGATAACCCCCCTTTGGCTTCTGAGGCTGCATCTATGCTGTGCTCAGGGCCTTACAAAAACGCGAAATAAATAAGAACGCATTCAGGGCTGCTTCAGCTCTGGCGTCGCCCAGTTTAATATTCTTTGTTGCCGCTCTTCCACCCCAAAACCTCCTTCTCCACTGATTCCCTCAATATGATGCTCCACCAGTGCCCCCTCATCTCTACACAGCCCCTCTCTAATATGCATTTCATTTGTTTTATAGTGCTACTCATATCAGTGTAGGGTGTCAGAGCACTTTACATGACGCACACGTTATACGGAGCCAATGGCCAATGAGTCATTCCTGTATAAATTAGCCTATAGGAAATGTAACAAAAGACAATGAGGATGACAAGGTGTAGGAGTCCATACTAGTAGGCAGCATCTTTTAAGAGTATTTGATCTGGAGAAGCGCAAACTTAGGATTTAAAACGTACCACAGTGGTTGGCTTTGCCAATAAGAATGTATTTTTCCCCAGAGTAACCCTTTTTTAGCAACATTAGGATAATGAAAGACTGGGGGAAACCTATACCATGCAGTCTGCATGCAGCTCTTTGATGACAGTTCATATAAGGTGGGCGTGGGTTACACTGTACTGGTGTGTGGCTTCATCCTGTTGGAAGATCTGGTGGTATCCCAGGGATTCTCAAATGCCCAAGGGGACAGAGAACCACAGGGACGGGTTTGTGGAATATCTGCTTTTTACTTCAGCATCGTGGTAATTCTACGGAGATTACCTTTACATCGTGGTACATTACACTGAGAGCACTGTTCTTCACAGGTAAGGTGGTAAGTAGGACTTAACCAATGTAAAGAATCTGTATTAAAGGTAACATTCCACAGCCAGGATTCCCTGTGTTCTGCAGATGATGGGCATTCCAATCTAAATTACTTACTGTTAGCCCAGCCGGCAAACTTCCAAGCATGAGCGAGTATTAGACCCACCGTGACCTCACTGAGACTCCCGGAGTGGGAACAAGGAGGCAGCTTGGAGCTGATGGACCTAACACCACCTCGCCACCTCCTGCTTGTCCTGCAGCTCATGCAGAAATCAGGCAGCATATTCAGTCATCTGACTCAACACTGCGGCTACAGGGTGGCCACTAGAAGTAGTGAAATCCAGCTGTACACACTAGAATACCTTCCCCACATGTAGACAAAACCAAGACCTTGGTGGGAGGGTGCTAAGGTCAAAATCAGGGCCTTAGTCTCTGGCACAAAGGAAATAGTGAAAAACTCAAGATGCCGCCCGCTCTTGGTGCAATAAACTGAACACTGGTAGCTGAATGGTCTCAGAAAGACACTTCGGCCTGACTCAGAGTTTGGTGGTAACAGAAAATCCTTTGGTATCTGTAGGAAGTGCTTAATCAGAAGAGAAGCCACCAGGGGGATTTCCTCTGCCATACAATCCATAAGGCGGAGGGCTTTGTGCTGGAATAAACTCATCAATGCAGGCAGCTGAGTAGTTTCAAGGGGCCTGATTCACAGAACTAACTTACGTGAAATACGTAAAGTTAGTAATTTTCAGTATTCTCAGAATACACTTACCTCTACTAACTTTATGTCCGCTCCCGGGCTGGAGATTCCGGCCCTGTGGCGGAATTTCCGCCTCTGGGCCGGAATCTCCGCCTCCGGGCCGGAATACCCTCATTTAGGCCGTTTGAGCATTGAAAATAGTTACATGCTTTCAGTCCCATGTCATTACCTATATTCGTGTATAGGGATATGACATCCATTGTGACGAAATACATCGTGGCTGTGGATCACCCAAAAACAGCCACGATGTATTTTTTACCGAAGCTGCATAAAGACCAAATGAAGCCTCCTGGCCGACCCATATTGTCAGCAAAGGGTTCTTTGTTAGAACCAATAGCTAATTACATCGATTATTTTTTGATACCATTTGTAACTGGGCTCAGCTCATTTGTAAAAGATACCAGCGATGTATTGAGGATTTTACAAACCACACCGTGGCAAGAAAGTTACCATCTAGTCACAATGGATGTCATATCCCTATACACGAATATAGGTAATGACATGGGACTGAAAGCATGTAACTATTTCTTGGGAGGAAGAAATATCCATTACAGAGACCACAATACAATGATACTGGACATGATACAATGCTGCCTTTCGAAAAATATCTTTCTGTTTGGTGAGGAAATTTATCGGCAAAAGAATGGAACCGCGATGGGTTTTTCATTCAGCCCAAGTTATGCTTGTCTAGCAATGGGATGGTGGGAGAAAGAAGTAGCATGGAGTGCAGAAAATGAAGGATCCGCTAACAAAATCATCAGTTGGATACGGTTTATCGATGATTTATTAATCATCTGGGATGGAACGAAGCAGGAATTTCAAGATTACTTTGAAAAAATCAATACCAGTGAAGAAAATATAAAGTTTACATATGAAATCAGTAATGATCGAGTTGTCTTCCTGGATATAGAAATATATATCAAAGAAAATCAAATTCAGACCACGCTCCATCGGAAAATTACTGCAACTAATGCAACCTTAGAAGCCACCAGCTTCCACCAACAAACACTAATATCAAGTATCCCATACGGAGAATTTCTCAGAATTCGAAGGATATGTAGTGAGGAAGAAGAATGGCAGAGACACAGCAAATCCACTGTAAAGAGATTTGAAAACAGAAAATATAATCAAAACATTGTAAAACAATGCTGGTTAAAAACAAATGCAAGGTCACGTGAGGATTGTTTAAGTCCAATGAAAAAGAAAGAGAAAGAAATAGTCACCTCTGAACCCATCAGGCTAATCATGGATTTTTCACAAGAAAATAAAGAGATAAGAAAGATATTGCAAAAAAATTGGAAAATCCTACAATTGGATGACACGGTGGGTAAACTGGTTGGAAAGCATCCAACAATTACCTACCGCAGGGCAAAAACTTGAAGGATCGATTAATACATAGCCATCTTAAAGGAAACAAGAAGGACATCTCATGGTTAAACACCAAAGGCTTCATAAAGTGTCATTCCTGTAAAGTATGCCAGATAGCCAAGCCTACAAAAGAAGTCAAACTAGCCAACAACAAAATTTGGGAAATAAGGGAGCTAATTACATGCAAAACACAATTCACAGTATATGTGATAGAATGCCCATGCCCATTGAAGTATGTGGGCAGTACAATTTGTGCCTTGAAAAAACGAATAATGGAACATGTCAGAGCCACGACAAACAAAGACAGATCCAATGCAATCGCTAAACATATGGAACAATGTCACCAGAGTGATTGGAAGATGCTAAAGTTCTACGGAATTGAAACAGTACCATCTAATGAGCGGGGGGGAAACAGAGAAAGACTCCTACGTCAAAATCAATCACGATATATCATCAATTTACGAACATTGACACCACACGGTCTCAACCAATCGGAAGAATTGTATATTCACCTATAAATCAGGAATTAACTTCCCCATAAAAATGAATATAAAAGAAAGGATAAAGAAAGAAGAAAAAGGAAAGAAAAATGAAAAAGAAAAACAAAAAAGAACAACACAGTACACATGGTGTTAAAAAGTTTAAGCAAAACAGACCCAGGAATTGATTCCCTATGAAAATGAACATAAAGAATAACACAACAGACACGGTGTCAAAAAGTTTAAGTAAAACAGATCCAGAAAAAATCCAGAATATGAACAGTTAAAAGAATAAGGAAACAATAATAAAATGGACGAAACCCACTGGAGGGTAAAAAATGATTACAAAAATAATGGACAGATTGTCCAAAAACTGGGGGACTACTTTTTAATCATGAGAAGGGTAAAGCACGGGGTGGTGTTTTACGCGATATATAATCAAACAAAAAATGTGCAAATGAATTGAATTGGTCAAAATTGTATATTTATGCAGCATGTATCACTTGTTTAGTATGTCACTTCACTGAAACACAAACAAACATTGATTAAAACCAAAATGTAAAAAAAGTAAAAAAGTAAAAAAGAAATACAACTCCCATAATACACAGGGTCACTTGTGATGTCACACAGGAAATGATGCGGATGAAGTTCAAATTTATTTAAACAATGATCCCAAGTGCGTGTGTTAGATCGTGAACAAGGTATTGGAGAATACCGAAACGCGTTGATCTTTGTGCCTGTGTTCCCATCTATGAAAGATCTTTGTGCCTGTGTTCCCATCTATGAAAGGGAGAAAATAAAAACTGCAAAACTCGACGAGAGTGCGACCCATTTTTCCTTTCCATCTGGGAAGGACAGTGTGAGAATATATACATATATATATATATATCATATCTATCATATAGTGATATATATATATATTAGTGATATATATATATATATCACTGAAAAACACAGGTTTCAGGGACGTTATAGTTAGTCTGACAATTCACTTGTACAAAACCAGAGAAATTCAACCGTTATAGTTAGCTGAGCTAACTATAACTTGCGTTCCCGCAATGCACTGCTGATGACGTCACATATTACATCACTCATGACATGGTCAGTGACATCACTGATGATATCTCAAATGACATCACTGATGACATCATTGATGACATCATCCAGTGAGTGTGGGTGTTTCTAAAAAGTTTAAGAATGTTATATTTATACGCCAAGGTGTATTGAAGAATGAATGGGTGTATGAGTGCCAATATGGATGATTCAGTGGGTGTGTGACTGACTGTATAAGTGAGTGATTATACATGTCTCAGTGCATGTATGGGTGGGTGACTAATCTGTGTGAATGTCTGTATCAGTCTGTCAGTTGGTGTGTAAGTGGCTGCATGGGTTGGTGAATAGGTACATGAGTGTCTCTATGAGTTAATGATTGGTTGTCTGAGTAGCTGTATGGGTGCCTGAGTGTCTCTTTGGGTGGGTGGGGGGTGTGTGCGACTCCCTGCATGGATGTGTGAGTGGGTGATTTACTGGGTGTATGGGTTTATGAGTGTGTGTGCAAGGGGCTGTATGGGTGAGTGAGTGTGCGTATGGCTGTGTCGTTGAGTGAATGGATTGCTCAGTGGTATATGGGTGAGTAACTGCATATGTGTAAGACAGTATATTTGAGTGTTGGAGTATATAAGTGACTATGTGAGAGTGAGGGCCTGATTCACAGAACTAACTTACGTCAAAAACGTAAACGTAAACGTAAAGTTAGTACTTTTAGGTATTCACAGAATACACTTACTCATTTTGGTATTCACAGAATAGTACTAACTTTACGTTTACGTTTACGTTTTTGACGTAAGTTAGTTCTGTGAATCAGGCCCAGTGGGCCTGATTCACAGAACTAACTTACGTCAAAAACGTAAACGTAAACGTAAAGTTAGTACTATTCTGTGAATACCAAAATGAGTAAGTTCATTCTGTGAATACCAAAATGAGTAAGTGTATTCTGTGAAGACCTAAAAAGTACTAACTTTACGTTTACGTTTTTGACGTAAGTTAGTTCTGTGAATCAGGCCCTATTGATTGTGAGAGCGCTTGTATGGATGAGTGTGTGCTTGTATCAGTGATTGTATAAGAGAGTAAGTATGTGTTATGTCTGTATGAATACGTGAGGTGGTATGTGTATAACTGTATAGATGAGTAAAGAGCAGTGTGATTGACTCTGGGTGACTGACTAGGTGTGTGAGTAACTCTATGGGTGAGTGGCAGTGTGTGAGTGTCTGTACGGGTGTATGAGTGCATATATCAGTGGCTGTATTTATGAGTGACTGCATGTATGAGTGACTGGGTGACTGAGTGGATGTGTGTGTAGACCTATGAATCGGTGAGTGGGTTTGTACAAACTGGTATTGGTGTGTCTATGGTTTCGAGAATGGTACTCTGTATTTTAGAGTGGGTGTATCAAAGGTTATATTAAGGTGTGAGGAGGTGCATCAGAGTTTAAGTGGATGATGTCATGAGTGATGTCATTTGAGATGTCATGAGTGATGTCATGAGTGATGTCACTGACCATGTCATGAGTGATGTAATATGTGACGTCATGAGCACTGTATTGCGGGGGCGCGAGTTATAGTTAGCTCAGCTAACTATAATGGCTGAATTTCTCTGGTTTTGTACGAGTGAAATGTCAGACTAACTATAACGTCCCTGAAACCTGTGTTTTTTTCAGTGAATATCTAAGGTTTTTTTAAATGCTAATCCCTAACTATAATGTCCCTGAAACCTGTGTTTTTTTCAGTGAATTTCTAAGGTTTTTTAAATGCTAATCCCTAACTATAATGTCCCTGAAACCTGTGTTTTTTTCAGTGAATTTCTAAGGTTTTTTAAATGGAAATTTCTATCTATAACGTCTCTCAAACCTCTGTTTTTTTTAGAGATATTCTAAGGTTTTTTAAACAGTTTAATTTATTAAAAAATGTTTCTAAGTATTTTCTTGCAGGTTTCGTTCCAAAATTTTGTTTGAATTTTTACATTCTTTTTAAAAATTATCAATACATTTTTTTAAAATATATATAACATAGGGTATTAAAGAGTCATAGTATTATTTACTTGAACGATTACAATTTTAAATAAATTGAAGTATTGCTCTATTGTTCCAAATTTTGTAGTGTATGTTATTATACGAGAGAATTATGAATCAAAAAAGAAATATTGTTTTTTAATATTTTAAAGTAATTTTCTTAACTTTTTTTTAACTAAATGAAGTTTTGTATGATTACTTTTAGTAGCATTAAATATGTATTGCTGTATCATTATGATAAATATCTCCTTTTTATTTTCAAAAAAGAGTCGCGCACTGTTTGGGAATGGACGCGCTCGGTGCGCGAATCCGTTATATGAATGTAAGTGTAAAATACATATTTACAATGAAATAATATATATTTCACAAGGAGAGGTTTGTTACTGATTGTAAAAAAATTGTATTAGTGTAGTTGTAAAATATTTTAAAAAGATTTAGAGCACATTTTTGTGTAAGCGGGACGATCCCGCAGCTGTCGTGTAAAGGTTGCGAACCCTGCCGGCACGTTTTTATGGGATCGCGTAGGGGTCGCGACTTTAGCCTAATTTAAAAAAGTAAAAATATCACTGTGGAAACTTTAAATATCGGTTTTGCTTAAAGACTTTCACTAAAATACTTTAAAACACAATTTATAAATAGCAATGTATGCTTTTTAATTAAGTTTAGCACATTTTATGGGTGCGCGACGTATACGCGATGGTTGCGCTTCCCGTAAGCGAATCCATGTGACATGGAAAGAAAGCTTTTTATTGGTTATAAAGCTTTTCATTCTCTTAGAGGGTGGATCCAACACCTGTTGTAGTCCTCTTATTTTGGGTGTGTCTGCTTCTTAGACTGCTTTTTTGTAGGCTCTGAAAATTGTTCATTTTATTTGGTGTTGCGAGTATTTTTGATTGAAAAATGGCATCAGCATTTCCAGAAGAGGAGCAGCAGGAGGAGATGGATGAGGTGGAAGAGCTGTTGAAAAAGCGTAAAGAAAGTATTGTGTGGGCGTTTTTTACTGTGCCAGAGGGAGAGAAGAAAGTGAACGCAAGGAATGTGACCTGCAGCCACAAAGTCCTCTCCAGAGGATCTGAAAAAAAATATTCCTGTGGCACATCTTCAATGCGAAAACATCTGGAAACCATCCACCCAGCTCGTCTTGCACAAGAAATAATGGCACGGGAGAAGAGGGAGCAAGATGCAGCTGATGACGGTAACCAACCATCTACGTCGGCTGGTGTTGTTCTCACCACTCCTCAACCCCAGATCTTCCCCGAACTTGCTGATGCAGGAATTCACTGCAGAAAATGCTTGACAACTCTTTCGGTTGGGGAACTTTCTATTGATGTCACTATCAATCTTTTAAAAGCACAAAAAATAAAAAAATTGTATGTAGTGAAACTGATTGCTTGCATAAATTTGTGTGTGATGAATGTAAGAATAGTGCCTGGATGATTGAATGAGTGCATAGGTATTACGTTAGTGAATCCATGAGTGTAAGGATACTGCCTGAGTGAATATTTGAGTACAGGGGTACTACCTGAATGATTGCATGAGTGCAAGGGTAGTGTGTGCGTCAATGTATGATTGCATGGGTAGTGCCAGGGTGATTGCATGAGTGCATGCGTAGTGCCTCAGTGAATGAATAAGTGCATGGGTAGTTGCTGAGTGTTTGGATGAGTGCATGGGTAGTGCCTGAGTGATTGGATGAGTGCCTGCCTAGTATCTGAGTGAATGGATGAGTGCATGGGTAGTGCCTGGGTGATTGGATGAGCGCATGCGTAATGCCTGAGTCAATGTATGAGTGCATGGGTAGTGCCTGGGTGATTGGATGAGTGCAGGGGGACTGCCAGGGTGATTGGATGAGTACATGGGTAGTGACTGAGTGAAAGGATGAGTGCAAGGGTAATGCCTGGGTCATTGAGCAGCCATTAAACAATACCACAAGTCTATTCTGAAGGAGAGAGCAGACTTTTTTGCAGAGAAAATTAAAAACAGCAGCAACCCCACTAAATGTATATTCTCCTTACTTAAGGATCTTAAAACCTCTGGGCAACCTATGTCATCCCCTCTCACTTCCAACGAGCAATGTGAGATCCTTGCTGCCTTCTTTATTAAAAAGGTGAACGATATCTACAAAACCTTTCCTCATATGGTGCCTCCTATAGGTCGGCCTATCCCCATGGCCGTTACTGGCCCTTCATTTTCCACCTTCCCTGTGCTCTCCCAGGAAGCCATGCAGCTTATCTGTAATAAACTCAAATCCGGGTCTCCGGCTGATCCCCTCAAACCTGACCAATTTAAGATTTTTTTACCACAGATATCGCTTGTGTTCTGTGATTTTATAAATCTGTCTCTATCCTCCGCTGTAGTCTCCACTGCCTGGAAACATGCTAAAGTGATCCCACTCCTCAAGAAACCCACATTAGATGACTCCAAGCCAGCAAACTTTTGTCCCATCTCCCTCCTGCCTTGGACAGCCAAGATCACCGAAACCCACATTAATTCCATCCTCACCAACTATATTGACACTAATAACTTACTGGACCCCTCTCAGAATGGTTTCCGTCCATGTCACAGTACGGAATCCGCCCTTCTGGCGGTCACGGAAAATTTGCGACTTTCACTGGATTCTGGAGGAACATCTGCCCTGATCCTAATGGACTTAAGTGCTGCATTTGACACTGTGTCCCACCAGATTCTTTTGCAGCACCTAGAGGACATTGGCATCTGTGGCCCGGCCTTGGGGTGGCTCTCTTTGTTTCTTGCAGAAAGATCCTTTCAAGTGATCGCCCCCCTTTCTGCTCTCAGACGCACAGTGTGCGCCAAGGGGTTTTCCGCAGGGCTCTGCTTTGAGTCAGACCCTTTTTAACATATATATTCGACCTTTGGCAGCTGTGGCAAAGGATAGGGGTTTGACTGTGGTCTCCTATGTGGACGACACACAGTTAGTAATCGCCCTATCCGATAACCCCGCACGGGATGCCTCTAAATTCAAAGAGGACTTAACAGCGGTCACGGACTGGATGACATCGAACTGCCTCCAACTAAACGCCACCAAATCGGAAACCCTGCTGGCGGGAAAAAACGCTCATCTGTGGAGTGAGCAATGGTGGCCTTCCGCCCTTGGCTCCCCACCTATACCCAAGCAGACGGTTAAAAATCTGGGCGTTTGGATGGACACGGCACTCTCCATCCAGCCCCAAACTAAGGCAGTGGCAGGAGTCTGTTTCGGGCTCCTTTGTGGCCTCAGAACCTTTGCTGGGCTTCTTTGAGGCTAATACTCCGCAGGTTATCATTCTGGCCACCATTCTATCTAGGTTGGATTACGCTAGTGCTCTGTACCTAGGGGTTAACAGAGCAGAGACACAGCGCCTCCAAAGAATACAGAATACGGCCGCTCGACTACTGTTTGGGCTCCCCAGGACCTGTCACACTTCGGAGTTCATTAATAGACTTCATTGGCTTCCAATGGAGAAGCGTGTTCTTTTCAAAGCGCTGTGCATTGCCCACCGTATCCTAAACGTTCAATCCCCTGAAATCCTAGCAGACCTTCTCACACCCTATACTCCCACCCGCCTCCTGCGCTCTTTCAGCCAGCATCTGGTGGCCATCCCGCGGTTTAAGAGAGCCAGAGCCGGAGGACACTCTTTCTGAGCTTTAGCCCCCAAACTCTGGCACTCCCTTCCGGTGAACATCAGAAGCATTCAAAATCACGCTGCTTTCCGTAAGGCTATAAAAACTCATCTGTTCTCTAAATAATCGGTCGCAGCGTTCTTTGGCCCGGTCACCCCTCTTCTGTCTGAGCTTAGCGCTGGGACACCCCTTGGCTGGGGCAGCCATGCGCTCTATAAATAATATAACATAACATAACATAACATTGAATGAGTGCCTAGGTAGTGCCTGAGAGAATGGATGAGTGCATGGGTAGTGCGTGAGTGAATGGTTGAGTGCAAACATAGTGCCTGAGTGATTGCATGAGTGCATGGGTAGTGCCTGGATGATTGCATGAGTGTAGGGGTAGTGCCTGGGTGATTGGATGAGTGCATGGGTAGTGCCTGAGTGGAAGGATGAGTGCAAGGATAATGCCTGGGTCATTTGACGAGTGTATGGGTAGTGCCTGAGAGAATGGATGAGTGCATGGGTAGTGCCTGGATGATTGCATGAGTGCAGGGGCAGTACCTGGGTGATTGGATGAGTGCATGGGTAGTGCCTGGGTGATTGCATGACTGCATGGGTAATGCCTGAGTGATTGAATGTGTGTATGGGTAGTGCCTCCTTGATTGCATGAGTGCATGAGTAGTGCCTGAGTGATTGCATGAGTGCATGGGTAGTGCCTGGGTGATTGCATGAGTACAGGGGTGCCGCCTGGGTGATTGGATGAGTGCATGGGTAGTGCCTCAGTGACTTCATGAGTGCAAGGGTACTGCCTGGGTGTTTAGATCAGTGCATCGGTAGTGCCTGAGTAAAGGGATGACTGCACGGGTAATGCCTGGGTCATTGGATGAGTGCATGGGTAGTGCCTGAGAGAATGGATGAGTGCATGGGTAGTGCCTGCGTGAATGGTTGAGTGCAAGAGTAGTGCCTGAGTGATTGCACGAGTGCATGGGTAGTGCCTGGGTGATTGTATGAGTGCAGGGGTAGTGCCTGGGTGATAGGATGAGTGCAAGGGTAATGCCTGGGTCATTGGATGAGTGCATGGGTAGTGCCTGAGAGAATGGATAAGTGCATGCGTAGTTCCTGAGTGAATGGTTGAGTGCAAGAGTAGTGCCTGAGTGATTGCATGCGTGCATGGGTAGTGCTTGGGTGATTGCATGAGTGCAGGGGTACTGCCTGGGTGATTGGATGAGTGTATGGGTAGTGCCTGAGTGACTTTATGAGTGCAAGGGTAATGCCTGGGTGCTTAGACCAGTGCATGGGTAGTGCCTGAGTGAAAGGATGAGTGCAAGGGTAATGCCTGGGTCATTGGATGAGTGCATGGGCAGTGCCTGAGAGAATGGATGAGTGCATGGGTAGTGCCTGAGTGAATGGTCGAGTACAAGAATAGTGCCTGAGTGATTGCATGAGTGCATGGGTAGTGCCTTGGTGATTGCATGAGTGCAGGGGTAGTGCCTGGGTGATTGTATGAGTGCATGGTTAGTGCCTGAGTGAAAGGATGAGTGCAAGAGTAATGCCTGGGTCATTGGATGAGTGCATGGGTAGTTCTTAAGAGAATGGATGAGTGCATGGGTAGTGCCTGGGTGAATGGTTGAGTCAAGAGTAGTGCCCGAGTGATTGCATGAGTGCATGGGTAGTGCCTGGGTGATTGCATGAGTGCAGGGGTACTGCCTGGGTGATTGGATGAGTGCATGGGTAGTGCTTGAGTGACTTCATGAGTGCAAGGGTAATGCCTGGGTGTTTAGATCAGTGCATTGCTAGTGCCTGAGTAAAGGGATGACTGCAAGGGTAATGCCTGGCTCATTGGATGAGTACATGGGCAGTGCCTGAGAGAATGGATGAGTGCATGGGTAGTGCCTGCATGAATGGTTGAGTACAAGAGTAGTGCCTGAGTGATTGCACAAGTGCATGGGTAGTGCCTGGGTGATTGTATGAGTGCAGGGGTAGTGCCTGGGTGATAGGATGAGTGCATGGGTAGTGCCTGAGTGAAAGGATGAGTGCAAGAGTAATGCCTGGGTCATTGGATGAGTGCATGGGTAGTGCCTGAGAGAATGGATGAGTGCATGCGTAGTTTCTGAGTGAATGGTTGAGTGCAAGAGTAGTGCCTGAGTGATTGCATGCATGCATGGGTAGTGCTTGGGTGATTGCATGAGTGCAGGGGTACTGCCTGTGTGATTGGATGAGTGTATGGGTAGTGCCTGAGTGACTTTATGAGTACAAGGGTAATGCCTGGGTGCTTAGATCAGTGCATGGGTAGTGCGTGAGTGAAAGGATGAGTGCAAGGGTAATGTCTGGGTCATTGGATGAGTGCATGGGCAGTGCCTGAGAGAATGGATGAGTGCATGGGTAGTGCCTGAGTGAATGGTTGAGTACAAGAATAGTGCCTGAGTGATTGCATGAGTGCATGGGTAGTGTCTGGGTGATTGCATGAGTGCAGGGGTAGTGCCTGGGTGATTGGATGAGTGCATGGTTAGTGCCTGAGTGAAAGGATGAGTGCACAGGTAATGCCTGGGTCACTGGATGAGTGCATGGGTAGTTCCTAAGAGAATGGATGAGTGCATGGGTAGTGCCTGAGTGAATGGTTGAGTACAAGAGTAGTTCCTGAGAGATTGTGTGAGTGCATGGGTAGTGCCTGGGTGATTGCATGAATGCAGGGGCACTGCCTGGATGATTGCACAAGTGCATGGGTAGTGCCTGGGTGATTGTATGAGTGCAGGGGTAGTGCCTGGGTGATAGGATGAGTGCATGGGTAGTGCCTGAGTGAAAGGATGAGTGCAAGGGTAGTGCCTGGGTCATTGGATGAGTGCATGGGTAGTGCCTGAGAGAATGGATGAGTGCATGGGTAATGCCTGAGTGAATGGTTGAGTGCAAGAATAGTGCCTGAGTGATTGCATGAGTGCATGGGTAGTGCCTGGGTGATTGCATGAGTGCAGGGGTACTGCCTGGGTGATTGGATGAGTGCATGGGCAGTGCGTGAGTAAATGAATGAGTACATGGCTAGTGGCTGGATGAATGGGTGAGTGCAACAGCAGTGTCTGGCTGATTCTATGAGTGCATAGATAGTAATGAATGAGTGCAGGGGTAGTCCCTGTGTGATTGCATGATTGCATTCATAGTGTCTGTTTAATTCAATGAGTGCATGGGTAGTCCCTGGGTAATTCCATTAGTGCATAGATAGTGCTTGGGTGAATACAGGACTGCATGGGTAGTGCCTGGGTGAATGAGCGAGTGTATGGGTATCGCACGGGTAATTGGAACAGTGCAAGAGTAATGTCTATGTGATTGAATGAGTGTATGAGTAGTATCTGGGTGATTGGATGGGTGTATGCATAGTGCCTGTGTGAATGAATGAGTGGAAGGATAATGTTTCAATCTTTGGATAAGAGCACGGGTTCTGTTGTATACAGTAGATTCTATCATTTAAAACTTAGACCTATCCTATTAGCTCTATAATATGTCTTAAAATACTTTTTCAAATGAGAAGATACAGCATACTTTAAAACTGTCAAAAATTTCAAACAAAATAAAAAGCACTTTCAATACCCAACTGAACTGTATAAGGAGGAGAAAGTAATACATGCATCTTCTTGTACGCAAATGTCAAAAACATGTGGTGTAAAATAGACGTATTCTAGTACGTGTAGGCTTCTACATGTATTCTGACATGTGTTGTGCATCTCATGACTCTAACTACAAAACTATGTAGTTTATCATACAGGTCCACAAATCTGATCAGTTCTACTAGAGTAGTGTGTCACACAAACCGACATGTCTTATCTATGTATGCATCTGAAAAGTCCTTGGATAGAGAGCTCAATACATACCCGTCCAGTATAATGAGGAGTAAATAACTTGCAATAAAAGCACTTTTATTAGTCTATGTTTGTTTGTGAAAAGTAAGTGTGATACTGCTCCACAGAAATATGATCATACTTTTGAAGTATTCTAAAGGATGAACATTATTTATATTAGAAACAAATAACATACAATTACATTTTGAATATTTTTCCAGGTTATCATGCATAACATATTATGTATTCTTACCTTCCAAGTAATTTAGATACATCATTCAGTAGAAGTTTTTTTAGAGTAGTATTATTCTAAACAGGTACAAACTGTTTTCAAACTTCAACATGGGTTAAGAAGAAAAACAAAAACTGTTATTTAATGATAATATATTAGAGAAATTATAATATTAAATTTTTCAGAACGCAACATAAATTTAGATTTACATAACATTCTCAGTTTCCCTTTTTTTGCTGTTCTCAGATTCCACTAAAGTTCACCATACACAGTAAATTCAATGTAGTATCATCATTGAATAGCGGGGGAAAAAAACAATCAAATTGATTGTAGAAAAAAAAATCAGCATAGAATATCATTATTAATATGTGTAGCTATGTGTTTTCCTATCTACAGTTTGTTAATCACTTCCTTCATCTACATTAACTCTATTATTTATCTGAAATACATTTCACAAAATGTATAACCTTATTTACATCTGCTCCAATATAGACAACAGATATATATAAACTATTTGCTTGTAAACACAATTTTCCAAAAGTAATATCAATTTGGGCAAATAATAATTACTATACTAAACATAAACACCAATACTTTGCAGGGCTCTTTACTTTCTGTTGACAACTTCCCCATAGGCCGAATGATGTACTCAAAACTTTGGCTGCAGAAGTAACATATAAGAATTTGGGAATTCATAAGGCAATCTAGGTTTGAATTCCAAGTGGGCATCATTGCAATGCATCCATCCTTTATTACACTTTAAATAAACAGTATAGTGTCCAGATGTTGTAGTAGGTCCATCATGGAAAATAAAAGCCACTGTTGTAAACGATCTTCCTTAAATAGATATTTGACTTCCTTTAAAATTTATAATTTTTGTTTCCAATTTTCTTCCATTTGCTCTACAACGTTGTAACATTAAAATGAGATATTTTCCAAATCTTTCTATTTCTAATGTAGACAACATCTCTGATCTACAATGTGAATATGTCATATCCTGATTTGTTGTTTTTATCAATTTGTTAAAAGGTACTGATTTGCAGTCTGGTACTGTTAAGTATAGGAATCATTCTGCTTGTATTTGAGTGGTAGAACTTAATGAACACTCTTCACAGTTATGCTCCCATGTATAATTTACTCTAAATAAGTTATTAATGTGTTTTCCTTCATCTTCTAATACTCCAAGCATCAGCATTAAAAGTTCTTGAGCATCTTGTTGTATGCTGAGAGTAAACGTCACTGAACCACTACATATATCTAAAAGATGCCGAATGCCAGAAGCAGTATGCATTTTACTTCTGTCACTAACCAACTGTTGAAATAGATGTAGTGCAGAACAGAATATTTTTTCACAATTTTCCATGATATCATGGTGAAGATCTGGTAGATGAAACACCACATTCAGAATCACATTAGCATAACAGTTGATACCTGAACTGTTTTCCAACTGATATCCTACAATATGATCAACACATTAAATTTTTTTTTCTTTACACTTTCAACTTTCTCTTCAGTTGTTTTCTTTTCTTGAACCTAAGTTGAATGTTTGACATATTTCCGTTTTGGACACACTACACGTTTCTCATATATGGGATATGTACCTAAATCAGGAGCATAAAGTCTTCTTAAACAATTGTACTCTCTTACACAATTTGCATCAGCAGTAACCTTTTTCTCATCAAAATCTATCAAATACAAACCAGACAAAGTTCTTACTCGAGACAATGCAACGTATGCCATTCCTTCTTTAAACACCGTACTTCCAATATTTACAAAAGCTCTGTCTATACTTAAACCTTGAGATTTATGAATAGTTACTGCATATCCTAGAGACAGAGGAAACTGTTGTCTGCGAACATACAAGTCTTTTACAAGCAAAAACGTACAACACAACGCCCAATCTGTCTTACCTCATTAATCTGATCAAATTTATAAGCAAAAATTCTATTCCATCTCTATTTTGAATTTTTTTTAAATCTATAACTTTACGCATTGCTCCATTTACTAATCCTTCTTCTACATTCAAATTACGCCACAAAATGACTCAACAGTTTATACATACATGTAAAGTCTGTTCTAATCCTGCAGTTTTAGATACAGACTTTTCCAAAGAGTGCAATATAGCTTGTAGTTTGTCAGTAAGAAGAATTGTCACTGCCTGGAGTTCGATTTAATCAATAGCTTCAATTTCCACATTTTGTTGTTTTTACAGTTTGAGAAGTTGTTGATTAAATGTAGAACACTCTTGCAGTGTAGGCATTAGACAAACTATAGACTTGTTTTCTGCAAGCATATTGTACATTTCTTCAGCTGCTGTTTTTCCAGTTGTAAACAAGTTCTTTAGTAATCAAGTTTCTAAAAGTTGTTTACCATGTTTCGTCAAGACACCAATTCTTATGTCGTTAAGAATATTTCCATTTTTTTCATCATTTGCTTGTCGCAAATACTTAACAAGTTCTTTATATTCAAAGTTTATCCAAATATTTACATTTCCAATACTTCTAAAAGATTTCCTTGTGTCATCATGCAGAAGTGTTTTAAAAACAGGTTGTCCTTTAACGGGAGTAATCTGTAGTAGGTCTCCAAATACAAGTAAATGTTTTCCACCAAACAGAACATCATAATCTGTTTTTAATATCTGTTGCATTCTAAAATGTACAAAGACAAGCATTAAGTTTGAGACCATGCTCACCTCATCAATGATTAAAAGTTTCATTTTCTTTAGTACTCTTGAGACTTCATAACAAGCTTCTCCAGATAGCTTCTGATATTCCAATTTATTATCATGTTCAACAGGTAGCATAAGTAATCGATGTAAAGTAATACCTTTAATGTTGTGTGCTGCTAATCCAGTTGGAGCTGTTACTACACATGATAAATGTGATTCTGTAGTTTTATGTAGATAACTGGTCAAATCTTGAATTAAGAAACTTTTTCCTGTCCCAGCTTGGCCAATGATATACAATAGAGTAAGTTTAAATGATGAACATTGGCATTCTTTTTTTTCGTGCAGCAAACCATGTTGTACCTGTTGTTTGACTTGCAGATATATTTCTCTCTGTTCAATATTTAGTTGTTCTATCTTTTCCAACTGAATAATATCCTGTTGGGCTTGTTGCATTGCAGTTTCTACCTCATTCATTTCTATTGCTGCTTCATTTTCAATAATTGGTTGTCCCAGTGGATCTTGACTCAGTGGACCAGAACTTTGACTGCTTTGGGAACTTTCTCTAGCTATTTCAGCTGCAATAGTACTTTCTTGTTCAATCTCATCATTTAACATTTGTAGATAAGTTGGGAAAATTGTGCACTCAATGCTGTCTTTAGTTGCACTGAAAGAATCTTCATAGAAGTCAAAATGTCCAAGTAATTCTGTTTCATTACGCCAAGGCTTGAACAGTTGCAGAAGTGCTAAATAGTAAAATTCTCTCTTACCTGGATTTTTCCAACTGAGTTTCCTGTGGTTAATAAGATGTCCTTTACCCTGTTTGACTAAACATACGTCACATCCAATTACTGCATATTTTTCTTCTTTTATATTTTCTGTAACATTCTTCTTAAACCTGTAATATTGAAGTATTTCATACAGGCATATGTTTTCAAGATATGGACTTCTGTTGGGATAGTATGTATCCAACATATTAGTCTTGGCAATAGCAGTACTTTCTGGTTCATGCTGTGCTAAGTATTCGATTTCTTGTAAAGATTTCACTACTCTATTATGTGTGGAGGCAAGACCTAGACTTACCCAAATGATTCCTCTTGACTTTGAATATAAACTGGCTGAGCTCAAGCGATAATCTTTCTATGGGAAAGCATTTTCAAGCTGAATCTGTACAATTTCTTGCTAAGACTTTTCTCTGCCGAAATTCCTTCCCACATTTCTTTCATCTCTGTCTTTTCAGATTTGGTAATATATCACGTAACATAGCGAGCAACTGCAATTGAATTATCTGCAATATACTGACTATCCATGTTTGCATTCCACATTCTCAAAATAACTGGATTGTAGTCACTAATGTACTTTGAAGCTTCTGTTCTTTTAAGTTGAATGCTTTCTTAGATTTCCGAGTTATTGTATGTCTTACTGCTGACAAAAAACTATTTACCCTTCCTTATAGAAATTATAGGACGTGAGAATCCAAAACAACATTTTGTATAAAATTTCCCTTTACATTTGTATTTTCGTCTGCAGTATTTCCCACATCGATGACTTTGAAAGCGTAAAACCTGTTGTCTCAGGCTCTTTTCTCCACCATCTCTTGGAATGGCACATTTAACATACTGTTCGATGAAAGACAAAACAGTTTCATCTCTATCTGTTTCAAATTTCGGTGTATTCTTTATCCATACTAGCATGTGTATATGAGGAGCACCTCTGGGTTGGTACTCTTTTCGCCACAAGAAATCTGTTACCTCTACAAGAGGTGGAATGTTTTCATTGCAGATAAATGACATAATAGCTTGAAACCTATGGTTAAAATACCTGCACACATTTATAGGATCCAAGGAACAGAGTTTTCCAGCTGTCCTCAATTCAACGTTTTTAACATTTGAATTTGCTTCTCGTAGAAATTCAAGTACATCTTCCCACGCATATCCAGCACAGCTAAGTGTTACAAACCATGTAGGTGTACCTAAGTTTCTTAACATGCATTTAAGTTAGAAAGGTAGACTCAAAGTATGCTGTATAAATTTAGGTGTCTGCTTGAAATGGGAAGAGCAGGTTTTCCAGTTTAAAGGTCTTTGTGCTCTTCTGACTGAGGTATGTGTCTACTTCTTCATGTATTCTCATACGTTATGCATCTGAAGATGTTACACATCTGAAACAGAGGTATTGAACTATCTGTATGTTTCTTTTTATGTCTCATGCCACTAGCAAAAGGCAGAGACACATGCAAGCATGCTTTCAGGAATATGGTGAGACTTACAATAGTGACATGGAAAGGATTGCTGTTTTAAATTTGGCTAGGCCCAATATTCTCAGGAGTTGGTGAAAACTGAAGCTGCAAGAGAAAAGTGAGCTTTAAGACATGTTGGTAGAGAGATTAGTGACTAGGGTACTTCGTATGAGTCTCTGAAAAGATTGAGTCGAAGTAGGCCGTATAAATTTTGGTGTGTACTTGAAATGAGAAGAGCAGTTTGTCCAGTTTAAAGGTCTGTGTGAGCTTCTGACTGAGGTATGTGTCTACTTCTACATGTATTCTCACACGTGTTATACATCTGAAGGTGTTACACGTCTGAAACAGAGGTATTGTACTATTTGTATGTTTCTTTTTATGTCTCATGCCACTAGCAAAAGGCAGAGACAGACACATGCATGCCTTCAGAAACATGGTGAGACTTATAACAGTAACATAGGAAGGGTTGGTGTTTTAAATTTGGCTAGGCCCAACATTCTGAGCAGTTGGTGAAAACTGAAGCTGCAAGAGAAAAGTGACCTTTAAGACATGTTGGCAGAGAGATTAGTGATTAGGGTACATGTAGAAGTAGACACATACCTCAGTCAGAAGAGCACGCAGACAAAAGTGTATGTATTCCTTTCTGCTCATAAAACAGGGCATCTGGGTATTATACAGTCTGTTTGAGAAGCTCTATAATACCTACATACATAAGACATCACTGCCTGTGCAACCAAATGACAGAGCACAACTGAGAAGATTTGTACAACAAAGTGTATGTATTCCTTTCTATTCATAATACAGAACACATGGGTACAGCATTATACAGACTGGGATACAGTTTAATACATCTGCCAGCATATTTTAAACCTCAGTTTTCTCTACTATTTTCATTAGAAACTCAGAACGCACACATATTAGTATGCACAACCTATTTCAATCATCATTTCAGTACAATAAAACAAACTACAATACACATTTCTACATTTCGTAACATATTCCAAACATCACATTTCTCTAATGTTTTGCATGCTTTATAAATAATACATTACAAACTTTAAAATATCCCTACAAACACTGAAGCACTCCTTCGCAATATATAACATACCTAACACATTTGAAACTTACCTCTGAAATACTACAGCAGAATATTAAAATGTCACAAACTCCAAAAAGTTTTTCTTTCCAACACAATTAATATGGTGTACCACTCTCAACAAGGTAAAACCAGTAATGGCAAACTTTCCCTCTCTTTTTCCACACAGATGAATGTAAGTAACAAATCAAAATGCTCCCTGCATTTTTTTTAATTCTGAAACACACTTTATTGGCTACAAATATTAACCCTTTATTACTCCCTTCTAAAAGTGCCCAATCTGGTACTGTAACTTACTGGAGTCGCGACTCCACCGCGGTGCCGCAGTGTAGCATCGCGTAGGAGTCGCAAACCCTGACAGGAGTTCCAAAAACCAATTTTCAACAATACTAGTATTACTTTTTAAGAACATACCACTTCTAAACATAGTACTGATTTGGGAAAACTTACTTTAAAAGCATATGAATTATATATAACTTACCATTTCACATTTTAAAACCACAGTTAACTTGCAACCGTTCCCCCATTCTGCTTACCCTTGGTTTCCATAGTAACAGTTTCTGCAACATTCATCTGTACTGCCAGGTGACAAGTTCACCATATTTTCAAGTTCAGCTCAATAGCTGTTGTGGTTGAGTCTTGCAAATATTACCTTATCCTGTCGACTGTAACTTTCAAAATGTTTTTGTATAACCAATCACAAAGATGCTTTTTAGGTCGAGCATTCGAGACCTCTTGTGTATACTTTAGTATATACTTATATGTGTATGTACTTTGTGGTCTCTGAAGATCAGCCCTAGGACTTGTCTGCTTCCGCTTAGGGACTTTTTTTTCTGTTCAACTGCCTCTATTTAACTGTCTTGATAGAAAACGACCAGTAGAGGTCAGTAAAATACCAGAATTGCTTTCTGCTTGTTCAACTGCCTCTATTTAACTGTCTTGATAGAAAATGACCAGTAGAGGTCAGTAAAATGCCAGGAATTGCTTTCTGCTGATGGACTTTTTTTTATTTTTCTGGCAACTGCCTCTATTTAACTTTCTTGATAGGAAACGACCAGCAGAGGTCAGTAAAATACCAGAATCACTTTAGCATTCTCTAGATTCCAGTCCATAGAAATTGTCTTCCACGAGCACCCGTAGACAATAATATTTTTTTCAAATCTTGTATTTTCAGTGATATGACCACCGAAGGCCCTGATTTTATATTAAAAACAGAGCTTTGGACAATACCATTTCCCTCTGAAAGGCAATATTTCTCTCCATGTGTTCCCATACCTGGCGTGTCACACACTTTGGTGCTTACTTTCCCTCCATGTTAAAGAACAGTAGATGTTTCAGCACCCAGGCTAATGTGCTGCATAGCTAAATACATATAAGGTCCCAAAGGCGAGACCGATTGCATTGCAAATGCTTGTTCTACAAAGTAACATGCATCCTATTTCTGAGCACACAATGTTTATGAACAGCCAATCAGTTATCTGCTTTTTCAAAAACAGCATCTTCTCCACCATTTTAGATACCTCTCATTCTACCAACTGACTTACTCAGCTACAGACGTCTTTTGACTCCTTCCTCTCATCCCTTCAAAATGCTAACAGTATGGATTGTAGGACACAGCTATGTTTCCTGGGGCAAAAGGTTTGCTGAACACAGAGGTATTGACAAAGACCTAGGTTTGCAAAATGTGGATATTAAATGGTTTGCACAGAGAGGGATTGAAGTGGCACCAATTGCTGCCTTTGATTAAAACCTTTTGCATCTCCAACCCCCTGATCTCATGATTGTGCACTGTGGTGGCAATGACCTAGGCACACTGACTGGGGTAGGATTGGAAATGATAATAAAGGATACCTTTGTACAACTGATGTCGCTTTTCCCTCACACTGTCTTTGTATACTCTAATATATGCCAAAGACAGAAATGGAAGTGGTCAAATCAATTCTGTCCACAGATTGAGAAAGCTAGGAAGAATGTCAATAAAGCTGTTTCTGCTTACCTCAGAGACTATAACATGGGCTCTATCTATAACAACAATAAATGTTTTGACATGCACAACATTTACAGAAGTGATGGAGTTCACTTCAAAGATGAAGGGAACAGAGTCTTTCTCAACAACCTTAAGCTGTGCATCCGCACTTACATGTAGCTGCAACAAAGTCATAATAAACATGACTCTTCTTAGAGCCACCCTATAACCCAACAGTGAAACTTATATATTTTTTAACATCTATACTATTTATTTTTTTTGGATTCACGAACCCATTGCGAATTCGCAAAACAAAAGCATGAATTCAATGTACTACAACACATATAACCTTTCAACTTTACCTTTTAACTTACTTTTTAAATGTTATATCAAACTCTCACAATTTTAATGAAATTATGAAGTTCAATCTCACTACCTCCATAAAATATTCCACAACTTTAGATTTAATTTTTGATTTAAGATGGATTCACGAATTCATCGCGATGTTACACGGGGCCCCACGCTGAGAGCTGCGAAAGGGTTGTGACTCCTATTACGAGAGAAAAAATAAATAATAACCCCTAGTTCCATAGGGCCAGATGTTTTCATTTATAACATTTTCATTTAAGGAGGGGGGTCACGCGGCCCCCCTCCCAAGCTAGATTCTGGCCCTGGGGAGCCCATCACCTAGGGCATGGCCATATTTAAAGGGACCCCGAGGGAGCCTGAAGGCCCCCGCGGTCCTGGCAGGCTCCCGCCTCCTGCGGAGGCCGGCATTGCTTTTTACCCCCAGGAAGCTGCTGACATGCAGCTACCTGGGGTAAAAAGCAAACTGCTCCACTGTGAACAAGTGAGAGCAAAATGCTTTCACTTGTTCATAGTGGAGCACTAGTTTGCTATGGGATGCTCCCGCCATCCCATAGCAAACTGCAATGTTCCGGGGGTGGGCACCCCAGGATATTGCTGTAGCTGGCCAGGGGGGTGTCAGTCCCCAGGGCCAGGTAGGGCTCCACGAGGGGGGCCATGCGACTATTAAAGCCCCGGGGAGGTGATGGACCCCGGGGTAGTGAAGGGGGGGCTCAAGCCCCCTCACACTATATTTTAAAACTTAGCCCCAGGGAGGTGGGGGTGCCTTGGGCTGCAGGGGGGCTGCGAGGCCCCCCACATTTTATAATGAAAGCCCTGGGGAGGTGGTGGTCCCCGGGGCTATGGGGGCTCGCTCAGGCCCCCGCATCCATTTTACTCATTGCCCCCGGGACCTGGCCCACCCGGGGGCTTAAACTAAATGAAGCGTGGGAGACCGCGCTTCGTTTTTAAAAAAATGTTCTGCGGGATTCGCGCACCCAACGCGACTCCCGTTTTCTGCCCCTTGGGATCCCTGTGGGATCCCCTGAGCAGGCCTGGGGGTCAGGGTGTTTCTACCCTGCCCCCTTTTCTTCATTTTTAACTTTTTTTCTGGTGACCCGGTTCAACCAAATAACAAGATGGCTGCCAACACTTCCTGGTTGGAACTGTTGGCAGCCAATCAAATTACAGGCTTGTGCTCGGGAGGGTTCGCGAAACCTTCGCGTCCCTAGGGATACAAATTGAAATTTCTTTAAATTCCTCAGGAACTACTTAACTGATTTACACCATTTAACAAAAAGAATGCTTTCTGAACCAAGAACTACTTTTTGCCAAACTTGGTGTAATTCCGTTCAGCAGTTCGGGCTGTAGCCTTGGCTAAAGTTTCCTATGGAAATTAACATGGAGAAAACGCGTTTTAGGATCCCCTTTTTTCTCGGCCCCTGCTTAATGAATCACCCCGAAACTTTCAACACAGCAGCTGAAGTGAGCGGGCCATTAATTTTATAAATTTCGCGAAGATTCGTCAAACGACGCCAAAGATATTGGCAAATCAGAAAACACTTTTTCTATGGAAACTAGGTCCTAACTATAACTACCTTCTGGTGACCGCCAGTAGGATATATATATACAAATATATATTCACTGAAAAAACCATCGGTTTCATGGATGTTATAGTTAGAAATTAGCATTTAAAAAACCTTTGAAATTCACTGAAAAATCCACAGGTTTCAGGGACGTTATAGTTAGTTGGACATTTCACTCGTACAAAACCAAAGAAATTCGGCCATTATTGTTAGTTGAGCTAAGTATAACTCGCGCCCCCACAATGCACTGCTGATGACATCACATACTACATCACTCATGACATGGTCAGTGACATCACTGATGACATCTCAAATGACATCACTGATGATATCACTGATGACATCATACAGTGACTGTGTGTTTCTGTAAAGTTTAAATATGTTTTATATATATATAGGCCAAGGTGTATTGAAGAATGAGTGGGTGTATGAGTGTCTGAGTAGATGATTTAGTAGGTGCGTGACTGACTGTATAAATAAGTGATTAAACGTGTCTTACTGAATGCATGGGTTAGTGACTAAACTGTGTGAATGTCTGTATCAGTCTGTCTGTTGATGTGTAAGCGGCTGCATGGGTTGGTGAGTAGCTACATGAGTGTCTATATGGGTTATTGATTGATTGTCTGAGTATCTGTATGGGTGCCTGAGTATCTGTGTGGGTTAGTGGGGTGTGTGTGACTCCCTACATGGATGTGTGAGTGGGAGATTTACTGGGTGTATGGGTTCAAGAGTGCATCTGTGAGGGGCTGTATGGGTGGGTGACTGTGTGTATGGCTGTGTTGGTGACTGAATGGATATCTCAGTGGTACATGTGTGTGTAACTACATATGTAAAAGGCAGTATATGTGAGTGTTGGAGTGTATAAATGACTATATGTGAGAGTGAGTGATTGTGAGAGTGGCTGTGTGGATGAGTGTGTGCTTGTGTCAGTGATTATATAAGAGAGTAAGTATGTGTTAGTATCTGTATGAATAAGTGAGGTGGTGTGTGTATAACTGTATAGGTGAGTAAATGGGAGTGTGATTGATTCTTTGCATGACTGACTAGCTGTTTAAGTAACTCTATGGGTGAGTGGCAGTGTGTGAGTGTCTGTATAGGTTTATGAGTGCATATGATAGTGGCTGTATTGATGAGTGACTGCATGTATGAGTGATTGTATGGGTGAGTGAGTGGATATGTTTGTAGACCTAGGAATCAGTGAGTGGGTATGTAGTAATTGGAATTGGTGTGTCTATGGTTTCGAGAATGGAAGTCTGTATTTTAGAGTGGATCTATCAAAGGTTATTTTAGGGTGTGAGGAGGATCATCAGATTATCACGTGGATGATGTCATCAGTGAAGTCATCAGTGATGTCATGAGTGATGTCACTGACCATGTCATGAGTGATGTAATATGTGATGTCATCAGCAGGGCATTGCGGGGCGCGAGTTATACTTAGCTCAACTTACTATAACGGCCAAATTTCTCTGGTTTTGTACGAGTGAAATGTCCAGCTAACTATAACATCCATGAAACCTGTGGTTTTTTTCAGTGAATTTCAAAGGTTTTTTAAATGCTAATTTCTAACTATAACGTCTCTGAAACCTATGGTTTTTTCGGTGAATTTCAAAGGTTTTTTAAATGCTAATTACGAACTATAACGTCCCTGAAACCTATGGTTTTTTCAGTGAATTTTTAAGGTTTTTTTAAATGCTAATTTCTAACTATGATTACAGAGTTAGGACATGTGCAGAAAGAGGAAGAAAGGCGCAGAAAGAAGCAAGAGAAATGCAGAAAGAGGCAACAGAAGTCCAGAAAGAGGAAGAAAGGTGCAGAAAGAAGCAAGAGATATGCAGAAAGAACCAACAGAGGTGCAGAAAGAGGCCTTGTTGCAAAGTCATCCTGTGCTCTGGGCACCCCCTAACTTTTTGCTGACTGGGACTGGTGGTAACTGACTCTGCCTAACCTGGCCCGGAGCCAGTGCTATGCTGAAAGACACTTAGAATATAGTGAAAACACCTACATACACTAGGGTACCCCTGTGATTGGCATGACCTCCCCTGTAATGCCCTAGTACATAATAGGACAGGGGGATTAAAACTACCTCTAAGTCCCTAGCATATAATAGGACACGGCAGTTTAGAGGCCAGCAGCCCCTTTCTGCACTTGCATGTGTTCACTGCTGAGCCTGAGGTCAGTTTAAAAGTAGCCCTGTGTGTGCAGAAAGAGGCAAGAGGGGTGCAGAAAGAAGCAAGAGAGGTGCAGAAAATGACAACACAACTGCAGAAAGAGGCAAGAGGGATGCAAAAAAGGGAAGAAGGGTGCAGTAAGAAACAAAAGAAGTGCAGAAAGAAGGAACAGAGGTGCAGAAAGAGACAAGAGGGGTGCAGAAAAGAACAAAAGAAGTGCAGAAAGAAGCAACAGAGGTGCAGAAAGAGGCAAGAGGACTGCAGAAAGAGGGATGAGGGGTGCAGAAAGAGGCACGAGGGGTGCAAAAAGAGGGGTGCAGAAAGAGGCACGAGGGTGCAGAAGGAAGCAAGAGATGTGCTGCAAGAAACAAAAGTAGTGCACAAAGAAGGAACAGAGGTGCAGAAAGAGGCAAGAGGGGTGAAGAAAGAGGGAAGAGGGGTGCAGAAAGAGGCACATGGGGTGCAGAAAGAAGCAAGAGATGTGCAGCAAGAAACAAAACAAGTGCAGAAAGAAGGAACAGAGGTGCAGAAAGAGGCAAGAGGGGTGCAGAAAGAGGGAAGAGGGGTGCAGAAAAGAGCACGAGTGATGCAGAAAGAAGCAAGAGATGTACAGAAAGAAGCAAGAGTAGTGCAGAAAGAAGCAACAGAGGTGCAGAAAGAGGCAAGAGGGGTGCAAAAAGAGAGAAGAGGGGTTCAGAAAGAGGCACGAGGGGTGCAGAAAGAAGCAAGAGATGTGCAGCAAGAAACAAAAGAAGTGCAGAAAGAAGGAACAGAGTTGCAGAAATATGCAAGAGAGGTGCAGAAAGAGGGAAGAAGGGTACAGAAAGAAGTAACAGGAGTGCAGAAAGAGGCAAGAGAGGTGCAGAAAGAGGGGAAAAGGGTGCAGAAAGAAGGAACAGGGGTGCAGAAAGAAGCAAGCGGGGTGCAGAAAGAGGGGTGCAGAAAGAAGCACGAGTGGTGTAGAAAGAAGCAAGAGAGGTGCAGAAAGAAGCAAGAGTAGTGCAGAAAGAAGCAACAGAGGTGCAGAAAGAGGCAAGAGGGGTGCAAAAGAGGGAAGAGGGGTGCAGAAAGAGGCACAAGGGGTGCAGAAAGAAGCAAGAGATGTGCAGCAAGAAACAAAAGAATTGCAGAAAGAAGGAACAGAGGCGCAGAAAAAGGCAACAAGGGTGAAGAAAGAGGGAAGAGGGGTGCAGAAAGAAGCACGAGTGGTGCAGAAAGAAGCAAGAGAGGTGCAGAAACAGGGAAGAGGGGTGGAGAAAGAGACAAGAGACAAGAGAAGTGCAGAAAGTAGCAACAGAGATGCAGAAAGGGGGAAGAGGGGTGGAGAAAGAGGCAAGAGGGGTGCAGAAGGAAGCAAGAGAGCTGCAGAAAGAAACAAAAGAAATGCAGAAAGAAGGAACAGGTGCGTAAAGAGGCAAGACGGGGACAGAAAGAGGCAAAAGGGGTGCAGAAAGAAGCGAGAGGTGCAGAAAGAAAGAAAAGAAGTGCAGAAAAAAGGAACAGAGGTGCAGAAAGTGGCAAGAGGGGTGCAAGAAGAGGGAAGAGGGGTGTGAAAGAGGCACGAGGAGTACAGAAAGAAGCAAGAGGAGTGCAGAAAGAAGCAACAGAGGTGCAGAAAGAGGCAAGAGGGATACAAAAAGAGAGAAGAGGGGTGCAGAAAGAGGCACGTGGGGTGCACGAAGAGGGAAGATGGGTGTGAAAGAGGCACGAGGAGTGCAGAAAGAAGCAAAAGGAGTGCAGAAAGAAGCAACAGAGGTGCAGAAAGAGGCAAGAGGGGTGCAAAAAGAGGGAAGAGGGGTGCAGAAAGAGGCACGTGGGGTGAAGAAAGAAGCAAGAGATGTACAGAAAGAAACAAAAGAAGTGCAGAAAGAAAGAACAGAGGTGCAGAAAGAGGCAACAGGGGTGCAGAAAGAGGGTGGATTGGTGGAGACAGAGGCAAGGGGGTGCAGAAAGAAGCAAGAGAGCTGCAGAAAGAAACAGAAAAAGTGCAGAAAGAAGGAACAGAGGTGCAGAGAGAGGCAAGAGGGTACAGAAAGAGGGAAGAGGGGTGCAGAAAGAGCCAAAAGGGGTACAGAAAGAAGTGAGAGCTGCAGAAAGAAAGAAAAGAAGTGCAGAAAGAAGGAACAGAGGTGCAGAAAGAAGCAAGAGGGGTGCGGGAAGAGGGATGTGAAAGAGGCACGAGGGGTACAGAAAGAAGCAAGAGAGGTGCAGAAAGAAGCAAGAGAGGTGCAGAAAGAAGCAACAGAGGTGCGGAAACAGGGAAGAGGGGTGGAGAAAGAGACAAGAGAAGTGCAGAAAGTAGCAACAGAGATGCAGAAAGGGGGAAGAGGGGTGGAGAAAGAGGCAAGAGGGGTGCAGAAGGAAGCAAGAGGGGTGCAGAAAGAAACAAAAGAAATGCAGAAAGAAAGAACAGAGGTGCACAAAGAGGCAGGAGGGGTGCAGAAAGAGGGAAGAGGGATGCAGAAAGAGGCACGTGGGGTGAAGAAAGAAGCAAGAGATGTGCAGAAAGAAACAAAAGAAGTGCAGAAAGAAAGAACAGAGGTGCAGAAAGAGGCAACAGGGGTGCAGAAAGAGGGTGGATTGGTGGAGACAGAGGCAAGGGGTTGCAGAAAGAAGCAAGAGAGCTGCAGGAAGAAACAGAAAAAGTGCAGAAAGAAGGAACAGAGGTGCAGAGAGAGGCAAGAGGGTGCAGAAAGGGGGAAGAGGGGTGCAGAAAGAGCCAAAAGGGGTACAGAAAGAAGTGAGAGCTGAAGAAAGAAAGAAAAGAAGTGCAGAAAGAAGGAACAGAGTTGCAGAAAGAAGCAAGAGGGGTGCGGGAAGAGGGATGTGAAAGAGGCACCAGGGGTGCAGAAAGACGCAAGAGAGGTGCAGAAAGAAGCAACAGAGGTACAGAAACAGGGAAGAGGGGTGGAGAAAGAGACAAGAGAAGTGCAGAAAGTAGCAACAGAGATGCAGAAAGGGGAAGAGGGGTGGAGAAAGAGGCAAGAGGGTGCAGAAGGAAGCAAGAGGGGTGCAGAAAGAAACAAAAGAAGTGCAGAAAGAAGGAACAGATGTGCACAAAGAGGCAGGAGGGTGCAGAAAGAGGGAAGAGGGGTGCAGAAAGAGGCAAGAGGAGTGCTGAAAGAGGGATGAGGGTGCAGAAAGAGGCACGAGGGTACAGAAAGAAGCAATAGAGATGCAGGAAGAAGTAAGAGAAATGCTGAAAGAAGCAACAGAGATGCAGAAAGGGGAAGTGGGGTGGAGAAAGAGGCAAGAGGGATACAGAAAGAAACAAGAGAGGTGCAGAAAGAAACAAAAGAAGTGCAGAAAGAAGGAGCAGAGGTGCAGAAAGAGGCAAGAGAGGTGCAGAAAGAGGGGTGCAGAAAGGAGCACAAGGGTTGCAGAAAGAAGGGACAGAGGTGCAGAAAGAAGCAAGAGAAGTGCAGAAACAAGCAACAGAGGTGCAGAAAGAGGGATGAGGGTGGAAAAAGAAGTAAGAGAAGTGCAGAAGGAAGCAACAGAGATGCAAAAAGGGGGAACAGGGGTGGAGAAAATGGCAAGAGGGGTGCAGAAAGAGGCAAGAGAGGTGCAGAAAGAGGGAAGAGGGTACAGAAAGAAGCACAGTGGTGCAGAAAGAAGCAAGAGAGGTGCAGAAAGAAGCAAGAGTGGTGCAGAAAGAAGCAACAGAGGTGCAGAAAGAGGCAAGAGGGTGCAAAAAGAGGGAAGAGGGTGCATAAAGAGGCACGAGGGTGCAGAAAGAAGCAAGAGATGTGCAGCAAGAAACAAAAGAAGTGCAGAAAGAAGGAACAGAGGTGCAGAAAGAGGCAAGAGGGGTGCAGAAAGAGGGAAGAGGGTGCAGAAAGAAGCACGAGTGGTGCAGAAAGAAGCAAGAGAGGTGCAGAAAGAAGCAAGAGTAGTGCAGAAAGAAGCAACAGAAGTTCAGAAAGAGGCAAGAGGGGTGCAAAAGAAGGAAGAGGTGTGCAGAAAGAGGCACAAGGGGTGCAGAAAGAAGCAAGAGATGTGCAGCAAAGAAACAAAAGAAGTGCAGAAAGAAGGAACAGAGGTACAGAAAGAGGCAAAAGAGGTGCAGGAAGAAGGGTGCAGAAAGAAGGAACATGGGTGCAGAAAGAGGCAAGAGAGGTGCAGAAAGAGGGAAGAAGGGTGCAGAATGAAGGAACAGGTGTGCAGAAAGAAGCAAGAGGGGTGCAGAAATAGGAAAGAGAGGTGCAGAAAGAGGGAAGAGTGGTGCAGAAAGAAGCACGAGTGGTGCAGAAAGAAGCAGGAGAGGTGCAGAAAGAAGCAAGAGTAGTGCAGAAAGAAGCAACAGAGGTGCAGAAAGAGGCAAGAGGGTGCAGAAAGAAGCGAGAGGTGCAGAATGAAAGAAAAGAAGTGCAGAAAGAAGGAACAGAGGTGCAAAAAGAGGCAAGAGGGGTGCATGAAGAGGGAAGAGAGGTGTGAAAGAGGCACGAGGAGTACAGAAAGAAGCAAGAGGAGTGCAGAAAGAAGCAACAGAGGTGCAGAAAGAGGGATGAGGGTGGAAAAAGAAGTAAGAGAAGTGCAGAAGGAAGCAACAGAGATGCAAAAAGGGGGAACAGGGGTGGAGAAAATGGCAAGAGGGGTGCAGAAAGAGGCAAGAGAGGTGCAGAAAGAGGGAAGAGGGTACAGAAAGAAGCACAGTGGTGCAGAAAGAAGCAAGAGAGGTGCAGAAAGAAGCAAGAGTGGTGCAGAAAGAAGCAACAGAGGTGCAGAAAGAGGCAAGAGGGGTGCAAAAAGAGGGAAGAGGGGTGCATAAAGAGGCACGAGGGTGCAGAAAGAAGCAAGAGATGTGCAGCAAGAAACAAAAGAAGTGCAGAAAGAAGGAACAGAGGTGCAGAAAGAGGCAAGAGGGGTGCAGAAAGAGGGAAGAGGGGTGCAGAAAGAAGCACGAGTGGTGCAGAAAGAAGCAAGAGAGGTGCAGAAAGAAGCAAGAGTAGTGCAGAAAGAAGCAACAGAAGTTCAGAAAGAGGCAAGAGGGGTGCAAAAAGAAGGAAGAGGTGTGCAGAAAGAGGCACAAGGGGTGCAGAAAGAAGCAAGAGATGTGCAGCAAAGAAACAAAAGAAGTGCAGAAAGAAGGAACAGAGGTACAGAAAGAGGCAAAAGAGGTGCAGGAAGAAGGGTGCAGAAAGAAGGAACATGGGTGCAGAAAGAGGCAAGAGAGGTGCAGAAAGAGGGAAGAAGGGTGCAGAATGAAGGAACAGGTGTGCAGAAAGAAGCAAGAGGGGTGCAGAAATAGGAAAGAGAGGTGCAGAAAGAGGGAAGAGTGGTGCAGAAAGAAGCACGAGTGGTGCAGAAAGAAGCAGGAGAGGTGCAGAAAGAAGCAAGAGTAGTGCAGAAAGAAGCAACAGAGGTGCAGAAAGAGGCAAGAGGGGTGCAGAAAGAAGCGAGAGGTGCAGAATGAAAGAAAAGAAGTGCAGAAAGAAGGAACAGAGGTGCAAAAAGAGGCAAGAGGGGTGCATGAAGAGGGAAGAGAGGTGTGAAAGAGGCACGAGGAGTACAGAAAGAAGCAAGAGGAGTGCAGAAAGAAGCAACAGAGGTGCAGAAAGAGGGATGAGGGTGGAAAAGAAGTAAGAGAAGTGCAGAAGGAAGCAACAGAGATGCAAAAAGGGGAACAGGGTGGAGAAAATGGCAAGAGGGTGCAGAAAGAGGCAAGAGAGGTGCAGAAAGAGGGAAGAGGGTACAGAAAGAAGCACAGTGGTGCAGAAAGAAGCAAGAGAGGTGCAGAAAGAAGCAAGAGTGGTGCAGAAAGAAGCAACAGAGGTGCAGAAAGAGGCAAGAGGGGTGCAAAAAGAGGAAGAGGGGTGCATAAAGAGGCACGAGGGTGCAGAAAGAAGCAAGAGATGTGCAGCAAGAAACAAAAGAAGTGCAGAAAGAAGGAACAGAGGTGCAGAAAGAGGCAAGAGGGGTGCAGAAAGAGGGAAGAGGGTGCAGAAAGAAGCACGAGTGGTGCAGAAAGAAGCAAGAGAGGTGCAGAAAGAAGCAAGAGTAGTGCAGAAAGAAGCAACAGAAGTTCAGAAAGAGGCAAGAGGGGTGCAAAAAGAAGGAAGAGGTGTGCAGAAAGAGGCACAAGGGGTGCAGAAAGAAGCAAGAGATGTGCAGCAAGAAACAAAAGAAGTGCAGAAAGAAGGAACAGAGGTACAGAAAGAGGCAAAAGAGGTGCAGGAAGAAGGGTGCAGAAAGAAGGAACATGGGTGCAGAAAGAGGCAAGAGAGGTCCAGAAAGAGGGAAGAAGGGTGCAGAATGAAGGAACAGGTGTGCAGAAAGAAGCAAGAGGGGTGCAGAAATAGGAAAGAGAGGTGCAGAAAGAGGGAAGAGTGGTGCAGAAAGAAGCACGAGTGGTGCAGAAAGAAGCAGGAGAGGTGCAGAAAGAAGCAAGAGTAGTGCAGAAAGAAGCAACAGAGGTGCAGAAAGAGGCAAGAGGGGTGCAGAAAGAAGCGAGAGGTGCAGAATGAAAGAAAAGAAGTGCAGAAAGAAGGAACAGAGGTGCAGAAAGAGGCAAGAGGGGTGCATGAAGAGGGAAGAGAGGTGTGAAAGAGGCACGAGGAGTACAGAAAGAAGCAAGAGGAGTGCAGAAAGAAGCAACAGAGGTGCAGAAAGAGGCAAGAGGGATACAAAAAGAGAGAAGAGGGGTGCAGAAAGAGGCATGTGGGGTGCACGAAGAGGGAAGATGGGTGTGAAAGAGGCACGAGGAGTGCAGAAAGAAGCAAAAGGAGTGCAGAAAGAAGCAACAGAGGTGCAGAAAGAGGCAAGAGGGGTGCAAAAGAGGGAAGAGGGGTGCAGAAAGAGGCACGTGGGGTGAAGAAAGAAGCAAGAGATGTGCAGAAAGAAACAAAAGAAGTGCAGAAAGAAAGAACAGAGGTGCAGAAAGAGGCAACAGGGGTGCAGAAAGAGGGTGGATTGATGGAGACAGAGGCAAGGGGGTGCAGAAAGAAGCAAGAGAGCTGCAGAAAGAAACAGAAAAAGTGCAGAAAGAAGGAACAGAGGTGCAGAGAGAGGCAAGAGGGTGCAGAAAGAAGGAAGAGGGGTACAGAAAGAGCCAAAAGGGGTACAGAAAGAAGTAAGAGCTGCATAAAGAAAGAAAAGAAGTGCAGAAAGAAGGAACAGAGGTGCAGAAAGAAGCAAGAGGGGTGCGGGAAGAGGAATGTGAAAGAGGCACGAGGGGTGCAGAAAGAAGCAAGAGAGGTGCAGAAAGAAGCAAGAGAGGTGCAGAAAGAAGCAACAGATGTGCGGAAACAGGGAAGAGGGGTGGAGAAAGAGACAAGAGAAGTGCAGACAGTAGCAACAGAGATGCAGAAAGGGGGAAAAGGGGTGGAGAAAGAGGCAAGAGGGGTGCAGAAGGAAGCAAGAGGGGTGCAGAAAGAAACAAAAGAAATGCAGAAAGAAGGAACAGAGGTGCACAAAGAGGCAGGAGGGGTGCAGAAAGAGGGAAGAGGGATGCAGAAAGAGGCACGTGGGGTGAAGAAAGAAGCAAGAGATGTGCAGAAAGAAACAAAAGAAGTGCAGAAAGAAAGAACAGAGGTGCAGAAAGAGGCAACAGGGGTGCAGAAAGAGGGTGGATTGGTGGAGACAGAGGCAAGGGGGTGCAGAAAGAAGCAAGAGAGCTGCAGGAAGAAACAGAAAAAGTGCAGAAAGAAGGAACAGAGGTGCAGAGAGAGGCAAGAGGGTGCAGAAAGAGGGAAGAGGGGTGCAGAAAGAGCCAAAAGGGGTACAGAAAGAAGTGAGAGCTGCAGAAAGAAAGAAAAGAAGTGCAGAAAGAAGGAACAGAGGTGCAGAAAGAAGAAAGAGGGGTGTGGGAAAAGGGATGTGAAAGAGGCACGAGGGGTGCAGAAAGACGCAAGAGAGGTGCAGAAAGAAGCAACAGAGGTACAGAAACAGGGAAGAGGGGTGGAGAAAGAGACAAGAGAAGTGCAGAAAGTAGCAACAGAGATGCAGAAAGGGGGAAGAGGGGTGGAGAAAGAGGCAAGAGGGGTGCAGAAGGAAGCAAGAGGGGTGCAGAAAGAAACAAAAGAAGTGCAGAAAGAAGGAACAGATGTGCACAAAGAGGCAGGAGGGGTGCAGAAAGAGGGAAGAGGGGTGCAGAAAGAGGCAAGAGGAGTGCTGAAAGAGGGATGAGGGGTGCAGAAAGAGGCACGAGGGGTACAGAAAGAAGCAATAGAGATGCAGGAAGAAGTAAGAGAAATGCAGAAAGAAGCAACAGAGATGCAGAAAGGGGGAAGTGGGGTGGAGAAAGAGGCAAGAGGGATACAGAAAGAAACAAGAGAGGTGCAGAAAGAAACAAAAGAAGTGCAGAAAGAAGGAGCAGAGGTGCAGAAAGAAGCAAGAGAAGTGCAGAAACAAGCAACAGAGGTGCAGAAAGAGGAATGAGGGGTGGAAAAGAAGTAAGAGAAGTGCAGAAGGAAGCAACAGAGATGCAAAAAGGGGAACAGGGTGCAGAAAATGGCAAGAGGGGTGCAGAAAGAGGCAAGAGAGGTGCAGAAAGAGGGAAGAGGGTACAGAAAGAAGCACGGTGGTGCAAAAAGAAGCAAGAGAGGTGCAGAAAGAAGCAAGAGTGGTGCAGAAAGAAGCAACAGAGGTGCAGAAAGAGGCAAGAGGGGTGTAAAAAGAGGGAATAGGGGTGCATAAAGAGGCACGAGGGTGCAGAAAGAAGCAAGAGATGTGCAGCAAGAAACAAAAGAAGTGCAGAAAGAAGGAACAGAGGTGCAGAAAGAGGCAAGAGGGGTGAAGAAAGAGGGAAGAGGGTGCAGAAAGAGAGAAGAGTGGTGCAGAAAGAGGGAAGAGGGGTGCAGAAAAAAGCACAAGTGGTGCAGAAAGAAGCAAGAGAGGTGCAGAAAGAAGCAAGAGTAGTGCAGAGATAAGCAGCAGAGGTGTAGAAAGAGGCAAGAGGGGTGCAAAAAGAGGGAAGAGGGGTACAGAAAGAGGCACAAGGGGTGCAGAAAGAAGCAAGAGATGTGCAGCAAGAAACAAAAGAAGTGCAGAAAGAAGGAACAGAGGTGCAAAAAGAGGCAACAGGGGTGAAGAAAAAGGGAAGAGGGGTGGAGAAAGAGGCAAGGGGTGCCGAAAAAGCAAGAGAGCTGCAGAAAGAAACAAAAGAAATGCAGAAAGAAGAAACAGGTGCGTAAAGAGGCAAGAGGGGTGCAGAAAGAGGCAAAAGGTATGCAGAAAGAAGCGAGAGGTGCAGAATAAAAGAAAAGAAGTGCAGAAAAAAGGAACAGAGGTGCAGAAAGAGGCAAGAGGGGTGCACAAAGAAGGAAGAGGGGTGTGAAAGAGGCACGAGGAGTGCACAAAGAAGCAAGAGGAGTGCAGAAAGAAGCAACAGAGGTGCAGAAAGAGACAAGAGGGGTACAAAAAGAGGGAAGAGGGGTGCAGCACGTGGGGTACAAAAAGAAGCAAGATATGTGCAGAAAGAAACAAAAGAAGTGCAGAAAGAAAGAACAGAGGTGCAGAAAGAGGCAACAGGGGTGCAGAAAGAGGGTGGATGGATGGAGACAGAGGCAAGGGGGTGAACAAAGAAGCAAGAGAGCTGCAGAAAGAAACAGAAAAAGTGCAGAAAGCAGGAACAGAGGTGCAGAAAGAGGCAAGAGGGGTGCAGAAAGAGGGAAGAGAGGTGCAGAAAGAGCCAAAAGGGGTGCAGAAAGAAGTGAAAGCTGCAGTAAGAAAGAAAAGAAGTGCAGAAAGAAGGAACAGAGGTGCAGAAAGAGGCAAGAGGGGTGCGGGAAGAGGGATGTGAATGAGGCACGAGGGGTGCAGAAAGAAGCAAGAGAGGTGCAGAAAGAAGCAACAGAGGTGTTGAAACAGGGAAGAGGGTGGAGAAAGAGACAAGAGAAGTGCAGAAAGTAGCAACAGAGATGCAGAAAGAGGGAAGAGGGGTGGAGAAAGAGGCAAGAGGGGTGCAGAAGGAAGCAAGAGGGGTGCAAAAAGAAACAAAAGAAGTGCAGAAAGAAGGAACAGAGGTGCACAAAGAGGCAGGAGGGGTGCAGAAAGAGGCAAGAGGGATACAGAAAGAGGCAAGAGGAGTGCAGAAAGAGGGATGAGGGTGCAAAAAGAGAGAAGAGTGGTGCAGAAAGAGGGAAGAGGGGTGCAGAAATAAGCACGAGTGGTGCAGAAAGAAGCAAGAGAGGTGCAGAAAGAAGCAAGAGTAGTGCAGAAATAAGCAGCAGAGGTATAGAAAGAGGCAAGAGGGGTGCAAAAAGAGGGAAGAGGGTACAGAAGGAGGCACAAGGGTGCAGAAAGAAGCAAGAGATGTGCAGCAAGAAACAAAAGAAGTGCAGAAAGAAGGAACAGAGGTGCAGAAAGAGGCAACAGGGGTGAAGAAAAAGGGAAGAGGGGTGGAGAAAGAGGCAAGGGGGTGCAGAAAAAAGCAAGAGAGCTGCAGAAAGAAACAAAAGAAATGCAGAAAGAAGGAACAGAGGTGCAGAAAGAGGCAAGAGGGGTGCACAAAGAGGGAAGAGGGGTGTGAAAGAGGCACGAGGAGTGCAGAAAGAAGCAAGAGGAGTGCAGAAAGAGGCAAGAGGGGTGCAGAAAGAGGGAAGAGGGGTGCAGAAAGAAGCATGAGTGGTGCAGAAAGAAGCAAGAGAGGTGCAGAAAGAAGCAAGAGTAGTGCAGAAAGAAGCAACAGAAGTTCAGAAAGAGGCAAGAGGGGTGCAAAAAGAAGGAAGAGGTGTGCAGAAAGAGGCACAAGGGGTGCAGAAAGAAGCAAGAGATGTGCAGCAAGAAACAAAAGAAGTGCAGAAAGAAGGAACAGAGGTACAGAAAGAGGCAAAAGAGGTGCAGGAAGAAGGGTGCAGAAAGAAGGAACATGGGTGCAGAAAGAGGCAAGAGAGGTGCAGAAAGAGGGAAGAAGGGTGCAGAATGAAGGAACAGGTGTGCAGAAAGAAGCAAGAGGGGTGCAGAAATAGGAAAGAGAGGTGCAGAAAGAGGGAAGAGTGGTGCAGAAAGAAGCACGAGTGGTGCAGAAAGAAGCAGGAGAGGTGCAGAAAGAAGCAAGAGTAGTGCATAAAGAAGCAACAGAGGTGCAGAAAGAGGCAAGAGGGGTGCAAAAGAGGGAAGAGGGGTGCAGAAAGAGGCATGAGTGGTGCAGAAAGAAGCAAGAGAGGTGCAGAAAGAAGCAAGAGTAGTGCAGAAAGAAGCAACAGAGGTGCAGAAAGAGGCAAGAGGGGTGCAAAGAGGGAAGAGGGGTGCAGAAAGAGGCACGAGGTGAACAAAGAAGAAAGAGATGTGCAGCAAGAAACAAAAGAATTGCAGAAAGAAGGAACAGAGGCGCAGAAAACGGCAACAGGGGTGAAGAAAGAGGGAAGAGGGGTGCAGAAAGAGAGAAGAGTGGTGCAGAAAGAGGGAAGAGGGGTGCAGAAAAAAGCACAAGTGGTGCAGAAAGAAGCAAGAGAGGTGCAGAAAGAAGCAAGAGTAGTGCAGAGATAAGCAGCAGAGGTGTAGAAAGAGGCAAGAGGGGTGCAAAAAGAGGGAAGAGGGGTACAGAAAGAGGCACAAGGGGTGCAGAAAGAAGCAAGAGATATGCAGCAAGAAACAAAAGAAGTGCAGAAAGAAGGAACAGAGGTGCAAAAGAGGCAACAGGGGTGAAGAAAAAGGGAAGAGGGTGGAGAAAGAGGCAAGGGGGTGCCGAAAAAGCAAGAGAGCTGCAGAAAGAAACAAAAGAAATGCAGAAAGAAGAAACAGGTGCGTAAAGAGGCAAGAGGGGTGCAGAAAGAGGCAAAAGGTGTGCAGAAAGAAGCGAGAGGTGCAGAATAAAAGAAAAGAAGTGCAGAAAAAAGGAACAGAGGTGCAGAAAGAGGCAAGAGGGGTGCACAAAGAAGGAAGAGGGGTGTGAAAGAGGCACGAGGAGTGCACAAAGAAGCAAGAGGAGTGCAGAAAGAAGCAACAGAGGTGCAGAAAGAGACAAGAGGGGTACAAAAAAGGGAAGAGGGGTGCAGCACGTGGGGTACAAAAAGAAGCAAGAGATGTGCAGAAAGAAACAAAAGAAGTGCAGAAAGAAAGAACAGAGGTGCAGAAAGAGGCAACAGGGGTGCAGAAAGAGGGTGGATGGATGGAGACAGAGGCAAGGGGGTGCAGAAAGAAGCAAGAGAGCTGCAGGAAGAAACAGAAAAAGTGCAGAAAGAAGGAACAGAGGTGCAGAGAGAGGCAAGAGGGTGCAGAAAGAGGGAAGAGGGGTGCAGAAAGAGCCAAAAGGGGTACAGAAAGAAGTGAGAGCTGCAGAAAGAAAGAAAAGAAGTGCAGAAAGAAGGAACAGAGGTGCAGAAAGAAGAAAGAGGGGTGTGGGAAAAGGGATGTGAAAGAGGCACGAGGGGTGCAGAAAGACGCAAGAGAGGTGCAGAAAGAAGCAACAGAGGTACAGAAACAGGGAAGAGGGGTGGAGAAAGAGACAAGAGAAGTGCAGAAAGTAGCAACAGAGATGCAGAAAGGGGGAAGAGGGGTGGAGAAAGAGGCAAGAGGGGTGCAGAAGGAAGCAAGAGGGTGCAGAAAGAAACAAAAGAAGTGCAGAAAGAAGGAACAGATGTGCACAAAGAGGCAGGAGGGGTGCAGAAAGAGGGAAGAGGGGTGCAGAAAGAGGCAAGAGGAGTGCTGAAAGAGGGATGAGGGGTGCAGAAAGAGGCACGAGGGGTACAGAAAGAAGCAATAGAGATGCAGGAAGAAGTAAGAGAAATGCAGAAAGAAGCAACAGAGATGCAGAAAGGGGGAAGTGGGGTGGAGAAAGAGGCAAGAGGGATACAGAAAGAAACAAGAGAGGTGCAGAAAGAAACAAAAGAAGTGCAGAAAGAAGGAGCAGAGGTGCAGAAAGAAGCAAGAGAAGTGCAGAAACAAGCAACAGAGGTGCAGAAAGAGGAATGAGGGGTGGAAAAAGAAGTAAGAGAAGTGCAGAAGGAAGCAACAGAGATGCAAAAAGGGGGAACAGGGGTGGAGAAAATGGCAAGAGGGGTGCAGAAAGAGGCAAGAGAGGTGCAGAAAGAGGGAAGAGGGTACAGAAAGAAGCACGGTGGTGCAAAAAGAAGCAATAGAGGTGCAGAAAGAAGCAAGAGTGGTGCAGAAAGAAGCAACAGAGGTGCAGAAAGAGGCAAGAGGGGTGTAAAAAGAGGGAAGAGGGGTGCATAAAGAGGCACGAGGGTGCAGAAAGAAGCAAGAGATGTGCAGCAAGAAACAAAAGAAGTGCAGAAAGAAGGAACAGAGGTGCAGAAAGAGGCAAGAGGGGTGAAGAAAGAGGGAAGAGGGGTGCAGAAAGAGAGAAGAGTGGTGCAGAAAGAGGGAAGAGGGGTGCAGAAAAAAGCACAAGTGGTGCAGAAAGAAGCAAGAGAGGTGCAGAAAGAAGCAAGAGTAGTGCAGAGATAAGCAGCAGAGGTGTAGAAAGAGGCAAGAGGGGTGCAAAAAGAGGGAAGAGGGGTACAGAAAGAGGCAC